>JACCIB010000034.1:1200000-1800000 GCA_018906965.1 Philotrypesis tridentata | reverse complement strand
ACTCGGCTCAATGCTAATACGCGCCACAAGTGGGCGTCGTACGGTCCTGCATGGCAAATCCAATCAAAGCTCCACTGCGCGGCAGCGTAGAGTGCGTGCGCTCACTCTCTCTTTTTCTCTCTCTCTCTCTCGCGTCGCGCAGTATTATTCGTATATACGAGAGATCCGACACTTCCGCCTCGTGTATATACCTACGAAGCCTTTTCTTCGCAGCTTCCTCATGGCCCGAGCGTTATAATTCAGGACTTGTGTCGCTCGCGCGGCAGCAGCTTTACACTATATGTACCCGCCGTTTTGAAGTCTATACGCGTGTATCGAAGTAATACGATGTTTCCGCAGGCTCTTTTCAATCAGCGACGATTTCCCGCCGTTCCGCAACGACTACCGGGAACGAACGACTCTTATATACAAGCTTCTCCGAGGCTGCGCGCACATAAAGCCAGCGCCGACTTCTCTCGCCAAAGGGATTTTCGTCGGGCTTCTTCTCCTTCGTCGTCCTCCTCCTCCTCCTCCTTTTTTTCACGAGCGACGTTAAAAGCGGGCTGTATAACGTGATTTTTTGGAGGAATCGTAACCGAATCATTAGCGGGGAAAAGACATTCGGCGAGCGCGCGGGCAAGGTGCCATCAATGAATACACGGTATGTACTCTCGTCGGATTTTACTTGCAATTCATTAGATCCCGGCGAGACGCGAAAGAGACCCCCGTAAAACTCGATGTCGTTACCTTAATCCTCGCAACGAGAGACGAGGACGCCGAAGAAGAAGGAGATTTGGGGAGCCGCCGCAGGAAATCGCGTATATTGGATCATTTCGAAAAAATCCCTTGGTCTCGTCGCGGCAGAGGCTGCTGCTTCGGCCGCCGAACCGGTCCTCCTCTTTCTCGCTCTTTCTCCCGCGATAATGCTCTGGTAAATGGAAGAAAGCCATATCTTTTATTAGTGCCATTGCGGATTCCTGTCCTCTGCTGCTTCTGCTTCTGCTGCTGCTGCTGCTGCTTCAGCTAATTCGAGGTTAACAACCGAAGCGAGAGTTTTGGGAGAAGTTTATGTGCATAAATAGTGCTAGTGAATCTCTTTCAACGATAATGGACACATAAAGCTCGGATTTATTGCTGTTTTGCTGGTGAATTTCTTGGTTTTCACTGCTCTGCACTTTATACATCGAGAATGTGAGACGGATTTTCGAATTTCACACGGGATTTTCACGCTCCAGCTGTAAAAAAAAATGTTCTTTGTTCCCTGGGTGATTGAATTATGGCATAATTTACAACAACTCTCGGCACTTATTTTGATATACTACGCCGAAAGAATAGAAAAGCTGGTTTATTGGAGCGTTTTGCCATTTTACTTGCAATAATCGACTTTTATCATTTCGTAAACAAATGTCCATTATCTATTATTTAAAAATTAATCACGAAAAAATTATACTGAACCTGGATTAGTAAATTTGAATGGTAAATGATTGTTTTTACTAATGTACTTGATGTTCACCGTGACTATCTGTAGAAAAGATTTGGAATCTATAGTTTTCTGTATTAAAAAATTAAAATCCTTTTATATAGCTACAAAAATATATAAAAGTATGTTGTAATATTTTTTATCTATTCCTATTTACAGATTAAATGATTCATTTTCGTTTTATCTAATCAAGCGTAAATATACCTAACCTCAAATTAAACGTATTTACAATGTACATATAATATTTTCCACCTCTTCATTACGTGTTTAATGCTTTAATTCTCATTCAAATATAATGAGGATGTATATCTACCGTTTCTGTGTTTCAAAATGTAACTCGCACTCTAAATCGTCCAAATAAAACAGTCGCGTCGTTTAGACTCATAATCGTAAAAGCTATATGAAAAAGCGAAAATTGGTGAAATACGGGAAGCGCGCGCCTCAGAAGTCGTTAGTACAGCAATAAAATTTAAATACTCCGAAGCTATAACCCGAATAAAAGTGAAAGACATAATAATTCGATTTTTAGTCTCGGCACGAAGCCCGCCGACTATATATATACGAATACGATATAACGAAATAATACGATGTAGAGTATATAGGGAGGAGGAGTACATTCGCGAGCGATCCCGAGAGAAAATTGGATCAACGGTATATAAGACCGTAAAGGCGCGAGAAGCGAACGCGAAAATCAGGGAGAAAGGGAGACGGGCAGATGCCCCGGCAGGAAATTAAGCGAAGACTTACGCGCAGGTGAATAACGTCGCTCGCGAAGCGCGAGGATCTCGCCGCGAGAAAAGAGAGAGAGAGAGGAGGTGTGGAGTGGCTCGCGCATCTGCATCGCGCCGATGGTCTCGCGAAGCGCGAGACTCCGCAAAGTCCGAGCGAGTCAGCGATCCTATAAACACGAGACTTTATCTGGGCTGTTATAGCGCTCATAGACGCTTATCTTCGCGCGCTCGCAGCGCGGACACCCACTTAAAGCGCCCCGGCCGCGAACCTCACACGTAGCGCGAGCGAGCGCATTTCCTCTCCGCGGGCGACTATTTCTACGCGCGCCAGACGAAACTATAATAGCGCGAGAAAACAGGCGGTCTTATATAGCGAGCGATGCGTATGCTGTGTATAGCGCACGTAGGTGCGCGCAACCGACGACGGCTTTCATATGAAAATGTGATTTGCGGCTGCGCCGCTACGCAGCCGCGCCGTCTTGAATATCTTTAGAGCCTATTGGGAGGCTTATTTCACTTACCTACGCAACAGCTCCCGAGAGCTTTTTTGCACTGCAGCTGCACGCGCGCGAGTTTGCGGTATTATGTACGCGTGTGTATATGCGGGTATGTCCCAGGAAATTTCGGAAACAACTCGGACGGGAAATTTGTAGGGTTATAGGGTTATATTCTTTTTTAAATTAAGACATTTTATTTGTGACTCGGGAACATTCGTATCTTTGTTATTATTCCAGTATTCTGACGCATTAACTTTTTATAAAAAAAACGTAAAATTACTCAGAAATGTGGTTACTAGTAACTTTTCTCGTGTTCCTCTGCACTTTTGACCACCTATCGGCTTACAGAAGAAAGTGTCATCGCTCCGAAACCTCTAGGATTAAAAAAAAAATTTCGATTTCTGGACCCGCGAAAAATGCATTTTTCTAGGAGAATTGGTGATGCGTGTCCAGGAAATTTCGGAAAAAACTCGGATGGAAAATTTGTGAAAAATGTTCTTGAAGGCACACCTACCAGACCTGTTTTTTCTCGTTCCTTAGGTCGTTCTGGAAGAGAAAAAGGCTCGCGTACACGGCCGATCGTAGGGTACACTTTTTTCCGGAGCAAAAACGACTCGAAAAAACAAGAAATAATAACAGGAAATGAGAATTCATAGATTTTTTTCTCGAAGATCATGGACTTTTATAAAAATTTCATTAAAACAAAAATGTCCTTGCGCTCATGAAAGAAGTGCTCTGAAATTTTTTCAGATTGATCCGACACAATTTTTGATTTTTCGAAAATCCCTATCGTCCTTAAAAAATCTGAAAAATTTTCAAAGTATTCTTTGATAAATCTTAAGACAATTTTTGCTCTAATGAAATTTTTTTAAAAGTTCTGAATTATTTCTCGTTTTTTTCGAGTCGATCGACCATGTACCCGAGCTTCTTCTCTTTCAGAATGACCTATAAGGAACGAGAAAAAACAGGTCTGGTAGGTGTACCTACAAGGAAATTTTTTGCAATTTTTCCGTCCGATTTGTTTCCGAAATTTCCTGGACATACTCATATGTATACCAGAGGCACGACATGCGAATTTCGAAGATTTCGGAATCGAGCTCGAAAAGCCACTCAGAGGGGATGAGATTAAGTTCGCTCGACTCGGGAGAGTGTTTGGCTTAATAAAACGACGGGTTTATCGTCCGCGCGAGAAGAGTTTAAAGATATTGCAATAACACTAAATAACGCAGCGGGTCTCTTCGCGCGAGTAAAAGATTTTAAGAATATTTCAAACTAACGAAATCCGTTTGGAAGTGGCTTATTTGATAAGGAGCCAGCCAAGCCGATACTACGTTCGAGTTTTGCATTTATATACTGCAAGCGAGACTGCAAGGTCAGTGTATGCGCATATGTATATATAGCGTTTCGCGTATTAGTAATCGTGACATCGAGTTTTAGAAACGTCAAATTGTCCTGAGGGGGATTATGCGCGAGGGGTATTATAAGCCTCTTGAGAAAATAAATTCATCTATCAGTCTTAAGAATATCAGCGATACGGAGTGCCAATAACAATAAGATCCGCATACGTATAAATCAGTTGAAACACTTGTTGGCGTCGTAAAGAAACGGCTATCTTAGCTTAAATACATATATACCGCGGTGTAATTTACGCGGATTTGCATAATTGTAAACTAATATACGTTTGAAAATTCTCGCGGAATGACATAAATACGGATACTTTCCCGCACACACACACACACATAGGCTCATATTTAATTCATGAGCGGACTAATGTACGCGAAGGAGAGAAAGAGCCGGGAAGAGAGAGAGACTGCACACACAACACACTTAAAGCATAATCTTAATGAAACTTTATTCTCTGTTTCGGATAAGTGACGAGTCCCGATTAGCCGGTAATCTCTCGCGGTGGAAAAAGTCTCCGGGGCGCGCGCGCAATCGGCCAAAGTTATGCGCGGCTCCGCTGCCGCCTGCAGTCGCGAGGACGCGCAAAAGAGAGGAGAGAGAGAGAGAGAGAGAGAGAGAGAAAAAAAGAAGGAATTAAGGACGAGCCGAAAACAAGCAACGCGCGTCCCGTTGCACGAAATATCCCCGCTCGATTTTCTTAATCTGGCCGGATGTGTCGTCAATACATGCGCGCACGCGGCGAGCCCGCGTGCGGTATAAGAAAAATAATGTCGCGAAGGCAGAGAGAGAGAGAGAGAGAGGCTCTCGAAAAAACGAGTCGCGTATTATGTCCCCCCCGACGACGACCGGCCCCTGTTTCCTGCGCGCATCGATAATCGGCTGAGCACGAGCCTTTTAAATATGTGCACGAGCGCGCGCTTATCCCCCCGTGTTTAATGCCCCACCCGCGCTCGAAGTACGATTTCGCCTGCGTTACGCGCTGAGAGAAGAGAGAGAGGATTTTTTTTAGTATCGACAACCTTCCCATCGATTCCGAGAAGCATGAGCCGTGCGTGTGGGTGTTTGCTGTGTGTGTGCACCGGAAAATGATTGGAATAAATTTTTGAAAAGCGTTGGCTGTATTCGCTTTGGAAATCCGCACTTGATTCAGCCAACGGTAATATACGAATTAAGCTGGTGCTTAAGCGTTAGACTTGGGTATACAGTGTAGGATATCGTGGTGAAAATGACGAGACAATGCGACGATCGAAGATTTCATTTTTTCATAAGGTTCAATTGCAAATGACGTTGATTAATTGAATTATTCAAAATTGTCTGCGCGATCAGTCAATCATGGATTTTTTACTGGCGATAAACTGAGGTATGCTGATACGCGTTACTGTCGTACGTACTTCATCAATAATAACTGATTGAATTCAGTGGGTTCTTGACGTTTAAATTTTACTGCAGCAAACAGAATATCAAGTAAATAATAATTTTCATTATTGCGAATCGGTGACTTCAAATTTTTCATCTGCAGATCAGGCACCAAAGTGTATTGTATATCGACCAATGATGAACCAATGGATTACAATATCTTTGTGAAAAGTAAGAAACTAACTGAATAATTATAGTTTATCAATTTTTTAGTTGCTGATTTCATTTCAGTTAACCAATTTACATAATATAGTCACAATTATATCTAAATATCAAAATATAACTATTTTATTTCTACAGAATATTCTACATACCGCGAAACATGTAATAAAATGAAAGATATGACAATACCGATCGAGCGCCAACTGTTTTAGGGCATACGATTGGCTTTCGATTCATATAGCAAAGCAGAAAAGTCCACAAAAATACACGCATTTCCCGAGAAAAATGGATTTTGAGGCTCTCCCGACGCGACGTGTCGAGGCAAAATAGCGTGAAGGGATCTACGGGACAAGGGATGCATATAGGTATATACCACGTATACAACGGACGAGAGCTGCCACAGCAACAGGCTGTGCTCTTATCAGCGATTCATCTCTCTCTCGGCTGTGCGGGGCGCACGTCCTGTCGCTCGGTGCACTTGCTCCCGATGCTGCTGCTGCTGCTGCTTCTGCTGCCCGCGAGGCTATAATGCGAATCAGTGCCGTCGCCACAGAAACTGTAGAAAGACGAGAGATCCCCGTCGAGTTTGACAAACGACGTGGCCGCCGCCGCCTCGAGGGCCGGAAGCCACGTCTCTCCCAACTCTTATTCTATCCAGCGAATAGATAAGGCGCGGGCGGCTCATTGATTTCGCACCGGGAAAAGTGAAAAGCTTCTTCCCACTGGAAAATCTTTTGGGACATGATTTTTCCCGATGGATTTCTATATGGGAAATTTTTTTTTAAATCGGCACTTACAGGGGTCAAAAAATGGTTGATTTTCAGAAGGGGAGCACACCTCCCAAGTGTGGTTTTTCTTGTTCTTTATGTCATATAGAACATAAAAAATTTGGGGTACCACGGATTTGAGCTTTGTGACAAGGTTTTACAAGCGCATGAATTTTTAATATTTTGAAATAATTGAGCTTCTTACGCCAATAAGCCAATAACTTCAAATGCTTGTGCAACGCATTTGCGGGGCTCAAAAGTGAAATGTCCAATTATCACAATTTTTGAAAAATTCAAAATTTGCTCAAAAATTTTTGAAAACATTCACACGTAATCTTTGAGTAATTTTAAGCATTTTTTATTCTACAACATTTTTTCATTAAGGTGATATTTCTCGAGAAAAAAAATCATGTTTAACAACACGCTCACAACAAAGTTTAACATCAGATTTTTGCATTATTTTCAAATGCTTGTCATTTTCAAGCTAAGAAACCAATCCGATCGGGCTTTTTTTTAAATTAAAGCTCTATTTTTGTACTTCAATTTTATTCCCAGACATTTCACTTTTGAGCCCCGAAAATGCGTTGCACAAGCATTTGAAGTTATTGGCTTATTGGCGTAAGAAGCTTTATTTCAAAATTATTTCAAAATATTAAAAATTCAAGCGCTTGTAAAACCTTGTCACAAAGCTCAAACCCGTGGTACCCCAAATTTTTTATGTTTTATATGACATAAAGAACAAGAAAAACCGCACTTGGGAGGTGTGCTCCCCTTCTGAAAATCAACCATTTTTTTGCTCCTCTAAATGCACTTTTCTCTGGTCTAGAAATCGAAAAATTTTTTTCAAAGCTAGAGGTCTCGGACCGATCAGACTTACTTCTGTGAGCCGAAAGATAGTCTAAAGGGCAGAAGAACATGGGAAAAATTACTATAGTAACCATATTTCTGAGCCATTTTACGCTTTTTTTACAGAAAATTAATGCGTCGAAATACTGGAATGATGAGAACTACGAATGTTTCCGAGGCACCAATAAAATTTTCAATAACACTATAATAAAGTATTACAAAAGAGCTTTAATTTAAAAAAAGAGTATGCCAAGTTTCGATGCTCTGATCAAAAGCTATGCCCATTTAAAAAAAAATAATAAAAATGCGAATAGCCATTGGTCCGAAAGCTCTAGCTTAAAACATTTTTTTGCGAATTCTAGACCAAAGAAAAGTGCAGGTATTTTTTGAAATTCGACCTGTATAACACGTGTGAGTACGAGTGCGCGCGGCTGTGTGCGAGCAAGCTGCATCGCGGAGACGATTTTTTAGCCTCTACAAACGTATACGCATCGCGACAGGGAAGCTTCGCTGCTGTCCCCAAGGGTCGCCTCTTGAGAAGCTCGCGTGAACGGCGGCGGCTTGCCGCGTAAATCAAACGCTACTTCCATTTGCCGGCGCTGTGTGTGCACTTCTATACCGCCGCCGCCCCGATTTCCCACACAGCTTTTTTCCTCTTTCTCCCTTTCTCTCCACTTTTTCCAATCGATGCGTGCGCACGTGTGGGAGCCCTCGATTTTTTTTTTTCAAATGGTCGCGCGCACTTTTCCGGGATATGTTTTTACAGGACGGATCTTGGCACTTCGAGAGAGAGAGAGAGAGAGCGACTATTTTAATACACATGCGCAATATGCGCTCTTTCGAGAGTCGCGTCGAGGTATACTGTGGGAAATTTGAGGAGACGAGGCGGCAGCTCTTTGGTATTTTTAATAAATGTAAATGGGCAGATCGTCGCGCGGGCGCGCAATAATCCAGGCTCTCCATCTCTCTCGCTCTTCGAGAGGGATAATCATACATTTCCCGCGATTCTATTAAAAGTACGCATGTAAAATCAATGACGTGCCTCATCTAGACATTAATCATTATTATAATGCGCTCGTATTAAAAGTCTTCCGGTCGGCCCTATGCACACGTGTATATATACGCGCGTTTCTGCGCGCGCGCGCATATAGCCTTGAAATTGAAATCAAACGAGACTCGCACGCAAGTCCGAGAGAGCACATGTGTGTGTGTGTATAGCGAGGCGTTATATTATATATATTATCAGGAGGAGGAAAGAGCGAAGCGATTACAACCGATCGCGTGCGTATGGTTATACTAAGTAAGAGCCAACTATGGAATTGCCACACATACGCCTATAATTATATCCAACCCCTGCGAGAACTGCGCCTCGCAGTTTCTACAATTGGCGGTTCTTCCGCGAACGCGAATAATACGCGCGGCGTAAAAACAAAAGATGATCTTTCCGATTTGAGAAAATGACCGCGCGAGAGAGAGTGCGATCCTCGCCGATGCGCGCGCGCAGCAATTTCGCCCCGGTGGAGCAGCGGCAGCGGCGACCGGATGTGTGTGAGAGAGATCCTCTTCGGGAAAAAAAGACGGAAAAAGACGAGGAATACATCCCAGACGGATTTTAAGCGTTTCTACGAAAATCACACTCGGGAGGGCATTTACACGTGTAATTTTTTTCAGGGGCGGCGTATAATCTTGCCATTCGCGCGTCATATACACACACAGACACAGCGCGATCGCGGGAAAAATTTGACCGACTGGCGGCAGATCGATAAATTTTGTCGTTACACCTCGTCGAGCTCGCAAATCTCTCTGTTAAGCGCACCGTTGGTATATGTATATATTCAATATATTTATGCAGTACACTGCTGTATTTAAACTTTATCAAATTCGCAATCATACCAAAATCTTCTATTAAATTTGCTTTAAAAGTGAGGTTATTTATTTAAGTGACTGCATTAATTGTTGCAGTAAATGTAGCCAAAATGTCACTATCGTAACGTGTTGCCAAGCAGAACGTTGATAATCAAAATACTGCAGGACTTTAGATATGCAACTAGGCTTTCGCAAAATATAGGAATTTGTTAAAGGAGGATATAATTTACAATTTTCTTTAGAAATATATTATATATGAGATTTATTCCCTTGTCTGAGCCCCATTATGTTACAAATTTAATTTTCGCATTTTGAATTTCCCACCTATTTTCGGCTAGTATGACAGTCTGATCGCTATAGACATTACTGGAGTCAATGATTTTTAAAGCTTTGTAGTACGAATTCGAATTTTTCATGATATTTTTGCTTCGAATTTTGCACTATGTTAAAACTTTTTTTGCATGGATGTGATGTGATTAAAAAAAAACGTCACTCTTGAAGCCCTTGTTATTGCAATGACAAGTACATGTATTCGTTGCTTAAATGTAGTCAAAATGCTTGTAAATATAAAACTAAATAAGTACCTAATAGGATATTTGATAATCTTGTAATGGCTCTTCATACCATAACTAGTTAGTGTGAAAATGTCACAACTGAAGCCTGTCACTTCCGAAGCCAATCCAGAAATGTCCCTATGTTAATCTTATGGAAAAAATTTTAAAAATAGCTGTAGCTGTTTCCGAATAAACTATGTTTTGTTGTATCTTAAGTGAAAAAAAGACTATCAGTTGTCCCCTAAACGAAACCTTCTTTTTTCTTCGATTTAGACGGCGAAATATGCAATTTTTCTGCAAATCACCCATATACAGTCCGCAGTCTATATAGACTGCGGTACACGCGCGGCAACAACCCCCTTTCGCGCGCGCGCGAGTTATTTCTTCGGAGAGCGCTCCTGCTGCATATATCTGTATACACACAACACACGTACGGCAGAGTCGCGCGCAAAGGTATATATACATCCTATATATATACATGAGCGATGCGATCGAAGCGGCGCGATACCGGCGCGACTCGCGCGCGACGTTATATATCGACGAGCGGCGGCGGCGGCGAAGATGACCATCGAACGTGTACACGCCGCGTCGCTGAGGGAGTGGGGGTGGGGGGAGGAGGGAGCGAGGAAAAAAAGAAAAAGCTCGGCCCGAGAAATGTGAACCTTCTCGCGAGCGGAATCGCGTTTCCTTCGGTCCTACTTCCTTTTTTCTCTCTCTCTCTCCCGGTCGATTATTTTTGCCGTTGTTGTGTATAGAGAGTCGTCGGGAGAGAGGTGATTCTCTTTGTTTCGGCGCGAGTATATTATGTCTTTTATCTCTGTGTCTGTGTGTGTATACTGTACATGCACCGGACACAGAGTCAGAGAGAGAGAGAGCCTCTCGACTCTCCGTTTTTCCATCTCAGAAAATCGACTCGACTGCAGTGTCCGAAGTATAGCGAGAGGGAGAGGGACGGGCGGTCTACGAGTAAAAGAGACTTAGAGGATATCCCAAGGTGACGAAGTACGGAGGAGGCCGTAAGTCAAGAGCGAGAACGAGCGAGGAGCATAAAACAAGAGCGGCGGCGGGTCGAGGGGGCGAGTATATAGCCTCAAAGGTCAGGCCGCGCGCTCATCCTCTATCCTCTATCCTCTCCTCTCCTCTCTCTCTCTCTCTCCCGGCATATCACGCACCTCTTCTCCGGCCCGGACGAGTATAGCGGCAGCCGTGTAGTCCCATCCGTACGTAAGTTATTTCCCGGCTCATGATTTAAGGCTGGCAGGGCATAAAAGCGACTGGACTCGGTGAGTTCAGCTCAAGCTGAGAGAGAGAGAGAGGAGTATAGGAGAGAAGGATGGAAGCTGCTGGCTGGGTTGCGTGCAGCAGCGGCGGCGAGCCTGATGCGTGCGAGCTCCGACGCTTTTCTTCCGCCGCGCGAGAGGTGAACGGTCTGGGAAAAGCGCGATTATGGAGAATTTAAAGGCTTTCGAGTAAACGCCGGGGAAGTTATGCAATATAAGTATTTCGGTAATCATGAGCGTCGAGAGCTGCTGCCTGCCGCTCTTGCGGTCGAACTATACTGCTCACTTATCGGCACGTATAGAGCTTCTTTTCCGAGATGCATACTTTTGCGTCGTGATTTGGAATGGAAAATGTGTTATTTTCGAATTTTAATTGGAACTAGAAGAAGACGAACGATTTGTTTTTTCTCGTTGCGATTAAGAAAGTCGAAATTTTTTTGGAGGTGTAATAAAATAGAGGATATGTAATTATACATTGAAATGTTGCTGGTCGCAAAACTTAAAATTGTACATTTTCGTTATTTGCAGTAAATCTCAAACAACGACATGTAATTAAAAAACATTGAAACAGAAAAAAATATTATTAGGGCTTTAAATCGTTCTTATAATAGCTAGTGCAGTCAATTATTTTGTTATATTCGTTTATATTAACCTTTAATACACTTTATCTTGAGGAAGAGAATTAAATACTTTTATTATAACCATTATATACACTATACTAAAATTATATGGTCTACAAACGACTCATGAATCTTTAAAGAGCGTTGTAAAACGGTATCTTTCGTAAAATTATTCTCATTACGTTATTATGTAATGACTCTAGCTGAATTTACATTGTTGATAGCTGTTATAGATATATACTTCGTAAGTATTGCGTGTAATAAAATTAATATTTATACATGTAAGAATTTCGTATTGTGCTCGGTCCCCTTTTTTATACAAAATTTTTGCAAATAAAAATAATTTTTTCGCTCACAAGAAGAAACTAGTCGATAGCTCTCGTGCATCAAGTTTACGTTAACTGCTGTCAGAATCGTACAATAAATATAGGCTCTCTCGCGTATATGTATACCTTTCGCGAGCGCGTGTGTGTAACAGTCTTTCCCAGAGACTCGATGCGCTCCAGGAAATCTCGTGTTCTCCTCTCGACGAACCTTTGCCGAAGGTATACGCCTTTTTCGCAAAAGCTTCAAAGAGAAAAGCAGACCGTCGAAGGGGAGAGTACAGCCATATATATACGGGAGCGCGCGCGCGCGCACGTCCATTCATAAGGCTTCGAGAAATAGGAGTTTATCTTTCGATACCTGATAATGATTCGCCTGGATGATTCTCCGTAAAGTGTCGGCAAAGTCGAAGAAATTGGAGATTCTTAATGTCCGGCGGGTGTATGTGTGCGGATTGCGTAATGACTGCGCAGCCGTAGGCTGCTCCTTTATGACCTGTAATTCCACTGCCACATTTTCTTCATTCTCAGGCGGAAATTGTTTATTGGCAGTAGTCGATATGGGGAACTTGGCTCATTTCGAAGCGTCCAAGAGCTTTTGCATGTATACCGACCGGAAATTTTGGTCATCAGTGCATAGTCAAGTGGAATTAGATTCGATGTTTCTCACATGGGTTTAGAATAAAATATGGTATAATCTGGACAGTACACCAGCTGAATCAAAATTTTTGAAGACTATAGTCATAAGAATCTTAGATTAATTAACAATCTTATCTCAGAACAGTCTCAGGTATAGCACTATGAGAACAGTGTATTTTTTTTCGTTTATTAGACTTTTTAAATCTCTTATGAGATTTTTTTCAGCCATACAGAGGACTTAGATACTTAGGTCAGAATATTTTTTGGAAATAAAATAACACGATGGTATGCTTTAACGTCGTGGACCTACAACCAGCGATTCTACATTATACGGTGGATTTACGTTCACGTTAAATAACTTAATCGTCAGCTCTTCCCTTCAAAACAGGATACTTCCAGAACATCTCGCTGCCGAGATCAGATCGAATTTTCCGCATTAACTGCGCCGACTAGTTTTGTTCGAATTAACCATTACAACGACATTATATTAATCGACACGATAAACCAACATAATGCGGCTCTAAACGTCGCCGAGGATAAGGGTCGCTTGAGCGATGAGGAGAGAAAAACAGGATGCAGGTATATATATATGTATAACAGACGGAGGGAACAAGTGTGTGCAAGTCCAAAAAATAAAGACTTTATAATAAACAGGTGCGCGCGAGCCTCTCGTTTATACATGTGTACACAAAACATCGATGGAAAAGCCAAAGAGCCGCGGCGGATGTGTGTCTGTGCGAGAGACGCTTCGTTAATTAACGAAAGTGACAGTCCTGAGGGAAGTCTATACCTATACACACACTGCACTGCAGCAGCAGCAGCAGCGGCAGCGGTAACAGCAAGCGGCAGCCGCCGACCGAACAAACTCGTCCAACGAGTCGAGACGTGGAAACTGATCCGGCCGTCTGTTCTTTCGCGAGAACCTTCCCTTATACCCTTCTCTTTCTCGCCTTGGCTATTCTCTCTCTCTCTCTCTCTCTCTTTTCTTTCCATCCACACACTCTCCCTTCTCGCAGCAAGTGTGTGTCTGTTATAACAGCCATACACACGTACGCAGAGGGACACGTACGTCGAACCGAACCAATTTGCCGAGCATCGAGGTGTGAAGTCTACAGCATGTCGAGCAGCCGAGACAGCGAGAGAGACCCTTAATATCATTGTGCGGGCGGTGGCGATCTCTTCTCACATGCGCGCACACGCGCTCTCGTTATAAGCGCATATTTTTCCATTCAATATTTCTTCTCCTCCGCGCGCGTATACTCTCACGGGGAAGAAACGCCACTCTACATCCGAGTGCGTGTCTATATATGTATATAATGCGTATACGCGGACGAAAGAGTCGGGGGCGGCGCAGTAATCGCTCGCGATACGTATTCTGAATAGCCACCTATACCTACCGTACATACACCTACCAATCTCAATATAAGCGACACCCTTTCTCGCACTCACTCGTTCAGTCGTATAACATAACACCTCGGGGCCATGGTTTGCGCCATTCAGCCGTCGAGGCACATTGTCCCACCTCGTACAATGGGTCACTCACTGAACTGAATGACCCGAGCGCACCTCCCCCCCCTCCCCCCACACACACATGCGTGTACATAGCTCTCATGGGATGCAGAAACTCCCTTTTCTCTTCTCTCGCATCTCGCTCGACGAGCCTCTTTTTCCTGCCCCCCCCCCCCCACTTTCGCGCCTACGAGGTACATACACGTATACACGAGTCTCTTCCGCGATCGTTTCGAGATCCGATTCCGGGACGCGTCGGCGGAATATTGCACGTATACATAATACGCCTGTCTGGAAACGTACGTAAGCGTCTGCTACGTATCGCGTGAGCTACCGTTGCAGACCGTATAATATCGTCAAAGTTACATAAACAATGGTCCTCGCGGCTTCGAGGGCGTATAAACGTTCCTGGAAACTCGTTCGCGTGTTAAGGTGTATACACCCCTCGAAAGAGAGAGAGAGAACAGAGATCGGGATATTCGAGCGAACGATTCGTCGGGCAAATGACAGTTCAAAACTGAGGAGCACGTCCTAACCCTTCGTTCGCCTATAGACCCTATGCGTATACGGGCTAAAGAGGCGAACGTTTATGCGCTCCGCAATTATTCAAATTTGCAGCCCCTTTTCATTTTCACCACGAGCTGCAGGGACCCCGAAATTGGGCTTTTAATATTTCAAAACACATCTCTCTGATATACCCCTATAATTGCGCGCGGCTACACATCCGTGCCGTATCACTTCGGAGCGTTTTTGCGACTATGTCGGATGGCGTTTAGCGCCGCAGCTGCCAAATACATAGAGCCGACGCGGCGGTCGAGGGGTATGAGGTGTAATAACACACTTTGTCGAAGACAATAAGTAAAAGACGTTTATACCCTCTCTCTCTATCTCTCCTCGCCCCGGGGGCCGCGTCCCAGCCAAAAATTCCTTCCTCTTGAATATTCACAGGCCCCCGGAATAGCTCGGCGCGCATTGTCGGCTCTGTATTATATACCTGTATATACACAGCGAGCTAATTAAGGAAATCAGCGCTGCGTAAATACACTCCGAAGACGATAACCGCCGCTGACGAGGAGCCGAGAGTAAAAGCCGATTCGGGTCCCCGCAGCGCCGCTGCTGCAGGAGCGCGCGCGCGCAACAGTGCAGAATCTCGCGAGGATAAGTATAAGTTAGTGGCTCGCGCGGCAGGCCATTGCTCAGAGACGCTATCGCCGCCGCCGCCGCTGCGCTCTTGCGCGTTATATTGCGGATCACGCGGAGCGATCGCGTGCATTAAAATATCTGCGAGCGCTTGGGCTCAGCTTCTCTCTTCTCTCGCTCCCTCTCTCTATCTATTAATTGTCCGGCAACGTGGGCGGCTTCCGCAGTCGACTAATTGCCCCCGTGAGAGATAGAACGAGGAGAATAATTCGCTTCGCCTCGGAGAGGAGGGAGTATATACGGTGTCCGTTCTGCTGCGTGTATTTAGAGGCTGCGCACAGATATGGAGGGGGAGAGCGATGCTGATCTGTGCTGCGGCTGCGTATCTCGAGGGGCGGCTGCCGTTGCTGAGCCAAGCGATTTTCTCTCTCCATCCCGTTCCTGATAAGCTCCCGAACAATTCGTAGTTTAGTTTCCGAAAGTCGCGTGTTGCACTTGCCGCGCGTTTGTTTTGAATCAAGTCTATTATTAGGCAGCGGTTGCGCAATACTCTCGCGTGTCACAGGCTTTTACCAGCGTAACTTCCTATGACGAGCGGGTGCGTCAGTTTAAAATAGCCGAACGAGCGACGCGCGTAACGCAACGAGAGGCCCGAAACAGACGAACGAACTAATTGCAGCTATCGCATCGGGGTTAGAGCGACACCACTGACAAACCTTTCGACAGCTTCCATCGCACGCGGACGCAGACGCAGACGCTCCGCAGACGCGCGACCATCGGCCTCTTCTGCTTATTCTCTTCTCTCCTCGCCGCGGAGGAAGCAGCGCGTGCGGCGTGAGAGAGATCTGACGAGCGAGTCGATACGCGCGTCTGGCGATGCGCCGAGTGCGGCAACGATATCCGATTGCCAGAGAGAGAGAGACAGAGGGGCTTATGGGATCCTCCGTCGCTTTTCGGAGCGGAGAGAGCAGTCACTTTTCTTTTGTGCTGCTGCTGCTGCTGCTGCTGCTGCAGCAGGGCGTCTTGTATTAGGAGGTGGATACACGTGTATATAGGAGGAGATGAAAAGAAACGAGAGGCGGAGAAAAATATCCTTGACGCGGCCGGGCCGCGGCGACGTGTGCACCGTAGCGCATATAGGCCGGAAAGCGCTTGTCTCGAGCTATAAATACACGCGTCAATTATATCCGCGAGTCTGTAAAGAAACGGGTGTATCCTCTCGTATATATGTATATAGGTGTAGATACAATGTCCGCGATGGCTCGTCTCGCTTATAACGATGCGCCTCGCTCCGAAGAATTAATTGAACAATGAGCGCGGCTATAACCCCGTGTATACGTACACAGGTATACTATCGGCTCCTCATCGAGTGTGTTAACCGTACCCTGACACAATTCTCTCGGCTTACCCACATTTCCACTGTGTGATGCGCGGAGCACAACTGTGACCGGCTAGAAGAAGCTTTAAACAACGTCCCGCGAGGTAGCGGCCCATCGCGCGAGATGTGGCGGCCGTATAGGGTGGATTTTTTTTCAGCCGCGCGGCACATCGCGGGTATACACATCGCAGACGGCAGAGACAAGTATCGAGGTTCTCGCTTCGGGCTTCTATGCGCGCGCCCGAGCCAAAGCTAATCTGCCGCTCATTAGGGCTACTCTCTGATTTAGATACGTCGTATGTATGCGCTTCCTCGTACTGTACAAGCCTCCTGTGTGTATACGTATAATGTATGTATATGGGAAAATCCGCCAAAATAATTCAGATAAGAGACTCGTCTGAGACAGCGTTTTTTTTTGTTCTATGGGACCCCCAGAGCACGAAAAAAATAGTGTTCCGATACGAAATCGAATGAGAGTTTTTGGGTATTCAGATATTTGTGGAAACATTTTTTAAAAATTTTTTTAAAAATTTAAGCGTTTTTTTCAATCCGAATTTAGAGGGAGAAGGAATTTTATTTTTACCGTCGCAAATATGCACAAAAGTTCACAAAATATCTGAGCTTTTCAAATTGGTTGAGCTTTTTTGTCTATGATTTTTTTTTCACAAAATGACGGCGGTTTTTGAGAAACAGCGTAATGTTAAACATGATTTTTTTTCTCGATAAATATCACCTTAACGAAAAAATGTTTTAGAACAAAAAATGCTTAAAATTACTCAAAGAATACGTATGAATTTTTTCAAAAATTTTTGAGCGAATTAAAAATTCTTTCAATTCTCACAGTTTTTGAAAAATTAAAAAATGGCTAAAAAATTTTTGAAAAAATTCATACGTATTCTTTTAGTAATTTTAAGCATTTTTTATCCTGCAATATTTTTTATTATGCATTTTTTATTTTATTCTGCATATTTGCGACGGTAAAAATAAAATTCCTTCTCCCTCTAAATTCGGATTGAAAAAGAACGCTTAAAAACGATTTTTTTTTAACTATCATTCGATTTCGCGGGAACACTATTTTTTTCTTGTTATGAGGGTCCCATAGAACAAAAAAAAAAACGCTGTCCCAGACGAGTCTCACGACATTTCTTTTTGCTCGATTTCCGCTGCAATTATATCTGAATTATATTTTGGCGGATTTTCCCATATACAAGCAGAGGCTGCGAATCGCCACCTCTGCCGATTGGTAAATTACGAATAGTCGCGGGCCCGCGCGGGACTCGTCGATAATACAGCCGCGCGTATATGGCTTTAATTGCTTTTTATCGAAATCGCGACACACACGGCAGATTAACGCTGTATAGAGAGACTCCCATCTCTCACGGCCGCGCTGCGGCTCTCTTTTTCCCTGCGCGGCTCGCGGCCGCGGCAAGTGACCCCTGGAGCGAGCGCGGGATATAGCAGGTGATCTCCCCTCGATTCGCGAGGCGCTTATAAATTATGTTAACGTGGCTGGAACACCTGAAGGATTTTACGGTACTTACACGGTATTCGCGAACTCATTAAATCTATGCGTTTTATGGCTGTAGGTCACCGCTTGAATAAACACGTGTTGTCTGACTGTGTATGTGTATATATATGCGCGCAGTGTTTACACACACGTATCTCGGACAAGCGAATTTTTTCCCCGCGTAATTTATCCACTATTTGTTGGACTTACTCACGTGTGTGTGTGTGTGTATGTGTCCGTATAAATTGTATATACACTCCCTGAAACCTGTGTGTAGATCAACGGCACCGGTTATAAATTTTTCGTGGCGCGTGCGCTTGCACTTGTATGTATTACTTCTCCTCCCATCTCTCCCCCTCTCCTCCCTCCTCTCTCTCTCCGAATTTTCATCGAGGAAGTGCGTAAAGCACGAATTTACCGGTCCGAGCGCAGTTCATAATTTATTCGATCCCCGCGATTTACGATCTTACTTTTTCTTCGGCGACCTTCGCGCGCGCGCGTATATATATACTTGTACCCCTCCAGCGGGCGAGTCTCGTCGCGACGAAAATTTCGCGCGCTTCGTAGCGAAATATTGGCGAGCGAGAATGTCGAAGAATGAAAAATCGATCGGTAAAAGTGTACACAAAGCCGGCGATGAGACGAGGTGTGGGCCGGTGTGATTCATTACATTCATAAATTTGTCTGTCTTTAATGAAGCTCCATTTGTTAAAGGCTTCTCTCTCTCTCTCTTTCTCTTTGCTGTAAATATTAATGCTCGTCCCGACTTTTTCATTCAAATTTTATTCAAATGAACGTTCGGGAAACGGTAGCAAAAAAAAAAACGTGCGCATCAGCCGGTTTACGCGCGCTGCGACGCACACGTGGAATTTTCACTTTTACCATCGGTATAAGAGAGGCGCAGTCGAATTAGCGAACATCCGCTAATAATCGTCATAAAGATAATCGCCAGAGTGTATAATTGACGAGCAGAAATGCGCTTTAGCATTTTTTTCCCCCCTCAAAGAGGCATATTATCCCCGATTTGTTTCCGCAATCAAGTCCTGCGGACTCATCGCATGTTACATTCGAAATAAGACCGCATAGTACCTCGTCGCATAGCGGCGTTGCCACCTAATTCGTACTTGCGCGCGAGAAGTGTTTTTTAATCACGTTTCTCCTCTCGCAGCAGTAGTGGCGCGCCCGCGAGACCCTTTTCCCCTCCTGCATAATGCGTTTGATGTGCTCGCGTAATTATAATTTATTAACCGCTTCTAAAGTACTGGCTTTTAGGAAAAGAACATTCGCGGGGGGGAATGTACGTCTAAATCTCTTGGCTTTAATTTATAATTGCTGGAATTATCGGAAAAATTATTAATGCTGAGTGCTCGGTGTTAATTGTTCATTTTTAACGAGCGACACGTCTGCGCGCACTATACTGCGTCGCGAGCTTCCGCGGACGCTGTTCGCAGACCTTTAAAAAGCTGTAAAGCCGGTGGAAACGGTAATTTGACTAATGACATGAAACGGCAATAACGGCCGCATCGATTATAATTATTCAATAACGACTAGCGCGCGGTTGTGCACAAGACACGCTCGTTACTTTAAATTCTCTCTCGCGCGGGGGAAGTTGCACGTATATATATATATATCGACGGCCGCGCGCGCGCGCTTTTGCCAAAAGGGTCCGAGGCATGTTTATATACGGCGAAGCGTAAATCCCAGAGCCAAATTGAATAAGCATACAAATTTCATTGGGAAAGTAGGACTCTCGCCTCTCTCTCTCTCTCTCTCGCTCTCCGAGGTGAGTCCCTTGTGCGCCGAGAGGGCATAAATTCCCTTCTAAAGATCAAGATATTACGCACACTTTAAAACTACTTATTTATAAGTAATTTGCATCGGAATTGGCGATCCGGTAGTTTGTGCGCCCGTCGCGCATTAATACACCTTTTGAGCGGCTCTCTCTCTCTCTCTCTCACTCGCGTCGATTGCATACGTATATATACAGTATACACACGCATATAATATTCATACGCAATATTCCCGTCGATAGTAAATCAGCGTTAAATCAGCAGATTAACATCAACCGTTAAGCATATCCTCTCGAACATATTCGGCTGCGGCCGAGTTGGTATTATAGTATTCTTTCTTTCTCTCTGCAGCAGCGCGCGCTGCGACTCGTGGCCGCCGGCATCGACCCCCCTCGACTGCGCCCGTGCTATATACATATATGTATGCTATGCAGCGCACGCATATATATATATGTTCTCGCGCTCTCGCGCGCCCGGATTAATGAAAACTGGTATTATAACGCAAGCGCTCGCACACACGCGCGTATATATATATATAACACACGACGCTCTATATCTACAGTGCGTAATTTCTCGAGATCCAAAGAGAGCCAAAGAGTCCCCCCATCGGGTTCGCGCCTCTCTAGGCTCGCTTTTAATACTCGCGCTATGCTATGACGGGAAAAATACGGAAAAGAAAAAGAGAGAAAATGCGGGAGAGGGAGGGAGAGTCGCGCTTATATTAATTCCCGGCAGACGCGCGCGCGCCCCTAGAGCGCGTGTGCGACGAGCTACTACCGCGCCAAGTACATATTACGAGCCGAGAGTCAGAGCGCGCAGAGACGCGACCCTTGTTTGCGCCGACGAATGCGATAATAAATCTCGTTTTTAGATTTTAATGAACTTTCGCAAATATTTGACGAGGATGAGCATTCCTTTTTCTTCACCCTTTTGCGCTGCTGCTGCTGCCAGGAGTCCGTGAAATGAGATTTTTTTCTCCCCCACCCTCTGATCTCTCCGGGGTAATGCGCTTTCAATTTCCAGGCAAACATCCGGCGGTCGCGGCTGTACACGCCGAAATTATTACAAAATTCTCTCGGAGTCCGCGGAAAATTTTCTGAATTCCTTCGATTCTCGGGATTTTTCGAGCGGGAGCTGCGGGCTGGCTGGAAAGTGTATATGACGGCTGAGATCGCGGAACACGAGAAAGAGCTGCGGTAAATTTTTGCGATCTGTGTAACACACTTTTCGGCGTAATAGAGTCCAATTTTATCGCTCTGCGCTCTTATACCAGATACATATGTTCAAGGGGATCCGACCACATTACATGAGCAAAAAGTGAAAAATTTTATTTTTATGTACAATGTGATTAATATTTAATGTTTAATAATTCAAACTGTAGTTGAATTTAGAATCATAGTATAAAAAGTTTTTAATAATTTTTTTATGTACGCCATACGTGTATCACACATCTTAATTAACTTACATCATTATGGCACGCAGCTATTTGGGATTTGGACATCAAAGAGTAACGTATGTGTGACGACTGAGTGCAGCAAATTTCAGAGTTAATTTAAATTTTTTCGAATAAATGTTTATATCTCTGAGTATATTAATACTGAACCAGTAATTATAGAAACATTTTTTCAATATAATTATAGAAGCTATTTTTCGATGCTCAAATCTGAAATGACTGCAATAATATTACGTTTCAAAAAATTGAAAGTCTGCGCAGAAAACAAGATTCAATCGTTCACTGGTTCGCATCCCATCATTCTTCAACCTGATCGTCTTCATTACGCGCAGACGAAGTGCTACGGAAGAGCCTGAGACTCTTATTTACGCTTATCTCGCGACGCGGCATATGCACACTCACCGCGTGTCACCCAATTAATCATCCCTTCGGTCAACGCCTGCATCGCTTGTAGCAACACTCGTGCGCACCCCCCTATAGGAGAATTTATTTTTCCTCGATACAGCGCGTTTAAGGCGAGTCTCTCTCTCTCTCTCTCTCTCTCTCACTCTCGTGTTTTGCCACTGGAATTTTCCAATTTCCGCGAAACCACTGGGGGGGGAGAATGATTGCGATGAGGGGGTGCGGAGAGAAATTGGAATTGCACACACTTACGTATGAGTGAGGAGTGTTGGTTGACAAAGAGGAATAGGTGCAGAACTAATACGAGGTCAGTCCGGGGGAATGAGACGGCGAAACTCGTGAAATTGGGGGAAAAATATAACTCGAGCCTGTTGTTGGAACGCGCTCTGTTGACAGAATAATACTCTCCTGCCCGCTTGGATATATATTTTTCTGCAAACACGGTCATAAATGAAAATCCTGCGTCCGCCCAATCTCGGTGTGTAAGAGCAAATAAATTGTTTCCTTTTGTTCAACCGAGAGAAGTTTTATTAAACAATTCTCTGCTTTTTTAGGGAAAACTAATGTGTTGCTAGCTAATGACAAGTGCACCATAATTTTTATAAAAAATCTGATATTTTAAATTTGAACTAATTTATTGCTTTTATCGCTATTTTTTTTAACAAATAATTCAATATTTTTTGACGCTAAAAATGGTATTACATTAGTAAAGTTATAAAGTTACATTTTCAAATATGAAAATTAAACATTCTTTCATACTCTAATGGCGCCAACAATAATAATATGTCAAATAATCATAATTGTATAGTCACTTTCGATTAATTTTATCCAGATTTAAAATTTATTTCAGTAAACGTCATCTTGCAAATAATAAAAACCAATTCCATGTGCTACTAGAGCTCTGGTACTATAGTAATTTTCCTTTTAGCTTTATAATAATGCTCTGCGCGGTTTGCAGTAATTTCAGGACGGTATCTCTCTCAGGCTTCAATCGCATGCCAGAACAAGGTATAAAAATGCAATCGAAAGAAAAGAAACACGAGAGGAGGGAAATTGCTCTCTGCTAGAAATCAAAGGCAGGAAGGATAAAGAAAGAGTGTCAGAGCGCGAACGAGGGGGGGGAGGGTATCCATAGCTACAGCTAGCGACGAAAGCGCAGAGAAAAAGAGGGAAAAAGTCGAAATTAGGGTCTCTCGCGGAGAGGAGCAGCAGCAGCAGCAGCGATTCCCTCGTTAACGAAACGCTCGTTTCGGGCGTTTAATTAACCGAGGCTCGTCGCGCGGGGCAAAGCCGGCAACTGCGCGTACAGAGCTCGCTCTCGACACCAGTAAATACGTATGGTGCATTCGCGAGAGGGGCGAAAAGGTAACAAACGGCTTTGCGCTCACTGATATACACACACTGCAGTCACACACACACACACACACACACACACACACCCACACACACACACACACGTGCGCATATATATTAAACTCTCGGGCCGTAACTCGTTGTTTTTCCAGTGTGTCCTCGAAGAGGCTCGCGCGCGCTGCGGCGACTCGAGTGCGCGCAGCGGTGTATAACCGCAGAGCGACGAGAGAGAGATTCGAAAAGTACGCGCGCGCCGCGAGAAAATTTACTCGACGAGCCTCGATAAGACGTCTGACAGGATGTCGCGGCATTGTGCGAGCTTTCACGATGCGTTATTTTCCCGCGCGCGCGTATAAACACAGAGGCTGGCAGGCGCGTGTAAGTATTAGCATTTTTGACGCGCGGCAGTCGTAACATTTTAGTCGGCGGCTGTAAATAAGCGGGAAAAATCTGCACCGCGCGAGCTACTCAATGGGCGGCTAGATTTATTTTTGTGTAGTCTCTCGAGTGTATAGGAATGCGGTAGGAGAGAGAGAGAGAGAGAAGCTATCCTCTCAGGTGCAGCGCGCAGGCTTATTGGTTTTTCGTGTGGCACACACTGCACACACTGCAGAAATTATCCGTTTGGCTTTGATTTTGAAGTCGCGCGAGACGAGAGGGTCATCGGCTGCTTTCTATGCTATATCGCGGTGTATAGAGTACGAGAAACCTGTTGCGGTGTGCTGCCCATTGCTCAATGTATAAAGCGAGGACTCCCTGAATTGGAAATTCATATCGAATGTATCCGGGCGATGACTGGTAAATTAGCGTGAATTCGCAGGATCGTATATGGCGAATTTCAAAAAATAAATACACTTTTCTTTGGTCTAGAATTTGAGAAAAAAATGGGACTTTCTACTTCTATAAGCCAAAAGATGATGAAAAATGCCGAGGAACATGGGGATTATAGAATATGAAAATTTAAGGACGTTGCCCTGTTTTATAAAATGATAACAGTAGAAATTAATGAAAAGTTAGAATATGAAAGTTAAGAGTCTTCTGAACGTATTGCCATTGTTTTTAACACATATTATAATACTCAATTCCGAAAAATATCAAGTTGAAAATGCTATGTGTAACATAGGCTCTTATGTGGGGAAGCCTCTAAATAATTAATAAAAACTGTGGCAGAAATAACACACGTGAACAAGAGTCGGAGAATTGATAGAGAAATGTTAGTATAGAATAAAACTGCAAATATAGTTTGAGCTATGTTACAATGTTCTTCTTTTTTGAAAAATCTATAACTTTGAAAAAAATTTTTCGATTTCCAGACCAGAGAAAAGTGCATTTATTTTTTTTCTTTAAATTCGACATATACACATATAGGAAGCAAGCGCGCAGTACAAGCCAGACGCGACCCCGTTACACATTATGCATATTCTCTATATTCTAAACAAGCCGCGCGCGCGCGACGTTTCTTCGAATTCGGCCGGGGAAAAAGCAGAGAGAGCCGAGCTCTCGTGTGCGCACGTGTGTCCGTGCACTTCTCCCCGGGAAGGAAGCGAGATACGCCTCGGCAAAAAAAAAAACAATAAGAAAAGTATGTGCGCCCAGAGCAGAGGAAAAAACGTCAAGAGCAGCAGCAGCAACAGCAGTGCGTTATTGCTCGTAACAGAGGGGCTGTAGTGGCGCAGCGCAAAAAGGACCCGTCCGCCCTGTGGACGCGCATGCAGGATACAGCCGCGGACACTTACGCACCGCGTATACACGAAGGGAGATCCATTGATAGTGTCCTGTTCTCCGCGCGCCTGTTCTCTATATATAGTACACTTACGTGTACACATGCCTGTGTGCGGATGTTAACCAGTGCCCCGATGCTATACGCGCAGTAGTGGTCTAGAGACTCAAGAGTCAGAGAGAAAGAGGAGTATAAGATTGTCCGGGGTAGAAAGCAGCTTTAATTGTTTTGTCTCGCGCTTATTATAAGAAGCGAAATCGCGCTTTTTAACGGGCGCCGCGCCGCTCGAGCGTATCGCGCGCAATCAATCTTTTTATTAATTATCGACGAGCTGTGGGAGCTGCTGCCGTTGCCGCTGCCGCTGCAGCCGCGCGCAGGGGGAGAAAGAAAGCTGACCTCGTTAACCCGCGCGGAAGTGCAGCTCAAAGAGAAATGCGGCCGATCTTCTCTTTTTATTCTCTCTCTCTCTCTCTCTCTGCGCACGTACGCGCGTGTATATCCACCTCCTCCTCCTCCTCCCCTCCGAGAGAAGGTGTTGGGCGCGCGGCTTCCTTTGCGCGACCCTTTGTAATTGAATCATTAATCAAGGATTATTGAGCTTTTAATCACTGCTCTACACGCCGGCTCCGCAGCGCCGCTTGTCGACAATGCGATATCGCCTCATAGTGTGTTTCTATTGATTTCCAGAAGATTCTTATCGAGTCGATCTCGCTCCCTCTCGCGTGTGACGTTGCACTATATATAATACATGTACAGAGTGAGCGCAACCGCGCGGGAGCGAGTCTGTTACGTGCTTAAATTCTCAAAACTCGCTCCGATCGACTATGCGCGACCTATAATGCACACTACACATAAGTAGAGAGAGATGATTAATCGAGCTCGTTCGACGTGTATCACACTGCGCACGAACGTCTCCATCCCCCCTCCCCGAACGAAGCTTGGCTCGTTCTGACCTCCTTATGCATAGAAAAAAGGAGGGGCTATACAGCTGGTGTATATACGCCCACACCACTGGCGTATATATAGTAAAAAATACTTTTTTCAAACTCTGACCCGAATACTCGTCGCCTAGACAACCCTCTCTCGCTTTCAGGCCGGTGTGCAGCCTCTCCCGCTCTCTCCGGCCATGATACACGCGGTGGCGAAAGCACAAAGCTCTCTCCCCGTATACGTACACTTAAGGCGCGCGCAACGACGCCGCGGCTGAAAAGCCGAGGATAAATGGACGCGAGAGGCGATGGGCCTCTCGCTCGGGAGCCGCGCATAATGCACAGGGCCACCGCTGCACCGCTATATACATATGCTTTTCCAGCGGCTGAGATAGCCATCTCTTATGCACTTTTATGCACTGCGCCGCGGACGAGCCGAGCGAGCGCTGCAAGCTCGTCGCCACTGCTGCGGCCGCAGTGTGTGCAACGCTCGCGGGCTCGTTCTTCATTTCTTAACTGGGGAATGCCTTTGTCGCCCGGCGGCGGCGGTGGCAGTAGCCGGAACGAGATGTATCCGCGGACTTTTCGTGTATATAAAGGATTTGCGTGCGCGCCGCAGTAAAAGAGACTGCCAAGTCGGCCAATAGTGTATGGCGAACGGCGGAGTATAATACGTCGTGAAATTATTTAGGTATATACTTTGCGCTGAAATATTGCATATCGCGCGTGTAATTATCGTGCATTGTATAGTGCCAGCAGTGAAAAATTTTTCTGCGCGATCCGAATGTTAAATCCTTGAGATGCGTCGTAAACAAGCGGAGATTGCCCGATTCACTCGAGCGCGCGGGAAGCTCGTTATTGCGCGTCGATCCTCGCCAACTGAATGTGTATCCCGATCGTCGTCGCGACGCCGGAGAAAAGTCCTCTTTTCTCCCATCAAAGCCCATTGTCGTCGTCGTCGTCCTCGTCGTCGTGGAGAATTCGGCGCGGAATTCGCGCGAGCGGCTCTCGGCTCTTTGAAGAGCTCGCGACGCGAATATTTCTCGCGCGGCGAGATGAGATAGTGCCATAAGTATATCGATTTCGCGCGGTAGTTTCGTCGCGGCCTTCGCGCGATTTCTAAGAAACTACTCTGTACAGCGTCACCTCCGCCGCGAGCATAACCGTGTAACCGTTCTGCGAAAGCAGGAAGTCGATGAATGGAAGCCTTTATAACTGCGCGATCGACGCCGCTCTTCAATAAACTACTCCGCGCGCAGCTTATATTATATAGATATAGATGTGTATGATTCCGACTATTATACGCGGAGATGAGAAAGCCCTGGTTGATTATTCTTGTTTTTTCGCGTAGAAAAATCGAAAAAAAGAAGATTTCTTCTCTTAGTATAAGTCGAATATCCCTGAAAAAATGCACTTTTCTTTGGTCTAGAAATCGAAAAAAATTTTTTAAAGCTATAGAGATTTCGGACCGATCAGACTTTCTTCCGTGAGCTGAAAGATAGTCAAAAGTGCAGAGGAACATGGGACACTTTTTTTACAGAAAATTAATGCGTCAAAACACTGGAATAATAACCACTAATTCGAATAACACTATAATAAAGTATTACAAAAGAGCTTTAATTTTAAAAAAAAGTATGCCAAGTTTGGATGCTCTGATCAAAAGTTATGCCTATTAAAAAAAGAAAAAATAACAATAAATGTTAAATTTTCATATTCTACATTTCGCATGTTTCTCGGCATTTTTCATCGTCTTTTGGCTTACAGAAGAAAGTCCCATTGGTCCCAAACCTTTAGCTTTAAAAAAATTTTTTCGATGCCTAGACCAAAGAAAAGTGCATTTTTTCATTGAAATTCGACATATACGCTACGCGGCGAATCGGCAAGATAATTAACCTTTTTGCCCTCCCCCCCTCCCTATGGCTTTGATGTTTATAGCCACTGCGCGTGTCAATTACATTTCAGGAAAACTAGCCCGGGGGGAAATTATACACGTATGCGCGCGTATATAACATTTCGCGCGCGAAAATAATTTCGCGATAAATCAAACAATTTAAAGCGCGCAGAGAGGGCGAGCTTTGAAGCCGATCGTTTGAACTCCCTCTAGCGCGCAGCTCTCTCTCGCCGCGCTAGAAAAACAGGAAACGTAACTGACCGCCGCATTTCGGTGAATCAGCGCTCTAAAATTACACCTACTCGGCTCCCCCTCTACCCCGCCCTCCCCCTCCCTCCCTCTCGCTCGCGAGAGGCCCCAAGGACAGGGGCGCGACGGCACATGCATCAGACGGGCGCTGCACAGGAAGGATAAGTTCCGATACTCATTACGGCGTAAAACACCGTCTCCGCAAATAAACGCTCGCGCGCGTTCTCCGTTGGCCGGGTGGCGAAAAAGAATGTCTATATATGCAAACGCCGCCCACGCGCGCGCGAGCTGAGCGAGAGAGAGAGAGAGAGAGACGCCGCGGCCTCATCAAAGGCTCGAACGGCTCGATTCCCACGCGATAATGTTGGTCTTTATTAAAATCCGCAAGGGAGCGAGAGAGAGAGAGAGAGGATGGATTTCTTTATTCCGCGTAATTATCGGCCAGTTCTGCGGCGCAGCTCGGAATCAAACCTGTCGCCGGCTATTTTTCGCTGGATACTGATGTAGCCTTTTTTGTTGTGTATTACCGCGAGCGCGAGACTGTGATTTTTGCACCCACGTGTTGGAGCGGAGGAGGATAGTCGAAAGACTTTCTTCCGAGTTTTATTGTATGTCGAATTTCAATGAAAAAATGCATTTTTCTTTGGTCTAGAAATCGAAAAAATTTTTTTGAAGCTAGAGGTTTCGGACCGATCGGACTTTCTTCTGTGAGCTGAAAGATATAGTCAAAAGTGCAGAGAAACATGGGAAACATTACTAGTATCCATATTTTTGAGCCATTTTATGCTTTTTTTACAGAAAATTAATGTGTCAAAACACTGGAATAATAACCACTACGAATGTTCCCGAGGCATTAATAAAATTTCGAATAACACTACAATAAATTTTTACAAAAGAGCATTAATTTAAAAAGAAGTATGCCAAGTTTCGATGCTCTGATCAAAAGTTGTGCCTATTTAAAAAAATAATAATAAAAATGCGAATAGTCAATTTTTTCTTTTTCCTCCATATGCCTCCCCATGTTAAATTTTCATATAATTCTATATTTCGCATGTTCCTCGGTATTTTTCATCATCTTTTGGCTTACAGAAGAAAGTCCCATTGTTCCGAAAGCTCTAGCTTAAAAATTTTTTTTGCGAATTCTAGACCAAAGAAAAGTGCATTTATCTTTTGAAATTCGACACATGCGGCCCATCATTGCTGCTCAATTTCCGCTGTGTTCGCGTATATATATAAATATATGGGTCACGATACACACGCGCGCGCGTCAGACGTCTAATTTCCCTATTAGAGAAGCGCGGCGCTGATGGCTCGGCCGCGGAATATCTTTCTAAATCTGGAGCAGTCACTCGACAGCTCTCCGAAAGCCATTCGATTCGCATCCTTTTCCCCCGATATGCCCGAGGCTTGTATATATCTTCTCTCTCACTCTCTCATCGTCGCGTTGTGGGAAACGCCGAGCACAGCATCGTTTATTTCATAACGGCATCGCCCGTTTGGCTTCGAGCTATGCCTCGCGCGCGCCGATTTGAGAGTTTCGAAAAACCCCAAGGATTTCCAGCATTTTCTCGCATTGGACAGAAGAATGCTGAAATTGGTCTTTCTCGAATTCTGAAAGTGCTGATGCCGATCGATTCGGAGAAGCGCGCTGGACGTCGAAAATCGGCGTGTACGTGGGTATACTGTTAGAAGTGTTGTTAATCTCGTTTTTAGTCAAAAGAGTTCAAAGTTGGCGCATTTAAAAGTGGTGCAAGTGTGTAATGAAATGTGGAAAGTAATTGTAAAAAATGACTGAGTGGTCGGGAAAGTGATGCAAGTTTGGATAATTTGAGTAAATGTAATGTACTTTGAGTATGTGCATGTAATAGATCATTTTGACACACTGAAGTGGTCAATACGTGGATTATAGAATCTGATGTTATCTGCTGTTGCAATATTTAGATTTTTCTATTCAGGTTACTTACTGTGACTTTTTCAGCCAACCGATCGATCACTTTTGATTAGACAAGGCCTCGAATTCTCCTTTTAAATGGCAATACAAACTCCTTTAATTTATACAAATTACATTATGTTCTATGGAGTTATAATGCAAGTATAAATACGAAATTCTGGTTCAGATAAGGATAATGGAATGAAATAAGCAAGTAATAACAAGTAAAACTAAAAGCTATAACAAAAATATTTTATTTAAATCATACAATATACTGAACAACAGTACTGTAAGAAATGGTTCTTTTGAAGCTTAAAGCTTGTCAAAAGAATAATTTATTTTAGCAAAATGGTTTTCCTGGAAGTAAGAAGTCTTACTTAAGTGAAAGAGAAATGTTTGAAATAAGCAGTATTGAAATTTTTTGAATGAATTTTATATAAACAGAAGTGATTTTCATAATTCAAAAGGGATTGTTTTGCTTCCAACGCAGATTGCCATTTTAACAAGCCATTTATTAAAAGCATACCCTGTTTCACTTCAAAAGGATTTTCGCTTTTTTCAGAGACTTTAAAAGCCGAGTTAAATTCAACTCATAGTAATAATGCATGAAAAGTTAACTGAAAAAAATTTTCCTCTACACAACTAGCAGACTACCTTAGATCCAAAATTAATGAATCAATGTACCGAAAAAAATCTCAATTCTACTTTTGCTATTCAAAATAATTTAAATTCATGTATATGCCTTGACCAACTGATCACACTCGTAGCAAAAGCCCAGCGTCTGAATGACGTTATCTATTTTTCAATTAACTCTAAATATTCTCCATAGATACTCGAAGTCCTTGAAACTGAAATTACCCTTTTCGAAGCCAACGCAATCCACTCGACTCCAATGAAATGCGGTACAGCTTCAAGAATATTTTTCCCTTTACCAAAAGTCTAAATTATTTCCTTTTGTCTCAAAAAGCGCGGCATTCCCGCCGGTGTGCATTATCGGAAATCGACCCCGACAAAACTTTTCGGGCCCGTCTTGCGGATAATTGCATTCTGCAAAAGAAAGCCCATCCGAGCTTATAACGTATAGGGCAAGAGAGGCCAAGGAGCGATACTTCAATTAGGCGCTCCTTTTAGTTTAAAGAATCCCCTTTAACTCGTCCAAGCCCGTTGTTCGACTCGTCACTTTTACTCGCCGCGTGGCGTATATTACACGAGGAAAGAGAGAAAAAAGCACGTACACACCTCTGCATACGCCGAGAAGCGGCAACGATATTCCGCGAGTGTATACGGACACACAAGCGCGCGCGGCGTGTCAGTGATTTACGCGAGAAACGAGAGCTCCGGCAACCTCCCTCGCTCGGTAAATCTTCAAATATGGAGAGAGAGAGAGAGAGCGCAAAAGATCGATTGACACGTATACGAGAGCGAGAGAGAGAGAGAGCGTTTAGGCAATGCCGCTAAATGCTTTTTGCGTCTGTATACACGCGCGGGCGAGAGGCCGCATCTTATCTCCAATTTCGGACTTGACCTCGGCAGAAAGCTCCGCTGTGCGCAGCCCATGAGAAACGAGAGTCGAGAGCATACAGGTATACACACATAGCGTGTATATACACTGGGAGGGATGGGGGGTGGGTGGGGGGCAGGTGTCGTAAAAATATCGGAGAAAGAACGAACCCGACAAATCTGTTCGCGAGTCCGGCGTACTTTATGAACCACGCGCTACTCCTGCAGCGGAATGTATATGCAGTTCCGGAGAGAGAAAGAGAGAGAGAGAGAGAGCCTAAGGTAAGACCGGTCCTCGCCTCTCTCTCTCTCTCTCTCTCTCTCTCTCTCACGCGCCGCGCGCAGCAAAGACTTATGCGCATTCGAATATTTTTGGCCTTTTTATACTTCTTCTTCTTTTCTCCGGGGCTGCGCGCGCGGCGGAGGCCGGGTAACTTTATGCGAAGCTCATCTGTTGCTGTGTAATTCTTTCTTCTTTTGCGCTCGATGTGCGCAGCAGCAGCGGCAGTCGAGGGGTATACGTGCGAGGATGCAGTGCTGTATGTATGTGTACGAAAAAGGATTATTGGATGGGCGAGAAAAAGGGCCGAGAGAGAGAGAGGAGGATATGGGCTCGTTGAAATTTGTCTGATATTTTACGCTGTTTACGATAGTAAAAGAGGCGAGGGCAATAAAGAGTGGGGTAAGCGATGGAGCCGCGATATTGGCGGGTCTCGAAGGGAAAAAACACTGCGCGTTTCGCGCCTTCATTTTGATTACAATATTACCTTGCAGGCAAGAAATTGCCAATACTGACAGTACGGCCCAATTCTGGCCCTGTAGTGTCGGTCAGTATACTGTCTACTAGTAGTGGCAGACTAATGTTCCGGTACTGATTTGACAAGAACGGGCCAATACTGGAAAAATGTACTGGCCCAATCAATTTAGCCAGACTTTAGACCGAGCTCAAATATTCGTGTAAATAATACCTGCACGAAAGTACTGGCTCAGTATTGTGCTGTAGTATTCCCTGGTATTCTTAACGAAATTAGCTAATTTATCGTTAAGTTTCTACCAGGGTTGGCTCAGTATTGAACACAAAAAAAGATTTTTTGTAAATAATATAAAAAATACAATATAGTAAATAATAAATAATTAAAATGAAAATTATGCATATATTATTATGATATACACCTCTCTCTCTATAATTATGTATATATAATGTTGTATATATACTTCATTTTCCTTATTCTGCATTAACGACACAGTACTGGTCTCCAATAATTTGCCAGTAAATTACTACACTATTGAGCCGTTCTTACCCTGATAGAAACTTAGCGATAAATTAGCTAATTTCGTTATAAATTAGCTAATTCATAACGAATTTAGCTAATTTATCGTTATGTTTCTACCAGGGTATCATTTCGATACTGGTTCAATAATGGGCAAGTATTGGGCTGTCAGTACTGCTATAGAGTCTAACATTATTCGGCCAGTACTGGGCCGTAGGTGCATTCTTACATAATTATCTCTCTCTCCCTAGGCTGTTACGTGTATATATATGCATGTATAACAATTGCGGTGGTGACTGATCGTTGCTTCTCTTCCTTCTGTTTCAGGTACGTGAGTCTCGATCGTTTAGAATGCAATTTCATTGCCAAAGAAAAATGCCTCTATCCTCGGCCGTCGCCGCCGCGCAAGCGGCAAAGCGAGTGAGTAACGACAGCAGCCGCCGCCGCCGAAGTGAGAGAGAGAGAGAGAGAGCAGAGCATTCCAGAAAGCGGCAAAAGCCAATAAAACTTTGAAAATTGGCAAAAGCGTATTAGGTGCCGTATAGATCCGCGAGACGGAGTCGAGAGTTCCGGGACAGGGGCGAAGCTCCGCCGAAACGAAAAAACTCTCGCGCGCGCGAGCCGCCGTCGGAAAGAAAGAGCGAGAATAAGAAAAAAACAATGACGGCGGGCTGGGCTTTTATTGGGGTCTGCAAAAGGGGGCCACACTGCACAGCGGCGGCCTATACGCCACACCAGTTATAAGCTCGTAAAGACGTCGGGCAAAGTATCGACGTTTCTCTCTCCTCTCCTAGTCGAGGAGAGTCGACTCCTCTCGTCCGCGAGGCTTCGCGCGATCGGCCGCGCAGAAATTCCACGTTAGGCGGTTTAACAGCGGCGGCGGCGGCTGCGCTGCGCAGTAGTAGTATGCGCCAAAGAAAATCCGCGCGCTGGGATGACGATGCGTGGGAAAAAGGCTATATAGCTAACCGAGAACCGATCTGTCTTACGGCGAGAAGCTGCCGCGGGAATTTCTCATCGATTTATCGTGTCGCTGGATCGTTCGGCCTCCTCCTCACCGTGTACATATACACGTATATACAGATACCCGCCGGTCGTGCACCCGCGCACCAGAGAGAGAGCTGACCTTCGTTTGCCTCTTTAATGCACTGCTCCTTTAACCCCCTACGTATATCTGCTGCCGTTGCCGCCGCCGCCGCTGCTCTCACTTGTGGCTTTCATTGAGTGTTGTGCAGTAATGCGGTAGGCTTTCGATGTATACAGGTATACATTATGAGTAACGCACGTGTGCGTGAGCGCGGCCGGTGCTAATTTTGAATAGCTGCTCATTTGCGTTCGCGGGAGTAGCTTGTCACGCGAGCTATGCCGCGGACGATGGATGATGATGGAGCCCGTGTCCGATGTGAGCCTGATTATTCGAGCTCTTTCTCTCTCTACTCGCTTACACATACAGACACACACGTGAGCGGCTCGTCGAGCCCGATAAAACCTCTTTGCGGCCTTGAAGATTGTATTCGCGAGCTTTGTGTGCCATTGACCATTCGGCCATTCGGATTGTCGATGCTTGCTCGCGAGCTGTGAGAGAGGGATGAAAAATTGAGGGCTTTTGTGCAGGGCCGAGAGAGATATATGTATTTATATATGCACCGAAAAAAAAAGGAGTAGTATTTTTACAACTGTAAGTACGGAAAAAGTACAGGAAGATGTGGTAATTTGAGCGTGGACTGACATTGTCAGAATTTTTACAACAATTATGCTGATATAATGTAGATGTATAAGTTAAATTGACGTTTTTTAAGGTATTAATTTAGTTGTTTAATTTTTATTGTATTATTGTAGATTTTGTTTACTTTATATTTTTTTATATATACTTTTGGCGTTTTAGCCCTGATGAGGAGCTCTAGTTAGTTCGAAACGTTGGCTGAAAATAAATAGGTTTGCTCGAAGGGATGCATAATTTTTATCCTTACACCTTAAATTATGCTGATATTTACTATTTTAAGTTCGAATATTGCAAGTCACAGTAGAAAAAATTACTATATTACTTATAGTAAAAATTATTTTTATTAAAATTTACTATATTATAAAATAGATAAAATAAATTCAATTAATATAGTTTAGATGAGTGGTTAACGCTCCTGACTGCAGTCCCGGAGGTCCAGGTTCGAATCCAGCCCAAGTAAAAAATTTTTAATTTTTACGTTAAAAACAGATAAACATAAAAAAAAGTTTTTAAAAGTTCGTGTTTGAGAAGTCTGTGCATGATTTACTAAAATTTCTCGTAACTTTTCGTACCGAACGTTTGAGAAATCAATGCATCTTTCTCTCAGCGTACGTATAGGTACAATGCACATGTACTAACTAATTCGAAAGGGCCTTTTGGAAATTCGGAGCAAGATTAATAACCGTCCCGTTCGCGGCCGTTCCATCTCCCAACTCAAATGTTTGACGCCATAACTCCGGCTTGATTTTCAAACATTATCTCCGTCTCTCTTTCTCTCTCTCTCTGTCTACGCACACGTGTCTCCCCGCGATATCAACGTCCTATCTCTATAGATCGACTTGTTCTCCATTCGGGGAGTACAAGCTTACACAACGCGCTCGTTGTCCGGATAGCCGATTGATTAGAAACTATCCCGCATCGTTGCGCGCGTGCAATGGAGAAATAAAAAAAAAAGTTATAAACTCGCCGCTCGCGGCGCCAGTAAAAAAGCCGCGTCGTAAAACGACTCCCTATACATATATACATCGGCCACCGCCTCCGCTTCTCCTGAAGTGACGACGGCATATGCCGAAATTCACGGGGCACTAAATCATAATAGAGAAGAGACGAAGAAGAAGAAGAAGCTTGTAATATAAGGGGGAAGGGCGAAGACAACACGTCGTATATATACATATAACGCAACTCTTTGTTTATCGAGCGGATGAGCGCCTCCGTATATATATACGCGACTATTTTTAATTCCAGTGAGTCAGGCGCGCTGTTTGCCCTCGAAGTCTACGGGCCGAGTGTGCGGGAGCGCGCGGTATAGGCGCATTTAACTAATTGCATTATGCGCTGCTCTCCCGCGTAATGTGCTTACTTTTCGAGGGACTTAAAATTCGAGCCCCGCACACACGGCCGCGGCGCGGACCAGCGAGAAAAATATAGCAGTTTAAACACGCGCCGGCGCGCGGGGCTCGGATTCAATTAACTATTTCCGAGTTGATTAAAAGTTCAAAATCTCTCGGCGACCTATACGGCGAGTCCGCCCGAGCCAGGAATGAAAAGAGCATACATATATATATTTGTGTATACTGTATAGTGTATACGTATATATGTGTATAGAGGGAGAAAGAGAGAAGAGAGAGTCGATCCCGAGTCTTAAAAGCGACGAGGCTCGTGTTCGATTCGTGGCAGCTGTCAGGTCGCGCGCGCGCGGCGCTAGAGGCGAGGCGGCACCGAAACGAAGACTGATGGCGACAAGTCAGGAATGACGCTCGCGAGCTTCGATATTTTTCATGCCCTGCGCGGACTATCGCGAGAGAGAGAGAGAGAGCTGAGCGCCTCTATATATATGTACACTCAGTGTACACGAGCTTTTTCTAGCCGCGGCCGCTATTAATTTTACGCGTCCTGATTGTGTTCTGGGACTGTCGGTCGCGAGCCGCATATATATACTCGCACACGTCTCCGCTACAGGTGACACGGACGACGCGGATCTTCCGCGTGTCGTCGTGGGGGCGGTCGACGTGGAAAAAGTGGAGCCCGCAACGGACCATTGCTCTTCTCGCCCTGGCTTTCGCCTCGGTCGACTTTTCGTTTTACGCGCGTCGCTTCTCCCTCTAACTCTTCTCTTGTCGTACAGCTTTGTTGGGGAGGAAAAATTATTTTTCGTTTCGGCAATCAAGGCGGCTGCGCGAGGAGAAAAATGGCTGATTGGTTTTGGGAGGAAGGATGGGAGTTGAATCGGGAAATGGTTGATCTATCAGCTTGCGGTGAAGCTTGAAGCTTGCGCTGTAATATACCTGTTTTATAGTTAAAGTCGAAATGAAGTTATCTTTTTTATGTCGTAAGATTTGTCGTCATATGTGTGTAACATAGTTATTTGTTAAATTAAGAATTTATCTGTCACTTCGAGCCAACGAAATTAAAATTAAAAAGGTTAAATTTACTGATTTCTAAAAAAAAAACTTAATATTAGTGCGTTTCGCCCCAGACAGTAAGATGACGAGTAGTCCTCAGAATGGGTGTTACTTATAGCGATAAATTCATTATCTTTAAATTTCGGGTCGTTGCCATACGTAAGAGAGGCTTCTCAAATTGTATTGTAAAAATTGATACAGCCCTGAAGAGGACCGACAATCGGTCGAAACGTCGGCAGAATAAAAAACTTTGGCTCGAAGAGATGCATCTATTCATTTCTCCTACAAAACCAGTCGAGCGATAGAAGCAATTTTAATAATCTTTAAATAGTTATTTGTTCTAATTATCAAAAAATATAAGTTTTCATGAGGTTGTACCCAAAATCAGTTCAGAGAATTCAATTTCTTTTTACCGATCCTCCATAAGTTTCTTAAAAACCGCTTACGCAGTCTAAACTAGCGAACTTCTTCATCATGATTTTTATTACATTGTGGCGCGAAATTTGAATTTCTAATTGATTATACCTATATAAAATCATTCAATTTCCAAGCAAAATTCTGCGCTTCCCGCCCGAATCATCGGACGCATACAACCGAGACGGTAAACAGAAATTTTTGAATTTCGCGAAAGCCACTTCACCTGAGTTATTATCGTCGAAAAGTTCGGCGGCGTATAATAAGACACGGGGGAGACACTCGCCGCGAGAGTTGGATACTGCGTGTGGGACAAACAAAAACACAATAAAATTTAACGACTCCAGAGTATAATACCGTTCGGAGATTTCCTATCGGCCGCGCACACGCGAGACAGAGGAAGAAAGAGCTCGTCGGAGCTGAGTCTGCGTAGCAGCTCTCGTCTCTCTCTCTCCGCGGGAAAGAATATACATTGCACGCTCGCGCGCCCCGGCAGTAGAATACAAATATGAGAGTAAAGTTGCGTGCGCGCGCGCGGATTTCGATGCGGGGGGATCGAGGGACTTTCTTGGCCCGAGATTCCCCGGCGAGAGAGAGAGAGAGTTGCATGCGCGCAGATCGAAAATACAGGTTCGGCAGTAGTTAACTCGTTCCCTTCGTCAAGTGAGCTCGTTTCTCCAAATGCATAATGGCGCGCATCGGAAATTCCAGCGCAAACGAGCTTGTATAATACGGGGAGCGAGCGACGACGACGAGGAGCTCGCCGAAAAGAAGGGAAACGCGCGAAACGAGGAAAAGAGACTGAAGGAGCGCTCTCGCTTTTGGATTCGGCAATTGGTTATGAATAATGCAGGCGAGAGATCCAATTCTCGGCTTCTGCAGTTGCGCGCTGGACAAACGCGCGAGCTTCCGGGTGACTGGCGGGATTAAAGCCCTACTGCGGCCGCACGACGATTTCGCGGGCGCCCCTTTCTTTTGATCTTTTTTTAGAGCGCGCGCCCGCCCGCTCGGCTTTTTGCTCCTGTCCTTTTTTTCTCGTGTGAACACTTGCGCTCGTTCTCATCGTCGTGCTCGTCGTCGTCGTCGTCGTCGTCTGCGTCGTCGCCGTCTCCCTTCCTCTCGGAGAGAGAAAGAGTGCGTACAAGCCAGCTGAGAGGGGAATAAGAGGCGAACTTTCTTAATTTGCTTGTTTACATATAACGAAGCAGCGGCAGGACAATTTTCTCTCCGGTTCGCCATTGTCGGGGAGGTACACATGCTGAATACACGGCGGTTTATAATGCAAATTGTCCATTTCAATTAAACGGGTCATGCGCGCCGGATTTACATTTACAGCTCTTCAATCAGTCGAGTGTATAATATAGGGGAAAATCAGCCGAAAATGTATTCGGGTATAATTGGTTCGAAAATTTGAAAAAAAAATAAATAAATCACCTCTGGGACAGTGTTTTCTTTCTTGTTCTATAGGACACACAGAAGACGAACAAAATAGTGTTGGCACGATAGCGGGCGTCTGACACTTTTTTTATATATTTTCATATTTATGTGTGGAATTTGAAGAGCAAAAAATTTCTATTTACAAACTTCGTAGTTTTGGTGTACCTAAATATTTGTGAAGTATAAACTTTATTTAGTAGGAAAAGAGAGCTTTAATTTAAGCTATAGAACATTAAAATCGGATTGTATTATATTGCGAGTAATTATTGGCACTTAATCGTAGCAATGGTCCAAATTCAAATTTTTCTTGAAAGCATTGATAATTTTTGAATTGAAAAACTATACGAGTTCAAAAAAAAACTGGTAATAGCAAATACACCTGAATTTTTTCAGATCGATTCAAACAATTTTGAGATTTTGAGATTCCAAAAGTTACTTTGCAAAAAGAAAAAAATAAAATCTAAAGTTGCTCGAATCGATCTGAAAAAATTCAGGTGTATTGTTTGACTAATTTTAAATACTTTTTATTATTACGAGTTTTTTTGGAACCCTTGTAATTTTTCAATTAAAAATTGATCAATGCTTAAAATTCCACACATTAATATATCAAAATGGTAAAAAACACACCCGCTTTCGTGAAATTTTTTTTCATCTTCGGCGCATCCTATAGACCAAGAAAAACGCCGTCCCAGAGGTTTGGCACGAACTTTTTTTTCCAACCAATTTCGAATTTAAAACCTATTGTTTCTTGTCGATCCATTACAAAGAGCGCGAAAATCATCGTGAATCCTCCGAGTTTATACAGAAGCGGAACACTCGGCGAATAGCGGCGCTGAAAGAGCGGAGGGTCGAAATCAAACAAAACTGTACACGGCGCCGGGAAAATAATTTACGAAGCCAATAGAGCAGTTTACCCCTCCTCTCGCGGATGAAAGCTGATGGCGCGACGCGACGACGAGTCGCGGGCTCTAAGTAACTTGCCAGAGAGAGAGAGAGAGAGAGAGAGAGAGAGAGCCGAAAAGAAGCCGTCGACGATCGTTAAACAAATCACGGCTTTGATCTATATTCGGCTGAGTGTCCCTCGCTCTCTGCTGTTTTAAACACTCTCTGGACGCTAGCGCGATCTCGACTTAACCAAACTCGTTCGTTATATATATATATACGCGACGCATTTTTCGGGGACGCGTAATTCGCAACAGTTTCATTCGCGATGCGGCGGGAGTGAATTTTTCAGCGGGCGCGCGGATGCGTAATATATATCGGATTCGACGCGAGCGAGAGCTTGTTTTCTGCGCGTCGAGGAGAGAACCCGTTTTAATTTTCTGAAAAAGGTCTGCACGCGCGCGCGCGCGCGCTTATTTTGAGAAACGAAGCGACAAAATCCTCGGCTTTACTTCAACGCGCATTATTTATGATAAATGTTTCCAGGTTTCTGGTAGCCTCGGCAGCGCGACGTTTAATTTGCATCACAAAAAAGCGCATATCGGTTGCAACATATTTTTCAATGCGGCGCAATTTGCATGCAGATTCGCGCGCGCGCGCGTATACGGCCATAGAAAATCAAGGCTCGATTGGCTGGAAAATTATGAGAAAGTTAACTTTTCAATTGAGAAAACTAAACGAGCGAGCGCGCATTCCTATATATATACCGCGCTGCGACTTACGTATATATATAAGCGTATATAAGTGCGTCACAAACTGGCACACATCGCTGCGCTCGCGCGCGACGGCTGAAAAGCCGCGGACGTACGCGCCGTATGCAGTCGTGCATCGGCAGAAGCGCGGTAGCAGCAGCTTTTCAAGAAACGCGCACAAAACAAGTTGTCGTAAATTAAGCGTTGCGGAAGGCGGCTGCGAGCTCGCATCACCGCGCGAAGCGTCAGTACACGAGGATCGTTGCGCACAAGAGTACGTTATACACGTATACATGTATATATGCACACAGCTCGATGCAGCGGGAGAATAGGTCGCGCGACTCGAGTCCCGGAGAGAAAGAGAGAGAGAGTAGCAGGAACAATCGCGAGGATCGCGGCCGAAACTCGACACGAGGACATCCAACAGTGCCAGAGCCCGAGCGAGACCCAATTAATACGCGTCCGCTTCTCTGCTTACGTGTATACGTACGCGCGTGTACTTACGCGCGTGTCTGTCTGCGTGAAGGGAGCGTTGACATGCCGCAGCCGCCGAGAGAGAGAGAGAGAGCATCAGCGCGCGAGTAGCTTCTTTGCAAACCGGCAGCAGCTTCTTCGTTTTAGGAGAGGAAGGAATTTTCTCTCTTTACGCGCGCGGGGGGAATGAGAATGAGCAGCTTTTCATCCAAGAATGTGTCTGCGCTAACGCGCGGCTTTTCGCCGATTTACGGTTATTGTTTTGCGCATACACGACGCGTCGCTGCACTCCGGACTTTATCTCGCAGGTATACATAAGCTCTGCTCGGCCGTCGTGGGTGACGTGCGTTTTTAAGTGTATTTCAGCTGGCTCGCGAAGAGAAAGAGAGAGAGAGAGAGAGGCGACGCGAAATTCTAACCGCAGCGAGGAAGAGTCAACTGCTTAGAGCTAATCATTATTTACTCTCCCAAACGATCTCCGCTAATCAGCCGAGACCACAAATCGCAGTGTCCGCGCGCAGTCCTCCAAACAAGCCTCTCTCTCTCTCTGTTCCTCTCCGCTCGCCCGCGCTATAATAATTCCCAAGACAAATAGCGGCAGCTCGTCGTCGCAGCTGTTTCCTCAAACAACCTGTATATAAGGACGCACCGCTCGCGCCGAAAGAAGAACCGATCCGCTTGACAAATTAATTAGCGAGTCCCCAAAAGAGTGGGATCTTCTTCCCCCCCCCCCCTCCCCCTCTATATACTCCTCGAATATTCCACGCTAGCTGCTCTTTCTCTCTCTCTCTCGGTTGTATGAAAAGGCCACACGTACAGCCGCAGAGACGTCGGCGGCGGCACGACAATACACACGCCGAGAAGAGATGAGGGGGGGGGGAGGGGAGGAGGAGAACGGCGGGGAAACGTTTTATTAATTACCGAGATCTGTCAGTGTCTCGCGGTCCAGAGCAGCGCATATTAAATACCCGACTACCGGGAGAGAGAAGCCACGACGGTGGTCGTGTCTCGGGTTATACACGCATCACGACGCCTTCTTCGGAGAGGATGTGCCTAGAGAAGGATAAAACGCCGCGGCTTTTTACGGGCGGGAGCCGCGCGATGAGCCTTTTTTTCGGACGACGAAGAATAGAGAGATAAAGCGAGCGCTGCTATAGGAGGAGGAGAAAACTGAAATGGAGAATAGCCGTGAGGAAGGGAGAGGAGAGAGAGAGAGGAGAGCGACAGTTGAATGTACGTGTATACACGAAGATTATTTATGAAAGACGTGCCGAGACTGTTTTCGAGATAAAAATTTTGCTTTTCAACTATGCTGCCCCCCCGTTTTGTACGATACGAAGACGGCGGGCAAAGCCATTCATTTTCTAGAGCTAATTGTCCCGATTCGACGCTAATAATTCGACCGAGTTTCCAATGGAAATGGACCGCGGACGATACGGCTGGTCGCAGAGGGACGTTGCGGGGGCCGACCACCTGTAGCGATGTCGCGGGTCAACTGCCGCCGTCTCTCTCGCTGTGCGCCGAAATCGCGAATCAAAGGACCCGTTGCGCGCCGCACTGCGCCGCTGCAGTTAGCTCGTTAAAAGCTATGGCAAAGCAGCTCCAACTTTGCTGGTACTTGCGGTCGAAACTTCTCTCTCGCTCTCGCTAAGTGATTATTAATCTCCGGATAATTCCAAGTGAAAGCTGCTCTCCTGACTCGACTGACGGAGAGGACGCCTCTTTGGATTAGCTCGCTTTTGCGCCTGGGAGAGAGATAAACCCGACTCTTGCTCTAGACGCATATATATATGCCTAATAAGGCGAGAGCAGCATTAGCCCAAAAGCCACACGCGGAACTCGAAGAGAGAATACAGCGTTTCTCGTGCATTTGAAAAATTGTCTCGGGAACAATGCGTCCGAGAGTCGAATAAAATGCGCGGGATATTGGGTGTACCGTTACAGCGTGAAATGTACACCCATACAGAGAGAGAGAGAGAGAAAGAGAGCTGTACACAGCAAACGTAATGTAGCCGCAGAAAATATTCGCCGATTAAAATCGGAAATCAGCCGCGTAATATGTGTATATATATATAAAATGCGGAGAAACGTTCAACAGCCCTCTCGTGTGCGCCGGCGCGCGCGGGGCATAATAACTTTTTCGTACTCTTCCGCTCAACAGTACACCTCTCTCTCTCTCTCTCTCATCTCTTTGGAAGCGTTCTTCGGTGGTGCTGGCACATATACATACGTGCAGTACACAATCTCGCATCGATCACCGCCTGGCAAGTCCCAGATGTGTCCTGCATCCGCGTATACGTGCAGTGTGTATTATACGTATGGGTTAACTGTGTACGCGGTCAGCATGACCATTCTCGCATTCTATCCACTTTATTCTCCATTGATTTCCATAGGAGATATGAAAATACAATTTTCCTACGGGCAGCCGCGCCATATGCGCGACTAATTAATTTCGCCGCTGCGCTATAGAGTCGCGGTCTCTCGCGCGCGACCGTTAGCCGATTTTTTATGTACTTAACGTCGCCGAACTGTAGAGGCCGCGTATACGTATATACGTTTAACCCAGTAAACTAAATAAGCATCGGTACTTACACATACACTGTACGTATACTACGGCTGTAGAGACACACGCGGACATGCATAGGTATATCGAGAGGCTCATCGCTGGGGTGTTCGTCGCCGCGCGCAGCGTATCGTAAACGCCGTGAGCCTCGGCGTTGACCGCGACGTGTTCATCCCATAGAACAGAGGATAGCCGTGTGTTGCGCCGCATTCTCCCCCCTTACGGTATATGCTGCACCTCAACCTCTCGGCAAAGATAGACGGACGCGGACTGATAGCGCCGGTGACTTCGCCGGCACAGGACCTACTCACACAGACGGACAGACGAGCTACTACTTGTTGATAGCTGCCCGGCAGAGCTGTGGGTATAAAGCAGAGTGTATAACGGGGGACGAGCGGATCGGGCCAACTAATGCGTTTGCGATGTACGCTTGTCAGTGGAGCATCAAAGTCCGATCCCTCTCGCTCTTTCTCTCTTTCGCGCAAGCCCTTCCGAACTGCCTTGATACTCCCACGCTTGGGAGCTCTCCGTAAAGCCCGGCGAGCACGAGCCGCAGCGGCAATAATCGCGCTTGTACTGATTTTCGAAATATTCCCCGTCGAACTAGTGACCTCCACATCTCTTCCCGAGCGAATGTTGGAGAAGGTTGTCGCGCGTATTCTCGTATATTTGCATAGGCTCGAGGTGTATACGCGCGTGGATTCGTCAAAGACCTGGAGTCATCATCGCGTGAGCGTACAGCTGTACTCTCGGTGCTCAGTCCGGAGAGTGTATAAGTGCGAGAAAGCGATTACGTAAGCGATTCTCATCGCTCTGATCCTGATCGAGCCTTGACAACTGGTTGTGGCCGCAGCAATTGTCTTGCGTTGCAAATAAACGCGACCATTGTTACACACTCCCCCACAATGTCAATATTTCTATTATTCTGGGATGGAGGAAAGAAACATTTGTAACTGATACTTTTGCGGCAAGTTTTCCGGCACACGCGCCCAGTAAAGACATCGAGCCTATTTCTCGCCGGTGAACGTTACAATATGTTCTTGACCCTGTTCATAGGTAATACACCAGATCCTTGGCTGCGGCTTTCGTCTTTTCCTCCTACTGACTCATCGAATCTTGACAACGTGTTTTCGAGGTAACTCTCATTTGCGCCATCACCCAAGACAAAAATAATAAACGCGTTAATAATTGCAAAAGACAATTATTATTATTAATGAAGTACCACCTCGCAACTTGTTCCACTAAGCCTATATGTGTCCAGAGATGTGGTCGTTTATCGAGTCTGGCGGATCGACCAGTCATCGTGTTAATAAGACTCGTTACAACTTTGTGTGTGAGAGATTGAAGATTGTAGATTATATATTGTAGATTTATTGACACATCGGCTGAGGTCAGGAGGACCTTTATAGTCGGTTACGCAGTATAAAAATAATATTACAGACGATATTATCCACACATGATTTGGATTATCAGGTCCATAAGATGAAAAATTACATGCGGTTATGCAAGTTTAAACCTTAAACCAAAGAATGAAACTTAACTCGGTAAGTATTCAAAATAATAAAATTTATTAAGAATTTATAATTCCGAATGCTTTTTTATAGAATTCTTTAAAAAATCTTAAATGTATTATTGGATTCTTTATGAATAATTATTGTCAATTTCAAAAATGGAAATTAGAAATTTATGTTCACAAAGATTACTTTCTGAATAATTTCTAATAATAAGTAACTAATTTAATGCACCCAGACAAATTTAAAATATCACGAATTTATTCATAAAGATTATGTTTGGAATACTTTTGTAGTGCTATAATAGCTATAGGATTCATAGCTGACATTCGAAAAATCCTTGGGAATGCTTTTATTGGAATGTGTGCTTATCGGGAAGTTACAAGCTGTCAACCGATTAGTACAAAAATTTACAGACATATTGTAACGTTACACTTTATGTGAATTGCAGTACTGCACATAAAACGCCAAGGCGACCACGACATAAAAGGAGCAGAATGAGTATAAGGAAAAAAGGCTATTAGAAAAGTCTTGCCTGCTATCCGCCGAGATCCACCTTGTACCTCGTCCCTTTACATGTAATAACAAATCAATATAGTATCCATAAACCAGACTTTTTATGAAAAACCGTTAATACGTTTCAACACTATCCACGTTCAATCACCTGCAATGCCAGTAAAGCTTCAGCAGGTAGATTAGCAAGTCTTTCAATAACTGTAAAAAAAGATGTATCAAGATTGAATGTTTAAATAATACTCGATTACATAAGTTTTCTTTATAAAGTGAGTTAATCATTCTTTTCGTAGGAATTCAACTTTATTTCAATAAAATAATTTAAAAAATTGATTAAAACCATTTTCATAGGCAATTCTTGTTTAAGACACTGAGCAGTATAATGACATCTTGTTCCACTAACAACCACTAACTATAGTTATACAGTATACAGTTGGATAAATTACATCATCTCAACTTTCACACCTGCTTTCTGGTCGTCCCACAACTTTGTATAACAAAATAAGTAAAAATATACTTAAACAATGTTAACATCATTTATTCATTAAGCATATTCAGCATGGTATTTGTAAAAAAAAGAGTGAAAAATGGAATGCAAAGTACACAATATTAGTTTTTAATCGAACAACACACCACATTATCAACATGCTTCTTGACATGCCCACATTTTATCAAATTTCTTTTCCCATAAATACCTCTCTAAGAATCAACCTGAGTGATGTTGGAAAAGAGGACAAGGTTTTAGGCGCGAGAGTTCGCAGTGCGGCGACTGCATAGCGGGGTGAATAGACGTAACTGTAAAGGCCGATTCAATCGCAGCTTTTCAGCTAATGATGGAGGAGGCGAACGAGCGAGGCTGTGTAGACGATGGGGAAAAATTATTTATTGTATAAACGACGGAGCTTGTTTGAGTTAGTCATTAGAGAGTATGCCATATAGTTGCCGGAAATTAATTACGCGAATGGCTATATATATATATAAATGTACACGTGGATGTGTACGGGATATAACGTTTTGGATACACTCATTACACTGGGGAAAAAAACGCGATCGATCGGATTGATGTATTGATCAATCGGAAAGGGATCGACCAGAAATATTTCGCCGGAGATGAAAGGGTGACTCGCACAATGACTGTTTAACGTTAGACAGAAATCTCATTTGTCTCCAGCGCAACGTTCTCCGCAATGTATTTTTAATACATATATATATATATATATTATACAATCATACACATTGAGGTTACAAATAAGGGAAAAAATCTGTCAACGTCAAGTGAAAGAGACAGAGAGAGAGAGAGCCGAGGGGTCTAAATGCTCGCCTATGAACCGGGAAGTGTCACAGAGCCGCGGCCAGACGTCCCGAAGAATACCTCGAGCAAAGAATAGGGACTCGCAATAAAAATGACGTCGGGGACGCGGGGACCTTCTTATATTCCCATAGAACCTGGTATATACACCCGATGATAACGGCACATCCGTCGAAGCGATTATTATTGAGCGGCGACTCATTGACGGGGCCCGACGAGAGTAACAGAGAGAGAGACAAAAGTCCGAGGTCGATGATCTATCGACTAGGGACGACTACGCGACGTGTATTATTATATACGTGTGGAAGACCGCGAGTGAAGTACGCGAACCGCTAATCCGTACGCCTCGGCGAGTTGGCTTGAGCCTGATAGGATGGGGCAGCCGCTCGCTCTCTTCCCCCCCCCCCCCTTCCCTCTCCGGAGAGCCGCGACCGACAAATAGAGAGGCTCGCTTTAATTAGATGGACGTGCGGAGACGTGTGCATATATACGTATACCTGTGTGTATACACGCAGCATCTGTCTGAGCGATCGCTGTATGGCGCGCGCGGTTATACGAGCGCACGGTTATTAGGCCGCTGATTTTGGCTCGCGACGAAAGAATCAGCGAGTTGGATGTTGTAGCGCGTACAAGGCGCGCCTGTGTATACGGTAGTCTCATCAAGCCACGTGATATGCAAAAATACGACTTTATTTATTTATTGTTCTTTTTTTTTCGGCTTTCGCTCGCGTACATATAACGATCGGCGAGCGCGCGAGAGACATTTTCCTTTTTTCTTCGTATAATTTCTTATTAATCAGCGGTACTGTTACACAAAATACGTTGGTCGTCATTCACGGGCTCGTGGGGGATTTTTAATGAAACGCCGCTAGAAGATTGCAAAAATAGCCGTATTTTACGGGCATTGCATCATCTCGCCATTGACAAGCCTGATAGACTTTTAATGATCTATTCGCGTTAATGCCCTTCGGAACGCCGGCAAAAAATCGTTTTCCATCCATATAGGCATCGGATGATCTGCATCTCCCCAGGGCTGCTCTCGGAGGAAAAAAAAAGAACCGGTAATGACTTCCTAACTGGCTAAGTGAATGTATTGCTTTCTAATATATTCTAATTGGACTTATTGCTCGGCTGGTTAGGATTGAGTGTACAAATGCATATGATTGAAATCGTTTAGTTTGCGACTTATTGAAGTTTTTAAGTGTTAAACTATAAAATACGTTTCAAATTAACTGAATGACGTTATCTGCGATAACCAATCATTTTTTGCAAAATATAGTATTCTATGCCAAACTGGACTTTCCTCATTCCGTATAACAAAAACGAAAAAAGAAGCTTAAGCCTCCAGCATCGAAGCGCCAAATTAAAGTCACACACAAGTTCTTGGTATCGAAACGTTAAAAAATCCCTAAAATAATTATAATTAACTATTATCCTCTCTCACTCCCCCTCTCCCGCCCTTTCGTGCACACGAAGCAGTGCAAACGGAGGTGTCGGGCGATAAAGACGGGAAAGAAAGCGCGACGAAGCTGGTTAGATCGTTGGCGGCGGCGGCGCCGCACGCGAGCCGTTTGTAAGTAACGGCAAAGACAAACGGCGGCGATGGCAGCGCCAATTTGCGGCTCTCGCGAGTCGCTTCGCCGGTGGCTCGTTAAAACGCGAGGGGAGCCCGCGTTTTTTCAGACTCGCGCGAGGAGGAGACGCCGCGCGCCACCCGAGAGGAAATCGCCTGCGAATCTCATGCTTATATATGAGTATGTTCAGGAAATATCGGAAACAACTCGTCGCTCCCCAAAAAGTGCGAAAATTGTTTTTTTAAGGCATACCTACCAGACTTGTTTTTTCTCGTTGCTTACTTCCTTAGGTCATTCTGAAGGAGAAACAAAAGGATATAATTTTTTCCGGAGCGAAAACACGACTCGAAAAACGAGAAATAATATGAAAAACGAGAATCCACAGATTTTTTTCTCGAAAACAATAGACTTTTGAAAGCATTTCATTAGAAAAAAAAATGTCTTAAAATTCATCAAAGAATGTTATGAAATTTTTTCAGAATTTTTAAGGACGTTTTCGAAATTTCGATTAATTTGGATTTTCGAAAAATCAAAAATTCAATTTCAAAAAATTCCAGAGCATTCTTTCATGAATTTTAAGACGCTTTTGTTCCAATTAAATTTTAATAAAAGTCCACAGTTTTCGAGAAAAAATCTATGAATTCTCTTTTTGTTAATTATTTCTCGTATTTTCGAGTCGTTTTCTCCGTTTCGGAAAAATGTATACCCTAAGATTGGACATGTACGCGAGTTTTGTCTGTTTCAGACTGACCTAAGGAACGAAAAAAGACAAATCTGGTAGGTGTGCCTTCAAGAAAATTTTTTGCAACTTTTCCGTCCGAGTTGTTTCCGAAATTTCCTGGATTTACAGATATGACCAATTCTCCTAGAAAAATACACTTTTCGGGGGTCCAGAAATCGAAATTTTTTCTTTAATGCTAGAGGTTTCGGACCGATGAGACTTTCTTCTGTAAGCCGACAGATAGTCAAAAGTGCAGAGGAATATGAGAAAAGTTACTAGTAACCACATTTCTGAGCCATTTTACGTTTTTTTTATAAAAAATTAATGCGTCAGAATACTGGAATAATAACAACTACGAATGTTCCCGAGGCACAAACAGAATTTCAAATTGCATTACAATTAAGTAGAACAAAAAGCTTTCAATTTAAAAAAGAATATGTCCAGATTCAATGACCTGATCAAATGTTATGTCCGTTAAAAAAAAAATAAATAAAAATCCGAATAGCCGATTTTCTTTTTTCTTCCACACACCTCCCCATGTTAAATTCTCATGTCCATGTTTCCCATGTTCCTCTGCATTTTTTACTATCTTTCAGTTTACAGAAGAAAGTCTGATTGGTCCGAAACCTCTAGCTTTAAAAAAAAAATTCGATTTCTGGACCCCCGAAAAGTGCATTTTTCTCGGAGAATTGGTCGTATACACGATTGCAATACGCATATAATACGCACCAGAGCCGATGATTTTTCGGCGAACGTAATTAATCTGGAATGGGACTGTTGGTCTTTCGTTATTCAATGCGGAATATTCGTTTATCGTATGCGCAGCTTCATTTCGCAACGAGACGCGAAGCTACTGCCCAGCCGCAAGGATGTAACTCGCACGAGGTGCGATGTAGCACGGTGTCTACCGAATACAACCAGCATTTGAAGCTTTAATTAAAAAAGGCCCCCCCATACACACACACACGTAGAGAAAAATATTACAACCGATCCTAACTCATCCGCGCCAATATAAACGCGCCGCGCGTACGAGCTCACATATATATATGTACCCTTTATTTCCTTTTTTCTCCGCACACACACACACACACACACACACGGGGCAGAATTATCGCGAAGTGCCATTCGAACGTTTTAGTGCTCGCGCTCGCTCTTGAGCGGGAGGGGCAAAGGTTTCGCACGCCCGGAACAGGTGATCACGCCTACACCTGCAGGCAGAGCGAGAGAGAAAGAGAGAGAGAGAGACTGCATGTATAAAATTATGCGCGAGTGGACTAACTCGAGAGCCTTTGTACTGTTGCTGCTGCTGCTGCTGCTGCTATATGCCGCTGAACATTAAAAAGGATATCTAACGTTCCCATTCTTTTTTGCTTCGCCTCGGGAGTTTCCTCTCCTCTCGCTCGCCGCCGCGGCGTGTGCCGCATGCGGGCATTTCTGACAATGTTTGTCGCTGAGTAATCCGAATTGTTTACGGCTCCCGGCTTGATGTTAAGTGGGAAAGTTAGCATCGCGCTAAACAGCCGATTTTACCGCGTAATTATCGGGGAATTTTCGCCAAGTGTGTGTGTGTGTGTGTGTGTATAATATACCTGTATCCGGGGAATTCGTTGTGGATACGTTTTTTTTTGTCTTCGTTCCTTCCAATTTCGAACGAGGTTAAGCGACGGTAATAAAGCGAAACAATGTTACGGAAATTTCGTCACGTGCGCGTGTGGGAGAGAAGCTAAAAAAGAGAGAGAGAGAGAGAAGCTAAAACAAAAAAAAAACAAGTTGGACGCAAGCGCGGCGCCGCCGATATTAAAGCGCGATAATAAGAGGGCTGTGCCGTGTGTATATGAAATTTTTTATGTCCTCTCAACACAAGACGCAGTGGTTTAATTTTGATTGTACCAGGTGGATATCTCTGAAAAATGTGTAGCCCACCCCCGTTGATAGGAATCGAAGCCGGGGAACAAAGGTAGAAACGTATATATAGCGCACACGTATATACGTAAGCTAGCTTGTATATATATATACATACTATACACACACGCCGTGTGTTGTACGTTCGCTTCTGCGAGAGCATCAGAAGCGCCAGCCGAAGGAGAAGGAAATATACTCTAGCGCGGGGCGAACCGGTTTTGCGAAAGAGAGAGAGAGAAAGAGAAGAGAGAGAGAGAGAGAGAAAGAGTATATGCGATAGAGGCGATTTTGTGCCTCGTCAAGGAAAACTATATCCGAAAGAAAAATAGAGAGGAAAGGCTCGCGAGAGCGCGCGAGCGAGTGGCTTCTTTGAAAACGCCATAAAATTAGCAGCTGTTCTCGCAGCGCAGTCTCTCTCTCTTCCTGCAAAATCCTTGGAACGTGCCAAGAGAGAAAGAGAGCGAGAGAGAGAGAGATGCCTTTTTGCCCCATCATTTTCTCTTTCTCTCGGCCTTTTTGTTAAATAAAAATGCCCCCCAAGGGTGTGCGCGAGTTTAAAAAAAGAAAAAAAAGCTCTTATTTAAAGCTCTCTCTTGCTCTCCGTCTGCTATCTTGAATTTCAACTGCGCGCGATGGACTTTTCGAGAGGGGGGGAGAGAGAGAGAGAGGTGCTGTTGGGAATTACTCTTTGTTACGCTGAATGATGTATATATATATACACGCTTGGGTTGCCCGAGTAATAGGTTTCCGATGACTTTGAAAAGCATTTGTGACCAGCTCGCTCGCTTTGCGCTGAGAGAAAGAGAGATCTCTTTTAATTACAGCTCGCGCGAAATAGGAGGTGAAATTTCTCAATTATATCGTAAGAAAAATATACTGCGCGCGACGTAAATTCTCCTCCCGTACAGAAATCTGACTAATTCCTCCTGTACGACCGTTACGTTCTGTAAATTACAGGAAAATCAATACTTGTTTCCAATTTTCGTACTTTTCGTATATAGCGACGACTTCTCCCCCGAAAAAAGTGAGTTTCCTCGCGCTGGATATACTCACGCACGCCCACACAGAACAGCAGCACCAGCAGCAGCAGTGGCGGCAGACGCGCCGCGCACTCTATGCCTCTCTCTCTCTCTCTCCCTTTTAATTTTCTCATTTCGTTGCTCATATAATATATCCTTTCTCTTTCTTCCTCCCGCGAGCATCCTGTGGCGGTGGCGAGGCGAGCTCTGCTATATACGCACAGCGGCCGCACCGGCAAGACCCACTTCAGGCTCTCCCTCCCGTGAAAGTGGCATTCCTACGTCCGAGGCCGGACTTTATGGGGCCCCGTGGCGCATCGGTCATACGGCTGCACGCGTGTACACACGTATACGCACGCAGACGCGCGCGCCGTGTTGCGTTCAGGGTAAAGTTCTCCTCTCTCTCTCTCTCTCTTTCCTCTCGGGTTCTGTGTGTGATTCGATCAGATACTGCAGCTTCCCGGGGACCCGGGGTATAATATCGAGAGGACCCCGACAAAGACGGACGCGAATAAAAGCCCATAACCAGTTCGATGCGTGCGCGTGTGTGGGTATACGCGCAGCGAGAGTGAGAGAGAGAGAGAGATCGGGGAAATTTATCCTCTAAGAGAGACGTGATTTAGTCACCGCCTCGGACTCGCAAATAATACGAGCTTTTGTTTTCGAAGTTGGCGATTCGAAGAAGGGCGAGCGATAGAGTCACTGCGCCGAGCCGCCGCTCGTCCGGCGACTCTGCAAAGTCCTTTTTCTATATATATACACGCGCAGCTCTTCTACTGAGTTATGGGATCGAGCGAGTCGGCCGCTTCGATGATTTATCGCAAGTTAATGGCTATGTCTTTCGGAAACTATGTGATGAATCGAGAGGGATTGCTTGATGCGAAAATTTGCCCGTGGTTATTGCGAGGATTTCTCAGTGATTAAAAATTAAAAAGTCAGAGAGTATAGGGAGTGCGGTATATTCGCGGTTCGAACTATTGTCGGCTACGCCCAGGCAGTAAAACCTGCCTGTGTATATAAAGTCACATTGTATCGTATTCTGTTGTGCAAATATTTGAGCTGCAAAAGAATCGAGCAAAAAGTATATTAGTTTGTCGTTGCAGTCGTTGCTGGTATTATTAAAAAAAATTTACGCATTTAATTGCTTTAAGCTTGCGTATTGCTATGTGTACAGATGCTTATTATACCCTCTAAATCTAAACCAACGAAAACTTTACTATTTGTCGTAGTTAAATAATATTAACAACCCAAATAGTGAAATTTTTCACTATTTGGGTTGTTAATATTATTTAATGAAAAATTTCACTATTTACACGTAGTACAAAATATACCATCTTACAAATTAGTGAATATTCACTAATTAATACGGTGCATTGTTGTACAAATTATAATTCGCTATAGTACGTAGTGAATTAATAGTCACTGTTCATGAAATGGGTTATCGTTTTGCTCATTTCATTGCGTTTACTATCGAATTAATTAATACTTACTGATTCAAATAGTAGAAAGTATTTGCTTTAAATTGTCACTGGAACACTGATTATCTAGTATACATAATCAGTTTAGCAAAAGGTGAACTTGAAAAATTATGAAAATTTACTATTTTTTCAATGAGTCATAATGACTTTTAAGAGAAGCGAAATTTTCGGTACTTACACATTTTTATCATCCCAAGAAATTCACTATTCAAGTGGAGAATCCACCACCCAGAAAAAGTGAAATTTTATGGACTTAATCGTTTTGCAACATGAAAAAAATTTACTATTTAATTAACTAACAATGAACTAGTAGAATAAGCAAAAATTTATGTCCCCTTTAGCATCCTGTCACTAGGGCCACACACTATTTTGAGTAATGTATTTGCAACATAGTAGGTAGTGTACTTTCACTATTTCAGCTAATGTATATTGCCACCCGAATATTATTTTCATTCACTATTTGCAATGTTCGTATTTACTATTTTAGGTAGTCCTACACTTTTTCAATTGGTTCATCTTTTTAACCTGTTTAAACTGTGATTAATCACTAGTTCCACAGTTGCACCATTATAACTTTTTCAAATTGTTCATATGGACTAAAAAACAGTGAATTTTCGCTGTTTTAGATTCAGAGAGTATACAGATTCTCGGATTTGAAATACATAAAAAGTAGAATAGCTGAAAAAATTCGAGTAAGAACAAGTAAATTCGTTTTATGGAAGCGCGCACTCGAATTTCTGCATTTACGCGTATCAACGCATGTATATACTTCGGAGAGGGGGAGAGCCGCGATATAACCGGTAATCATTGCGTTATTCCTCAACAATCTTCCCGAGAGCGAATGAAAGCGAACCGATAATCAGCGTAACAATTTAAATAGAATTTTCAAGCCCAATCGCACGCACACACGACTCTGACTCTCATCTCCTCTCTCGCTCTTGGACCACGAATTTTTTGCGCAGGAGCTCGGCAATTTCGGCAAAGTCACTCTACAATTGAGTCCTCCCGCCTCGGAGCTATACAAAACGAACTCTCTGGATTCGGCAAAAAATCGCCTCGGAAAGCGAGCGCCGAAATTTCTCCGGGACTCGCTCTCGCTCGCTGCCTTCGCTGCGCTGTCTAAAAATGCGAAAATTAATACAGTCATTCGCCCCGCAGTCGAAAACCGCAGAGAGCGAACCAGAGAGAGAGAGAGAGAGAGAGACTATACGCACGCATGTCGGTCATTATATTCGTCGAATCTGAAATATCTAGTATTTCAGTCTCGAGCCGTAGAAACATTCGGACGCGACTTCGGTATCAGATCTGGTAGTTTATCGGCGTGTAATGACGGGGCGCTCCGGAAAACAAATTAAAATCCGAGCAGCAGCAGCAGCAGCAGCGGCAGCAGCAGCAGGAGCGCGAAGCCGCCAATTAGCCCCGGTCCCGCAGTTCTCTTTCTCTTTCTGAGGTCACGGCTGCTTTTTTCGGGGGCCTAGTCTCTCTCTCTCTCTCTCGGCGCCCTTGGTCGATAAAACTGCCCTGCCCCCCTGACACTCACACATACATACATACATACATACATACGTATAGGATATGTATGCGCGAGAGGCTCGTTTCCTTTGCTCTTTCTCCGCTCGTTCGCCGCTGCTGTTGTGCTGCTGCTGCTGCTGCTGGGCGAGCACCCGATGTATCATCCGAATCTTCGTCGAACTGGTAAAGTCGTTAAAGGAAAAATAAAATGGCAGAATTTATGTTTCTGCGCTGCCGCCGCTGCTTCAGTGGGAGCGAAAGCGCTCTCTCTCTCTCTCTCTCTCTCGGTATATACATCAACGGGGGGGAACGAATCGTCAGTTTGGAGCGAGAGAGGGATTTTTACCGGGAGAGAGCTTAAAAATCGAACGCTTTTGTTTCGAGAGGTGATTCATGCCATATTGCTTGTCTGCGCGCCGGGCGAGAAAGAGCAATGATATTTTCGACGCTCCGGCGGGACGACCGAGTTTTATTGCGAAATTTAAATTGGAAATTTTCTACGCGCCGACGAGCTCTCCTTCGCCCAATCTCTCGCCGCGTTAGAACCAATTTGACTCGCGCGCCTATCCTAATTTACGAAACACTCTGCTACTCGAGTCTCTCTCTTGGCTGAAAGCGATAACGCTCGCGTCCTGCGCCGCGGAAAGGCTGTTAGAGAGAGAGAGGAGAGAGAGACGCGGCAGTTGTCGACAAAAGAAAAGTGCCGACGACTACTCGTCCCGACACGCGAGTAGATTTCATATGTCGCGCGCGCATCAAAGAAGACGTAGAGCGCTGCCAGGCCTCTGTACGCGCAGTACACGGTAGGGAAAGCCAGCGACGACGAGCCAGCGCTAGCGAGAAGAGAGAGAGAGAAAAAAGGAAGCCCGAGAGCCTCGAGGAGGCAGAAAGAAATGGCACACACACACACACATACGCGTGTGTATATACTATATATATATATATATAGTGGGAGGCGCGCGCGCGCGAGAGACATCAAAGCAGGCGACATATCCGTTCACACTCGGCGTACACGACTCTCCTTTATTTGCGCCTCTCCTCTCCCGTATAGCTGCGGCTCTGCGGAGCCCGCGATTATTCGCGTCGTGCAGCGGATTAATGCACGGGCTGTCGCGAGAACGCATGTGGGCGAGAAGGAGAGAGAGTGAGAGAGAGGAAGGGCTGCGCGAATACTTACAACGCAGAGCCGACGACGAGCATAACGCGAGCTGCGTCTTAATAAAATGAACTTGTCATTTCGAGGGAGCTAACCGGTCGGCTACTATACCGCCTCTGCTCCCGCTGCCTCCGGTCTGCGGCTCCGCTGCGCGACACTCGACTTCTCTCGTCATTGCGGAGAGCCGAGGGAAATTAGAGAGTCATCGGTATCCAATTAATTTATCCGGGCTTTTGTTGGATAAATATTGCGCGAGAAGAGAGAGAGAGAGAGAGAGAGAGAGAGAGACCGACGGGAGGACGAGAGGCGCGCTCGATAAAATCGGAGAAAAGTGTAAAGAAAAACACAGCCTGCGCTCGGCGTCGTAGTCTTCATTTGCGGCTCGTTAAATTAGCGACGATCGTCGATCTAAATAACTGCCCCCGAGACGATATCGCAGACTCGCCGATATACGCGTACTTATATGCGGACGCGATTCTTATCCTGCGGCGGCGCATCGACTCTGCGCTGCTGTGACTAATCCTGCCCTCCCCCCCTCCTCATCGTCTCGACGTTCGCGCTCTCCTTTGATTGTTTTGGCGATCGATTTCTTTCGCGCCTTTTCCCCCGTCAATTTGTCCGAGGCTCTCATTCCCCTCTCCCCCATCTGGCAACGTGATATAAACATGTCAGAGTGCGTGTGTCCTGGTATACCACTCGCGGAATCTCCCCGACTTTATCTACTGATTCGCCGGTCTTTATTACGCGGCCGTAACGAACTCATTACGACTAATTATCGTAAACCGACAATGAAAAAGAGAAGAAAAAAAAAGCAACAGCCAAGCCCGGCATACTGTCCGGTCGATAAAGAGTCCTCGGCGGGCAATAAAGAGCGAAACAAGGATATTAAATGTGCGAAGGTGGTTATAGTCAAGAGTGCGAGAGAGAGAGAGAGAGATGCCGAGAGGCGAAGAAAAGGAGAACGAACGCGGACTAACACTCTCTATACGTATATATATATATAGTGGGGTTCTCGGCGGCGGCATCATCACCTACTTATCAAATTAGCCGGCTTTTTTACAGACGGAAAAACGCGTTTCGTGTAATCCATTAAAAGCCCGGGCTCTCTCTCTCTCTCTCGCGCTCTTGCGCGCTCTCGTTCGATTATGATAACGCGCGCGCGCGGCTCATTTAATTGCCCCGCACGGTAAAACGAGTCATAATATCTCCGGAGCGCGCAAACTCTCCCGAGTACATACCTGCTGCGCCGTGTATATATACGTGTATTGTATACACATATATATGCATCAGCAACAACGAGGAGAGGAAGAAGAGGGAAGAATAAGCTCGAGCAGGTATGCACTATATGTATGTGCTGTATATATAGGCGAGAGAGTGTTTTTCTCGCGCGCGCGAGAAGCAACGCCTTGCCGTATATACATATAGGTGTACGAGAGAGAGAGAGAGAGAGAGAGAGAGAGAGAAAGTACGTAACGGCCTGGTAGCCAGCCAAGGTCACGCTCCGAGGCGTACACCATAAAGTTTAAAGGACCGGATCCCGAGGCTCGCGCGATTCCGGATCCTGAATCGCGGTGTATAGCTGTCTCCCGTACACACACGCGCACACACACATGCAGATGCGCGCACACACCTTTTCGCGCGATCTTCGCATGACCTCCTTCTACATACACTCACGCTTTTTCTCCTCTATCTTTCTATCTATCTTTTTCCTCCTCGCGCTTGGGCCTCCCTTGTCCACCGACTTTTTCCTTCTTCTTTTTTTTTTGCCACGACTTTTTGTTTCTCGGGACGGGAATTCCTGCGCCTCGTCCTTTGTGTACCAGCGAGATTTGCGCTAAAATACCGCGTTTACATGCGGGATTGAGAGGTCAATGTATACAGCCGAGTGCAACTAATTCTGCGCAACTGACGGTCGGACCGATACGTATTTGGGCAAGTTTGCATGTAATATGTTGAAAGGGAGAAGGTGGGAACGAGAACGCGCGAAAGATAATTTTTAAATGGTGTGTTTATTGACTAATCGTGGGCAGAAAACATTGATTTTTAAGTTTAAAAATGCAACTGCTCCCCATTCCCATGATGTGTTTTGCCCATGATTAGTCAATAAACTTACTATACCATTAAAAAATTCTCCGTTTCAACATATTACATGCAAACTCCCCCAAATACGCGAGATTTTCATGTATACGTTTAATCTTCGAGAACTTGCAAAGCTTCAGTTGAGTCGTTATATACGAAATAAAAATTGCGTCGAATCAACGAACGTACGAATTGATCCAGACCGGATTCAATTGTTTTGACGTCGGAGGAGTACGACCTTGCACGAAAACTATAAAGCTTACGTTTTGCCACTTGGACTTTTAGTACCTTTCCCATAAAACTACGGGCCACTGAAATCTCGGCTCTCGGCTCTCCTTTTTTTTATTCAAGCGGTCATATCTTCCACGGCGGGTATGTATACATACCTGGACTCCCCCAAGCGTTGCGGCGTATACCCGTCTGTCACTGGTCTATCTCGGCGGTACTTCTCGCGTATATATACACGCGAAGTGAACGCAAAGGGGTATATCTCCAGAAATTGATAGCTCGCGCTCGAATTTTCGCACGCGGCAATGAATTACGGCGTTGCTCCGCCGCGCTCAGATAGAGATAGAGCGATAGCCGCACAGATAGAGAGATAGAGAGATAAAGAGAGCGAGAGAGAGAGAGAGTCACAAAGAGACTGATGGTCGACGCGTGAGAGAGAGAGAGAGAGAGAGAGAGGTGGAAAGGGCAGCCACCCGCGAAAGGGCAGAGCATTGCAGCAGCAGAAGCAGCAGCAGCAGCAGCTCTTGAAATGAAAGGCTCGAATGAATATATGCCTAGGCAAGTGCAAGAGACACGTAAAGGCATTCATCTCATTCAAGGTAGTCTTAAGTTCTGATCAGATAACGAATGTACACTCCTCTCCTCTCTCTCTCTCTCGCGGGCGACGCTGCGCACCTCTCTCTCGCTCGTCTTTCCGACGTTTCTTTTCTCTCTTCTTCGCCTCGCTTCTTCTTCTTCTTCTTCTTCTTTTCCTTCTGCTGCTGCTGCTGTTAGTGCTTCAGACCTGCTGTTGCTCTCTTGGTCTTTTCTTATATAGCAGCGTATATATATGCGCTTCTTTTCGTTTATCTCCTTATACTATACACTGACTTGCTGCTGCGGCTGCTGTGTCGCTGCTATACTGCTGCGTCTCGAGCTCGATCCTCAGAGTGGCTCTGTATACACTGTGAAAAGGACGCGAGCGCGCACTTTCCGCGATATTCTGCGAGACGCAGCACGGCTTTTTAAATTCGCCCGTTTGTTCCGAGCGCATCGAGGAGGACGACTCCTATACGTGCGTCTCGTCGTCTTATCGTTATATTCAATGAAATAAATATGCGGGCGCAAGAGCCGAAACGGCAGTGTTTTATTTCGGCAAGGAGAACGAGTCCGCTCTCTCTCTCGGCCGAAGGATTTTAAAATCTGTAAATAATGAAAGAGCCTCCGCGCCGTGCATTCATGCATCATCCGCGTGCGCCGAGTGCCACTTGTCATCGGAATTGATTATTGTATTTCAGGATCCATTTATTCGCGGCTCCATTCAGCCGAACATACATATATATATAAGTTGGCGATATAATTAAGACCTAAAGTGAGTTATCGACGATACTAAATTCAGCGTATACACAGTCGACAAGCCGAATCGACGAGAGAAAAACAAGTTGCGCTTCTCTCCGTCGAACTCCGAGCGAAATAAATGCCCCCTCGACATTCCGATTTGCATTCAAAGCTGTCGTCCTATTCCCCGATGCGGCGCGGCGGCGGTCATAAAACGCGAATTACAATAATGAGCAAATTAATTAATTCGAGAAGCGCGCGCGGAGGCGCCGCGCTGCGTTTTTGCCCGCGCGAATGCCGCAGCGGCGGCGGCGGACGAGCAGTTCTCGTAAATGGCGATGCGACGCTACGATTATTCGACGATGCTGCGAGCTGCGCGAAAAAATGTCGCCGCCAAGAGAGCGAGAGAGGAAGAGAGAGAGTTTGCAACAGAATCCAAACTGCGCTGTTCATCTTCGAGAACGAGCGGCTGCTCTCCCCGCGCTCCTCTTATATATATATATATTGCCGAGAGGAATTCCTTGACGAAGTCGAATGGGAATTGCCTCTTTACTAATGCGCATCCACCCTCGTTTGGGATGACGTGTTAGAAGGCGCTCTTTTTTCCTTCCGGGCCGAAGCCAACTGCCACATAAAATTATACTTGCGAGAGGCTTTCCTTTACGAGCTTCTGCTGCCGCTGCCGCTGCTGCGGACGCTCTTTTCCGCGGAATGTTTATTCGGCTGTCAGGAATAAACTGCCTGCCCTTCAGCCTCCCCCTCCTCCTTTCCCATTCCACTCGCGGGCATTAATTTGCTTTTTATTAACAATGGCAGCTGAGGATAAAATTTTCACGCGGTATAGGCGCATATATACGGCTCGTTGGAAAAATAGACAATTGCCTCGTAAATTTTTTAGCTGGCGCACACAACTATTCCAAGCGTTGCTTCTGATCGAGGCGCTGCGCCTGAGAATTTACTAGGTATTGTTTTTCTGCCAATGACTATATGGCCGCGATGAATTATGATGTATATTGAAATCAGTGGGCTTGAAAAAGTTTAGCTGGTATATAAATTCATGATCAAAACGTGCGGTAAATCAACTGAATTTTTCTTTTAACGTTTAAACGCGCGCTCATTTCTGCTCAAAATGTACGACAAAATTATATCTGAAAAAGTTTTCAATTTGTAGTTTTTCCCGCTCGTCTTGAAAACAAAAAATTTTCTCAATTTCGGCCGAGCAATCGTCGCCCAACGAAATTCCCTTTAAAAAAAAAAAAAACGGCAAAATTAAACTACCGCTTAGCGTGACGAACCAAAAACGATAATGGGCATTTCTCTCGAATCGCGCAGTCGGGCATAGGAAGTCGTTCGTAAAGGGCGGAATATCGTGGCCGGCGAGCGCGACGACGACGACGACGACGCTCTAGCGCGTAAATCTCGCAGATTTGGGACGGCTCGTTTTGCAGCGGCGGTAACCGAGCGAGAGGGAGAGAGAGAGAGAGAGAGAACAAGAACCTAATGCCGGATCTATCTCCTCGTTCCAACGGGGCGTGATTTATCCAAGCGCCGCTGGGCTCCCCGCAGGAAAACAACGCGACCGCAAAACGATCCTTTTCGGCCCTCCGTTTAATTTTCTTTGGTTTTCTCTCTCTCTCTCTCTCCCTCTCGTGCTTCTTGTTGCCGTCGCGAGAGTACAGTCGCGCTTATGGGCTTGACAGCGGGCTTCGAGACGCTGCCAAAAACGTTTTCGGGACTGGCTGTACTGTACACGCAGACAGAGAGAGAGAGAGAGAGAGAGAGAGAGCTTTTTGTCGCCTTAGCTCTGCTTGACCTGTTTCAAAATTTGGACGGCCGTCGTCTGGCCGGAGCCGGTACGTATCTACTTGCGTTATTCACGTGTGTACACCGAAATCAGAGGCGTAACGCGCGCGCGACAACGTGAAAAATCGCAACGACGTTGATTATGCAAAGTCGAGCGAAATCTGGCCTGTAATCGAGCGCACACGGCGCGACTGCCTCGATTATTCTTCGCAGGCCTGCGTAATTACGCAAGACCTCGGACGTGTATACGTATAACATATTGTATCGTTGCGTCGGCCACGACGAATCCGATGTGACGAGTCAATTGGTTATTAAACGATCTCTCGAGAGAGCTCGATATATATATACAGGGGTGGAAAAGAGCGGGTCTCTCCCGAAACGGAAGCAATGATTCGAGTCGACGAATCCGTACGCGTCCGCGTCCTTTGGCTACGTCTCGCAGGTGATTACCGTCGGTGGAACTCGTGGGATCGATGTAAATCACCGCAGCGGCTCCGTCTCTCTCTCGCTGCTGCCGCTGCTCTCGGGTGGATAATAAACGAATGGAGTGACACGAGGCGTCGTGTCGTGTCGTGTTGCGTCGGAGCTATAGCTATATACATATATATTCACACACGCGCTATATGCAGAGAGTGAGAGGAGAGAGAGAGGGAGTCTGTCGCACTCTCTCTCTCTCTCTCTCTCTCTCTGTGAACTCTCGCGATGTGCTCGGAGGGGGTCTGACATCTACTGACACGGACATTTCATTTAACGAATCCGACCGACAGCTCTCTCTCTCTCCCTTATACTCTGTGTCCGCATCCTCCGACTGTGTCTGTGTATTTATACGTGCTGTGTGTGTACCTTGTGTTCGGATTGAAGCTCACGTTATTAAGGGGGAATGCCGATCGTAACCGATTTCTCAAACGCTCTCTTTTTAGCCGGGGTGAACGACGGCGCCGTAGCGCAGACTGCAGCGCACGCGCGACACTGCGGACTTATAAGGCTCGCAAAAGGGTTTACAGGGCGGCCCTCGTTTAGTTTATGCAAGGGTGCGGGATTAGCATGGCCAGCGTATCCCCATGCAAATCTAATGTCAGTTGCGTTTTTTTTATTCAAATTTTCCCGAGATTTATCTCATCTCGAGCCGTGTATGCCTGCGTGCGACGAAATTAGATTCCTTTCGCTGAATTTTTTTCGAAATACTTTTAATGATCTCGATAAAGTATTTTTTTGTCGTCTTAAACACTGAGATTCTTTTTTGCAAAGTTTCAGCCCATTTTATTTGGTGGATTTTCTGCAGCTTGATTGCGCATAAAATTTTAATCGAAGCACCATAAAAGTCCAAGGTCGACGTGCGCATGCATATTGTGTACACAAAAGTTTTTAACAGTCCACGACAATTTCTGCTGACCTTTTTTTCACTTTTAAAGGATGAGCGTGCGTCATCGAAAACGCCGACTACGCTTTCAGGTATATATTTAAAAATATCACCAATTTGTTTATTATTAAAAAACAAAGTTTCTGAACAATTTTATGTATTCCATAAACAATGATTTTTTATTTTGATCGAGAAATATAATGCGTGGATCGCGTATTTGATGAAAATACATAAAAGCACTGACAGACATGCTCTCTTGTATAAGGTGCTAATACAAGTACTTAGTTAAAAGGAAAAGCATGAAATAACAGAATTAATTCACATTGTTTCTATTTAATGAAAATAATTTTATTTTCAGTTTCTAATCGAGAGTCGAAAACGGCTTTATTTGCAGACAAATATTTTAAACATGATCCTTGGTAGAAAATAGCCTATAAGTTATAGAATAGAAAACTAGCAACTCGACATATTTAGTAAAATACAATTACAATGTAGCGATGAACTGCCGATAATATCGTTTAGGTCATATCTCTCATTGTTCCCGATAAGCTACCGATAATGTCTATGCTTTATTTACTTTTAGAAAAAATGTAATGTTTCTTAATGATAATTAATTATAAATTAGTTTAAATTAAATATCTTTTTGTATTCCAACAAAAAAAAACTGTTAAATCATCGTTATTTTAATAATATTTGAACCTTTACATGTATCGTCGACGATAAGTTCGGTATATAAGCGTGCCCAGAAAAAGTCGTCAGGTAACGGAGTTTCTGGCGATATTTTTCCCAATAATCTATCGACAGACGATGAAATAAGGCATATTCTGTCGATAGTATATCGGGAACGATTCTTGCTGGAATACCATCAACGATATAACGTAGAAGAATTCTTTACAATTAAAGTATACTCTTTTGCTTTACGAGCATTTCAGTCAAAAATCAGATAGTTACTCACCTTAACTTTCGATCGTGACACCTAACCGAAACAAAATTAACCCATACTTTTTAATTTAAAAAAAAAATGTATACAAACATTAAACAAACATTAGCAGCGGACTCGTGCAACAACTCAACAACACAGAAGGTCTTCGAGAGCGCGCCAACTCGAGCGGCAAGAGTCGACACACACAGAGCGACCAGTAAGAGGTACAGAGCGAGAGAGAACGGGCCCAGGCGCAATGTTTTCGCGTGCAGACTCTCTGAAAAGCAGTAGCTCTCGTATATGAGGTGTATGCGCGCGCGCGCGTTAGTTCTCGCGCGATAAAGTGCGCGATAAAGTCGGCGAGGGCTCGCGAGCCTTGGGGAGCGAGCGCGAGAGAAGCCCTCTCGTGACTTCTAGGAGGCGAGCGCGAATAAATTTCGGCTTTATGTGTGCGCGACACGGCCTGTGTATATACGGATCTCTCCCGGCTTTTGTCTGCTGCCCGCGTGCGCGCAAGATCTTAACCGCCATTTTTCTTGCTTTCAGTTTCTCTCGCGGGAGAGGCAAGCAGAGGCAGAGAGAGAGAGCGTGAATTCGTCGACATGAGAGGGACCGAATTAACCCTTCTTGACCTTAATAAATCGCATTAAGGTCTCTCGCGGCTATTCTAATTCCTCCTCCTCGTCGCTGCCTTTTTTACTCATTATAATGTGGGTTTGTTGGTTTATTTAAGCCCTCTTTCTTTTTCGAGCCTGTGTGCACATTGCACACGTATATGTACATATATAGGTATATACAAGAGTTTGTGTATACGTGTGTGCAGTGTGCCGTGGAGTTCGCTGCGCTTGCTGCATAAAAAGGCGTCGGGGAGATAAAGGAGCTGATACGTCCGGCTGAGCGACTCCGGAATAATCTGCGTGTCTTATTAAGTCTTTTTTAATTTTGACCACTTATCTCTTAATTTATTGCGAGCACGAGTCACGATGTACGTATATACCTCTGCTTCCTTCCTCGGAAGGCATTATAATGCAACATTTCGCAGACGCGGCTAAAGCGTATTGCTGTTTGTTGCGCATATGTTTATTCATGTATTTCTCGTAAATACAGGCATTTTGAAAAATATTCCCTTGCAGTGTAGCACGTGTATACGTGGTGTTACGCGCGTTTGCGTGTAGAGCTCGTTAAATTGTCGTTTGTAACGTCGGCTTTTTTGTTTTGTTACTCTTTTTCTAAAAATTTATAACGTTATCTCTTGGCAGAAACTTTGTAATAAATTATTCACGATAATGCTCTACCAGCTTAAAGATAAGAGTACAGCAGTTAATTATTTTGGCAATGTAAAAATATCGCTAATAGTAGAGACAAACATTTCAGCTTGTACTCATCTGATTTCCTTTCTGAATTGTAATAATTTACAAATTTAAAACTGTACAACAATACACCGTAAAGCTGAAATAAATCTTCCAGAGATTTAAAAAGCCCTTTACAGTATAATGTACAACTGTACATACTATAATAAATGAAAAAAAATAAAGTATTCATTTTAGTAAATCCTAAGCATAACTAATAGGACCTGCTTCCCATTCACTTCACAACAAACAATTTACAAAAACTTGCTCGTTCATCATCAAAAGATTAAAAAGAATCAAACGCTCGCTCTATCGACCGATCTCCGCGTAGAACGCAATTCCCGAGTCGCCTCGATTTTTTCGCCGATTCCTCTCATCTGCGCGCGCGCGATACTATTTACGAGCCCGTCGATTCCCACGACGCGCGCGCAGTGATAAAGCAGCAGACGCTCGTCCTTTTTATTTCCTCCTCTTCTCTCTCGGACTCTCCTCGGGCCTCTCCCGGCCGCAGCTGCGCGCAGCGCACGCGAAATCAGAATGCTAAGAGGGAGCGCCGCCGCCGCGCGAAAAACAGTCACGTGTTTTTACGGTCTCCAGGGGTGCGCGCGAGAAGAGGATGTTGTCACCTCGTCTTCGAGGCATGTTATCAGACTCTCTCTCACTCCGCATATTTTTTCCACTTTATTGTCCCCGCGCACATATTTATACACTCCTCGCTCTCCTCGCGAGAATATTTGTCCGCGGGGCTTCTCGCGCATACTTTACGAGCTGCGCGCATGAGAGATTTTCGGTGTTTGCCATTTTTTACGCGCGAATTTATTGCGACTTCGTTGCGCGCACCGCGGCCCGAAGGATTTTTTTTTAAGCGCGTTTAGAGACACGTTTTTTCCAGCTCTGCAGCAGAGAGAGAAAGAGGGAGAGGTAAGGGGGGAGGATAAGTAATTATTTTATCGGACAAGTGCCGGGAGAGACGGGGAAGACTGTTACATCATCGTCTAATAAAGGGACGCGCGCAGACGCTCCGTGTATAAGGTTTTGTCGCTGACCGTGCGGAAATTTGTCTACTCGGGCGTGTACAGCGTGAAAAGCCGTATAAAAGGACCGCGCCGCGGCGCGTATATAGCGACTGCCGTCCTAACGAGGCTCGCAGCCAGTCATGCTGATATTGGTGAAGCGAGAGAGAGAGAGAGAGAGAGAGAGAGAGAGAGAGAGATGGCTTTTCTATATACAAGCATCGCGATAATTATTAGATTTATAGATGACGCACAACTGGCAGCCGCGCTCCCAGCTGTATATATATATGTAAAAATAATTGGCTGAAGCAGCACTAATTCCATTTAATTAAATACCGGGGATAAGCGCCCCATAAGCGAGGACGAGCTTCCATCGCCAGCGCCCAACTATATCTGTCCCGAAAAATTCATTTTCGATATATATACAATATATATATACAGTGGGGCTCGAAAGGAGAGGCGAAAGAGCGGCGAGTGGCAATAAATCGCAGTCTAATTTTTAAAAGTGACGCAATCGCGCGCGCAGCCGTACACATAGGCGAGCGCGGCGGGAAAACAGGTTTGGCTTCTATATAACGCTCTGTCTCTCTGCCTCTCGGTCGGCGCGCAACACAAAACCGCCCGCGCTAATCTCATCGCACCTTCTTTTTTTCCATCATCTCTCCACACTCTCCTCTCCCTCGTGACCACCTCCCCTCCCCCGTATATGACAAATGTTATTTCCGACAGTAAACGTCAGTAGGTTAGCCGGGATGATTCACTGCTCACGGCGCATCAATCCTTTTTTCCCATCTCTCTCTCTCTAGCCCGACGGAGAGAGAGTGCAGAACTTATTTTATTTGCGGCTTAATTTTATGCGCTGCTCCATAGGCGCACGGCCGCTTTTCTCGCGCGGGAGAGGACGTCCGCGCAGCGAGATGTTATATAGCAGCGACGACGCTTCAATGCGTGCGCTCGAAAAGTAATTCTCGAAATCTCGGCTGAACGTTGAAGTATTAGGATTTGTAAGGATTTGCCGGCATAAATGTCAATCGGTGCCGTGACGCAAAGTGCGTTTATATCCAGAAAAGTTCTTGATTTAATTGCTTTTTTTCGCGATTCTATTCTCGTCCCCGCGCTGAAAATCTATCATACTTATGTACAGATATGGCGCTGGAGTTTTACGCGCTGTAAATTTATTGCGAGATATACACCGAAAACAGTATTTCAAGTTAATTCCGTCTCAAGGAAAATCTCGGACAAAAACTCGATGGCTCTTGCGAGAGACATCTCCGGAGCTTATGCGCAGCAATTTTTTCACTTTGCATTACTATATTATTTTTAACCTCGCAATTTTGCGCATACGCATTTTTCGCCGATAATTTCGCATAAGCGTATGGTAATCTGCAGCCTCGTGGCAGCCATTACTGTCAGTTCGCGAAGCAGTCGCTAAGTCTCGCATTACAATTTTGAGGGCAATAATCGAATTACGAAAATAATTGTAATAAAGCGAATTCCGAGACGGCCGCTCTTCGTTATAGTGCAATTTTATCTCCGCGAGTTTCGAAAAGTTGAAAGTTTATGCGACAAAACGTGAATGGGAACTTCGTAAACTGTTGGAATTTGATTTTAATTGTTATTTATCGTAGGATAAATAGCTTATTTAACGCTGAATTCTCAAGTGACTTTCGTACGCCTTCGGCATCGTTCACGAGAATTATCCTCGATCGACACGCCTTTGCCTATACTCATAGACAAGTTTATTTCCGCGTCTGAATGGCTCATCGATTTTCCAGTATAACCGCACAGCTCGCGAGGACGCAAATTTCAAATTATGAAATTTCATTGCATCTCGACTTCCACGCGGAAATATCTCGACTTTATGGAGACAAGCCACGACAGTCGCGCAGTGCACAACAAATGCACTGCTGCGCTGCAGAAGCGATCGTCAGCGATATATTGAAGCTCGCGAAACGCAAAGCGCAAAAGCCGAGAGAAAGACGGAGAGCCGAGCGTTTTATGGCCCTCCGCGCACTGATGAGATTCATAGGGAGGCCTGTCGTGGGCGTGCGAGGAATATTACACTTCCACTTTCTCGGCCTTCTTTTACGGGGCGTTAGTCCGTTGCCTTGGAATATGCCTCTCTCTCTCGCTCGCGGTGTACACCGAACATCCGGAGGAATCCGGAAAGTCCGACTGCCAAGCGAAGCCGGGCTTTTACGCGCGCGAACACTCGTACGCGAATGTATTATCTATCGACGGCTTGATTTACGGCATTTTTCGGAGGATTAAGTGGCTCTTTATTGCCCTGAGTTACTTATGTGTATCTCGAGATTTTTATTGCTCCTCTCTTTATCTGCTCCGTCTCACTCTGCTTCTCGCGCGCACGTGTGCGAGGAGGAGCGCGGACTTTCCGGGCCGCGAATATTAAAGTTTTACGAGGCTTTGTCGAAATACCCGAGGAGCGAGTCAGCTCTGATGAGTTTATTGAAAATATTCCACTCTCGGTATACGTATGTATAATTCCCGCGGAGACGAGATTTATATTTTTCATCGAGCGCGGACAAAAAAAAAGCCGAGAGATGGAGAGAACGATACGTCGCTCGCCGGCAAGAAGAGACGAAGAAACATTCCGCGCTGCTGTCGTCGTCGTCGTCGTCGTCGCAAACACGCAACATTGAAAGCGACCTTCTCGCTACGCGTCCTCTACGCTCGCGGACGCGTCCCCGCGTTTTAAACACGAGAGGGAAATGCTCGCCTAATAGGTGAAACGATGCATACCTGCGCTCGGCTTTTTGCCGGCGATGCGCACTTTTTGCTCGCCTCGATGTACACTCTTCTCTTTCTCCCGCTGATACCTGCTACATTGTAAAGTATTTAACGTCCGATACGTAAGCTGGAATCGAATCGCTTCTGTGCACCTGAGAGAAATTCTGGAGAAGGAAAATTATTACGGTATTGTATTGGAGTAATTTTTTCTGGACTTGAAAATATTGCGATAACGTGTAGTAATGTACTACACTCATATTTTTCGTAATAACGCACATTTGTTAGATTTTCAGTAGTTTATTTTTACACAATATAAAAATCATTGGATTTTCACGTGATGTTTATTGCAGCAATGAATTACTAAAATTAATTTGAGAAAACGCAATTTCCAGAATTGTTATTAGAGAAAAATTATTGATAAGCTTATCCTATTATAGCAAATATAACTACACTATATCCTCGTTTATTTATAATACAGAATAATAAAGGACGAAGATTAAAAATCATAAATTGATACGAAATGAATCGCGAGTAATAAATTTCAAAAAATTGAAGATACCACATATATGACCAATTCTCATAGAAAAATGCACTTTTTGGGGGTCCAGAAATCGAAATTTTATTTTTAAAGCCAAAGGTTTCGGACCTATAAGACTTTCTTCTGTATAAGCCAAAAGATAGTCAAAAATACAGAGGAACGTGGAAAAAGTTACTAGTAACCATATTTCTGAACCATATTTTACCTTTTTTTATAAAAAATTAAGGCGTCGAAATACTGGAATAATGGCCACTACGAATGTTTCCGAGGCATAAATATAATTTCAAATTACGCCGCAATAAAGCACAACAAAAGAGCTTTAATTTAAAAGAAAATATGCCCAGATTCGATGCTCTGATCAAAAGTTATGTCCGAATAGCCGATTTTCTTTTTTTTCCATATGCCTCCCCACGTTAAATTCTAATGTTCCATGTTTCTCATGTTCCTCTGCATTTTTGACTATCTATCAGCTAACAGAAGAAAGTCGCAATTGGCCCAAACCTCTAGCTTTAAAAAAATCTTTTCGATTTCTAGACCAAAGAAAAGTGCAATTTTTCAGTGAAAAATTCGACGTATACGCATACACCGTACCAAAGAAAAATGCGAGCCGAAAATAAAAATAGCCGCTCGGCGCGAGGCTCGCCCGGAGCGCCGAGAATACCGAAAGGGTCAGAGGTGGAAAAGGGACGAGCGTCATAGGACATAAAGCTCATCGTCCTCCTCTCTTAATCGGACGCGCGCCGATGACTCGCTTAGGCCGCGGCGCATACCAGCTCCTCCGTCAAGCTCGCCGCATCACAGTGTACTATATATAGGCTGTTGCGCGCGGTATATAAGGTATATAACGCGGCTTTCGAGAGATACACATCGCGTCGCGCGCACAGAGCCGGGTTTTATGCGTCGCGATTGCCGATCGGGAAAAATCGTCCGGCGCGCGCGCGCGCGCGTTATATATACCGGCGACGACAATGAGGCTTCGTCAATTCCGCGAGATGTGTGCCATAAGCCAGCGGCTATCATCGATTGTGTGTGTCTCTCTCTCTCCCTCTTCCTCTCCCTCTGCTCGTGTCGAGTGTATGCACGTAGTTGTGTATATATATACCTATACACAGCGAGTCGCGCGGCGCTGCACTTTACGAACCGAGAAATTCAATGGATGCGTCCCGCAGATATATATCCCAGGCTCTTCTTTCTTCCATATCTGTCCTCGTATCTTCCTCGCCTTGTACACACTCGCCGGAGTACTCAACTTTATGCGTATGTGTAGCATGTAAAATATTTACAAGACGCGAATAAATTGAAATATATGTACTTTGTCCGCCTGCGCGCGCGTGTGTATTTTGCTCTTATTCTTTTCTCTCTCTCTCTCTCTCTTTCTCTCTACCCGACGTCGATCCGTCGCTCTCGCCGCATTCTTTTCGATAATACACGTCCAAGGCGTACGCGAGGCTTTTTGAAAACGCGCGGCCGAGGCTCCGCCAATTGAAACGTTCCAGTGTTATTGTTTAATTTCGCCAGGGTATCGCGAAATCGCCTACTGCACACACCGCCGCTGCACAGGGTGTATACGCGTAAGCCTCCGCATTATACGCTTGGATTACACTTTCGTTACGATATAGGTACAAGTTTGCGTTTGGCACAGGTCCAGCGGTTGCCGGCCTCGCACTACTGCAGCTCGACTATACACCGAAACGAGAGACGATACAGAGATTTAGCGGAGCTTTTGAAATTCAATTTCCGAAGTGCGCGTCGAAGCATCGATACAACGTAGTCTCTCGGGTCGATTATTTACATTGATTTTTTTCACCGCGAAAAAAAAATCCCATAAATTTCAGAGCCACCATACACACGTGTACACACAAGTGAGACTTCACGACTTTAAGCGCGCGTGCACACGTAACCGTACGGGCTTAGCCGGTGAGTTTTTCGTTTTTTCTTCTTCTTTTTTTATCAACAGGCTCAACACACCATCAATTACGATTTTTCAGGCGCACCATAAAATCCCCGGGAAAAAGGCCATCTTCCAGCCCGAGAGATTATAAACGATCTCGCCTGCCGATATTTCATAAATTGCCGTTTCAACGAGCGCGGCGGCGGCGGCGGCGGCTCGTTTAACAGATCGTCCAAGCCAACGTACACACGCGGCCGTACGCTTGGCACTTTCTCCCCGCGCTTCGTCTTCACTCGTTGCGACGCGCATCGACGCTAATCGTGTATCTCTCGCGTCACCGACCGATGAACATATTACACACACGCGGCGGAGACTCGCGCGGCGGAGCCTATATATACGTATACGCGGCTGTAGCCCCGACGTAACGTTTTCGCGGGGCGTTATCGCCGCCTAATCGGACACGTGTGCGAGCCGCCTCGTAATTGCGCGGACGCGAAAACTCGTGCACTATCTAGATCGCCCGGGACTTTCGGGGTGTATATACATAATTCGCTATGGGAAAGTTCTGCGGCGGCGGGCGCGAGAGCTGACGTCGCCGCCGACGCCGACGGTTTATGTCTGGCACGACCGAGCGGCGGTCTGCTGGTGTATATATATATGCGTTATGCCTACATAGAGAGAGAGAGAGAGAGAGAGAGAGAGAGAGAGAGAGACTCCCCACCGCGTATTTTCAGATAAGCCGCTGCAGTGCGCGAATTTTCGACGGATTATTTTCTGATCGTTTACGCAAGAGGAAGTCGCGGATTCGACCTTTTTCCACCCGACGTTGTTTCGCCTCTGTGTGTCTGGACTCTCCCGTGTATACACACATATATAGGCTGGAAATTCGATATGGGGGTTATAGACCGTCGATTTATGTAATGCGTAATTGACCAATAAATTATGGTGTGCGAAGCGAGAGAGGGAGAGAGATAAGTCGCTCGCGCGAGAAAGTTGGTTTTTGCCGTTGAATTGTTAATTCGATAATTCGTTCCAGCAGTTCTTGTTTGTCGAGCGTCGAGGTAATATACAAGGCTGGATTTTCAGAGCCAGGCAATTTAGATTTTTCCATGTACGCGTCAACGACGAAAGCATAGCGAGACGAGCTTTTTTCAGTCTATGTACTTACTCTCTAAATCTAAACCAGCGAAAAATTTTTTATTTCTCATAGTTAAATAATATTAACCTCGCAAGTATGAAATTTTTTACTATTTATACGTAGTACAAAAAATATAATTTTACAAATTAGTGAATATTCAATAATTAATACTGTGCATTGTTGTAAAAATTATAATTCACTATAGTGCGTATAGTGTATAGTCACTATTTATGAAATGAGTTATCATTTTGCTCATTTCATTGCGTTTACTATCAAATTAGTAAATATTTACTGATTCAAACAGTAGAAAGTATTTGCTTTAAATTGTCACTGGAACACTGATTATCTAGTAATTAGTTTAGCAAAAGGTGAACTTGAAAAATTATGAAAATTTACTATTTTTTCAATGAGTCGCATAATGACTTTTAAGAGAAGCGATATTTTCGGTACTTTTTTAACATCCGAAGAAATTCACTATTCAAGTGAAGAATTCACCACCCAGAAAAAGTGAAATTTTATAGACTTAATCGTTTTGCAACATGGGAAAAATTTACTGTTTAATTAGCTAACAATGAACTTGTAGAATAAGCGAAAATTTATGTCCCCTTTAGCCTCCTGTTACTAGGGCCACACACTCTTTTGAGTAATGTATTTGCAACATGATAGGTAGTGTATTTTCACTATTTCAGCTAATGCATATTGCCACCCAAATATTATTTACTATTTGCAATGTTCATATTTACTATTTTAGGTAGTCCTACACTTTTTCAATTGTTTCATCTTATTAACCTGTTTAAACTCTGATTATTCACTAGGTTCACAGTTGCACCATTGTAACGTTTTTAAATAATTAATATATGGACTTAAACAGTGAATCTTCACCATTTTAGATGCAGAGAGCATGCGAACCACACATAACTTACGTTTCGAATTAGTTTGCCGCGCAAATAATACGTGCGGATAAAAAGAGAGAGAGAGAGAGAGAAGAGACTCTCTCGATTCCGCAAGAGAGAGCTTTATTCCGCGCGATATTCGTCGTGTCGGGGGAAAGCTGCGAGCGAGAGAGAGAGAGGCGCAGACGCAGCGTCGCGTCGGCTGAGAAAAAGGCAAAACGCACTTTGTCACAGGCGGCATGCGAACAAGACGTTCTGGCATAAAACGCCGAGGGCAAAAACGTCACGAGCAGCGAAGACGAGGCGCGCTCGCGCGCATCGAGTGTCTGGCCTCTGGCCAGATCGCGCGCATATATAACGTCCTGAAAAATTCTCTTCCTGCGCAAAAGTACATTTGCCTTCGCCTCCCCACCTCCCTCCTTTCTCTCCTCCCTACCCCACCCCCCTCTCCGCCTCTCCAAAGTGGAAGGAAAAAGCAGGAACGAAGGGTCGAGAGGGGCGGGGGGGGGGGCGAGTGTTGTTTTTAGGCGCGTCATTATCGTCGTCGGATTAACAAGGTGCACACCCTCGTGACAAACGAGCGCGCGACGTTTAACTCCCCGTGAAATTCATTAATTGAAACGTCGCAGTTCTCTCCTCTCTCTGCGGTGCAGAGAGTGTCCGCGAGGCGTGGCGCTTGTGATTACTCGCCTGTGGGCGGGATGCTCAGTATAAGTCATATCGCTGCTTCGGAGAGACCGAGAGAGAGAGAGACTCGAGAGCTCATCACGATACGATAGCAGCAGGTTCATCGCTGCGAGAGGGAGGGCTCTTGAAAAATCGTCGCGATATTGCGCGCTGATTAGAATCGCGCGCAGCTGTGCGCATATACATGTATGCGTATGTCGAAGGCAGCGGCTTCCGCTGAATTTTATTTTTCGTTTCGCTTAATTTCTTTCGAAATTTTCGTATTTACATTTATATGGAATACGCGGAGTGTATGCGCGATAAGACACTGAGAATGCGAATGTCGCGTGTAAAAGGAAAAAAAATATTATGCGGATTGTATCCGAGCATTGAATGTGGGACGAGGATGATACGAAAATGTGATTCTGCATGATTGGAAAAAATCTTTGTGCCATCTGATCATTAATTTTTACGGCGTATAACGATGTCTCATCCAATCGTATCGAGTTCAAATATGAAATAAATTGTCGAACAAGAGATTATTCTGCTCAAGTCGTATAAATGTCTGAAGGCAATATATTTGACGATTCTATGAATGTAGCAATAAACTGAGTCTGCTTTCGAAATTACGTTCAGTTGTGTTTGCTATTTTTGAGCAATGCTTCGTAGTGCAGTATTTTGAACAAAAAGTACTATATTTGATTATTTTACGTGACCGAAGATAACTGGATCGTTTTTACCATGCGGCATGAAATATGAGCATCGTAATCAGATATTTTATATATATCCGTAATACTGACAACTTATATTTATGGACTTTCGAAGCCCGTGACGTACAAATAAATATTATAAACAATCGACATGTTCTTCATTCCTGCCTTTCAGTCATTTATGGAATTTTGTAATTCTGTTTCTACAATTATTTCCAAGTAATTGAAACCAAATAGGCAATCATCGACATACAGGATTCAACGCAATTATAAGACCTGAATAGCTCTCTGAAGCATCGGATTCTCAAAGGAGAGACAGTTTCACGCCACATCCCGGACGTACTCGCTCTCTCACTCACTGTCAAGCAAAAAGTACATGCGAAGCATGCAGATTGCAGAAGCTTACTCTCTCTCTCTCTTCCCCTTAAAATATGTCCCCGCGGATAGAGCCAACTGATGGAAATAAATAAGTGACACGGTCGCGCGCGCAAACCCGTTGTTTTTCCCCCGAGGGAAGAGCCGCTGAGAGGAACTTGGCCGCGCGTTTAATTATACGGCCACGGAAATAAGCTCGCGCGCGCGCTGCACATGCATAAACACTCGAATTACGATTGCGCAAAGAGAGAGATATCTGTCTTGTTTCCCGTCGTTACGAATACATGCCAATTTCATTGGCCCTCCTCTGCTTGCGGATTTATAAAAAAAAAAAAATAAATAAAAGGGGCCTTGTCCGGGGAGTCGACGCGCGTGATTGTCTTCCGAGAAGTTGCAATGAATTTTAGATAATGAAAGTTCGCTTTAGTGCGAAGTACAACGAATACTTGAGGCAAATAATTTGGAACTGTGCTTAGAAATAAACAGAAAAGAATTATTAATGTTATATTGCTATATTAATTATTATTGTTAAAAGCTACTATTATTATCAATTATAGTCCAATATATAATGTATTATTTTAACATAAAAAATATATTGATATGTGTCCATTGATTTTGAAATATAAAATAAAGAAAACCACAAATATTACTCTATATTTTTAACACGATGCCAAGCATAACTAAACATCACTGTAAAACACAAATGAATCAACAACTCTGCGAAGTTCGTTTTAATTAAAAAAAATATATATTACACATGAATCAAATTTTCATAAAAATCATCATTTTATTTTCTTGCAACACTGCCACACATCCATCTTCCCAATGCAACTGCAAGAAGCATCAGTAGTCCAAGGACATTACATAATAATAATCCATCTTACACACGCGTCATACAAAGCAATCATCGAGAAGATATCCCATGCATGTTTTGATAGCAAACGATGTTTATTAGCGACAACTCGACGCCACAGGCGCGCGTATACGCGAGAGCGAGAGAGAAAGATAAAACGAGCCAAGGCGATAGAGGCTGACTCGCGAAATTCCTCTCGCGGGCTACTATGCCCCCACACAGCCGAGTCGTCGTCGTCGTCGTCGTCGTCGTCGGCATTGACGTATGCGCCGCGCGCGAGCAATCAACGAAGCGCAGCCGTCCGTCCGTCCGTCCGTCCAAACGTACGTTACATACGCGAAAGCGATCCGATCTCTCTCGGTCTGGCTCCACACGGGATTAACGAAGCAGGTTATGCAGCGGCGGGCAAATCGAGCGCTGCAGACACGGGCCGTACGAGCCGAGTCAACACGTAGGCGAAGACGGACACAAGCCGGAACGGACGAGGGGACGAAAATCCTTACGTAATGGCTGCGGGTATTTTTTTTTTTTTTTTTTTTTTTGTTGGCTTTCGATAGTTCGAGTTTGAATTGTGTAATGCGCCTCGATATCGTGTCCGAATCAATTAGGTTACAGGGACTGCTCCGATTATCGGTTATTTAAGCATTTAAATTCTTTCCCGCTGTAGTACGTATAGAGCAGACGAATAACTCGATAATTTGCTCGCAGCAAAGCGTAAAAAATGAAATTACGAAGAACAGTTCTACTGTGTGTAATTACTTACTACACCTTACGAAGCTGAATATCGCTCGCGAATATTTGCGTACGAGCTCTTCGAGCTTTGTCGAACAGCGGGTAATTCAACGTAACGGACGGCAACTACAACCGCGGCCCCGCGTAATTTTGCTTTTACGATTGTTTACAGGCCCAATTATCCGTTTCTCTCGCCGGCCAACAGTTTTCGGCGCGACGCTCGAATTTTTAATTGACATTAGGGGAGGGGAGGCAGAAACTTACAGCGACGAGGTGTCTTAACTCTCCGCGAAGCCCGTACAGACGTCCGCGAAACACGACGTAAGCATATCAATAAAATGTTTAATTGGCGTTTACATTTCTCCGCGCTCGAGAGATCGCCGCGCGATATCGATCTCGTCTTTTTCCCCTCCCTCCCCCCCCCCCCGCGCGAAGCTTTTTTCGCGAGAGCCGAGTCAGCTCTCTCTCTACTCTGTACTGTATATATACATTCGCAGAGCAGAGCGTCGTCAGTCCGCAGCCCTGGCAGGCCGAAGGATGTAAAACAGAAAAGGGACGGACTCTTGCTTGCCTGCGCGATACATACCCTCGGAAATCTCTTGCTCTTGCGAAATTAATATGCCGCGGTATATATACGTGTGCGCCCTATACATGTGCACTGTATGCGTATACCCTCTCCCCTGGGCTATCGGTGTATAATTTATTTTATGTGCGCGCAGAGCGACGACACGAGAGCGAGAGAGAGAGAGAGAGAAAAGATACCAATCGGCTCTTATTCGCTTTTCTGCAAGCTGGCGCGCGCGCGTTTTTGTGCTCTCTCTCTCTCTCTCTCTTCTCTCTGCCATCTTCATTTTTTCCTTCGTTTTTCCGCGCGGGAGATATACCCGACGCCGCGCTCTCCTTTTCTGTTTCCGATGGCTGAAGGCCGGAGCCCGCCGTTTTCTCATCGAGCGCCGCGGATCGTAAAATAGATTTGAAATTTAGATCGAGCGCGCGCGCGCGCGTAAGCATATAATCCGCGGTAGCGCTCACGTATATAGCGAGCACTCAACGCCTCCGTAATCTACTCGCGATGGGCGGCGGCGGCGGCTCATTAAACGAGTTGCGCCCCGGCGCGGCATAGGCGCGTCGCGCGATAAAAGTGCATACGCGCGCTGCAAGCAACAATTATATGCACAAACGAGCTGCTGAACCGAATGAAACCGCGCCGAGCGCGCGAGAGAGAGAGAGAGACTCTAAATGACAAGGCATCGCGATAGTGTCCCGACAATTTCCTGCTCCCCCCACCCCCCGCCTCTTCTCACACCCCCCCCTCCCTGTATTAATTACGGTAATGCGTTCCAGCTTTGCGCTTCGCGCGTATGTATACTCGCAGCGGCAAGTGCCACCTGAAATTACCCCCTGCTCTGCCTTTTCTGCCCATTTACTTTTAATCCGCGAGAAATCTGGTAGTATCAAAAAGTGGAGGTCTGCTGTGCGAGTACTGAATTTTTTTTTTTTTTTAAGAGGCTGAGATTTGCAGGATCTGTTTATTAAGAAATAAATTAATCGTCCAATCGAGTCAGTAATTTTTTTCGCTTATTCTTTAAAAGGATCAGTTTGTAATCAAATGATATAACTTATTATATTGATTTAGTAACTTATTTATTATTACTTTTACGAAATTTTCATTCTTTTCGTTAATAGAAAAGAAAAATTTTAAATTTAAGCCCTGCTTCTTTAGCCTTTAGAGAACAAATGTATGGAACATTGTAAACTTTTAAAAAAACATTTTTAAGAATAACTGATTTTTATTAATTTTTATATCTATTATCTATGACGAAAATACTCATTGTACTAACAGAATTTTTCTATTCGTTTCAGGTAAGTATCGATAAAACACCCGAGAGCCAACACCTTTCTCCAAATCAGTGAGTATCCATCAAACTCGTGTGCGATTCTCGATACAAAAAAAAAACAAACCAAATGAAATAATATAGCCTCGTTGTAATTGAGTCCCGAAAAACCAACTACAGCCGCGCGCGAAGCTGATTATAAATTTACAACACATCCCCGCAAAGGGTGTGTGTGTGTGTGCGCGCACGCGACGAGTGTTATTGCTCTCCCCCTCGCTCGCGCTCTCCGGAGCTATAAGAAAAAACGTTTAAACGTTTTCACCATTCGCGTGTCCCCAGGACATCCGGAAACGGCCGAACAGACGAGAGACGGCGAAGAAGCGGCTTTTAAAAAGGTAGTCTACTCGCGCGCGAGAGCCGGTAAGTGTCGGGCAATAAAGGACAGAAACGAGCGGTCCTTTAATGATTTATAACAGTTTCGCTGCCGACGCCGCGCGCGCCAAAACGAAGGTCGAGCGCCGAAAGAGTTGAAACGAAGCGAAGCGCTGCACATATACGCCGGGGAAGAAAGAGATCCAACGACTCGTGTCAGAGAGTAGAGAATTTGGTATCGTATATAATGGAAGAAAGAGACGAGGGAGTGCGCCGCCGCCACGCCTCCTCGGCTTTGACTTTTTTACCAGTGATAACTTCTTGCGGGTCGCTGAACTCGGCCGGAGGGTTGAGAGCGATTTCTCGAAAAAAATTTTGAGCTTTATGTGATACCTTTCGTCCTACGCTGCGGAGCTACGCTGGATTCTCGCGGCTCTCTAAATCTAAAGCAGCGAAAAATTTACTATTTCTCATAGTTAAATAAAGTTAACCTCCCAAATAGTGAAATTTTTCACTATTTACAGGTAGTACAAAAAATATCATTATACAAATTAGTGAATATTTGCTAATTAATAGGGTGCATTGTTGTAAAAATTATAATTCGTTATAGTACGTAGTGAAAAGTCACTGTTAATGAAATGAGTTATCATTTTGCTCATTTCATTGCGTTTACTGTCGAATTAGTAAATATTTACTGATTCAAACAGTAGAACGTATTTGCTTTCAATTGTCACTGGAACACTGATTATCCAGTACATAATCCCTTTACCAAAAGGTGAACTTGAAAAATTATGAAAATTTACTATTTTTTCAATGAGTCATAATGACTTTTAAGAGAAGTGAAATTTTCGGTACTTTCCATTTTTAACATCCTAGAAATTCACTATTCAAGTGTAGAATCCACCACCCAAAAAAGTGAAATTTTATGGACTTAAGGAGGTACCACACCAACTATACGAGTCAAAACAAAACTCTCTTGTTTTGATTTGCGCAGTACGCGGGATACGCTATATCTATATATATGATGCTAGCATGACTTTTCCAATGTTTTGAATTTATTGTTAAATACACAAGTACCCTTGGAGTTTTTTATGAATCAATACATATTCGTTAGATATTTCTCTATTATGTGAAAAATTCATAATCCAATCTTGGCGTCAATCACTTTATAACATGAACTTAAGTAGGTAAGAAACGCATTTTTCCATAAGAGCTTATGTTAACAGTAGCAAAATTTAAAAAATTATTTCTGCAATTCTGCAGTACTCTAGCGTTCTGAAATTTTACATGAGGGTTTTTGGGATATCAAATAACCTATAAGAATTTTTTCTTAATTTTCTTGGCGTTATTTCTATTTACTGCGGTACCTCCTTAATCGTTTTGCAATGTGAGAAAAATTTACTATTTAATTAGCTAACAATGAACTTGTAGAATAAGCGAAAATTTCTGTCCCTTTTAGCCTCCTTTACTACAAATATTACTTACTATTTGCAATGTTTATACTCACTATTTGCAATGTTTATATTTACTATTTTAGGTAGTCCTTCTACACTTGTTCAATTGATTCTTTTTTTAAATCTGTTAAACTGTGATTATTTACTAGTTCACAGTGACACCATTATAACTTTTTCAAATTGTTAATATGGACTAAAAAACAGTGAATTTTCACTGTTTTAAATTTAGAGAGGAGGCATTGGGAAAAGGTCGATTTGTACGTAAGCTTTGAAAGCATGGCTTTTCTTTTAACTGCGCTAAATGTGAACTCGAGATTTTCTCACGTTGAATAATCACTTCTGCAGGAAGTAATTAGTATTGTAAGTTGAATTAGACTGCAATATCAATGAAAAACATGTTATCCAAATGGAATGTAATACGTTACCTGGGCAGCGGCACATAAATAAGAAAAGTGGTTTGCTTCGGGCATCACACTCCTGTATATATACTTCTATACGTATTTTGATTGATTGATTACGAGCCCAGTATCGTTTTAGTTCATCTACGCATATTACAAAATTTATTAGCGACTTTTTTCTGAACTCCGGCGCAAAATCTGTAACACGAGTGTCGCAATCAAACTTATACACTACCTTCAATTTGTATTTATAGCTTGTATCGGAATACATAGAAGTACAGCAGAGAGGAGTAGTCGGATCAAATCACTTTCTTTTTATTTACGAGCTGTGAATTACAACTACTGTACTGGTGCGAAGTGTTACAATTCCTTAGTGCTTATAACTTTGTAACAGGATTTATACTTACAGCACAATATTATTCGTAATATTCCAAGTCATTCGTTTTTTTTTCCAAGTTTAAATTAAGCATATCATAAAGTTTTTTTATTTATGCATTTAATATCATTCGTTTCTCTGGCTCGGAGTTGTTTACACTGCGCGTTAGGCACCATCTGCGCTTTCAAAATAAATAGAACGCGCTTCGCTATTCTTTTTACCGCTTATACACGCGGGCTTTTTTAAAATGACGTCGCCGCGCGCGCGCCACATCTGTTGATCCTTACTCTCTCTCTCGCCCTGCGCGCCCCCATCTGTTGATCCTTACTCTCTCTCGGTTCATTAGAATATTTTAAATGCAGTTGCGCGTAAAAAAAAAGAAGTCGAAGCTTCGAGAAAATGACAAAAATAGAAAATATGTTTACAGTGTCGAGTATCATTAATCAGGCGTCTGCGCTTCATAAATCATACGCCTTACCTTCCATGTAGATTATTCCATAAAAATTTGTATCGCATCTCTATGAGCTCGTTTTATTTGCATACCGCTTACGTACGCGTATAGCGACGAGCGCCGCTCAAATGACTGCAGTTTAGCCGGAGTAATTATATTTAAAAAGCGCAACACGCAGTCGCGCTGCCCCGCGACGTCGCACCCGCGGATACGATCTCCTTGATTTTATTGTCTTCCCAAGGCATATACACACAATCATCAGCCGCTAAATACCGCTAACAGCAAAATAAATTATCAAAGTCGCGCCATTTCCAGCGCGGAGGGGGGGAATCTCAGCCGCGCGGTTATTATTCACATAGTTGACCCTGCGCGACAGGCTCTTTCGAGCGCTATCCATCTTCCGAAATAACTCGAACGCTCATTTCGAATCGAGCGCTCGGATCTCCCATTCTCCCGGCTATTTTTGTGTCCCTGGAACCCTAAAAGCGCGCACAATCAATCATGCTTGCCTTTGAATCGCGAGACCCGACGCGAAAAAGGATATTCCGCGCCGCGGCTATTGTGAGCGCGCGCGCCGGCGTATCGATTTTTATCAATGCACACCTTCTACATTATATTATTGCGAATAATGACATGAATTATCAGTCGGGATAAGTCTCGGCGTAATATATTATCTCTCGCGCCGTTTTCTTTATTCCTTTTTAATAACTTCTTATCTTATCGGTTATAAAAGAAGAAAGAGAAGAAAAAAAAATCGTTCGCAACCTGCAGCGCACGTTGTCGTCTGTTCCGTTCCGCGGATACGTATAGCGCGTATAATGAGCCTACGCATTCCGGGCAATGGCATTCAAATATTATCTGGAATTCTAATGTCAAACATCGTGAAACAATAAATAACGGATAATTAATTGGGACAACTTTATTGCCGTTTCATCAGTTACGTTCTGTCGCGAAATTTTTCATCGATACACGAGATACGACACGCGATAATATGCGACACTCGCTTAACGAAATTCGCCTCGTCGCGCGGCCGCAAAAACATATATATACGTCGATATATATTTCGTAATTATTTACGATCAAAGAACAATGCACATCGAAATAACTCAGGCCGCGTGCACACAGCGAGCACAATTTTTTCGTCCTCATTCTTCATCTAGATTATGTTTTGCAATTCATAGATCCGATTAGAGTGACAAGATGAAAATTATTAGATACAACCGCAGCCCCGCACACGGCGTATATGCTAAAATCTGAATTTCATTGAATGTGTGTGTGTGCAGTGCATTCGTCACGGTGCGCTGCATTCTCTTCAATATTACGTGTATATATACATAATGCGCTCGCGCGGCCAGCGCTGGAGGCTATATGCCAATCTAGATCATCAATTATCGTTGTCTCTCTAACGCGCGACAGGTATAAAATATTCGCAAAAAGAGCCGAGGGTTCAAGGACAGCGGCCACTTAAGCACTCGAATTTCCGTTCGGCAAAAAAATTCCCATCATCGAGTCTCTCTCTCTCTCTCTCTCTTTCACTCTCTCTCGGCTGGCAGCAACCGCAAAACTCGCGTAATTTTTGCAAGCAGCGCATCGCCTCCCTCGTAAAACATATACACAACTCTCTCTCACTCTCTCTCTCTGGGTGCATAAGGCGTTGTCATTAGCATAGCATTAAAAAGTCACGAGAGAGAGAGAGAGCGAGCGCTCGCAGAATTACGAGCGCGATTTAACAAAACCCCCCCGCGCGCGAGCGCGTGTGTGCTGCGCGCACGTGCATATATCGGCAACCCCGCGAGAGCGAGTAAGTGAGAGAGGGATAATAAGATCTCATCTCTTTCTTCGTCTGTCGTGAGATTCGCGGCGCGAAGAAACGCGAAAGTAAATTCTCACGAAGCCCGAGAGTCTCATTAAGTCCCTCCTCCCACTCTTTCTGATTCTCTCTCTCTCTCTCTCTTTCTCTCTCGTACACAGTCGAAAGCATCGATCTCTCAAAGTGAAGGCTGAACGTAGCCGGAAGCAGCGATATCCCGGTCACCTTCGCCGCCGCCGCTGCAGTCGAGAGGTGTATAATTCCTATTGCAAAAATATATAGGCGAAGTCGCGCCACGGGCTATCACGACACTTGAGCTATTAAAGCCGCTGCTGCTGCTGCTGCTGCTGCTCCCGTGCTGACGCACAATTTTTCTCGTCCGTGTGTGTGTGTGTGTGTCGGAGCACACATCAGCTTCTCGCGGATTATAATAAACAACCCGCGCGGCTGCTTTTCATATACTCGCGAGAATAAGAGCCGCGACGTGGAATATGAAAATTGCGCTCTTTCTCTCGGCGGCGAGGCTGCGCTAATGTCGTTCTCATTGATGCCCCCGCGCGCGCGCCTTATATTGAATATTTACATACAATATACGTTATACCACGCGTGCATGACTTTCATTTTCGCATTCGCGTAACAATTTTTCAAGCTGCGCGCGACGGCCTCGCGCCCGCCGAGATCCTGCCGTCTGGAAGTAAAGTAAATAGGTATATATATGACCAATTCTCATAGAAAAATACACTTTTCGGGGGTCCAGAAATCGAAAATCTTTTTTTATAGCTAGAGGTTTCCGACCGATCAGACTTTCTTCTGTTAGCTGATAGATAGTCAGAAATGCAGAGGAACATGGGAAACATGGAACATTAGAATTTAACATGGGAAGGTATGTGGAAAAAAAAGAGAATCGCGCTATTCGGATTTTTATTTACTTTTTTTTTTTGTCAAACGAATTTTTGATCAGAGCATCGAATCGAATTTTTTTTTTTAATTAAAGCTCTTTTGTTGTACTTTATTGTGGTATAATTTGAAATTTTACTTGTGCCTCGGAAGCATTCGTAGTTGTCATTACTCCAGTATTTCGAAGCATTAATTTTGTGTAAGAAAAACGTAAAATGGCTCAGAAATAGGTTACTAGTAACTTTTCCTATGTTCTCTTTTGACTTACAGAATAAACGTCGGTCCGAAACCTCTAGCTTTAAAAATAAAATTTCCATTTCTGGATCCCCGAAAAGTGCATTTTTCTAGGAGAATTGCTCATATACTCTGCTACACACACGCGCGCGCGTTGGAAAAATCGCAGCATCAGCTCATGGGGGTGTGCGAGAAAGACGAGAGCGAGAGTATGACGCGCTAAAAAAGCTGGCTCTCTCAGATATATCCCCTCGGGGGTATAAAGCTTCTCCGCGTCGATGATGGGTTATTTCCGGAAACGAAGCTCTCACTCTCTCTCTCCTCATCTATATATGTGGATAAATCGATTCCCCTATAGACGAGAGAGTGAGTGAGCTGAAATTCCGCGGTCGCGTGCGCGAGCGTTTCCCGGCCGACATAACTCTCGCGCTGTATAATACTCGTTGTTTAATTAATAACGCGAAACTATGAGAGGCGACATCCTTCCAGGAACGCGCACGCATACTCCCGAGAACTTGTCCCGAAAGTAACTGACGCCGCACTGCCAAGCCGATATGATGCACATATTACATACACACGCGATACGTATAGGTATATGACTAGTTCTCCTAAAAATTTGCATTTTTTGGGGTTTTAGAAATAATGTAACTATAACTCGAAAGATAGTCAAAAGTGCAAAGGAACGTGGGAAACATGAAACATGAAAATTTAACATGGGAAGGCATTATATGGAAAAAAAGAGAAAATCGACAGCTATTCGAGTTTTTATTATTTTTTTTAACGGACATAGCTTTTGATGAGAGCCTCGAATCTGGGCATATGTTTTTTAAATTAAAGCTCTTTTGTTATACTATATTGTATAATGTAATTCGAAATTTTCGAAAAAAAACATAACTCTTCCCATGTTCCCTTGCATATTTTTGTGTCTATCTTTCGGCTTACAGAAGAAACATCCAACCGGTCCGAAACCTCTAGCTTCAAAAAACAAACTTTCGATTTCTGGACCCCCGAAAATTCCAAATTTTTACGAGATCTAGTCATGTACATTACGCACCGTGTATTCCCCGCAGACGACACAAAAGGCTCGAAAACACTTAACGCACGTATCGCACGCACGCTACTCGTCGATTTTGGCTTCGCGCAAGATTGCAAAGTCCTCCCTGTCATGTGCTTAATGAGTATGCATGCGCTCGCGAGCCGCCGCTGGGGAACAGAAGAGAGAGAGAGAGAGATACTCAGCACCACCTCGGTCTCTCGTATTTACCGCGAGTCGCCGCCGCCGCCGCGGCGCGCTCGGGGCTTTCTATAATCGATACGGCGTTATTACGAGCGGCCGCGTAATGATGAGTTATATGCGCGAGCGCGAGGGAAAATTTTCATTTCGTCGGTTTAATTATCCCCGCGCTCGCTCTGACAGACGCACACACGCGCAATAAAAGAAACTGACAGTCGTACGTACACTTGCGTATACGGCGGTGTGTATATAAGTGTGTAAGTCGGAGAGAACCGAGAGAGAGAGGTGTTAGCCGCTGCTGTGCATTTAGTTCCTCGAGATTCTCTCCGAGAGATGGAAATTACACGCGAGAGCAAAGCGAGGACCCGAGGACACGGCGGTGTGTGCCGTATATAGATATACTCTTTTTCCTTGTCATTATTCGTAATAATATCGCGGCGAGATCCAGGGGCTATTTTTTCTCCTCTTCCTTTTCTCCGTTGCCTCATTGCACGCGGGGAGGGCGAGAGATAGTATAATGCGCGACAAATGCGATTTACGTTTATTGCGCATCGGCGGGCATAAGGCGCGCGGCCGGGGCGTAAGTGCAGATTTCGAAAAGGAATTTCTCCTTCCTCGAATTATCGTGTGCGCGCGTCCCGGGAGAGATTTCGGAGCGATGCGCTCCTTTCGGGCGGTCATCCCGCTCTCGCTCGGCGATTACACTAATTTGGCCGGGTTATCGCGTTGATTCGCGATTCCGGTAATCACCCCCTTATTATCGCGATACAATGTTTCTGGGGCCCGCAGCCTCGAGGCTGATCGCGCGCGCGCAGGGTTAAACTGATCTTTTAATAAATTCCTGAAAATCGTTAGTGCTGGTGTATATAGGTACAGCGTAGGTGCGATGCGCTTATGAGCGGGAGTATAGAGCCTCGTTGATTCTCAACGAAAGCCGAAATTCGAATGCAAACTATCACCGCCGCGCGATTTCTCTCTCTCTGTCTCGTACACACTGTGTTATTAGCGCTGCGGAGTCTGTTGTCGCTCGGGGCGATGCGCAACTTAATACGTGTCTCCGAGAGAGAGAGAGAGAGTCTCTGTCAAAGACGGCGTCGCACAAGCTCGTATCGCTGATTTAGATGGAGATATAATTAAATGCGAACGCGCTTATTCCGCTGGGATGAGAGGCGCATCGGTTATTTATTCGTTTGTTTATTTACTCGTTTATTTCGTCGCAACGATGTGACGCAAAAGTTTGCGTCGCATTATGCACATAATTTAATGCTCTTTGATTCGACCTAAATGTGTCACAAGTTAATGCCCTGTGAAAGCAATCGTAATTACTTATACAAACAGTACTTGCTTATACAGTAGTACAGTGACTGTAAAAAGTCACAATTAAATTAGCTGTTTTATAAAACACATAATAGCACACTACACTCGTACAACTCCTATATACTCGTTATATAGATTCATCAATCCAAAAAAAGCATTTGAAATACGTGTCCTAATTTTAAATCAATTCATTATTGTTTTCTATTTTAATTCTTCCTTTCTTGGAAATCACTATATATAACGTCATGAGCTTTTAAATTAAAAAGTGGCACTAATGTTTTATTCAGCGCAGCAATTAACAAATTTATATTCTCGAATATACGCTTTGCTTCCCGGCCAATGACCCATAAAAATTTATATTCACGAAATTGATACATATAAAAAAAAAGGAGTGTATTATAATACTGAACGGCCCGATCGTTTCCGAAAATAAATAAGGCGGATAATAAACGTATACAGCACATTACCATTCATCTCTCTCGAAGATCGACGGTTCCTAATGTTTATACGGATTTGCTCGTCACGGGCACGCATCTCTCGTCGGTGCGGAATAAATCGAAGCCGAGGAGCGCACTGCGGTGTACAGCAGGAAACGCGTGTCTCCGAAAGACGCAGAGCCGTGTAAAATAAACATTATCTCTCCCCCCCCCCAACCCTCTCGCCCCTCAGCCGCGCACGACAACAATGCCCCGCGCGCTCTCGGTCTCTCGCAAAAACGTGTACGGAGCTCCTTCCTTCCTCCTTTCGGCGCATGACTCCGGCGAGTGTATATGTATAGCGAGAGTTGTGATGCAGCGCCGGTGGCTACGGTGTCACATGCAAATTCGCGCGCGAGCACCGCATTGTTCTCTTTCTCGCTCTCGCACTCTTAAACCGGCCCCCCCCCCCCCCCGAGATCCACGTGCGCGTGTATACGTATGCATACACGTGTGTGTAATGCACGTGTACGTATATGTATATATGCGAATGCTTTTGCTTCTGCAGTAAGAGAGAGAGAGAGAGAGAGAGAGAGAGGACGAGAAGCGCGCGGGTATGAAGCGAGTGCGAAAGATAACAATAAATAATAACGGTAATAAAGTGTCGGGAATGACGCGCTGCCGCTGAAGCCTCGTTATTAAGCGCGTGTGTGGCTATTGATTGCCAGTCGATTGGCCAACGATAAGGGAGAGGCTTTCCTGGAAGAGACGCCTGCGATCTCGCCGAATCGAAGGCCCCGCGCGAGAGCGAGAGAAAGATCCTTTGCAGCTCTCGCGCGCGCGCGATCGCGTATACATATACATATTACATATACATACAATATACATATATAATACGTATATATGTACGCGCTCTGTCTCGAGGCTGAATGAAGCGACTCTCGCGAGAATTCCAATGGAATCGGCGCGGGAGCCACTTCCCGGGCAAAAATTATTGATTTTAAAATCGTTTCGCGGAAGAGCCGTCTGCTCAGCTGCACCGACGGCAGCAGTACAGCGATCAGTTCGACCGTATATATGTCGAATTTCAAAAAATAAATACACTTTTCTTTGGTCTAGAATTCGCAAAGAAATTTTTTAATCAAGAGCTTTCGGACCCAATGGGACTTTCTTCTGTAAGCCAAAAGACGATGAAAAACGCTGAGGAACATGGGACATAAAGGATATGAAAATTTAACGTGCAGGGGAGGCATATGGAGGAAAAAGCTCGGAAAAAAGAAGAAATCGGCTATTTGGATTTTCATTATTTTTTCTTTTTAAATGGGCATAACTTTTGGTCAGAACATCAAATCTTGGTATTTGTAGTGTAATTTGAAATTTTATTGGTGCCTCGGAACCATTCGTAATCGTTATTATTCCAGTATTTTTACGCATTAATTTTTTGTAAAATAAATTTTAAATGGCTCAGAAATATACTAGTAACTTTTTCCATGTTTCTCTGTACTTTTGACTATCTTTCGGGTCACAAAAGAAAGTCTAATCGGTCCGAAACCTCCAGCTTTAAAAAAAATTTTTCGATTTCTAGACCAAAGAAAAGTGCATTTTTTCTTTGCAAATTCGACGTATCGGTTGTGAGCCTCGACAGCGTATATATACAATACAGCTTTCTTCGGGGATTATTAATAGTCCGCGTATAGGTGGGCAAGAGGGCGACTCATTAGGCCCCCCCTCCTCCCCCTCGCTCTCTCACTCTCACACGCGAGATAAACAACGAAAGCAGCTCCGGCCGCGCGAACAAAAGAGCCTCTCGCACGAATATAAAGAGTCGCGTCATCGCTTTATGAAGACGAGAATGAGAGGAGCGAGAGACGGAGAAAAGAAGCCAGGGCGTATCACACCTGCATTTCGAGCCTCTCTCTCTCCGGAGTGGCATCGGAATGAGACGATCGGCCGCGATTTATTGCGTTTATATCTCATCGGCTGTGCAGCGCTCGCGAGAAATATCGCCGGCGATCCGTCAGCTCTCTCGCTCAGCTGTACAGCCGACACCTTTTCACGCGCTCGTATCAAAGCGCCGGGGAAAGCGTGTGGTGGTGGTGGAGCGCGCGTCCGCGGAAAAAAGGCATCTCGCGGGATTATCCGACGTTACAAATGCGGCTCGCGCGCGACGAGAGCCCCGGGAATGGGCCGGCGACAATGGAACGAGCCGACGAGGAGGAGGAGGAGGAGGAGAGCTTATTTACGGCTGAGGAGACCGACGAGATTTTTAGCGATGATTGGCTTTGATGCGCTTCAACGTCTTATCGTTAGCGAAGCCATTAAGCCGAGTCTATCTCCGCGCGCGTCGAGCAACTGGAATACACGCTCTTGTATACATATGTATACGCTGTTATGAACAGCGTGTATATACGCGCGCGCAGCTGATGACGGCGTTGAGCGAGGAATATTTGTAAGGATAGCTGATTGAGCCGAACATTCGTTACACGTCGGCCGCTACTATATATTTTTTTCCAGCCGTCTTTCTCCATTTTCACGTTTTCAAACTGGAAGCGCTCGAGCAGCCCGTCATCATCGCGATGAGCGAACGGAGTGATTGTAGCACTGATTATAGCTGTTTATTGTTGCTTTTGTGGCGTGTGCCTTTGAAAAGATTTCCGTGAATATTCGATAAAATTTCGTAATGAATTATATAGGCGTACGGGAGGGGGGGGGGGGCTTTTGTGCGCCGGAAGAGAGAAAACGTCGAAGTATAAATATACTAAGTCAAAATAAGCCCCCTCCGGTGAATTGAAAGCAAATATAATGTACGAAAATATAATGTATACGGTAAAATGTAAATCTCGCGCTTGATGTATCAATTCATTGAGTTTTGCCGGGGATGCAGATCAAACAACATACTACGTCGATATGCCCCGATAATTCGAATACTCGGAATTGAAAAATCTGGCTCGGCAGCCGCGTTACACGTGTGTATAGCTGAATTATGCAGTCTGTGTGCTTTTCCGAGAAAACCACCGCAGCGCACAAGCCTCTGTCCACTATGCACACCGATAAATCATGAAATTCATTCGGCCGAGCTGCGCTTCTTGCCTGCGTTATACGATCGAGAAAAAAAAATTCTCTGCCCACAATAACGTCATGCGCGTCGTCGTCGTTGTCGTCGTATGCAGAGAGAAAGAATCGATGTAACGCACCGAGAGCTCGCGCGCGATGCGCTTCGCGAACAAATCGTTCCCGAAGATCCTGCGGTGGTGCGTTGCGCGCCGGTCCATAGGCGCGCGCGGTAACGAGAAACGCGAGAATTTCGAGTGCAAGAGAGAGAGGTGAGGAGGGGGGGAGGGGGAGAAGGAGGGCTATAGAACCTTAGCGAGATTGAGAAATGGTGAAAGGAAAAGAGAATGATTGCCAAAAGAATAAGAGAAGCGCACGCACGCGCGCTTTTAAAGAAACCAATTGGACTCGTTGAAGGCTCGCTGCTGCAAAGAGGACGAGAGAGAGAGAGCAGCGAAGAAAAGTAAGGCGAGGCGGTGGAGAGAGAGAGAGAGAAGCGGACAGTCGGAAAAGGAGGAGCCGCGCGGCGAGAGGCTCGGGAGGAAGAGGTGATAAATGGGAATGAGGATTGCCTTCGGAAAGTGTGAAGAGAGCGCGAGCGTACATATATGCGCCGACGCACGTGTGTTAAGCTGGGGCCGAGAGCGTGAAATTCGCCGCTCGTATATGTATATACTACACGATATACTCTCTATTCGATTATATGCATCCTGCAGCTTTCGATGCACACATATACTCGGAACGCAGTGCATCGGGCGCGCATTTATTTTTATCGGTAAACGGGGGATCTCTTTCTTGAGCTAAAGAGAAAGAGAGAGAGAGAGAGTACATTGGCACGTAATTATGCTCCGTCCACCTGATCTCGCAATTAAATCAGAACGAAAAATTTACTGCTATACATTTGGAAATTCCTGCCGCCGATCCCGGCGACGCTCGGCGGCTCATTTACTCGATAAACATCGCCAGGGCGCTTGTAATATTCCAGAAAATCCATCAGCTTACGGACGAAAAAATTCTCAGAGTCCTTATATGCACGTTGCTTACGTGCGTGTATATATGTATTACGTATGTATCGAATTAAAAAAAAATTTCTTGGGTCTGGAAATCGAAAAATGTTTTTTAAAGCTAGAGGTCGCTCGGACCGATTAGACTTTCCTCTGTGAGCCGAAAGATAGTGAAAAGTGCAGAGGAACATGGGAAAAGTTACTACTTTTATGCTTTCTTTACAAAAAATTAATGCGCCAAAACACTGGAATAATAACAACTACGAATGGTTCCGTGGCACCAATAAAATTTTGAATTACGCTATGATAAAGTATTACAAAAGAGCTTCAATCCAAAAAAAATATGCCGAGTTACGATGCTCTGATCAAAAGTTATGCCCGTTTAAAAAAAAAAAATAATAAAAATCCGTATAGCCAATTCTTTCTTCTTCCTCCATATGCCTCCCTTGAAATATACAATCTTTCATATTCTATATTTCCCATGTTCCTCCACATTTTTCATCATCTTTCTTTTGCGAATTTCAGACCAAAGAAGAGTGCATTTATTTTTTCAAATTCGACATATACACTCGCGCGTATAACACACTGCACAACGAAACACCACGGCGAACAATGCGCGCACTCGCGCACGAAACCTCGAGTGCGCAGCATATACATATATACACACGTATGCACTCGCTGCGCACCCCATACGGTCGCATCGAAATCCGAATGCATTCATCGGGCGCTACGCGCGCGCGCAGCTCCTTTTATCGCTCGCGCTAATCCTCCCACCTGCGTGTGCGCGAGTATATTGTGTAAGCTCGAGCGTCTACAGCGCACTTACACACACGTACATATATACGCGTCCCATGAAACTACCGGGTTCCCCTTGATTCCTCGAAGTGCGAAGGGCTTTCAATCTCTCTCTCTCTCTCCTTCCTCGGAGGAATCCTTTGGGCGTCGGGTTGAACGACCGGCGACGCGAGCTGCGGCACATCGCGAATCCGACGTAATTGTTCGCGCGCGCGCGCGCGTGAGCGGACCCCCCGAAGCAATAAATATTACTCGTTTGGGCCCCGACAAGAAAATGAGGATTTGAGAATTTTAATTCGGGGGGCATTGTGCGCCGCGCGCGCGCGCGCGCGCGCTTTCTCTCAGTGCGACGGGCCGGGCTTTTTTTAAGGGCCCCGCTGCAGCAGCGCGGCGAGCTACAAAGGAATATGCGCTCAAATTTATGCTAATTTACTGCCGAGTCACTTATTGTATTGGGCCCGATATGCGGCAGATTAAAAATCGATGCGCTGCGCGCGCCGCGGCTTTTATTGGCTCATTGTAGTGGCCGAGAGAGAGAGAGAGAGAGGCCGGTGTTGTATATAGCGAATATATATGTATCCTTGCCTTTTCGTACGCGTTAATATTTCTTTTTCTGCAGTGTGCGTGCAAGGAAAAGTTCGGCAGTTTCATGCGGCGCTTATATGCCATATAGTGATGCGTCGGCGATCCGTCTCGTGCTTCGCATCGTCGATGAATCGCGCGTGTGGGACAAGTAAAAAAATAACGCGAGCCCTTCCCGAATTTCTAGGTAAAAGCCCCCGACGCGGCGAGTCCTCTTCTTCTCTTCGGCTATATCGGCGCCCATCAATGGCGCGACAGTAGCAGAGCCGATCGTGAATAATATCGCGCGCAAAAGGGGGGACGACGACGCGGACGACGACACGCAATCGCGAATTTCAAATCTACGGGGGCCGTCGGCTCGGCCTTCGTTTTTTTTTTTCTTTTTTCGTTTTCTGCGCTTTTTTTGGCATTCGGAAGGCGATTGTACAGAGTCCGACAGGAAACATTGGCGCGACGCGTGTTTTGTGTTGAAATTTCGTACACCTTGGGTGTCGGCTGCTTTTTCGAGATGTTTCGACGGTGCGCCTGGCCGTTTTTTTTCTCTCTCTCTCGCTCTCTGTCTTTCTCTCCGTCTGGCGAGAAACGTAACCCGAACGACGCAGCTGTATAATGTACAGTTACTTGTGCAGCAAAATAAAGAAGTACGAAAAACCTCGTGGCAAAAATGAGGATGAGCAACGAGGACGGAGATCTCCAGTCGCTGCTGCGGATCGTATGTATTCGAGTTCGGGAATGATTCGGTGAAATTGCGTAATAATTGTATGCTATTTATAAATGTATTCATAACTCTGTGTATTTATTCCCAATCATGAAATTTTTGAAACGACCATTTTATAGGGTGAGTTGAATTTTAAAATGAACACGAGTCGCATATAAGAATATCACGAATTATATAAAATTTTATGATCCTCTTTAGAATCGGAATCGAACGTTAAAAAATATCCGCGAGCATAAATTTGACACAATTCTTATTGCTATTACCGTTATGTTACGGCTAATAATTAAATTAATGAATTGACAATTCGTATCCAGAAAATTTCACGTGTATTTTTATTGCAGAATCGATATTCCAATTCAATTATGGATTTCATAATGACATCACGACATTCAACTATAGATTCTGCGAAAGCGAGTACAATAATTCTTATCCAATTACACAGAATCCACTTCGCATCCAAATACATTCCGATAGACAGATGTGTGCAGCTCGTTCGTTAATTATACCCAAAAACTCAAAAATATATCGAACAAATCGTGCGCCGACGGTCGTTAAGCATCCTCAATCGCGCCATAGAGAAGCCGTCGACAAGGGGTCAGAGAAAGAAGGTGAAAATTTGCAAATAAGTCCAGCGCGCTCGCAGCTCTTATCCGCGAGGAAGAAAGATCGTCCCCCGGGAGGCTATCGCGCCGCGGCGAAAAAGGGCCACCGCCGCGACGAGACGGGCCCCCGGACACGTTTCTCCCTCTAATCTCGGAGCATCGTGGGAAAGCCGCCGCGCATCTCGTCGCCGGGACCCCGAAGACGCGCGTTTGGGTCTCGCTCTTTGGAAAATCCAGCGCGTAACGGGGCCCAAGCCTTCAATGGACGTCGTGTCGTGTGGCGGCCCTAATTATTGACCGCTAATTACCCGCGGCGGCGACACTCCCGCTTCATTGTGCGAGTGTGCGTTTTTTTCTCGCGTGCGCGGCTCGAACATGATTTACAACGGCTCTCCGCGCGCTTTTCACGAGGACGATATGAGCGCGCGAGGCGCCTGAACTTTCTCTCCGCGCGTGTCGAGCGAATTTTTTGCGATTCGGGCCTGAGTTACGGGGCGTTTATGGGGTAGGCCCCGTTAATGCGGGGCATTCAATTGTCGCCTACAAGACGGGTCATTGTTCGCTCGGGATTTCCTTTTTTTTGCCTGCCTCGTGTTTTCCGAACTTTCATATTTCCGAGCTTGACTGTGTGTAGATATGCGTATAACGAGTGCTTAGGGAGAGCATTATCCGAGTTTATACGCCGCAAATGAACGGGAAAAGCGACGTTACAAAGGATTTTATTGCCCGGCTGCTGCTGCCTCGGAATTTTTCATGCGAAAAATGCATTAAGGGTCGTTCGCTATTCCGTTAATTGCCGAGCGATATCAATAAAATTTATCAGAAATTTTTATTGCTACAGCCAATTATACATTTTTTTTAATTGCATCCTCCGCGATTGCGCGCGTAAAATCAATGTGGGAGAGAGAGAGAGCAGAGTATATACAGGCGCGTAATGGGCCCTTGTGTTATCGGTTGAAATTCATTGAATTCAACATGAAACAGCAAGTTATATTTAAACTGCGTATATAACGCACCCGACGATAAGGGGATGGTCCACACACAACTCGCGCAACAGCAATATTTGTTCCGCGATCGAGAGCCAAGTATTTACCACTGAATCGCAATTAATCCTCTCGACACACACACGTACGCGCGTATTAGCTTCTAATCCCGATAATTTCGCGATTACTACGGCTCGTCTGCCGCGCCGGGAGTGTATATAAGGAATCGGCTCCTCGAATCTGCATAGCGGACGGGAGATAATTTATTCGCGCGGCAAATTTAATAATACCGCGGCGGCCGGAATATTCCCAATCGACATTACACACGCGGAATGCGGCGTTTATAAATACAACTTATAATACAACTTATACTTACTTTATTAACTGACCGACTGCGCCGCTGCTGCTGCTGCTGCTGCTGCTGGCCGCGCCGCGTTACACACGGCTGCAGACTCATCGCGCGTTAATAAATTAAAAAATCGCATAAACATATCGGCGCTACACGTTATTACCGCGCATAATACAACCGTATACGATCCAATCATAAAGCATCGCGGGCCGGGGCTCGCCCGCGCCGGCGTAAGAGCCAGAGAGAGAGAGAGAGAGAGAGATAAGCGTCGAACGCGTTGATGGGCCCTATACACCGCTCTCTCTCTCTCTCTTCCTCTCCTGCCGCGGACGAGCGAGAGATCAAAAAACGAACGAGCCGCGCACAATATGTACAAGTCAAAGGTATAGATGGCCTCGAGATTACAGCCAAAATTGCAAATAACAGCGTGTGATAAAAGTCTCGCTCGCGCGCCGCGAGAGGAACCGCATACATATACATTATACATATATAATAATATTAACCTACACGCATCTGCGTATTATACGTATATACACGTATACGGTAGGCGATGACTGGGTGACGATCGAGAAATACAAGCTTTACGCGGAGGCAGTTTGTAATTAAAGAAACGGTACACATCGATAGATATCCGAGATACCGATATACGCCTCTCTCTCTCTCTCTGCATCGCAGAGTGTCTGTGCGGGTCCGTGTGTGCACGTGCCATCTCTCTCTCGGGCGGCGGAGCCTCTAATGACGAGAGATCGATCGGGAAGCCCGCGGCCGTCTACCCTAAACCGTATTATAAGGCACACGCCTGATGATACTCCCGTCAATGGAGGCAAATTAGCGTCTCTCGTGCAAGAAGGCTATCCCGGTACAAATCGCTCTCGCATACGCGCGCGTCTCATCTATTATTTCGAGCCCTGCGTGTACGCGCGGGCTAATACACTTCGGTTATTCTCCTCTCGTTTTTTTTTTCTCTCCCGTCCCGGGCGGAGGTGTGAGAAACGGCCACGTCGAAACGCGCGTGAAAAGCGCGCCGGGCTTAGAATTCAAATAAGTCGTCGTTGCCACGGCTGTATAGAGAGGAGTACGATCGCTTCTTCTTCTTCTTCTTTTTCTTCACCTCGGACGGCCGGAAAATCCGCGCGATTAGCCGCGCTTGTTATGGGACAGCGAAAATTCTCGTCGCATTCGTCACGAATCCCTCGCGCTTATACTGTGTACGTATATACGCGCAGGTCGAGAGGAGAGTAATGAGGCGAGCGGTGAATTTATCATTCTGAAGATTCCATCCGTGAGAGAAATCCTCAAGACGTTTACGCTGAAATCTCTCTCTATCTCTTTCTCACTCACTCGCGGCGGCGGCGGCGGCGGCGTCTCGAACGCTTCATCATCTTCTTTTCGGCTGGAGAAACAAATGGGGTGAGGTGCAGCCGGCTCGCTTATGAAAAAGACGGTGACAAAAGTGTACCGCGCTAAGTATTCATCGGTTTTTTTTTTTTTTTCGTTCTGGGGGCATTCTTCACTCGGCGCCTTTCTGACTCGACTGCCGAGGAAGAGAGGAGGAAGAAAAGAAACGATAATCTCGTCTTACGGTTTCCTAATGTTGAATGTACGTGTGCGAGAGAGACGCGGAGCAGGTAGCGGTTTACAGTGGCCAAATGGACTTTGACCCATATAGCCTCATCAATTTGGTCTTCGGAGCTTTGTGCATTCTGTTCTTTTCTTTCTTTTTTTAATTTAATTCGTTATTAATGGCTTTATCAAGGATTCGTGTATAGCGCTTCGTAATTCGTTGTTGCGTCAGAGGTGATTATACGCTACACAAAGAGAGGATAACTGTCTTCAGAAATTGGAGAACGACGGGTACAGCGCGATTATTATTGTTGGGAATCAATCAGGCTTTTTTTCTTACCGATTGAATTCTTTCGACGCACAACGAATGCACCGTTACGCGTTCCATTCGAAATAACAAAATACGGAATTTTTCGCGAGCGCGACCTTCGCTTGTTTGTATCTATGGATCCGCAGCGACAACAGCGTTCCGGAGTCTGAGGAGAAAAATCGTTGAGTGCTCATGTCGTAACCTACAAAATTCTTCGTGCAGCATAAATGTTGAAAAAATTTTCAAGTCGACTTCCGTAAAGTGCAAATCTCAAAAACTGACAAACAAAAGCATCGTAATAAAAACCATCTGGATCGAGGCCCCGACAAAGCCAAGGAAGTATGCCTTGCGATGGGAAGAACAAGGCGTGCAAGGAGAGGCGCGAGCTTCTGCACCAGCTCAAGTGCCTCATCAGTACCATGGAGCGAAAGTAAATCCCTCGATTGAACAGTGAGAAATAACAACGAGCCGAGGAGGAGACCGGCAATAACGGGACTTTATTTGCAGGAAGCCCTGCGAATGGGACGAGGAGCCGTGTCCACCGGCGCCGACCAAGTGTCGAGTCGTCGCGTGTTACAAGCCAACCCCGTGTGGACCTGTGGTCTACAAGTCGCCCTGCGACCCCTGCGGCCCGGTCATGATGTGCAAACCCGAATGTCCTCCGAGTAAGCCCGTCTGCGAGCCTCTCTGCTGTCCTCCCTGTCCGCCGGTCTGCCTACCGCCCTGCAAACAGCTTTTATGCACACCTCCGGTGCCCTGCGCCCCTTGTCCACCAGCTTGCAGACCAATCTGTCCAACAGCTTGCAAACCAGCTTGTCCGCCGCCCTGTCCGGCGCCCGCCTGTCAGCTGATCTGCCCTGTGCCCTGCAAACCCGGATTTCCCACGGGGCCCTGCCAGGTCGTCTGCCCCGTGGCTTGTCCACCTCGATGCCCACCGCCCTGCCCATCACCCTGCCCACCGCCGTGTCCACCTCCATGCCCGTCAAAGTGCCCACCACCCTGCACGGTCATGTGCCCCGTACCCTGTCTGCCAAAGTGCCCACCGTCCTGCCCACCACAGTGTCCGTCCAAGTGTCCAGCGTCGAAGGTCGCCCCCAAGATGACCTACACCTCCTGCAAACCGCCCGAGCCGAAACCCGTCTCCGTAAACGATTTCACCTACGCATCAAAACAGCCCGAAATTTTCGTGACTCCGTGCGCTAACCTTCTGCAATACTCTCTCCCCCCCAACCTCGTCAGGCACCCGTCAAGCGCTGCAAGAGCTTCGAGCTGCGCAGCAGTCTGTGGCACAAGTGCCAGTGCATCAGGCGAAACGGCCTGCAGGACAGCTGCCTCATGATGAACTGCATGGGCTACCCGGAGTGCATGACCAAGCTCTTCCCCATTTGCGATCCCGGCCAGTGCTCTCTGATGAAACTCTGTTATTTAGGCGGCTCGTAGGCCAACCCCGAGAATGTAAATACCGTTCACCAATAAGGAAAAACAAAAAAAAAAAAAAATAACCCGATCCTGTCGACGTTCGACAACGCTTTCCGACAACCCGTTAAATTTTATACGATTGTGTGTATATCTACGTTATAGCCCACGTCAATGTGTCGTATCGTTGCTTTCCATGTAAGACAGTCCGCTGAAAAAGCACAAATAAAATATAGCAAAAGTCCTGTGATGAACGCAGAGCTTTTTTTTCTCCACGGCTTACAAACATCGCGATTTCGCGAAAACTTCGTTCTCGCGCGCGACGATCAATTATCCAGTCGACGCGTCCGTGCAAATATTATGGCCGGCTTAACGGCGTCATTATTAGAGCTGCCGAAAAATCGATGCTCGGGCCTTATTGAGGATTAGCGATAATTTAGCGCTGCCGATCCTCTCTGAAAATCCGAGCTGCCTCATCCCCCCCCCCCTCCTCGAAAAGCGAAGAGCAAAAAATTAATAGCCAGAAAAGAAGCAGCCCGAGCGCGGAGTGTAGCGATCAAAGCCAGTAAATAACGCTCACTCCTCGGCGCGGGGCTTGCGTTAAAAAGGCGCGAGATCGGAAGGCGATTACGCGAAACAGGTTTTCCGCGGCTCCGCGCGAGAAATAATCCCCCCCGGTATTTCGCAGTCGTGTAGACACGGCAAAGTTCGTGATTCCGCGCGTACACGTATTATATATACATGGTGCGCGGCGGACCTCCTCGGCGAATTCGAAATGCGCGCGCGCGCGAGGACGAGCTTCATCTCGATCGCGCGCCCCCGCGTTTCTCATTTTTTTCCTCCTCTCTCTCTCTCTTTTCTGGGATATTTATGAGCGGCACTTTTGCAAACTCTGCAACGAGGAAACGGCGAGCGGCCGTCGCTGATTTCGCGCGTCAAAGCTGCGCTCCGCGGGGGGAAATCGAACAACGCGAGAGATCCAACTTGGCAGACTTTGCTTTTCGGGAGAGTAGCTCGAAATTAAGATCGCGGGAATTGTCGCGGCGCAGCGTTTGCAGGAGAGGGAGGGAGGGAGGAGGGCTCGTTGAAGAATTTTTCTCGGCGACCGCGTTGTTCCTGTGAGGGACAGCGACGGAGCGACGTCTGAATGGTAATTCGATTGCCATCGATTTCTCATGGCACCTGTCGACTGTGTATACGTACAATCGATAAGTTGCGCAAAATATATCCTCTGATTTATTGTGTTATTCCGTATGTAAGGCGCTTTTATTGGATTCGGTAGCGCGGAGAGGGATTAGCCGGGATACAAAACGGCTCGGCGAGTACTCGGCACCTGTCCATCGCTTAATGCAATCGCGAGAAGCATTTTTATCAGCGGCTGGGGATCTCGCGTTTGAAACTATATACACAGCGGAGAGAGAGAGCCGCGGAAAGGACTTGAAATAATGCTCCCCCCGACGACCGCGGCTATATAGTACAATTCTCTCCCCTCCCGAAAGATATCCGTTTAATTTTTTTTTTCTCCTCGCGCGATATCGCGCGGCTCTCCCGTATAATTTCGTCGTACACGCCGCGCCAGCTGTTTATATACGTGTGTATAATCCGAGGCGAAAATCGGCCGAGGAAAAGGGCCTCTGGACGCGAGCGAGCAGGCGTCTCAACAATGCAATTTATAGATATCAATGAGCGAGGCTTTTAGCCGCGCGTCCGCTTCCGGAGCAGGTGGCGGAAAGGTAAATCTTGAAACTCGCCGCTGTATGGGCTCGGCTCGCTCTCGCTCTCGTCGACGACGTTATCGGCGCTTAATTAACATCGGAGCGCCGGTGGTATACATCGCGCGCCGAGCGCGTCACCGGCCCATGAATTTATGAGGGCCGAAGCGCGATTCACACGTGAGCGTGTGCATATATAGGCGTATACTTATATAGCGTTTCCCCCGCTGCGCCGTTGCCGCGGCGCGCACCAACAAGTGCGAAAACGCTTTTTGCCCTGCGCGCGCCGCGTCTCCGCAGTCTGCATCGCTTTGCGCAAACACACGCGTATGTATGTATATATAGGCACACGGACGAGGTGGCGAACGTGGGAGACGGCGTTAAGGGGCCGAATACCTTAGGCAGATTACGTATTATGATGCCCTATTGTATACAAATACGAATAGCCAGAGAGAGAGGGTTCTATGGGCGCATAAGCGGCGGGAGGGAGAGCTTCTGCGCGGAGAGATTCGCAGAGGAGCTGCGAAGGCCGACGACGTGTATTCCCTTCTCGCCTGCTCTCTGCCGCCTGTAGCTCCTCTCTTACGTATATGTTCCTTTTTTATTCGTTCCTCCTCCCCGCCGCCGCCGTCGCCTCGCTCCACTCTCGCTCTCCCCCCCTCTTCTAGGCGTTTTATTTGTTTTAACGAGGCTCGCGTGCCTCGGACCTGCCGAGTCGGAAACTGCAGCGCGCGGTAGCGGCTCGAAAAACGCGTCGCGATCGTTGGCTATGCAAATTTTCGCGCGCGCGCGAGAGAGAGAGAGGTGCCTTTGTTGTGCGCTACTGCTGCTGCTGCCACGGCCAATAATATTCGCGATACGCGCGATTCCGCCTCGATTCGAGCGCCGTATAGATATGTATATATATACGCGCGAGTGTTGGCGCGAAACGAGTGAATGAATAAGTAATTGCGGCGACTGCGCTGCAGCGCACCGAAAAATAAACGGCTATGTGGGAGGTGAAAGCTGCTGCGCCGTCTGGAATTGCGGATAGAAGGCGTTTTATATATCTATACGCGGATTTTTTTTTCCCCCTCGTATATTTTCGCGAAAAAGAATTGCCTGCCTTTTCACACTTCCGAGCGTAGATCGAGGACGAAAAATTCAAGGAACAATGGCCATCGATCATTAGTTACGCAGAAACGCCACAATATTCGCGCGTTACAAGTAATAAAGTGTAACAATCGGCTGTATAATAAGGCGCAAGTGCGCCCCTAACGAGCAAGGATTACACGCTCGCGCGTATATATATATACATTTATGTACATTACATTATACACTCCGCGCGTGTACCGCGCCTGCACAAGGTGTAAAACAATATACGAGCGGTAAATTAATTTCTTGTCACATTTACATGCGATCGGTCAAAAGAATTCCTCCGTCTCGCGCCTCGCGCCTCGCGCGCGCCTGTCATATTGTTATGCTGATTACTCTTTCACAACGTCATTTGTAACAGAGTCGCGCGAGAAATTTGTTAGCTCTTCAACACCCACGAAAGCCGCGAGAGACATTAGAAATTCTTGACCCCGAGTCGTGTGTGCGCGTATATATACGTATATATACGTGTGTGTACGCCTGCCTCTGAGTCATACCCTCTCGCTGCTCGGCGATTCGCAGAAACTCGCGCGCGCGCGTGACAGGTATTAGTCATTACAACTAAATCACACGGGTAATTTGCATAAATTTCAGGATTTATTGTTTCGGCTGCAGCTCTTTTTCCCCGCGCGCACATCGCGTTCTTGCGCTGAAAGCGAGAGAGAGACACTCGTTTCGAAAGCCCGCAACCCACTTCGGCAGCCGAAAAAATAACGCCCGGCATGAAAGGAGCCATTGTCGACGGGGGCGGGCAGGACAAACAAAGCATTGAGAAGCCATAGGCCGGCGCGCGAGCCTCGTTAGATTTGCTAAATCACTTGAAAGACGCTCGCGCGAGGAGTGAGTCGCGAAAATTTGGCTTTTCATCGCGATGTACTGCGGTGTACGTATATATACGTCGCGTCTAATAAAGACATTTGAAAAACGGGCGAGATTCGCATCCGTCGTATGGGAAGTGTGTGTACGCGTGGGCCCGCGTACAGGTGAGCCGTCTCATCTTCCTTATCAATTTCGTAATTAATACAAGCCTTATCCGAGTCGCGACGTCCCACGCACTCCTGTAAAGCGTAATGTACGACTTCGCTTCTATATACGCCGCGTACGCGTGTATCCGTTTCAGCCTCGACGATCTTATAACGATCATTGTTTATCGCCGGCCGAGTATGAAATCGTTATATCGATTATGCGCGAGCGACGCATTAATTATATACGCGCGCGCGCCTGTGTCCCGCGCGGACGAGAAATGAAGTAATGAAAATTGTTGTAAATTTTACTTTTAACGCAAATTACTACTGCAATGACGCTGATATACGTACTCTTACTCTCGGCGAACTCGTTTTTTTTTTTGAGCTCTAAGTAGTTTTTCTCGAGGTAATAATAAAAATTCTTGAGCTTTCTCATGAATCATTGGCTTTATACATATACGCTGTAATATATAGCATGCATCGTAGTAATTTTTGCAACTTGTGCAATAGAACCTACAATTCGATATAATTATACATATTTATAATTTGCCTATTTTTTAAATCTATAATTTATGTCTCCTAAAACTTCATTTACAAACTTTATTTATTACCTTACTTTACATTCGTCTCACATAAATACTCATTAGTTCACATAGTTCTGCAAGATCTGCTGTTATTATTTATCGACTGCCATTTATTTGTTATATTAACTTAATTTCAGATGTGAAGTTAATTAACGTGTATCAGAACTGGAATTCTGAAAGTAGCAATCTCACTTATCCTTGAGCGTAGGTGCAGAATTACACATTCAACGGATCTGCCCTAAATATCTCCAAGTCTGATTACAACAAAATTAACAACAGTCCAACGAAAAACTGTCGATTTTCACAACAATCGATATATATAATTGTCGTCGCGCAACGTCGTTTACCGTCGCCTACTCCGGCCGCGAAATCTCCTCGGCGAATCTCGCGCGGACATGTAAATTGCTCGTCCGTCGATCGCCGAGGGAATCCGCGCGTGTACACCAACGAAACAATCAACGCGCGCGGCGCTCAAGACACTAAGCGATTAAGCAGCTCGGACATAAATTCACTTTTACGATCGCTCGCGCAATTTTTTCCCCCTCTGTTTTTTTCTCTCTCTCTCTCGCTCTCTCTTCCTCGCCCCCCGCTCCCTCCAGCAGCGACGCGTCGGGCAGAGGCGTGTAAAACCCCATTAAAGCAGTACTTCCGCCGGGGCGATAGTGCAAGTGTAGAAAGTCGAAGAAGCGCGCGCGCAGGGTAAAGAATACAACAACACACGTGTATATATATATATACAGTATACATATACGTATACAGCACTCTCGCTCTTCCTCCCGTGGGCTAAAGCGCGTGCGCTCGTAATTAAAGTCGCGGCGCGCACATATTATTGCTGATAATCGCCGACACGATCTTCCGCGAACCGGACGCGCTGATATATCACGCACCTATTCTGTGTATAAATACGCGCCGCGGCTCTATGTGTGCAGTGTGTGTGTGTGTGTGTGTACCAGCGCGCGTAAGGTTAAAGACAGATAGAGAGCGGAGGAGGAGGAGGAGGATTCGCTCGTTTTTCTCGCCCATAGAAGAGTCCTATCTCTCCTCTGTCTACTCTCTCTGTACACCATCTATATAGGTATACATTCATTTTTCCTCGCGCTCGCGGAGAACTTGTTGCTTCGCCGCGCGCTGGATTTTTTTGCCCTCGTATATATATACGTCAGGAGAGGGCAAATGGACCTTCGGCGATACTTTTTTTTCTCTGTGTATACCACACGCGCGGTACTGTGTATCGCGTATTTATTAGGTGTGTTACAGTCGGGACGAAGCCGCGGAAATATCCGATGAATTTTCATCGAGATTTTCATTGATTTTTCGAGCTCGTTAATCGACGCGGTACAATTACCGGGAAATATTACAAAAATTTAAATCTGGCTATCTGGACTCTTATTCATTGTCTCCCATGCGGCGCATTGTTCCGACTTTATCTATATAATGTACTCGAGCGCGCGCTAAATTTTATTGACGCACATTAAACATGCGCGAGCGTACGCAACTTTTAATTCGCCGACTAATGCCCACTTGGGCAATAGTCCCTCTCGCAACACACGGTTTAGCCGCAAGCCCCGTAAAAGCCCCCCTAGAGAAGTATATAACGTATACATACGATTATTTGCACATTGCCAGTAAACAATCCCCAGTTGGAAAAATTAATTAATTGACCCATAAAGCATACCGCGACCGAAGTACATCACTCCCTCTCTCTCTCTCTCGCCTATGCACGTCGCCTTGCAAAAAGGAAAATCGTTTCGAGCCTCGGAGCCAAAGAAAATAATTATAATAAAAGCTCCGCGCGGCTGCAGGAGTAGCGGCATGACAAGCATAAATCTCCGCGAAATAATACTCGCGATAAATCATCGGGAGCGCGATAACGCGCACGCGCTCTGGAGAGACCTCTCTCTCTCTCTCTCTTTCTCTCTCGCTCTCTTCCTAAACGAAAATTAAAAATCCCGCGCTTATCCGCGCGCGCGCGTGTGTATAGGGCGCGCGATAAATATATTGCAAGTGGATGCATAACGCAAACCGCTATTCGAACACACGTGGACCCCGTAACCGCGTATATATATGTACGTTGAATCGCGCTAATGCGACCCGCACATGTGCCGCCTGTATATATATACAGATAAACTCTTTGGCCAGTCTTTGCTGCGGCAGCAGCAGTAGCTTTCTCTGTTTCGCGCTGCTGCTGCTGCTGCTGGTGTGTGGGAACCGATGAACAATTACTCCGGTGTGTCTCCTTGTTTACCGACTCGGCTTCGCTTCTGGAACACCTTGTCTCTCTTTTCCTATACATAACCGGCTGTACACACTGCGCCTATGTCATATATATGAAGAGAGTGCGAGAGAGAGAGAGGCGAGGTATACACTCCCTCGTGCACGTGCGCTAGCTATATCTTCGCAATAGCTATATGCCCGGCGAAGCTTCTTTGCGGGAACAGCTGCTGATGTCCGCAAGAAAGAGAGAGAGAGAGAGAGACTCGTGGGTGTGGAATACTGCTGCTCATCCCGGAGTGACTGATGGTTATCCGCTAGCGTTTGTATATAGGTGTGCGCGAGCCTGACTTTCAGTGCGGAATTTAACATTTAGAGAGCTTTATGCTAATTCGAGCCGATGCGTATGTGGCGCGCGCGCGCCGTGCCTCGTAAGTTTTCAGAGAAACTGCGCCTTTTTTTTCTGCTCCACATTGCCGGACAATGCCGCGGCGAACGGGGCTAATTGCGCACCGGCTTGCCCGCTATATTACACGTGTAATCAAAGGATATTTTATTGGTTTGTTTGTTCATCCGGATGATTGTTGCTTCGAGTGTTTTGCGCGCTATAAACGTAGCGGTCGCGGTCGCTATACTTTCTGAGACAATGAGTAATCAAGCGATAGCAAGGTGCGACGTAGATGTAGAAGCGAAAAGGTGAAAAGATGTTGGTATGGCTGTAAAACGAGATGGAAGAGTGTATTGAAAGAAATTCAGAATCGACCGTAACTGTTTTTAAGTCTAATTAGGTAAATTTATTATTTGTCCGATTGGACTATCCCTATTTACTAAAATTAAAATACTAAACTTTAATAATATCTTCTAATAGAATGAGAAGTAAAATAAACATAAAAATAAATAAACGATTTTCGAGCAAACATTAAAGCATTAATTTTGTTATTAATTTTGGAAAATAAAATTTCCATCTGCACGCGCGAACGAAAATCGAAGCGTCGACTTGTGAATTAATGCACAAGGGCGTGATTTACGCTCGCTAATATACCTTTTGCAAAACATATTGAAAGCGTAAGAACGACTGTTAACACATGTGACTGTCAATATAATTAATCGCGAGAGACAAGCATAAGCAGATAAGGAATAATTTTCCAGCGATAAATTTCATTCCGATATTAAACGCTATTAATCCTTGTATAGAGTTCAGAGACTCTCGTTGGTTCAACAGACGTGTAAACACACGTGCGCCGCACTATACACACTCATTGATTAACTAGCTTCTCATTACTTCTTGATGTGCTTTTTCTCATGTGTGTAACAAGCCATATCTTCGCTGCTCACTTTTTGCAGTCTTCATCTTTTATTCCTTGCCTCAATTTTCTCGGTTTTCCTCGTCGATCCACCTACCGTGATAGCCTCTACCTCTTATTCTTGGTTAATGATACCCGGGCGTGGCGAAAAAAAAATAGATGCATAAAACACTCCTCATCGCTTCGATATCTGCCTTCTGCCTGCCCCGAAAGATTTATTCCTTTGGGACTGTAATTATGCAAAGTTTTTTCGCATAATTGTTATACTTGAAAAGTGAAGTTTTCCATACATGGTGTCTGCCTATAATAAAAAAAAACAAAAAATTAAAGTATCAATATATCAATACGATATAGGGGACAGAAAATGAAACGAGGAAACAAAATAAAATTATGAGAGACCTTAATACTTTATGCAAAATTTTAAGGTCGTATAATAAATTTCCACTTCTACAATTTTTTTAGAACGGAACTGAATGCAATATTAATATTAATAAAAATATAATAATAATGCTAACGCTAATAGCGTACGTACGCATGAATGAAATATGCAGAAACAGATAATGGTCAGAAAGTAGAGATTGACGAGATTGTGTGCAGGACTTATCAGAGAAAAAAACTAGTATTCCAAGATCGAGTTGCCTTAGTTTCAGGAGCGACCTTGATGGAAGAGGCGTGTTTTCGCTATATATTACGAAGCTTCCCTCGAAATGCGGAAAAATTCTCTTTAAAACAATAAATAAAACACTTACAAAAGAAGGCGCGCAGTACATCAAGCCGGTATACGAGAGAAGTAGGCGCAACTTATCCTCCAGGAGTAATTATTTCACGTTCGCGCCCCCGTATACGCGTCCCACGATGAGTTCCACATTAATTATATTTATCGAAGATAATCATGATTTATGAAGCATTAAAAGATCAGCCGCGTAAAAGGGTGACACTCTCTCTCGAAATTCCCCTCGGCGGTGTCCGCAGTAGTACCCTGTACTCGTGCAGCGTGTGTGTAAACACAGAACACGGAAAAATCACGGACGCGAAAGAAGCAGGAGCGGCAGCGGCAGCAGCAGCAAGAAGAAGAAGAAGAAGAACGGCAAGTCCTGGAGGACACCCTGCGGATAAACCGGACGGATTACAGAGCTATCTCTTGCTCGACACGAGCTCCACGGCTTTTCCGCGAGTCCATCTCTCTTTCCTCCGTTATAGCGTATGTGTTGATCGGTAACGGCCGATCCACTTGCCGAGTGCGAAATAATTACTGCTACAAATGGCATGCAAACCAGTTTTTCGAGGAGAGAGAGAGAGAGCCAACTCTCTCTGGTGATCGAGATCATCGCCGTATATACACCGCGACGATTAAGCTTTAGCTTTATGTCTCTCTTTTCGCGAGACACTGTTTTGCGGCCCGCGCACACGTCACGCGCTGAAATGAGCCGCGCGCGCGCGCGCGCGAGTACTAATTTCGGACGCGCCGCAAAAAGACATTCGGCGCTGTGCGTTAAGTGTTGCTTATGTGTACCGTATTACCGATGCGCATAACGAGCGCGTGTCTACTTTCCGAGAGCAACAGGCAACTGACAACTCGAGGCTTTTCGCTTCTTTTCGTTCGTGTGGATGGAAATGAAAAAAAAACCGCTGCCAAGTCGCCCTGGCACTTGGCTTCCTCCTAAACAGTTTTTTTTTTCACATGCATAAATATATATCAAACTGTGCATTAAAATGTTAATAATATAAAAACTAATTAATCTTCACATAATTGCGAGGAAATTAAGCCGCTGATCATCGGTAAATACCGGTTATTTGCTGAGTTGCGAATTTTTGAAAAGTTATTCAAAAAAAGGAATGAACCTCAATATCTCGTATCCTAATAAGTTTCATAAGTTGCGCAAATGTACAGTTCAAGGTATGTGGATAATGTACTATTTTCCTAAATTTCAAGTGCATCGAAGCATTTTTACTCTTGCAATCGTTGGAGAACCGAAAAACGTTTTGTTTAATTTTCTAATTAACTAATAGGAAAATTAATATAAAATTTTATCGTCATATGTCTTTAAACATTCTACATAAACATGAATTTGTTCAAAATAATTGAATGATTAGTTTTAGAGTTGGAAGTGCTCGAACTATAGCAGCTACCGGAAAACTTTTTAGGTTAAAATGTAGAGATTTCTATTTATTTAAAAATATTCGATTTTACTTTTAAAATACGAAAGACAAAAATTTTATGAAAACTTAAAATGACCATAACTTAAAGACGGATCGGTGAAATGAAAAACGCTTTCTTTTGCCGCTTTCGGACAAGAAAAACATATCCAAAAAACTTACTTGCAATGAAATCCGATGAGCAGAAGCTGAGATCTAGCGGTATACATACGCTCATACATTATACATGCATCCATCAGGACATTTTCTAAAAATGCTCGATTTCACTTCCAAAATATTTAAGAATCATGTTCTGAGTATTTTGAAGCAAACATGTAAAAATCACTATCACAAAGCTTCCTCCAGGAGGAAGCAATATAAATAACTATATTTGCTGCAGCAACTTTATGCACCGATCCAACCTGAAAATCATAACTTGCGCAAATGTGCAGCGGACTCGCGCGGCTTACGTTCCTTTTTTCCCGCTAATTTTCAGTTTTCCCTTTTTCCGCAGATTAGCTATTCATAATGCGCGCCGCCGGTGAAACGAGCTCCTAATCAAAGTTCGAGTGGATTATTAATTTTAGTTTCTTTTCTAGAAGGAGGAAAACAACTTTCCGGTCATTTGTAGCTCGTAATTATGCTCATCAATCGTATTCGGTCTATCTCAGCGCGATAATCACAATAATTTCGAGTATGTCCCGGAATTTTACAAGATCTCGCGGTTAATTGCCGCAGACTTGCGCCGATTACTTACGACATTGTTCGAAAGTATACTAATGCGCGAACGAGATTTGAAATTATACTCGAATTTGTTAATTTCAATTGAAAAGTCAGAGTAGAAAGTTGTCGAAATGGTGCGATCGCTGTTTTATGATAGGATACATTAACTCTTATGACATAAACACAATTTGAAACTGGTACAGGAAAATGATTCTTAATTCACGTAACTTTTCCCGAGAAAAACGTCGCGGAGGGCAAAAATCACTGTATCCGCCACTCATGCGAAATTTACATATACTTAGTGACTGGATTTTTTACCAGAGTATTTTTAAATTTTTATTATCCTACAGGCGTTAACTAATAATACAGCAACTGCTCTGGCAATTTTAATGCAATTTGTCATAATTCTCGCAGATAAATTATTACGAAACATCACACATGAAAGTGTTAAAAGAGCAAGTTTTTCCAGTGCATATACAAATTACGTATTCGCCACCGCTACGTTTTCGTCGAATTACGTATACCCTCGCCCCATTTCCCGAAAGGAGAACCTCGCGAGCGAGCTCGACCGAAATAAAAAGAGTTGATAAATCGAAATTAACGTTTAATCGTTTCCTCGCAACGCACACACAGGTGCCCGCGCTGTAGTTTAAGGACCTGTCCCCGGCAACTTAATAAAATGATAAGTAAGTTTTTTCCAGCTCTCTCTCTCTCACAAAGCCGGTGCATCGACCTTTTTTTCCTTCATCCTCTCCTCACCCCTTTCCCCGAGTCGCGCGACTCCTTTTTTTCCTTTCCGCAATCCTCTCTCGCTCCCGTTACCCTTTCTCTCTCTTTCTCTCACGGCGCTGAGTTCTCTCCCTTCAGAGAGAAAGAGAAAGAGAAAGAGAAAGAGAGAGAGAGCACAGCCCTTATGTATAATGCACGCGTACACTCCGGGCGCGAGAGGTATACCTGTGCGCCGCCGCCGCCACTGCTGCTGCTGCTGCTGCCGGTAACACGAGGAGAAAATTTACGATCTCGAGGTGTCCCGCGCGCGTCGTCCCACGACGATTCCGCGCGTTTATCGCGTTCCGCTCTCGCCGGCTCTCTTTTATTTTCATCTCTCGCCCTCCTCCTCCTCTTTTCCTCGTCCGCCTTTTTCTTCCCTCCTCGCGCGCGAATACGGGGCCGCAGCCGCTGCTTTCGCTAAAGGCGCGAGAGCCGCCCCGACGGCGGCGAGCGACGCGCTTTTATTCGGCGACGCGACACACGCGCGGCCCGATAGAGAGGGAAATACACTCGCGATAATTTTCGCGGCCAAGCCGCGCATTGTTCGCCCCGGCTATTATAACTGTCTTCGTTAAAGTTTAACGGCGCGAAAGCTTGTTAATGCGCGCGCGCGCGGTGTGTCTTGGCGTTCGCGTCGTCTCGACCCCCTCCCCCCGGGATGTAACTGGGTCTCGGACGGTTTTAGCGAGACGTGTATACGAACGGGCCAACTTTTATTCCCGACTCGCTGTGCACATTGTGTATATTCGCTCTCCGGCTCGGATGTGGTACGTATATATCTATACGTGCACTGCTATACACTCGCGATATATACTCGAGGGAAAAAGAGGGGGAGAGAGAGAGGGAGGGAGAATTGGAAAAATCGGAGGGAACATCGGGCGAGCGATGTACCGATTCATCAATTATTCATGATAATAGCATGTAAAATCAGGTCTATTAAGAGAAAGAGAAAATGCTAATGCGGGGGCCCTCGACCTAACAATAACACGCGTCTTGTTCAAACATCATTACCACAAGAAAGGCAGCAGCGGCGGCAGTAGTAACAGGCAGAGTACAAAAATACCTTCTCCATCGAAAATCCCCGTCATTCCTCGTCAGAGGGGGGAGACGGAATAAAAGAAGCCAGAAGGAGCGAAAATCGCGACAACGCGTGGGCGGCGTGCGACTCTCTCGCGGCTATATGTGGGAACATCTCGCGGGGTATTAACGGTTTAATTAAACGCCGCGCGAAGTCGACGACGACACCCACCGTTTCTGCAGCCTCTTCTCGCGCGTCTTCGGGAAGTTTCTCTCGCCTGTATATATGTACGATTGTACAGTGCGTATTTGCCATTAAATATACGCGGATCGGAGCTTCGGATTGGCGCTGACCGCGGGAGTAAGTATACGTATAACTGTGTACAGTGTGTATAACGAAGATCCACAGGGAAGCCTTTGTAGGCGCTCGTGCGCCGTTTTAGGAAATATAATTTCAGTGGAAAGTCCGCGCGGCGGGTATAATTGGATTATTATTAGCTCGGCCTCGTGAATCTTCCAGAGGCTGCAGCTTGTACACACAGAGATCTTGGCCAATCGGCTGTATAGTGTATATATGCATATCGGGGCATAAGTGAGCGTATCGCCGTGTATTATACGTCCGGTGAGCAGTAAAAGTCCGACACACTCGGGGAATCCTTACGGAATGGGGGTCAAGTGTATATACAAGTTATGGATATATACGAGCTCTGGAGCGGCGCCTGCTCACGTATATATGTATATAGTGTCGTGTACAAGTGTCGCGCGTGAGGCTCGCTTATCCTGTGTAAATATTGTTTGCCCAGCGACACGAATATATACATATAGGCACACACGCGAGCGGTGTGAGAGATATACTTATATATACAGCGAAAGAGCGGTTCACCTGTGAGCTTCGCTCTCGTCGTGCCGAAGATGAGCAAGAGACTCCTCTCTCTCTCTCCGTATTATACGAGCGCGGCAGCGGCTCTCGAGATTAGGAGACGAAGATACAGCTATTGAAAGATCGTCGTCATGCAGCAGCGTGACTCTCTCTCTCTCTCTCGAGAGAGAGAAGGTATATAGCATTATCTATACGTACACGTATGTACATACGTGTATGTACGTATATATAAGAGAGGAAAGATTCCAAGCGCGTGAAGAGAGATTCAGCTGACTATGTTTGGTCGACTGCAACGGCTCTCTCTCTCTCTCTCTCTCTCTCTCTCGGCAAACAACGCGACCTTTCTTTGCCACCGCCGCGATGTATACCGTTGCCGAGCTTTCTCTCTCATTTCTTTCTTTCTCCGTCTCGACGACGACGACGACGACGACGACGACGACGTAGCGAAAGAGAGAGAGAAAAAAGGAAAGGAGCGTTATCGTCAATGCCAGTCTGTATACGCGAAAGAGCCTCTCCGCGCCGCGCGTATGTGATGCTATATATACGTATACGTATATACCCGCACCAGCTATATATACGCAAATGTGCCCAGCAGTGTGCTGGGGCGGTCCTAGGATCCTTAACGGAACCTCGCTGCGTTCCTCGATAAATCCTGCGCTCTCGAAGAGAGCCGCTCTCTCTCTCTCTCCCTCGTATAGCCGAGAAAGAGTGTGTGTGCGAGAGAGAGAGAGAGAGAGAGAGAGACAGAGAGAGATGCAGGAAAAGGAGGAAAATCATACACACACGCGCTCGCACACACAGGTATACAGAAGAGGAGGAGGTGTCTATATAGGTGCCCTCCCGAGAGAGAGAGAGAGAGAGCGAGAGAATCGCCGTCTCGGGGAACGAGGAAGCGCGCGCTATCTGCAGCGAGGCTCCCTCGCCTGGGCCTCCTTTTTTTCGCGCTCTCTCTCTCTCTCTCTCGCGGTTGTTAGCTTTTCTAACTGCGGCGCGCGCGCGCGCGAACGGCCTCCTCCGATCCCGAGACGAGACGGTTATCGCATAACGTTCGGAGCGCGCGAAGCGGACGCTATAGAGTATGTGTGTGTGTGTGTGTGTGTTTGTGCGAGGAAAGAGCTGCGATGCGAAGATCTCGGGGCGCACTTGCGCGCGCGGATTTTCTCTCCCCGAAGCGCGAGCGCAATGAGATTCGAGCCGCGCGATAACTTCGTATTTGCCGAGAAATTTCTTTCAACTGTTTTTTAAGCCGGGCTCGCTATATAATACTTGTTGCGCCCGCTGTAAATACGATGGATTAGGACGATAAGCGCCGGTAAATAGCCGCGCGCGGGGATTCGGCCGAATATTTCGCCGCGGAGGAGCTGCTTTATTTTTGCTGTGTGGCGCGTTATACGTTAACGTATACTCGCGAAGAAAAGAGAGGATTTCTGCGTACGGTTTCTGCGCCTCGTTATTCCGCGATGCGCTTAAAGCGCATTGAATGTTCAATTAGCGGAAGCCGAATAAATATATTATAGTCCTCCGTCGAAGCGGAATTATTCCGCGGATCATTTGATTTCAATCGGCGAGGGGGGGGGGGAGAGGGGGGAGATACGAGCGTTGTTTTCTCTGAAAGCGAAACGATGATTTCGAAAGCAATGTAATTGCCTTGGAATATAATGCGCGAGATCGAATATTATTATATAGTTGTCATTACGTACCCCCCGAAGTGAAACTGGTTTATATTACGGTACGTGTGTATATATATAGGACACCAAACTAAGGAGAGCCTCGATCAACTGTCCAATTATTTTATCAAACTTACGATTAGCGACTGAATTGGTCGAAGCAAAATAATTTGATTATCGGCAATTTAGTTACCCCGCTGCATCGTAGCAGGACCATTATTGCCGTATGAAAATAGCCGTCAAAAATTTCAAAATCCGGATAGCTAAATAGCGCGCGGCACCTGCGTTCCGCATTAAACGCGACTATTTTAAGCAAATTGTGCGGATCAATTAAAAAAAAAAGAAGAAAACTATCCCCGGATGCCGCGAGTTTCCTTTTTTCGATATTACTGCTCGAAAACAAAAGCAATTATTCAAAGTCAATTTGGCTGATCTTCTCGTAAAAAATATAGACGATTCCCTGACCGACCCGATCGGCTATAAATAAAGAGCCACCTAAAAAAGAGGGGAAAAAATCGAAAAATCATGAAGTTGCGCACGTTTGCCCTCTCGCCACAGTGTGGACTCGGTCTCCCTCTCTCTCTACCCTCCCCCCCCCCTCTTCACACTTCCATTTAAATTAGCCGATGACAGACAGCCAATGAAGAGACAGAGCCGCGGCGCAGCACTGCATTAATAGCGGTCATTATGCGCGCGAGGCCACTGCCAACCCTATCCCCCGTATAATCCTTCGCTAATCGACGCCCGGACGGACGTATACCTCGCGCGCGCGTTACCCTCCGACAAACGTGTATATATGCGCGCCGCGCGCGAATGCGCTCAGTGATTCATTATCATTTAATTGTCGCAGCCGCCGACGAGCTGACGTACGCACACACGTATACACGCGGAGGGAGAGAGAGAGGGACAACTAACGGTTTTAGAACGATAATTTATCGATGCGATGCGATCTTTCGTCATCTGTGTAACGTTAGGCGAGGCATTATTCGCGCGTCAGACGCCGGAGTCGCGATCAGATGTGGGGCTTGATGACGGAAAGCTCGTCGTGGAATGAATAACGCTGCGCGCTTTGACTGATTAAAGTGGGGATCTATTGAAAAATTTTCTGTGTTATTCGATTCGCGATGCATTCGAGACATGACGAGAAGATTGAGGAGATGAATATTCGTTATGGATCGGCAAATTTTTCATGGAAATTTCGGTCTTGTTAGGCTGCTTTAATTTTAAATTTATTTATTGAAATCGTATCACAATTATATATTTTTGATTCCTTTTTGAAAAGCGTTTTTCATTTCACCCATCCGTCTTTAAATTATGATCATTTGAAGTTTTCATAAAAAATTTATCTTTCTTATTTTTAAAGTAAAATAGAATATTTTTGAACGAAACAAAAATTTCCCTTAAGAGAATGAAAATATCTACATTTTAACCAAAAAAGTTTTCCGGTAGCTGCTATAGTTTCTAGGTTATGAATGAAAACGCGTTTTATGTAAAAGCAGTTACAACTCGAAAACTAATCATCCAATTATTTTGAACAAATTCATGTTTATGTAGAATGTTTAACGACATATGATGATAAAATTTTACGTTAATTTTCCTATTAGTTAATTAGAAAATTGAAAGAAACGTTTTCGGTTCTCCAACGATTACAAGAGTACAAATGCGTCGATGCATTTGAAATTTAGGAAAATAGTACATTATCCACATACCTTGAACTGTATGTTTGCGCACCTTATGAAACTCATTAGGATACGATATATTGAGCTTCATTCCTTTTTTTGAATAACTTTTCAAAAATTCGTAACTCAGCAACTAACCGGTATTTACCGATGATCAGCGGCTTAATTTCTTCGTAATTATGTGAAAATCAATTAGTTTTTGTATTCTTAACATTTTAATGTACAGTTTGAAATACATTTATGCATGTGAAAGAAGTGCCAGGGCGACTTGGCAGCGGTTTTTCGTTTTCTAAAAATCTCTTCTCCCAAAAAAACATCTTTTTTTTCGCAGTCAAACCGCGTTAGATTCTCTCTCTCTCTCTCCTCTCTCGGCTCTTTTTCCGCGAAAAGCTGGAACATTCTTGTGCTCGCGACAGGTATATGAAACCGCAAGGAACGAGCTGTAACGTATACGCGCATCCACCGCGCAATTACACACGCTGAACTTGTTCTGTCGCGCGTTGTACATTCGCTTATTATGAGAGCAACGCGTCTTGCGCATTAGAATCTTCAACTTGTTCCGCCACTGGCGCAGTTCTCGTAACCTGCTCTGCGACTGTCGCCCGTTTATCCACCGGTTATCTGCACCCCAGCCCGGCCGACCTCAAAAGCCGAGCTCTCGCGACGTGTACAGAAGGAAGAACAAAAGGCGACGGAATCAAGGCCTGCGACTCTGCGCTTGTGTGTGAGAAAGTCCGCGCGCGATTTACCCCAATTTTTTTCATATACGGATGTGTTACGTATATCGTGTTGTACCTACCGATATCGCGCTCTCACGTCCTCCGGACAGCAGAGTCTTAGAATCGCAACAACGGGTCAGCTCGTGCGTACACTTTTTCGTGTATACATATATGGCGTATACTTGTACATACCCGTTTCACCTGCGAACGCGATGATTAAACCTCGGGATTAAACTCTTGACCTCCGGCGAAACGAGTTATGCCACTTGGCTCCTCGAGAGAGAGAGAGAGAGCGTTACACTTGCAGCTCTCCTCGCGCTGTGTGTAACGTACATCTTTTGCATATACACTGTGCACAGGAGGAAGAGGCGAGATGCTGACAAGGGAATATTCCCGGCGCGCGTGTTACCGATACCATTATACGGGGAAGAGAAGCTTTACAGTTAACTAACGATTATAATAATACCTGGCGAATAATCACCGCAGTATAATGCCGATGATCGCGGTATGTAACGAGAATCACCTGTTCGCGCGCGCATCTAATTAGCCAACGAGCTGTACGTTATGATTCGTATGTTATGTACGGCTACGAGCTAATATGACATTACGGGAGAAAGTGTATAGGAATATTGCGTATACGTACAGCGATGCGGGATTAATTAGCGCCTGTAATGCGGATATAAGCTCTGCTCTCTCGGCTAATTAATCGAGCGCGAAGAAGTTCATTTTAACGCTGAATATATATAAGAAACAATGTATTGCCCTTAATTGGACGATCTGCAACGCGGTATAATACACGCATATGATACATTGCGTCGAGAAGCCGCGACCGCTCGCGGTGAAGTGGCTTTATACTTTTCAGTGAAGCCGTTGTCAACTGCCGGCACTCTGTGCGTATATAGTCGCACAAGAAGAGGTTTTAATTACCCGCGAGCAAGACGCACTTTTTGCGCTGTTCGGCCTGAAAATAGCCACTCGATTATACCCCCGTCGAATTCCTCGCTGCGGCACACGCGCATAGAGCGAAAAGTATTCCTTCCCGGTATCCCTGCAGGAGTGCAGTCCAGTTGGGTGGTCCCGATGCGCCAATTTTGCCGAAGCGAAGGAAGTCCATTTTTTCGGCTGTACCCATACGTCTCTAGTCCTCGTCTCCTATCGCCTCTTCTCTCGTTCTGTCCCATATACACCCTAGCTATATACGAGCCGCGAAACATCGAATATACCGCAAACTTGGACGCTCGCGCGATTCCCACGGAAAAAAAGAATACATACGCTTCGCCGTAAGAAGACACACGCCGCGTATATACGCAGAGTCGTACAGAGAACGAGAAGCTCTCCTCCCGATTGCCGGAATAACGATTCTTCTTCTGCGCGCGTGCGGCAGTCCTAATTCGGGTAGAGAAAATTGATCCAACTTAATTTCTCTGCGAAAGTCGAGATCCTTCCAGGAGCCGCAGTTGCGAATTTCGCCGCAAGAAGAGAGATGGGGACAAAGCCGAGGAAAAACGAGCTCGCTCTACCCACATGCGAGGACGAGAGAGAGCGAAAGAGAGAGGGAGAGAGAGAGAGAGAAAATATTTTTGTTATCTGGATTTCGCGTCGAGAGAGGAGGAGGAGGAGGAGGAGGGAGTAGCAGGAGAGCTCCTTCGTGCGCGCACACCGAAATTCCTCGGCAGGAAAGGACTTCTCGGAAGACACTTCCCCCTCCCTTCCCTTCTTTCTCTCTCTCTCTCTTTGGGGCCCCCCCTAGTCTCTTATCGTGCTCGCGCTGGCCCGGGGCCCGACAGGCGGGAGACTCTCTCTCTCTCTCTCTCTCTCTCTGCGCTATTAACGAGAGTCAAAACTACTTGGGTGGCTGTTCTGGGCTTCTCTTTCTCTCCACCTCTTTCTCCGCGCGGCATCGACGCGCCGCCGCCGCGCATCGGGAGTGCGCTATGCGATACGGCGAGGAATTATAAAAAAGGAGGATCTGCTCTCGTTTCTCGTTTCACCGACGCGCAGAAGCCAAGTGCCGCTGCGCTATGCGCTTCCGCTCGCTCGCAGCTCTCCTTGCATACCGCTCGGCATTCCAGCGAAGCGCGAGCGCGCGCGCGCTCGTCTCCCGATGCACAGGTATATATACGTACACGCGCAGCCTCTCGCGGACGTGGCGAGAGATTTCGAGGAGCCTCGGTCGTTTTACAAGACTTCGGTATCTCCCCGGCTTTCTGCTGCTACACGTCCGCGCCCGCGTGTGTGGGACCGAAGTCGCCCCGTTCATTCATCACTCGCGCTCGCGTCGGCCGCGAGAGGGCGTCGAGGATTTTGATCGATCGCTTTCCTTCCCGTAGAAAACTCGATCGAGCGGACTCGAGGCGAAGTCGACGTATATAGGTGTGCGACGGGGGTAAACTGCGTGTGATCTAATGATTCGACTAAACGGCCGCAATGGAAGATGAATGGCGAGGTCGCATTGAAATTCGGGTGTCGCATCGGTATAGTCCTTCAAAAATTCTATAGATATATAGTGTGACAGGAGGCAACACACGTACAGCGATCAAGATCGAGCGGTCCGATTGAGCTCGCAAGGTTGGGGGGAACGTGTTTTTCCATATTTTCCATGCAGCCCGCGCTCCGGTAGCCGAATGCCGATCTTGTTTACATAATTGATCTCCCGAGCGATACGCGGCGAGTGGACTTTACACCATAACTCACGCGCGCTTCTGTCCTTATAGATCGAACGCGTCGGTTTTCCATCTCATTTCGCTCGTCTCGCGCGCAACACTGCACCCGCCAATGGGATGCGTTTTCCGGACACTTATGCCTCTCGCGGCTCAATCCGGAACGGAGCCCGTTTTTACCCCCGAATATCCGCCGGTGTGTGTGTATATATAGCTTAATTCGTGAAATTCAGCCAAGTTTTATCCGTCGCTCTCTCTCGCGCCGAATTTATAATACTGCGCTCGCCCCGGCTAATTAAGCTTTTCGCGTAAATTATTCGCCGGGCCGCGTCCGAAAATAATTTTTCCAGCCCGAGAGTTAATTCACTTCCTTCGATTATACGCTCGCGCGTCAGAGGATTATTTGCGAGCCGGTCCGCGCGCAGGAGAAGAGCCGATATGCATACAAACATTTTGGTGAGGAAGACGCGAGACCCGATGCTAAAAGTAGTGCGCCGCGCTCAATTAGCATCGCGAGGAGGATCTATGGATTCGTGCCGGCGTATCGCGGTGCATATACCTTCTCGACGCGGAAAAAGGAGTGGACGGCTCTGTCAAAGTTAAGAAACACAGGCGCATCCTCGCGGGCGCAGATAGTACGCGGAAACAGCTTCTTCGGCCACATATATATAAGTGTATATATATACCATATGCGAATGCCAAGGAAAAGGAGTGTAAGAGTTGGAGGAGGAGAAAAAATGATCGTCCTTTATATCTCGGTAAAAGCCTCGTCGCTGCTGCAGATTGAGCGCGAGGAGGTCTAAGAAAAATTTACGTACGTCAGCGCCGCTTCCGAGACATCGTACATCACGGGGCGAAAAGGCGAAGGAACGATATCGAGGGGGGTCATCTCGCGGTAAGTCACCCTAAGAGCCGAAATCTTCTCTCCTCCTTCTTCTCTCTCTCTCTCTCTCTTTCTCTTTCTCTGCTACACTTAAAACAAGTTCCACGAGCTTCGCCTCACAATAAATTTTCAAGCCGCGCAGCATCGCAGCTATATCCAGAGCTCGTCCATCACGATTAGAAGCTGCGTTTGATTAATTTCTAAGCTTACTCTCCCCCTCCCCCCCTCGTCGCGCGCGCACAGCATTAAAAAGCTATCTTATCGCTGCAGCAGCGCTTTTTCCCTGCGCTGCAGCTGATCGCCGAAAGGCGCATCAGCTCGCGCACATGTATATACGTGCATATACACTATATGCGCAGTATACAGCCGCGAGGATTAAGCGGCCCTAATTACGGACTACTCTCGCATTAGCATCGATTGTGAAGGCACCTACTGTTGTGTTGCGGCAGCAGCAGCAGCAGCTGCGCGTGTGGGCCTCTCTCATACTCGATCTCGGTGCATATACATATACATACACGTGCACCATAGCGAGAGAGAGAGAGAGAGAGAGGCTCTCGACGCACACACACACACACAGAGAACTCTCTCGTGTGCAGCGCGGAACGAAGAGGAGCACCTTAAGTCGCGGCTAATGATACGCGATGATACGCGGCATTCGTCACTGTCCGATGTCCGGCTTGATTGCCGCTACTGTTCCTCTATCCTTTATCTTTTGCCTTGGCTCTTGCGCAGTCGGGACGACGACGACGACGAGGAGGAGGAGGAGGACTACGGGGGAGAATGCGCGGGCAGACGCACGCGCGAGCTCATTCTCATGCGAGGAGACGAGGAGAGGGCACAATGAGACGAGAGAAGTTTATACGGTGGTATAGCGAGAGAGAGAGAGAGAGACTTTTATTTTCGTACCCCTCGATATTTTTCAAACGAAAGTAACGCTGTAGCGCGCAGTGTTTTTCGCGATGGGGTGTGTGCGTATGGCCTGAGTTGAAAGCAAAAAGGTATATATAAATATACAACACCTGTCAATTAGCAGCACGAAATTATGTCGCGACTCCGCCCGAAATAATAGCGGGCGACGGCGAGGATGATTCGCGCTGGGACTACCGTTACATACACTCACTATATATATATAATATATATGTATGTAATATGTATGTATGTATACGTATAATGTATATACGCAGGAGCCGAGGACGCGACGACGCGTTATTAATCGACCCCCGTGTGTACACGTCTCTCGTTGATTTTTCGTGACTCACTTGCTAATAAGACACGCGAATACTGGTATATATATACAACGCGACGCGCACGTGTCGATGATGGGACGAGAGGGCCGATGATTTGACAGTCGTGTCTGCGCTGCGAAAGCCTGCAGTGGAATTCAAAGAAGCGATCGCGCGCGCGCGCGGAGGGATATTTTTTGCCCCCCCCCCTCCTCTCCTACCCATGCAGTTATCTCTCGGGCTGATTTAACGCTTTCGCGCGGAGACATGTAAAACGCAGGTATACACATACTGTATGCATATATATCGGCGCGGGGCATCGATGATTGATAAATGTCCCTATTGCGAGCATGCGCGTGGACGTCGTGTGGGATGTCCCCAGTGTTTTGAGTTCGCATAATTTATTTATATGCGTACAGCGTATATACGTATATGTATATATGACCGAGGAATAACAATTCGCGACCGATCATTTATCAGCCGATTCCCACGCGACACTGGCGGCGGGCGGCTCTCTCGGCTATATATATATACAAGCGAAAAGCATGTTATTGTCGTGGCCCAATCTCGGCTCTCTCTCTCTCTCTCTCTCTCGCCGTCGTCGTCGGGTATTAACGATCCCTTAAAAGCTCCTCTCTCGCGCTCTCGCTCCCTCGGAAATTTGTCAACGACAGTTTACAAGGGCCATTCGTTTATTAAAACATCGATTCGAAAATCATCTCTCTTTCTCGCTCTCGCTCTCGATCCTCACGGACACCGTGTGTTATACACAAACCCAGAGCCGCAGAGCCGGACAGCGACAAAAGCAGCTGCTCATTACGGGGATATACACGTATATATATCGAGGCGATCGGCGCACGATTCTCCACCCGGGCCTCGGGACACACGTCGCGAAGAGTAAAAAAAAAAAGAAAATAAATATAAGCAAGGAAAGACCTAGGAAATCGATTAGTCACGCGCGATCCCTCGACAACGGAGCGGCGAATTTCGCGTGTGACGTGGAAATATGATCGCTCCTTTAACAGGACGAGGAGATCGACAGATCCGCACGAGCTGCGCTTCCATCGAGAGAGTTCAAAGTTTCTCCTCGGACATGTCGGCCGAGCGCGAGCGGTCGAGAACTGTTGTGCACGAGACCAAAAAAAAAAAAAAAAAAACGGAATATGCATAAAGAATCGAGGCCCATTAAGCTCTCGGCCGGCTTACAATAGGATGTGTACACCGGAGCGAGGTATTGCCTGGTAGAGACAGAGTCCTCGTCGTCGTTGTCCTCCTCGTCCTAGTCCGTGTACGCGTATATTCTCCTCCTCCGCCCCGGCGATCTCTTTTTGCTCGCACATGCAGAGAGGAAGAATAACCGATCGCGGTTATACGATCGATCGATACAACTCTTCTCTCCGGGGAGAGAGGGGGGGGGGAGAGAGAGACTTTCGATTCTTCGACTTGCAAATGTTGAGTTAAAAGCCGAGGAGAGAGAAACAATGACACGCGCACCCCGTAGTCGTGCCGGAAGTAGAGTACGAGGATCGATGAGCTCTTAGAGACGAAGAATCGCGGCGGAAAAATGCGCGCACGCGCGCGTGTACGGAAAAAAGCCGGCGCTTCATCGATCATCCCGCGAGATACCATACGGACTTTCTGTATATATACATGTATCTTCTCACTTTTCTCGCTCTCGCCGTTAATTTTATACCGAGTTTTTTTTTCTTCCTCCCAACCCCCCCCCCCCCCCTGGCTTCTTATATACTTCTTTAGAGCGCGCGCACACGCGGGAGCGGTCAGCTGCGCGATCCGCGCGCGGAAAAACGAAGGATAAAGCGGTGTATAGAGATCCCGAGGAGCAGGGAGAGGGATGATTGATTAATGATTCGGTCCATTTAGCGCGCGCGAGCTTTTTTTGCAATCACCGTAGGCTGCGGCGCGGGAGCGGGATTTTCTCGCTTTTTTCGGCAATTTTGCGCCGCTACCATTAATTACGTAGATTTTTCTCGTTCGAGAGAGACCTGCTTAGAAAGTCGGCGCCGCTGAAAAAATAATAGACTAAGTATGTGTCGATTAACATACACGCGGTTATGTACGCGCGCGCATTAGTCGACGGAGCGTTTTCTCTGCTTTATTTTCAAAGGAGTGTATATTATATACTCTTTCGATTTAAAAATTGTTTGCTGCTTGTTTATGCGGCCGTGTTCTTATTTCTCGCTTATAAGAATAGGGAATTTAATAAAAAAAGTAATTATACTTTTATAGTGCGGTGACTACTCACTATTTACAAGGATGCATGTCGATAAATATTTATATGCGTACAAATGTATCCAAAGTTATATTATATCGGGATTATATTCTTTGATTGTCAGCTGTACACGTGAAAAAACAATTATTAAGTATAACTGTCGGTTATGGATGTTAATTCATAAATAAACATTGTGCAACTCAGAAAATAAATGGTATTAAGCGTATTTACTTGTTCTATAATAGTAGGAGCCACTACTAGTAGCTTATTTCGTTATTAAACTAGTTATACTATAAAAAGTGACATTTATAAAATCGATCAATATAATATATCTGACAAGATTGATCTATTTCCAGTATTTCCAACTGTCCACACTTACCATTTCAATGAATTTTATTTATTTTCCGAATACAATACTGACCACTTCTCAAGAGAAAAAATGTTGTAATAATTTTATAAAAATTAGACATAAATTTTATACGAAATTGATTCTATACATTTTTATACAATTTATGATTTTTAATACATCATGTTTTTTTTAATAAAAATAACATATTATTGACACTTTAACATTTTTAGATTTATTCAGATTTAACAAATTATTCTAGATTTTCAGTTTAGTATTTAAATAATACATTATATCTACTTATTTTATTAAGCTTATAAAACCTATACTTATATTTATTTTCAAAATTTATTATAAAAAATGGAAAACTGAAGCTGTCTTCGAGCAAACTCGCTTCCCAGCAATACTGCATCCTAGCTTCAGCGTCGAGTTTTCATCGAAGATCTGAAAATTAAACATTTCCACAAAGTATCGTGTCGCATAAGCTAACAGATTCGACAAAATAAGTGTGAATTTAAGAAAGCAGAAAATAAAGTACTCATGGATACGGAAAAAGCAAGTTGTGAGTGAAGAGGTTATTGGATGTCTCTGCTACGATGTAGTACAAAACGCTACGAGTACTTCTAGATTTTGAACACTCTATCTGATTATTTTTATAACCGCAAGCTCCGAATTATATAAACAAATTTGGAGACCGAACTCCGTCTAATACACGCACACATACACGTAGGGGTCAACGAAATTGAAAATGCCGAAGCAAGCCGCGACTCGGATTAGAATCGGAGCGAAAAATCGCAAGGAGCAAGAGGAGAGCGAGAAAAACGAGCTCGCAGGAGGGAAGCCTTACGAAGACGAAAGAGAGAAAGAGAGAGAAAGAGAGCGAGCGAGAAAGACGATCGCGAAGAGATCGCCAGGCAGATTTAGCGGCTCCCGCTGACAAGACAATAGCCGTTCCCTCGTTTCTCTGGATGTGCATTCCGCGGGCAGGTATGCGAGCCTGCAGCTCCTTTCCGCCCGAGAGAGAAGCGCTCGTCACGTCGATCCGCTGCAGCTTCGCTATATAGACTTCTCCTCTCGCTCGCACTTTCTTCCCCTCCGCTCTGCTCTGCAGCGGTTCGCAGCCGCGGCGCGAACTCCCCGCGTTTACGTCTGTACAGCATAGCTTATTTTCGCAAGGGCCGCCTCGCGCGCGTTTATCTCATCGTGCCCCCCCCCCAGAACCGAAAGTGACACTTTCGCGCCGGCTGCTGCCGCCGCTGTTGCAATTGTCCACAGCTGCGGCTAATTGCGCGATGAAAAGGAAAGTTTCGAAAGCTACTTTATTGCGATAATTTTTCAGTGATCGCTTTACGCGAATGAGTATAGAAGGAAATGCCGTGCGCGAAGAAAAAATGGTATAATATACTCGTTTTTCAGCGCGCAGGCCTCGCTCGCGGCTAATCGGCCCAATCGTTTGTCTCCAATTGCACAATTATGCTAATGCGACGAATGAAATTGTACATTCGCACGCCTAATCGCGGCTCACCTACGCGTATACCGCTTTATATTGTTGCTAATAAATAAACTTTATTTTTGTTGCAGGTACGTATATAAGTCGCCTCGCGCCGAATCGGGGCTAAAGCCGTAATTATTCTAGAAATACGCCGCTGCACTCTGACACTTCTCTCGCGCGCGGTGAGTATGAAAATGCGCGTGTGACTCATTTCGTCCCGCAGCGAAACGCGATAAATTTCGAAAATTCATTCGAGGCCTCGGCCGATACGAGCATTAACGTCAGCCAGCCGAATAAAATTAAAAGACTCGCGGAGTCTCGTCCGGGTAGCGCATGTGTAAGTGAGACATAAAAAAAATCTCCAAGTCCCCCGATAATCGGGATAGCGCATTGACTGACACGACGCCGCAGCTGCGCAGTAGTAGCAGTCGCTGTAGTATAAGTAGCAGCAGGAGCTGCGCGGCCGTATCGAAATTTATATCGACACACTCACGTCGCGCCGTACGGATTCCAAAATTTAAAAGGCCTCTCGCGTCATTTTCGCGGACTGGCTGCTTTTTCTATAGTATGCTAATGAGGCTGCACTGCTCGGGCCTCGATTAGCATCTGTCAACGAAATCGCGCTATGGCCACACCCGCGCTCAGCACGTATTCGCGCATTATGCACACTATATAAGTGTACACACGTACATTATCGTATATACGTATACACATCGATCGCGAATTCCCGGCTCCCTTATCGGACGCGTGTTTTACCTTTGTCGCGGGCTCGTAGACACTTTTTTTTCGCGGCTGCCGCAGGCGCAGCTCTCCTTCTCTAATACTACTATCGGCTCGACACGCGAAATGCATTTTCTCGCGCTCACGACTCGCGCCTCGACATTTCGAGCCATCGACGCGTGTCAAAGCCGCGGCGGTGCATACGGGCTCTGGTGTACACCGTAGTGCACCCGATGGTGTGCCCCCCCAAGTGTCTCGCGGCGAGCGGCGCAATTAGCGTTGCGGGGACGGCAAAAATTCGCATTCTAGACGCCGGCGATAAGTGAGAAGGAAAAATTTCAAGCCTGTGGGAATTGGTAATTAAGAACGAGTGTTATTGTTAATTGTGCGCGCCCCGCTTATCGAGCGGCGATCTTTGAAAGTGTGTATACTGTATAGTACGCCTTCGGTGGCTGCTGTGGGTGTAGTAAACGGTGTAGGAAAAACTGACAGGGTTTGCATAACTGTGCAACTTCTGGCTCGTACGGATTTTTCTTTTTTTTTTCACCGATTTTCCAACGTTTAGTTTTATCGCCGCGCGAACAATGCGGCGTTTTGACCATTTACGGCTCATCGCGTTTCCCTTCGCGAGAGCCTCAACGCGCTCGTAAGAGAGTTTGCTAATTATAATTTACGTGTATTTCTCTCGGAGAGTTCCAGGAGCTTATCCGTCGACGATACGGCCGCGACGCAGAAGCGATGCCGTGTGATATTACGCTAAAACACACTCTTCGATATATTGTGCACGGTATAAATCAATCGCGGCTCTCCGCGATATTGAGCAAGAAATGCGAGTATATGAGGGCAATTTAATGGGAATTCCGAGGCGTTCCCATTGGCAGACAGAGAGAGAGAGAGAGAGAGCGACAAAAATGCCGGCAATAAATTAAGATTAAATTTTTTTCCAATCAGACTATAGATGTGGGCTGCGCAGCTATATGTATATGCTATATATAATATACTTATATATGTAATATGTATTATAAGCGCGTAAACACGCGCGCGCGGGTACACACACGGGCGGCAAGTAGAAACGGACGTGTCCGCCAAGACGTAATTTCAGCTTAAAACCCCGAGAAAGTTTTCTCTGAATGACCGGAGGGGGGAGAAAAAATTACTTTTGTTCCTAATGCTTCCAATTTTCTTTATATGCATCCATTACGTAAAGACGTATATCTCGACCCGGAGGTAATTTGCATGAACTTATGCACCAGCTTGAAAATACTAGTCCGCAATTTGCAGGCACACCTTGTTTCAGCGGAGAAATAAAGAGCGCGTCCTGGACGAGAAAGACAGAAAAAAGATCGCTTATATACCCCACCTAATATGCGAATGTTATTTCTTCTCTGAATCCGCAGACGACGACGACGACGGCTCGCAAAAATCCAAATAAATTTAATTTCCGCGCCGTTCCCGCTCCCCTCGCACACTACACACAGACACAACACCGAAAGCAATGTAAAACAGCGATTTGCAATTTATCACCGATATACATACAAGCTTATACGCGTAGTATCGCTCGCTCATTTCCAGAATGAAATTCCGATCCAGCCTCGATATGGTAATTTCCTTCGTTCACGAGATAATTTCTCTTTGTGCCTGTGTGTTGTATGCGCGCGTCTGTGTTTCCGTGCAGAACCTCGTCGGGCAATTCCCGGGCCGCATATGTGTATATATACGTTATACAGTATACACACGACGCGAGCGGCGCAATTCTCGCGGGAGAGAAACCGAAAATTCCAGCGCGCAAATAAATTCGCCCGAGCGTTCAACTAACGATCCGCGATTCGTCAACTGCTCGACGACGACAAGGCGGAATCTACCCGTCGTCGTCGTCCTCGTCGTCGCTGGAATAGAGCTGTATAAGCAGAGAAGAAGAAAAAGATTCCGTCTCTCGTTGGCGCGGCGCGCGTATATAGATATATATACATTTATACGCCGGGGCCTCTCGGATCGTTTCTAATTAGCGGACTTGGCCTCGGGATCGAATTAACATTTAGCTTCTGGGAGAGAAACGACGACGACGACGACGAGGAGGACGACAACTACGAGGACGGCTTGAAAAATCTTCCTCGTCTTATCTTCCGCGCGCGAGGAGAGCGTATACTATATACACACATATATATACGTATATACAGTGGCGGTAGTCGCTGTTATACGCGCGCATCAGCAGCGCAGCGAGTTCGCGCAAAGAAAAGCTTAATTTCAAAGTGGCGCATATTTCATACGATTAAAAGAGCCCGGCGCATGAGCTTTAATGGCCCTAAATATAAGAGGATGTTCGCGATCGGCTTGCGATTTTGCTCTCGGCCTTCCGATAACGGCCTATATACGTATATCTCGTGCCGCGAGAGCGGCTACTGCCCAACGCGCTGCGGCCAGTGCAGCGTCTCGTTACACTTTTGCGCGTTTGCGAGGCGACTCGAATTTTCTTACACGCGCGCATTTCTGCGTTTTTAATTATACGAGATAACGCGCGGACATTGGAAGGTGCATATACATACGCGTCGCGCTTTTTAATCGAATTTCCATTAAAGTTTTACCCGATAACGCGGATACACGCGCGTATTACACGTAATTCGAATCCATCGTTCAAGCGAGTATCCGATAATGCCTTAACGCTTGTATCGGGGCTTCGTTTGTACATTTTCGGTAAGTGTACACCGACTCTTTTAATTTGCCTCGGCTGTGTATTAATACACTCACCGACGAGATGTATATACGCGCGCAGGTAATAAAGATACTCGCGAAACATTGTTGCGTAACTAATGACCCTATCTCTCGGCTTCGTCACGCGGACCTCGACTTTTCGAATGCGAGCTGCGAAAATAGGATAATTAAAGACGCGGGTATACATGTATGCGCGTATATACTCGCCTCTTCTTCGCGGCCGCGGTGACGTTGATTTACGCTCCCTCTAATTACAATTGAAATCAGCGGTAGCGCGAGGCGCATGTTCCTATCTCTTTGGCGTTTCTTTTCTTGCGGGCTTTCTTTTTTTTTCTTCTTACACACACACAGCGCGCCGCAGCGCACGTTTCCCCGGTTTATTCATCTCCGTCGCATTAATCAGATGGCGCGAGCTTTTGCGCGCCCTCATCGTTCGTCAGCTGCTGCTGCCGCGTGCGCTCCTGCACAGCCTTTTATTTCTCTTCCCTCGGAGAGAGGCCCGGGCTGCGCCTCGATCTCCGACGATTATCTCGTAATCTGCGGGCGCTCGTGCGCGGAGCGGCTCTACGTTAGATTTGTACGTATGCGCGCGAGGGTATGAATGAGATAAAGGTGTTTTGCCGTCTCTTATGTGCATTATATAGGCGAGCGAGTTTGTTGAATTGATGTTTTCGAGGGGCGCTCGCTCGCGCAGTGGAAAAACGAGTTCTGATTGCGCGTCACGTTTTGGAGATGCTGAAATCACGTGTTAGACTTTAAGGGGGAACCTTGGCGAAGTTTTTGTGGGAATAATTGAAATCAAAGTGACTATATGTACTAAAACTATGTTTGGACCTCGCTTTGAATTCATACAGTAAATTGAATTAACCTAACGAGACTTAAAGTATAAGCTTGTAAATTAAAGAAAATGTTTATGTTATTTGGCCAAGTATCTAGGAGACAAATATTTTCGGTATTACATCTTGTTTCTAAAAAACTTGACCTGAAATTCTGCTGCACCAGAACCTCCTCTGTCGTAGCTGCTAAAAGCGATTTACTGGGTTCACGGTTTTCTGCCCTTTGGCACCGTTTTTGTTCATAAAAGACTTCAGACACACAAATAACTTGAACTATTTGATACTATTTTTGAAAAATACTTTTAATGCATCTTGTTCTAAAAAAATGTTGATGAAAATAAAAAGAAAACAGTTTATAAGTATCGCATATATCTTTTGACGTTCGTAATATCAAAGTTCTCCGAACGATTGGTATTGTTTCTCAGAATGCACTATATCAAAAAACTTCTTCCAATTCAGACAGATTCAAGACGATATCGAGATTAATTTATGGCGAATACTTTCCGAGAGAGATTTAGAGGCTTCGGACTATACCGCCATATCGAAAAACACTGCGCAGCGACCCATAAATCTTCCTACACCGCGACTACCCGAAAAACTGTTAATTACTTCATTGTATGCACTTACGCGCGGCTTCCCTCTTCCCCCCCACACACACACAAAATAAGGAAAAAAACGTCGATGCGGCCGCAGCCGACTCTACGCGCTCGCACTCGTAATGAACCGCGAGCCGTAGCGATACTAATTTCGTAAATTTATTTCGCCGACGACTTGCGCGCACGATGCGCGTCCAGCAGGGGTGTCGCCTAACGAGAAATGCGCGCGCGGCCGCAACGTACAATCTACATAAGACTGTTCAGCCCGGGCTTTCCGACGTCGTCGTGCACCGCGGATCAGCTGCAAAAAGAGCGGCGGGCGCGCAGTCCGAGAAGAGGATCGTTATGCATCCGCTGACAATTCGCCGCGTGACGCCCGGATCGATATATATCGATTGATTTATCTCGCTCGATTTTCTCCGGGCCAAAGCGGCCGCGCGACGGCCGTTTCTCCTTTTTCATGCGCGCGATCCTTTTCTAAAGGAGAGAAAGACGGACGGAGAGAGAGAGAGAGAGAGAGCGAGAGAGCCTAATGACATTGGCTCTCGAGCCTCGCTCGGTTGATTAAAAATGGCATAATGAAAGAAGACGCAAAGCCACACGGACAATGACCGCCGCGGGGCGCGAGAGAAAGAGAGAGAGAGAGACTCGCCGACACAGACCGGCCGAGAGCGGGAGAAAGAGAGAGAGAGAGAGAGTTTAGTTATTCGGGCGATCAATCACCGCTTCTACAAGAAGCGCATAACCCGAAAACGGTCTCGCCGGAGAGGACGTCGAGGAGCAGAGAGCCGAGCGCTGGTGGAGGAGCTGAGGAGGGAGTGAATTAAGGGGACGGGAAAAAATTTGACAGGCCGGGAAAGAAATTAGCCCGGGAAAGTTGGAATAATTGCGAGCATTCTTCTCCCTCGCATAAATCAACGAAATATCTCGTAGACAATAGCGCAAGTGTCCAAATTCAGCCAAAAGATACACAGCGCTCTCTTGGCATCCGTCTCTCTCTCTCTCTCTCTCTCTCTCTCTCGCGACGAAAGCTCTTGCGCTTTAACGCGTGTACTCCCGAGACGTGTGTTACAGTCGCTCACCCGCTCAGGCAATACGCATATACGTGACAAATCGTCGCTTCATCCGCCAGTTACGCGATATTCGAGAGAAGGCGACTGTATAGCGCGTCTCTAGCATTCCGCGCATACGCCGTAATGGAGAGCGCGGCGGCGACGCGCCCAACAATTTCCTCGCAAATTGCTTCTGGCTGTCCTCGCCTCATCCCTCATATCCCCTCGTGGCGAACGTCCGCGTCTCTTTCTCCTCCCATTTTTTCTCTTTTCGGACGCGAGTGCTATATACACCTCCTTATACGCTCCCTCTCTCTCTCCCGGTCGCGGATAATAATAAAATATCACAATCATCGCGGCTATAACTACTGTTTCATTAAACGATTAATTAACCGACGATATACGACGCAGATAGCGTCTTTCGCTCCCGAGCCATTACTCGACCGCTCTCTCTCTCGCTCCTTTTTCTCCTCTTTTTCTATACTCTCCGCCCGGCGCCCCCCCCCCATCCCCCTCGTCGCCGCGTGCACTTTTCCATCCCACCTTCTTTCTTCGCCCGCCGCCGCTCTTTATATATATCCGCCCGAAACTCGTTTTTTGCGGGACTCTCCGCGCGGCCGAAATTAAAAATTCTAGCGGAGAGTCGTATACTATACCTCTATATATACAGAGCAGCCGGGACACACCGTTACAGCGACGAGACGTGAAATTTTTGCGAAATTTATAATTATACACTTGTATATTAATAATACCGCGCGCGGGGGGAATTCCGATCGCGCCAATAGTATACACGAGTATTAGCGGGAATGATGAATGCGCATTGTCGGCGTTTTGCGTAAATAACGAGAGGTGGGACATCTGTCATTCCCCAGCGATAATCCCCGCGCAGATGGATGTGCTTTTTATTTCGCTGCGCTGTGCAAAGAGCGATGATTCATCAATTCGATTTTCAAGACGAAACTCGGCTTCTCTCACCGCGGGCGCATAACACCACACGACCGAGTCGTTAGCGAGTATCGCGTATATATATACATACGCATGTGTATATACTTTAGCGCGCAACAACGCAGTGCACAGTAGGTTAAAAAGCGAAATCTATCGTCCATCATCCGGCAATTTACATTTTCATAGCCGGCTGGCAGTTAGCTTCTTTCGACTCTCTCTCTACCCGGTATAATACAAGCGCAAAAGCCGCTGCTTTTTGCAGACCACATCGGTATCGACGATTCAGCTGCTGCAGCGCCGCGGCACCGTTACACGTGCCAGCTCTTTTTCATTTCTCTCTCTCTCTCTCTTTCTCTCGCGCTCAGCCGCCGCGCAGCGGTACTCCGCCACACACTATGCCAAATGCGCGAAATGACAAATGAATATTGTCAATCAAGAAAAATAATGACGTTCGCGCCGTCGTCCGCGTCCGGCAATAATAACGACATTTTTCTCCGGTGAGGTATAAGCCGCGCACACGCGGACCTTTTTGTCCCTCTCCCTTATCGTCGCGTTTCTTTCTCTCGCGCGCGCGCGCGCTCGCACCGCATGTGCGCACACTCGTAGATAAGATTTTTCGCGGCGTATAATGGCAGGAGCCGGCCGACGAAAGAAGCGCGTGAAAAATCACCGGCCGCGCGCGCGTCGCCGCCCCCACCGGCCCCGACTTCGATTACTTTATTTATCACAATTTGCTGACGTTGATTTATCGCCCCGCGCGAGCGCGCGTGCGTCATTGCAATTTACATCGGCCATCTCTCAATGTAACCGTCTCACTTAACGACCGGCGGAGTCGCCGCCGCCGCCGCAGACGCAGCCATCGCTGAGTAGGATATATACTACTAAAGGGGTTAAGAGTTATTTCTCAATATTTTAATGGCTGAGCTGGAATTCGAGATTTGCGCGAGCGAGCCGCGGCGTCGGGAGCTTTGCTCCGGAGAGGGGCGCGAGCGACTTTCCTTATTGAAAGGATACGCGCTGTGCGCCTCGGTCGGATTACGTCTGATGCGTCTATTCTCAAAGCGTCGGTTAAATCGGCCCATTTTTCCGACGCGTTGTGCTATTTATGCACCAGGGAGCGGATTCGCTCCAGCTAAATGAGGTCCTCGACGGCGCGAAATTGCGGGCAATCATCTCCGCAACTATATATCTGTTTTGCGCCTGGACTTTTTGAAAGATTGAACGCTTCGCGATGTCCAGTTATTTGACGGGTGCAGAGACCAATAGTTGCGGAAGACGCGGGAAAACTGTGCAACTGGACAAGTCGAGGATAACTGAACTTGCATATTGAATTCTCAAAAAGGCCAGGCGGCAAAAGAAACTGTATAGATGATTACCTACAATTTGAGCAGTCAGGCATATATGAGTCATTCCACGGGATACTGGAAACTTCTGGGGGCCCCGACTACCGAAAAATTTTGGGTAGGGCACACTTACCAGACCTATTTTTTCTGATTTCTGGGACCCCTCCGAATAAGAAACCGTGCGAGCTGCATCATTATCGGTTGCCACCCGGGTTTTCGGTCGAAAAAACGCAAAAATCTTCATACATTTTCTTTTGCATTTTTACTGTTGAGCGCATTATTTGTGTACTGTGAGGTACTGTGAGTCCTATGGGACTTGGCGCTATACTTTATATATACAGAACGAAAGTGCAGCTCAAGAGCTTTAAATCGAGCCTAAAATTTTTAAAATCGGATGTTCCGGTCACGAGTTACGCACGCTTCAATACTGCTAACTCTTTATAGGGCTCTCGCAAAACTAATCGATTTTCACTTTTTTTCTTCAAATCCTCGAAACTTTTGATCCAGTGACTCGATTTTAAAGTTTAATAGCTTAAATTAAAGCTCTTTTCCTCAACTTTACGATTTTTAGGTCGAAAATTGATTTTTCTTATCTATTGAGCTATATATATGCGTTCAGAAAAACAATCCCCTTTAGAAGCATATATATAGATCAACAGATAAAAAAATTTAAATTTAGACCTAAAAACCAAAAAGTAGAGGAAAAGAGCTTTAATTTGAGCTATCAAACGTCAAAATCGAAGCATTGGATCGACAGTAATAGGGATTTGAAGAAAGGGAAAAATGTCTGGTTTTTTGAAAAATCGAGCTATTTCGTGAAAGTCAAATCAAACCACTTTTTTCAAATGGTCATAAATTTTGATCGAGTAATTCGATTTTGACGTTTAATAGCTTAAATTAAAGGTATTTTCTTCAACTTTTTGAATTTTAAGTCAAAATTTAAATTTGATATATAGTGAGCTATATATATGCTTTCAAAGAACCAATCGGTTTTAGAAGCATATATATAGCTCACTACAAAAAAATATTTGTATCAACAAAAAAGCTGAGGAAAACAGCTTTAATTTAAGGTATTAAACGTCAAAATCGAATCACTCCATCAAAATTTATGACCATTTGAAAAAAGTGGTTTGGTTTGACTTTCACGAAATAGCTCGATTTTTCCAAAAACCAGACATTTTTCCCTTTCTTCAAATCCCTGTAACTGTCGATCCAATGCTTCGATTTTAACGTTTAATAGCTCAAATTAAAGCTCTTTTTCTCTACTTTTTGGTTTTTAGGTCTAAATTTAAATTTTTTTATCTGTTGATCTATATATATGCTTCTAAAGTGGATTGGTTTTCTGAACGCATATATATAGCTCAATAGATAAGAAAAATCAATTTTCGACCTAAAAATCGTAAAGTTGAGGAAAAGAGCTTTAATTTAAGCTATTAAACTTTAAAATCGAGTCACTGGATCAAAAGTTTCGAGGATTTGAAGAAAAAAAGTGAAAATCGATTAGTTTTGCGAGAGCCCTATAAAGAGTTAGCAGTATTGAAGCGTGCGTAACTCGTGACCGGAACATCCGATTTTAAAAATTTTAGGCTCGATTTAAAGCTCTTGAGCTGCACTTTCGTTCTGTATATATAAAGTATAGCGCCAAGTCCCATAGGATTTACAGTACACAAATAATACTCTCGACAGTAAAAAAGCAAAAGAAAATGTATAAAGATTTTTGCGTTTTTTCGATCGGAAACCCGGGTGGCAACCGATAATGATGCAGCTCGCACGGTTTCTTATTCGGAGGGGTCCCAGAAATCAGAAAAAATAGGTCTGGTAAGTGTGCCCTACCCAAAATTTTTCGGTAGTCGGGGCCCCCAGAAGTTTCCAGTATCCCGTGGAATGACTCATATAGACCTTGGTTCGGGCACATATCGAGTATAGGCGAGAGGATCTAACTGTTGCAGAGAATATGCTCTCCGTAGTTGTTAACTTTTTCTATAGCTTCGGGTAAAAATCTTAATGTGTAAAACGGCCTGGAAACTATGAAAATGCTCGTGAAAAATATATTCAGCGCCTGTACAGCTTGCCGATAAAACGCCTCAGCACATTTTTTTTTTTCATCACATATGCACACCTGACGCCGAACGTATACTTTCCCACATTATCAGTGCGTTTCGACCTCACTTCTGCAGAAACAAAAAATTTCAAAAAATTGCATACCTCGTGTGCTTTCTAGCACCAGTTGGGTAAGAGTTCACTCGCAGAAGTGCCAAGTACGAAAGACACCCGCAGACGGTCGGGTGTACGGAACAAACGAGCCCAGCCAACATCATGTCGCCAATCAACAACGCAGTCTACCCATATAAACCCCCCACCCAAGGCATCAGGGCAAGCCGACGCTCGACGGGCCGCATTACACAAAGAACGAATAATCCGCAGAGTGGAAGGCAGACACATTGCGCGCATTATGACGTACACGCGTCCGAAGGTGCAGCTTAATGTACTAATCGCTCGACGCCGCGGCAGCGCGCAGGCTATCGCGGCAACATCGTGTTCCATTATCTGAGCCGCTGCCGCCGCCGACGCCGCCGCATATACAGCCGTTTGTTTATGGCGGACACATTTGCGTGGCGTAGTAGTACACACACGACGCGCCGCCGCGGCAGCTGCAATAGAGATATAGTTCCGTACGTACACACACGAGTGTCTCTATATATATACCTACTACGTGTATGCGTATACACGTATGTATACATATATGCGTCCGTAGCGTGTTATATACGTAGAGACACTGACGCAGACGCCGGAGAGAAAGAGATAAGGACGGATGTCACAACTCGATGTATCTATGCAGCAGCCGCCCCCCCCTTCCCCTCCGATCGTCTCTCTCTCTCCCACACACGCACGACTCTCTCGGAGCGTGCGAGTATTGAGTTGCGCGCGCCCGATCGCTTCCGACTCGATAAGCGCGCGTTTAGACGACGAGATAAGGAATCGCCGCCGACGCCGCGGCTTCTATCGATGGACGTGTGTTCTCCACGTGTATAATATACATGTATATGCGCGGTGGCAACGATTATCCCTCCCGCAGGCCTCTCTCTCTCTCTCTCGGCAGCTCGAATTTTCTGAGAGAGAGAGAGCTTGCGCTCGTGCAGCATTCGCTATATCGAGGCTCGCTCGGATCGATCGGCCCGATATCGCGCGGAAATGTTGATTAATTAAAAAGCTTTCTCGCCCCGTGCGCTAGATGCCTATCTGCTGTAATGCTCCTGTGGAATCGTTTATTTCAGGGTTAAAGCGTGTCAACCGCCGATAATTGTCGGACCGCCGCGCGGATCGCAATTCGAGCGCGTGTGCTCTATATAAGGACTTATCACACACTTCGGCGTCGCTTCTCGGCAGTGAGCTTCCCAATAAGAATAATAGCGGGATATATATGTTTGTCGAATTTCACTGAAAAAATGCACTTTTCTTTGGTCTAGAAATCGAAAAATATTTTTTAAAGCTAGAGGTTCGGCACCAATGGGACTTTCTTCTGTAAGTCAAAAGATGATGAAAAATGCCGAGGAACATGCGAAATATAGAATATGAAAATTTAACATGGGGAGGCATATGGAGGAAAAAGAAAAAATTGGCTATTCGGATTTTTATTATTTGTTTTTTTTTTTAAATAGGCATAACTTTTGATCAGAGCATCGAAACTTGGCATACTGTTTTTTAAATTAAAGCTCTTTTGTAATACTTCATTATAGTGTTATTCGAAATTTTATTGGTGCCTCGGGAACATTAGTAGTGGTTATTATTCCAGTGTTTTGACGCATTAATTTTCTGTAAAAAAAGCGTAAAATGGCTCAAAAATATGGTTACTAGTAATTTTTCCCATGTTCCTCTGCACTTTTAACTATCTTTCGGCTCTCAGAAGAAGGTCTGATCGGTCCGAAACCTCTAGCTTTAAACAAATTTTTTCGATTTCTAGGCCTAAGAAAAGTGCATTTTTTCAGTGAAATTCGACATATATATAGACGACCACCACCGCGAAAGGAAGAGCGAGCTGCGCGATCGAGCCTCCGCGATACACTCGCTTATCTAAATATTATAATCGATCCCTCGAGAAAATCGCTCGCTCCGCGGGCGCATGATTAATGGGCGCACCTCACCGCGGGGGGGGGGGGGGCGAGCTTCTTCGAGCTTTTCACTCCTCTCTTTTTTCGCCTCTCTCCCTCTCCCTTTCGTTTTCGACGCAGCGCGCGTTGAACTTTTCGCTGCGCGTTTTGATTGAAAAAAAGAAGGAAAATCGAGGCGAACCAGAGCGATTCCACACGCGAGATAGAGCTCGAGGGATGAGGATCGAGGGAAAAACAGGCCTTCCTCCTTACACCGTGTGGCTATCTCGTGCGTGTTATGGCGAAACGCTTTGCTAATATTTTTGTTTCTGATATGCCCTTGATAATGGCTTGACATTGGGAAAACTGAGATGAACGTGTTTCTGCAGTAAATTTTTTTTTTTTTTTGGAGGGCTTGGTACATCGAAGTTTTCTGTGGTCATAGATGGAGCCGTAGTTATTCTCAGTATATATACGTTATCTGCGGACATCGTTATCGTTTACGAATAAAAGCACACTTCGAAAAAAGATCTGTTTTGTAGTTTGACATTTTTAGAGTATCTAAGAGAGTAAACACATTAGTCCAGGATCTGATGGACGTAAAGTGCATGACCGATACTTGAGGTTTATCAGATCCTGAATAAATTTGTCTAACCTAATGCTCTAAAAATGTCAAACTAAAATAGAGCTTTTTTTAAATGCGCTTCTCTCTTCGTTCACGTGTCAAGCCTGTCAAACAGCACATTTTATTATTTCACTCAGCATAAACTATACTGCTCAACAATAATTATATATACTTATCTGTATTTTGGCCTAGTTACCCGATGATACTTTACAGCATAAATTTTCACGAATTTTTGTCAAATTAACTGAAATCTTTTTGCGAGCGAAACACACTTCTGAAACGCGTGCGTTACTGTTATACGCATGTATACAATGTAATAGCAGCCTGTTCCCGCAGCGTTTTTTGTTTAAATAACACACTCCTACTGTGCAGCGCTTTTATTGCAAGCGTTAATCGGCCAGTTAGCCGAGATAATAACACAGTAAGCATGACAAACGTCATTAATTGGACGAATAAAACGGAGCGACGCGATGAATTTATCGGTCCCATCGCGTCCGATGCAGCTCTCGGGCCATTTTATTATCATTTCGGAAAAGGTCCCATCCGCCTTAATTCTGTAATGAAACCGCCATTAACCTCCTCCCCCCTTGTCCTGCGAAGTATAGAGGTATAACGCTAAAACGGTAAAAACAATCACTTAGCCGGCGCTTTACTGCGAGTATTCCACGCAGTCCTATGTGTAACAATCGCGCAAAAATGCCCAATAAAAAGGAGGGGGGGGGGGGCGAGTGCCCTCCTTACTTTTATCGCATCAGAGAACTATAAACGCGCGACAGAACGATAATCGGCCCGCAAAAAATAACAAGAAGGAGCGCGATCGCCCGGAAGAGAGACTCCCCGGCTTTACGATACACAGCGGCATTTATTTATTTCTGGCGCCCAACGCGTAGACCCGCGAGCTCCTCTTCCACGCACACACGGCCGAAACGAAGCAATGACGCACGCGATCCCCCGGTTACAATTGCGCATTGTTGCCCGACTCCGGACTGCCGTCATTTTCACTTGCTGCAACGCAACGCAAGACCAAGACAGAGAGAGAGCAAGCAATGCCCCAAACGGTTTCTCCGAACGACGAAATAGCCGCGTGTATACGCGAAGCAGGAGAGAAAACGGGATCGAATGGGATTTACTGCGGACCGCCGCTGCTGCGGCTGTGCGGAGAGCCGCGTGGAAATCGCCGGATTCCGCTTGTGCCGATTTTTTTGGTATGTATATGCACACCGATTTTCAGCATTAGCCGGACGATCGACGAGCACGTGTTGCGCCGTGTCACAGATCCGCCGTGTCAGCGTCTGTACACGGCGAGAGACGTCCGAGTAAATAAGAGGAGTCGGCCGAACTTTCATCCGTAACAATAAGTACTGCACACAAAGGGCATTCGATGCGTCATCGAATCTCTCTCTCTCTCTCACTCGCGGGCTTCGGGACTTCCCCGATAATTAATGCGGAGGCGTTTGAAGTGAGCCACTCCCATCGGAACTCAATCACCTCCTCGCGCAGAAGAGTAGCTTATCGCGGCCGCGCTAAGAAGAAGAGAGTCATCCTAATAAATTTAAAAAACGCAGTGATTAATTTTTCGAAAATCGATAAGTCGTCGCTCGTGTGTATGCGCGTGTGCGTGAAACAAAACGGCGCATTGTCCGATCGAATGGGGGGAAAAAAAGGAACTGTGAGCAACTACTGATTTATACCACGAGAGCTTTTAATCATATGTATACGTTAAAAACAGAAATAGCCGACTACACGCTGCGCTTTATCACACCAGTGTACACAGATAAGTTCTGAAAATTTTTTTCGGAGGGGGGTCACACATCGAGGGTCCGAGAGTGCACAACCGATATTATTCCACAGAGCGCATTTGTCTTTTTGCTTAATTAAAGCTTTATTCGACAGTCGCGTCAATCAGTCGGAGAAGGCACTTATCGATCAGCCGTGAAACGACCTCGATCGCTCAGAAGCGTAATATCGCGAGGGATACGATATAGCGGCGCTCTTGCGTATAAAAAATTATCTCGTGTCGTTTGCGCGGTGTATCTTGATACACTTTTTTACCCTCATTTTGATTGACGTGATATATATACGCGCCGAATTCGACGCGGATTGTACCGATCCTACTCCACTCTCGATCGATCAGCTGTACGCGGGAAGTGTATTAAAAACGCGGCGCGCGCGGCGAGGAAATTTTTCAAAATTCCAGCGCGCTGCAACAGTGAAAAGTATATAGGCGCGAATCGATGCACTCGTATACGTTTTGTAATTTGTACATCGCCGGTTGCTCTCGGCCGCCCGTATATATACGTGTATAACACATATATATATATAACCTCTCTCAACCATCGGCATCTCTCTCTCTCCTCTCGCTCGAGAGTCCATTAAAGATTTTGAGATTCGACGAAAGAAATTTTAATGTAATTATACGCCCGAGCAATAAATACGAGTCCGATAAGCTGTTTGCAGAGAGCGAGTCTCTCTCTCCCCCCCCCCCCCTCTCTCTCTCTCTCTCTTCGATATCGAGTAGCGACAATCGCGCGATGAGGCTCGAAAAAAATATCGAGCGCGCTGAGAGAAAGAGCGAGCGTCGTTAGCCGCTCGCGCGAGAAAGAGACCCGCGTATACATACGTACATACAATATACATACATGTATATTACATATATGTATATACCGCTGCTGGGCGGCTGTCCGTGTGTGTATGGGCGCAGGTGCCGACTCGCCCCTTTATCATTATTGTTATTATAATTTCGGTACGGAGAGTTGATGAACCGATGCAGAATGAAGAAGTCGATGCTCTCTCGCTCGCGCTGCTGCGGCCGGAGGCTGCCCCGTGTGGAAGGTCCGCGCCGTCCGTTCGCGGTTGGCCCCCTGGTAATTTGTTGGGGCCCCGATATCATCGCTGCCAGTTATTCAGAGGCGTACGTATATACCCCGTGCTACCTACTATCTGCCGATAGCGCCGAGACTCTCCTTCTCTCGGCTCCGCTCGCTTCTCTCCTGTATACATATATATATATATATATATACGTACGTCGTACAACATATACATACGCGTGTATGTGTACAAGTGAGTCTCGCTGTGTGCAGCTGAGGAGAGAGAGAGAGAGAGAGAGAGTAAGAAGAAGAAGATGAGGCCCCGCGAACGGACCCCGATATCGCGAGGCCCTCTAACCGTATTCTCTCATATTCTCGAGTTGGCGCTTTTTTCAGCTCCTTTTTTCGCGATCGCGAGGTATGTGCTCCAAGAGGGGAAGAGAGAGAGCCAATATAAGCCTGCTAAGGGAAAAGAGCATTAAACGTCTTCCCTCTCTCTCTCTCTCTCTCTCTCTTTCTGCGCTCACGAGATTGCGAGGTATTCTCGCATGTGTATACATGTGCGTGTGTACACTATATACAATATACATGTATATACACCAAGCCAACGTGGCGTCGCTCAGCCTCGGCGGACGCGTATTATATACGTTTCTCTCCGTTTTTTTTTTATTCACCGGCGCTTACTTATATACAAGGTGTCGAGATCGCGAGCGCGCGAGCGCTTGATGAGAATGAAAATGAAAATCGCGCGCTCGACTTTTTAGCTATATTACATTATACATAATAACAGAAGCGAGAGAGAGAGAAGAGGAGACGGATACGTATCTGGCGCGATACCCGCATTACGCTTTTCAGGATAGCGAGAATTCTCTCGCGAGCGTGGCGTACGCGCAGCGTAATCGCGAAAAATCAATCGCCAAGGCCGGGGGAGGAAGCCCCTCCCGATCTCGCGTCCGTGAAAAAGCGATCGTCTCTCGCGATCGAGCGGTTATAAGGTGGCTATAAGGAGGTATGCACGCGTGTGTATATATATATTATAGTCGAGGTCGCGGCGAGTCCTCTGCACACATGTACATCGTCTTTTCGATTCGCACCCGGGGCGCGTAACACGACACCCCACCTACGTAAGCGGACGCCGGGAGGGGGGGGGGAGAGAGAGGAGAAAAAGGAAAGCAGCGGCTATATCGTACGCAGCTCGAAGAAAGAATATTGTAACCTCATATGCGGCCTGTGCGCGTTTTTATACGCGCCGTCGCGCTCGTTTTCACCTTGTAACGCGCTCTTTTTTAATTTCGCGACATGCACTCCCGTTTACGTGCCCCCTCAATGCGTCTCTTCGATCTTGCCATTGTGCGCTACCCGCTGCTTTTTTTTCTCGCAAAAATTTACACGCGTATTTAACGCACACCGCTCGCGCGAGTTGTACAAAGTATCGTGTGATTGATATGCTGGATATGCGCCGACGACGTGTTTGCCGTAATTAGTTCATTGACGCGGTGTACGTATGGCGCAATTGAAAGGACTGCATTATTTTTTGTCAGTCCATTCAGCTCGCGCCGCGACGATGTACGTTGTGTATAGCGTGTGATGTGCGAAAAACCGGGCGAACACACTCGGTTCGCTTGTATAAGTCAAAGTACGTGGCGAGAGCCGAGAAAAAGGTGTCATTGTTTATCCGGACGCATTATATACATTACACAGGCTCCGCGCAGTATGTCAGAGTCGTGCGTAATGAAACGCTCGCTGTACACAAGTGTTTGTACGTATTACGTACGCGTCTCTCGGAGGCGAGGCGCGAGAGGGAAAAAAAGGAAGAAAAAGGATTGATTGTTCCGTATGCCACGATCGCGCCTCATCGCCTCGTAATACACTTACTATACGTGTGGGGCGCGCGAAAAACACGAGGAATTCGAAGTTGAAAGAGAAAAAACGTTCGCACCCACTTGAAGAAATGCGCTGCGCATATTATATATGTGCCGCGTGTAACGCGAAAGAGAAAGAGAGACTCGGTATAGTATGGACAGAGAGATGTAACAATAGTCTCGCGCGAACCCGGGCACGTAATGCTTGTCAACATCGGTTAGCGCGACGTTTTCTCGCGGCCATTGATGCCCCACACTTTCGGCCCGACGAGTCGCACACACACACGCACATACACGTTTTATATAATACGCGTCCGATGCGGGAGATTTCTGCGTATATATACTCTGCGTACGTACACCCCGAGAGCGAAAAGGTTCGATCAATGAATCCGCGTGTGGGTACAGAGAGTGCATTTTCTAAATGTGTGTGTGTAACGTGCATACATATATATATACATATATGTGAAGGGTGTTACTCTCTCGCACGTATACGCGAGAAGCAGCGCATATAAGAAGAACCGAGAGAGAGAGAGCGAGAGAAGGCTCTTTATTTCTGGAGCGATGCTTTGTCGAAGGCCTCGCTCGAGTGCGGGTTTCTTCATGTCTTTGTTAGCGAGGCGAGAAATTCTGTCTGTCCTCTACAATTACACACGTCGCGGCGGCTGCTGCCGCTGCTGCTGCAGCAGCAACTCTCCCCCTCCGCATTCGGTGCAACCACCGCACCATTTGCGAGAGAAGCTGCTGCGCTGTATACTACTGCTGTTGCCGACGCCGCTGCATTGCGGCGCACATGCATACGTTGCATATATATATAACTCGTATACGTATATACCCTTGGCGCTCCGCATCCGAGGTGTGATTCCCGAGTGTGCGCGGCAGCTAGACGACGCACTTATACGCGCGTAGCAGCCGATATGTGCAACGAGCGCACAGTCTTTGCTTGCGCCCCGTGATGCTGCTGATGGAACGGCTCCCGATGGCTTTCTCACCATCCGCTTACGTACGCGTACGCGTATACGCGACCACGACACCACCTTCCCCCCTTTCGACTGCTGCTACTGTGATATATGTACGCTTCGCCTACTCCGCGCGAAAGAGCTGCGCTCTCGGAATTAAGAGAGAAAAATCTTTGCGAGTTAATTGGCCCCGCGCCGCCGACGAGAGAGAAAAAATTTATTCCGAGAGGGGCGAGCTGTTTCTTTTCTATACGTATGTACACGCGCGTGTATCGTGTGCGCACTTGTGTTGAATTTCAATGAAAAAATGCACTTTTCTTTGGTCTAGAAATCGAAAAAATTTTTTTTGAAGCTAGAGGTTTCGGACCGATCGGACTTTCTTCTGTGAGCCGAGAGATAGTCAGAAGTGCAGAACCATATTTCTGAGCCATTTTACGCTTTTGCACAGAAAATTAATGCGTTAATACACTGGAATAATAACAATTACGAAGGTTTCCGAGGTACCAAGAAAATTTCAAATTACAGACTATAATAAAGTACTACAAATGAGCTTCAATTTAAAAAACAATACACCAAGATTCGATGTTCCGATCAAAAAATTATGCCCCCTTAAAAAGAAAAAATAATAAAAATCCTTAAATTTGTGCAACCTTTTACATCACTTTTAATATTTTGTGCACAGTTTAATTATTAGTCGAAAATATTGACTTATATTTAAAAAATTTTACGAACAATATCTTCGTTCTAATGTTTTGTGCCTAACAAATTGCGTGCATTACTATTATGTGCAGAAATTACACTTAGCCAAAAATCCGAATATGTCCCACTATGTTAAATTTTCATATCCTGTATCCATGTTCCTCAGCGTTTTTCATCATCTTTTGGCTTACAGAAGAAAGTCCCATTGGTCCCAAACCTCTAGCTTAAAAAATGTTTTTGCGAGATCTAGACCGAAGAAAAGTGCATTTATTTTTTGAAATTCGACTTATACATACGTAACATGCAAAGTTTACACGCTAAATTTGTTGTAACAATTAGCCCACTGCTTTTTGTTGCGGCGCGCGGCGAAAAATCGTAATTGGCCGATCGCCTCGAATGTTATAGGACACACAAGAAAATACAACGTCCTTAGGAGACTCGTCTCTATAGCGCATAACTATAGCCGCTCGTCGATTAACGAGCATCGCTTTTTAGAACACCCACAGAGAGAGCGAGAGCGTCAGCTCTCCACGGCGAAGATTTATTAACCGTCCCCGACTGGTTTTTCGCCCATACTCCGTCAAATTGCGTCTTTACCGTTAGTCGCGCACAGCTCGCGCGCACAAACAGCCAACTTTTTCCTCCTCTCGCCGCGAAGCCATAATTAAATGTGTGCTGCTGCACAGACCCGCGCGATATGCTCCGCTCGCCCGCAGCATCCCCTTCGACTCCGCAGACACGTGCGACCCCTTCCGTGTACATCTATACGCGCGTATAGATATAGTCCCCGCTTTCCTCCTCGAGATCGATACTGGGACGCGCGTGCGGTCGCCAGGTGAGCCGCGCCGCCGCTGCAGCAGTCATCCAACACCTCGTGCAATTATGGCTTCCTAAGTACAGCGAGGTAAGACACGCGCGGCCCAACTTGCGCTAGGTCACTGTTCTACGCGCGCATACGCGTGTGTATTGTATATATATATAAGTGCGTGCGGTGTAATTCATCGGAAATTGAAGAAGTCCCCGGTGGCAGCTACCGTTACGCCGCGCGCGCGTCAATTTGTCGTTCACACGTATTGTCTCGTTTCCTATGCGCGTGTAAAGCGGGCCGATCGTTAATTAACGGATGGAGAGGGAGTATATACGCACCGAGCGATAGTTGCCGGTTCGAAAATTATACCCTTTCGCTCTGCTTCCTATCTGGAGGTCGTTCGTTTCCGAAGCAGTATAGCTTCTATCGGTCGCAGTGCCTTAACTCTCTCTTCTCTCGCTCGGCAGCGTCGGGACGAGCCGCGGTTTCTTTAATCTTAATCAGAAGACATATGGACGTCACGGCAACAACATCCGAACACGAGTACGCCATTAGCGAACACGATCACCTGCCCTGACCCCGTATACTCGTTTTCCCCTCCCTCGCGTCTCGTCGCTGCCGGGTTGCAACCCCTTCATATGCGCGACGCTATGGAAAAGCTTCTCTACTCTATACGCGTGTATAGCAGCCCTCTCGACGCGCGTCGGGGGAATTTCATTAGCGCCGGGATTGGCGCAATTAATTAATTGAGAATGATACGCCCGGCCGAGTTTTCGAAACGCGCGTGATGATTGAAAAATTTTTTTGAACAATTGCATGGGCTCTTTAATGCTGTAGGGGAAATTAGTTATTGTTTACTTTTACGGAGGCGTGTTAAAAATTCAGTTGAAGATAAAAATTAAAAATCACATCAAATTTTGTGATTGTATAAATATACGAGCTGTAACTGAACATTGAAATACGATATGTAGAGCATTTTAATTAGCATACAATTCATGTGAATTAGAGTCACACCTACTCGCAGCTGGGAAACGAAATAGCTTCTTAATCTTCTAATAAATAATCGAATCAGATATTAAATATATATATAAAATAATATTTAATATATAAGTAAATCTTCTAGCTTTCAATCTATGAAAGTATGATCAACGACGTCTAAGGTAAAAATACGATTTGAATATATTTAAGAAAATTCATTTATCAATAAAATTTGAAATACAGCGCAGTAAAACTTGTAACGCAGTAAAATCTGATGCTCCGCCGCAATTTTACTAGACCGTGTGTGTGCACTAAAATTTAATATAATTCGAGTTTGACTTCTCATTCGTATACGTCCAGCTCTGAGCTAGTACGATTATGCGAATATTTCGTTAATTTCAAATTTATAAGCAGCACTGCGTTACGTAAGTTGTTAACACAACGGCTTATTTACTCGGCTAATAAGTTCATAAAGCAAATGTGATGTATTCAAAGGCAGTGCATAAAATATATAATCTGACGGGTGTAGCAGTATATACATTATAACCCACGTACGCCTTCCATAAAGTAACTAATTAAAGCCAGCTTGTACCGACCCGTCGAAATAACTCGGAAAGCCTTCCTTTTTCTCGCTCTCGGAGCATCTCTCTCTCTCTCTCTCTCTCTCTCTCCCGGTGTAAATTAGCGATAAAGCGCGGGTGCCCCAAAAAAAATCTACGGATCGTATAACTGGCCCCGGCGATGGCGCCTCCCGTCCCTGCGTATCTCGCGCAGCTCGTGTGTACATTATCCCTCTCAACCTGGGAAGACGAGTGGGCGCCTGAATTTTTCCATTAGGAGGAAATTCCTCCCGGATAAGCTGTCGTCGGGATTTCTCGTATAATCTCCTCGGGCCTGTCCTCGGGGGGAAAAAAAAATTAAAATGTAGATAAGGGCTCGTATACCTTTTTATACCTCGGCCGACTCTCCCCTAATTTGTCTCTTTGGACGGATTATCCGTGTATTTGTGGGGTGGGGGAAGAGGAGAGAGAGAGAGAGAGAGAACGAGAAATAAGATATTGTGAACTACATTCGCGTCGTCGAGGACAGAGGAGATTAGAACAAACGAAACGAGCAAATGGAGCGTCGAAGAGGACAGTCTGAAAAATGTTTCTATATATCGGCTTTAATTAAATTGATAGCGATAGAAAGAGAGACAAACAATTTTCCCGTCGTACACTGAGCCCGCGCGCAATAATGTAATGAGCGAACTCGATATGCAAATGGAGAAAACGCCGGTATCGATTCATAATTAAGAAATAAGACATCGCCGAGCCGCGTCTCACTCCATAAATAATCGCGTAGTCGTGTGCTCGCAAAACTCGATCCATCCTCTCTCTCGCGCGCGCGCTTATCTCAGGAATGTGTCTATCTAAATCTTGCCGTAATCTCCCGGGAGCATGAGCTTCGACGCACGCGCGCGGACATTATCGCCGGGCGAGCGGACGTATCTATCCGACTACTGCATCGCCAACGGACAGAAAGAAAGTGAGAGAGAGAGAGAGAAACTAGGTCTAGTGGTTTCATCGGCTACTCCTCGCGTGTGTATAATGCCGTGTATTGATGCCGATGCCGATCGCCGCAGCGGCTCGTCTGCTCTGGTTTAGTTGCGACAGCTGCTGCTGGACGACCCGACGTCGCCGCCGCAGCAGCTCTGACACGTTACGACGCCGAACTTTTTCCAACGAGTCCGCGCAGAGCGCGAACCGGATCGTCGTTAGCATAACGCGAATTTCAGACTCGATTGCCCGTTTGATTCTCGGTAAGCGACAGGCTCTCGCCCATTATGCTCCCCCCAGAGCGAATTTATTGTTTCTCGGAGTCGCGCGCTTGCATTCCCTGACCCGGATGGAAAAAATCAATGGTATTTCAATGTGGCTCGAGATAAGAGACTGGGGGGGCGACACTGCCGGGAGCGAGGAGGCGGGATTTCTTTTTTAAGCGGATTGTCCGCGCATAATTCGAATGGAACTGCGTTGTTGGATTGATTTTCGAGCGTCTTTTCAGAATAACAGGTTGTTTTGGTGTCGCGTATCAAATACATTTTTGGTGGTACAACTAAGCAGAGAATTTGAAGATAACACCGTTGTTTTTTAAACTATTAGAATAAATCATTTATTTTTATGGTAATTTTTGAATGAATGAATAAATCCACTGCCTTTAACAGCAAATTAATTTTTTTTGTTAAAAATTTTAATTTGATCATTCCAATTGACACATAAATTTAGGAGATAAGAAAGAAATTTTTACTTCTAATCTGTATATTTTTACAGTTCGGTATAGTAAAATTTAGAAGACAAGAAATTTTACTATACTCTATCGTAAAAATTATATAGACATCAAGTCGTGATCAGATTACTGTTTAGTAATATTTACGATAAAAAATGGTAGAATTTACGGAACAAGTATTAACCAGTAGCAGAAATTTCAGTATACCGCTCTTTAACAGAAACTTTTCCACAACATGTCGAATTTTAAAACCGTAACCGTAGAAATACACGCTTTTGCTTATTCCCGCCGGCAAATCATACGAAAAGTATATTTCTTCATTAAAAAAAAAACGTGAAATGCACAATCGATCGAAACGAAATCGAAGAATACAGCTGATGCAATTGCTCGAAATATGAAAGAATCTTCTCGCAAGTGTAAATCGCTGCGCCGCGCCACATCAGACTGTATGTATGCAAAGGAGGTTCTGCTCTCGCGCCTCCCTTATCTGCTTAATGTCTCGTTAACGTAATGATTTCGCCGAACGCTTCGCTCATTCCCAGCGAGTATTGGCCGATCGCCGGCCGATAATGCGTTCTCCACTCGTATATATACATATACATTATACATATATACATACCCACACAGACACGCGGCAAAGAAGCTCTGCGCACCGCCACCGCATCGCTAACGGTACAATACGTGCAGTGAACCGAGTCCCGTCGTACAGCGGCAGGCAGTGGTCGTTACGTATTTTTCTCATTTAGACTCGGAAAATAGAGCATCGAATATCTCCTCACTTTCTCACGTATAGGCTTGCACTTGGAATATTTCTCTTTTCTGGGTTAAGCTCATTCGACGGCGTCTATACACGTATATGCATATACGTGAGCATTAAAATCCACACATCAGCTCAAGAAGCTGAAGCAGAAGCAGCTTCGAATTTCTAATAAGATTTGCCTCGCTTTCGACTCCCCGCGCTGCCGTATATATAAACCCTGACGTATACGCCGTTCTATACACACACACATATACACAGAGTCTCTCCTTTCCCATTTATTAAGCGATCCGAGAACTTATCGCGCGCACACACACACACACGTAGCCGTCGTTCCTCGCGCTCGCGATTGTTCTCCCGACGGCTTTTGTATAATAAACTTTCTCCCGCCGCTTTTTTTCTTCTTCCAACTTTAACGGACCTCGCGTGCGCATTACATGCACGAGCCGCTCATATCTCGCGTGAGCGAGTCTGCGCGCAGTCGATTTAATGAAGTGCCGCGAAAAATTTGACGCGAGAGAGAGAGAGAGAGGGATCTGCGTGTTCGAATTGAAATATCAAATGTCGTGAGAAATGCCGGAGACAATGCGCATATCGTACGTTGCCTATATACTATACACGTACGCGTACACGCAGACACACACAGCGAATCGAGGCTTTCGTTTTCGAGAGACTATCCGTCCTTTTTTCTCCATGTATAAAGTAGATTTCACGCTGGAATGGGAGCGCAGGAGCGATAAGAGATTTTATTGCATCCAGCGCACAACAGCTAGTTGGAGGCGCCGTCGCAGCTGCTGCTTATTTTTCCGAGGCTTTCTCGAAAATTGCGCGCAATTTTTTTTTAACGTCCTCTACTCCGCAACGGAACGGGCCGTCTCGCGAAATTACAATAGTCGCGCGATAAAGGGAAAATTAGCCGCGCAATCTGCGCCGCAGCAGCGCGTGTGCAGTCTGGCGAACGGGCCCGCGCGCGGCAAAGGCCCCGGCGAGAAAACACGAATCAAAAGAAAGGAGGAGCGCGCGAGCACGTATAGGCCGGGCGCATCGGCTAATAACCGGTCATCCGCGTGTCACATCAACGCGCTGCTCTCTCTCTCTCACTCGTGGGCGTCGGAGAAAACCCATCGGTGCGTAGTCTGCTCTCGCGCGGCCGTTCTCATGGCGCAAATTGTTCGGCGCGCGCGCCTTTAATAAAAGGGCCCCGTACGAGAGAGAAAGAGAGGGAGAGGAAAGTCCCGCGAGCACCTGGGTACAGCCGCTGCATGAGATGCAAAAATAGACGTCGCTCGGAGGGAGAAAGAGGACTGGAATGTCGTGGAATTCACGCGCGTTGGAATTAATAATTTCGAGCTTTGAGAGAACAAAGGAGACGATGGGGTGGAGAGAGTTCTTTTTTTTTTTTAAAGAAAAATAGTCGTGAGGGAAAATTGTTTGTTGGTTTTATTGCTGTGATAGTGTTATTGACTTGATATAGCAGCGTAATATAGTTGACTATAGTGCGATTGGCTATTAAAAAAATTTTTTAATTTATATTTATATAATTATATTTAATTAAATATTTATTTCCCTAGCGATTTGAAATTTAAGAATTTTCATTTCACATAATTATTCTAATAAAACCTACACACAAGAAATTTAAACTTTCAGACTTTTACACAATTATTAATCTTGCCATGTTTATAAAAGAAATAAATGCTCTTTTTTTTCAATGCATGCCACACTATTACAAATACGAAGCGCAGTGAGCAATGACTAAAAAAAAATGAAAAATGAGAAAATTTGAGAGCACGAACTCGCGAAGTGGATCTCAAGTCGCAAGTACGCGGACAATTACATTTGAGAGAAACACGCTTACTAAGTGTATCGCGTGATGGCCTTGATTACCGCTCGTCAAATCCCTTGGCTTATTCGAACGGTAAATATGGGGAATTACGGTACAGCGCGCTTTTACGCGTACAGACTCGCGGTGTCACGCGTTGTTTTGCACACTCCGCACAATCTGCAATTTGCAAAACAATGAAGCAATAACGCGACGTGTTGAGCCCTTAATGAACGAGCTTCCGCGAGATTTTTCGCGAAATTTAATTGCCACTAATGCGGCTCCATGAGCGCGCGAGTTCCCATTGCACATCGCGCTGCGGCTTTCTATTAAGCCACGGCTTTTTACGAGTATAGGCTGGAATTGATTTATCGCCGTGAATCATTTCGCGGTTACAGATGCATCATTGCTCCCGAGAGAATGGACGAACATACGAGCCAATCATAATTTCGGTATACGTATGTGGGTAGATGTGCGGCCGTTTCCGTTTGCATTCCATCTTCGACTGTGTTGTCCTATGCGCTCGGCTAGTACACTTTCACTGTTGTGCGGTAGCCTTACAACTTATTCTTTGCAAAAACTCGTTCGGGAACCCGATATCGCGCCATTGAATCTCGACTGTTGTACGGTCCAGTATATATACAGAACGGCTGCAGTCGAGAGCGAGACAGAAGCAACAAAAGCTCAGCGGCGCGAGATAGGATAAAACATTTTCCGTACTAATTAAACTTCATCCTCTCGAATAAGCCCTATATATATGTATATGAGAGGGAAGGAGAGAGGGAGAGAGAGGGATAGAGCAGACCAGTAGAGAGTCTATTTAAATTGGCAGTAAATCAAGCATTACGATAACGAACTACCGGAATTGTTTTCCGCTTATAACGAGGCGCTCTACACTCGCACGCACCTATATATATAATGCACGAGCGACTCCCCCACAGCGAGACTTCTTTCCTCTCTCGCCTATATAGACGCCAATACTCGCTCGGGAGAGAAAGATCATTTCGCTTTTCCTTGACTCTCTCGCTCTCGGTACTTTCGATAAGTGACTATATACCGGCGTTGCCGCCCCGTAAATTCCAGTCGCCGAACTTCCTGCATCGCTCCGGCGATCGAGTTTCAACGATCGCGGACTACTGCACGCGCTCTCGGCTTCTCTTCACTCGCTCCCGTCTCCACGTAATGCGTATATGGGACTCGCGTCTGGCCGATTCTTTACCGGGCGAGACGAATCCGTAACAGGCGTTAACGAGAGCTTCGTATAATTTATATTGTATATATGTCGAATTTCAATGAAAAAATACACTTTTCTTTGGTCTAGAAATCGAAAAGATTTTTTTAATGCTAGAGGTTTCGGACCGATCGGACTTTCTTCTATGAGCCGAAAGATAGTCAAAAGTGCAGACACTGAGAGAAGAGAATGTTTAACCGAAATGTGGCATGTTTAACCGAAATGTGGCATTGTAACTATTACAGTGTACATTGTAATAGTTACAATGCCACTTTTCGGTTAAAATTCTCTTCTCTCAGTGGAGGAACATGGGAAAAATTACGAGTAGCCACATTTCTGAGCCATTTTACGCTTTTTTTACAGATAAATTGATGCGTCAAAACCAATAAAATTTCTAATAACACTATAATAAGTTATGCCCATTTAAAAAAAAAATAATAAAAATCCGAATAGCCAATTTTTTCTTTTTCCTCCATATGACATGTAAAATTTTCATATTCTATACTTCGCATGTTGCTCGGCATTTTTCATCATCTTTTGGCTTACAGAAGAAAGTCCGATTGGTCCGAAAGCTCTATCTTAAAAAATTTTTTTGCGAATTCTAGACCAAAGAAAAGTGCATTTTTTCATTGAAATACGACGTATGAGTATGTCCGGGAAATTTCGGAAACAACTCGGACGGAAAGGTTGCAAGAAATTTTCTTGAAGGCACACCTACCACACCTCTTTTTTCTCGTTCCTTAGGTCATTCTGAAAGAGAAAAAGCTCCCGTGCACGAAAGGTCTTAGGGTATATTTTTTTTCCGGAGCAAAAACGACTCGAAATACGAGAAATAATGAAAAAACAAGAATTCATAGATTTTTTTCTCGAAAACTCGGGACTTTTAAAAATATTTCATTAGAACAAAAATGCATTAAAATTCACCAAAGAATGCTCTGAAATTTTTTACGACGTTTTCCGATATTTCGATTTTTTTGGATTTTTGAAAAATCAAAAATTGTACCAGACCAATCTGAAAAAATTTCAGAGCATTCTTTTATGAATTTTAAGACATTTCCGTACTAATGAAATTTTTATAAAAGTCCATAGTTTTCATTCTCTATTTGTTAATTATTTCTCGTTTTTGCGAGTCGTTTTTGCTCCGGAAAAAAATATATCCTAAGACTTCTCGTGCACGCGAGCTTTTTCTCTTTCGGAATGACCTACAGTAATGAGAAAAAAACAGGTCTGGTATAGGTGTGCTGTGCCTGCAAGAAATAATTTTTTGCAACTTTCCCGTCCGAGTATTGTTTCCGAAATTTCCTGGATATACTCATACATAGACGGGAAAAAAGCTCCGTAGAAAAAAATAGCCCAGAGCAGCTGAAAGCTCAATCTTCTCCCAGGGGGATTGAACGGGACTCGTCGCGCACTCTCATTCGGCGAAATGGCCAGCGCATCGAGAGACGAGAGCGGCGGGAGAAAAATATTCTCCTCGCAAGCTCCTAAACATATCGAGAGCTCGCCAAGCGGAGGCGCCGCAAGGGCGCCGGGGGCATTTCGATCGGTGCGTCGCGACGCTGTAAATAGAGAGACAAACTCGGTCTCGCCGGCTCTGCAATGTGCATGTACCAGTGTACACCTATATATACCTACACGAGCAGCGATAGTATCCACGGTGTGCAGTGCAGCTGCAGCTGCGTATTATATATATATAGCTATGCACGTCTGGGTAAAGGACGAGGCAACAGGTGGGTCCATGCCGAATCCGAGACCATTTCGACGAGAATATTCTCTCTGTATACACCGCCGTAAGTTCTCTACTCTTATCCCTCCTTCCTTTTCGTTTTCTTTCTGCGCCTCTCGCGCACTTGTCGCGCGCCGGCTTTCTCTCCCGTGTGTATATATATATACACAGCCGAAGCGAAGCTTGAAGAAAGCTCGCAGAAGCCTTTGATCTGAGCGCCCGGAAAGCATTTCGCGTAAGAGAGAGAGAGACAGTGGAGAGCGAGGTTGAGCCCATTAAGAGCGAAAGGCCCGGAAAGATTATTTCGTCGGAGGGTAAACCTCCCTTAATTCGTCGCCCTTGAGCTCTCGGGGCCATTATGCCGCCAGAAATAAAGGGAAAGAGTAGGCGGAGGAGTCGAAAGAGCTTGCGGTTTTCGGAATCGCGTTTTACGAGCTTTATTTTTAACGCGCGCTCAAGTCTCTCTTTTTGCTTTTACTTTCTTTTGCGTCGCGTGAATGTAAGAAAAATGTCTTTAACGCAATCGTGATGTTGAAGAAGCTGTGCGTGACGTAATTTAATTAGTTGAAAGACAAAAAAATCACAATTTCGAATTTTTTAAAATATTGATTTGACGAACGAAGCTATAATTATTTATCATAAGTATAAGTGGCAATTCCGAACGTGAAATCGAAAAAAAAATAACGAGAGAGTTGGAAAGTGAGACATATGACAAACGCTCTAAAAATAGTCTAAAACTTTTTTGTCCCTCCCCATCAGCCAGTTCCATTCGCCGAGCCAAGACTCGTTTTATTCCCGGGGAAATTTTCCGGAGAAGAGGAGATTACCGATAGAACCTGATCAATATAATTCTTGTGCGTGTTTTTGCTAAACCGGGAATCAGCTTTGTTTAATGAAATTCAGCAAAAAGTTGCGGGGAAAAAGCACTTTTCCTTATCACGTTCTGTGACACGCGCGACTTACAAACTGACGTCTACGATCTCTTTAGCCTATTACAAGCCCGAATGAAATAAGAAATTATAGAGCCACATTGTATACGCCTCGAACGTAACGGTGTTTCTCCAATCGTATAATACACACTTGCGTCTCTGCTCTCTCTCCCTCTCTCTCAGCTGCGCGCGCGACTATCGCCGTTTTTTTGCAAACCCACTGATTTCACATTAGATCGGACGAGATTTCTATCCTGCATTATAAACGAACGCAATTTTCGATCATAAACGCCACCTTTACAGCGACAACTTTCCATTATGCACATTGCGCGCGCCCATACGCGCGCGTATAAACGCGCGGCAGCGTCGTAAATAAAATTTTTCCCCGGCTCTCGCTCGCCGAACGGCCTGACGCAATGCGCGCCCGCCACCGCCGCCTCTGAATTAAGAAGTCGCCGCATACGACGCGCCGGAGTATAAGTCACGATTCGCCGATAAATATTCCGCACGGCGGCGGCGGCATCGAACGGAAAATTATAAGCCGATATCTAAATACACATCGCGCGCGATGTGTGTAAGGCGGAAAAGCCGCGTCTTCGCGCTATCCGCCCCCTTCTTTCCGCAGCTTTACGCGGCAGAACGGCGAAAATGTAGGCCGTATAAGTCGCTAATTTATGCAATCCGCGCACTCTCGCGTTATATACGTATATATACACACGTTTTCTAACAGAGAGTCGCGAGCGGCGCTCCATTAACGTCGCAGCTCGTATAATTCGCGCATAGCCGCGCGCGTCGCTTCCAGTAATCCGGAATCGTAAATTCCGGAATAATCAAGAAAAGAGATATAGGGACGGAGTGGCGGCGGGGGGGGGGGGGGAGGGTCGGGTGTAGAGGAGGGGATGGCAAGGGATCAAGTCGCTTTTATAACGAGTGCAGCGCGCGTGGGAAGTTAGACGCCCGCAGCAGCTCTCGCGTGTGTTACTCTACGGTTTACGCATACACAGTAAACGCACACATATACACACACACACACACACATATATATATATATTATATATGAGTCTCTCGCGACGTCTCGCGCGCGCGCTTACGGTATAATCTGGGGCGTTATGCGCGAGTGCAAATGATCGGGGGGAGAGAGAGAGAGAGAAAAAAAAGGGCGCTCTGTGTGTCGCGGGTTTAGAGCGCGGGGCATAAACCGTCGAGCTGCTTCCAGAAAACCAGTCGCGCGCGCGCTCGTAAAACGCCGCTGCAGAGCAGTCTGCGCGCGCGAGACGGCCGTGCGTATGTGTGCGGCTGTTTCTGTTTTTTTTTCTCCTTCTCTCTCGCTCTGTCTCTCGACGTCGCGAGTGCGTATAGGTATACACGCGCGCGCATATGCATAAATACGGGAGGAGGAGGCGATGACGAGACGACGGCGGGTTGTTTCTCTCTTTGCGCCGGCTTTTACGCGCGGGATGCGTATATATATATATGGGAAATCGATGTCGGCGCTGCGCCGCGGCTGCCTATATACTCCCCGATTAAGCGTCGCCGCGGCCGGTACGGATTATTTAGCGTGTGTACTGCGTAGGCGCGCTAGTGCTTCATTAAGATGTGCACTTGGCCTTTAATGTCGGAGGGGTAGAGGGGGCAGAGGAGGGGAGACTATCGCTATGGGAAAACGAGCTCGAAAATGTTCGAGCAGCCTGCTAAGGCTAATTGATCGATATATCTGCAAGTAGCGCTTTAAAAGCGCGCGTTTATATATATATATCGAGCTCTACACGACGCGACGTCGCCGTATCCATAAACTTGCCGGCCGAACAATATCTGATATCCTATATTCACTTATACGAGTATAGAGCGAGAGCTGTGAGCCGAGAAAAGGTGTCCATTTGCGCGCGGATATATCCCCACACGCGACGATTATCTCGGGCGCGTCAGCACTAATAAATCGGACCATCGGCATATCCGTAAAACCGCGCGCTCTTATATACACACGCAGAAAGGACGGGGGGCGGGGGGAAGAAACTGCTCCGCGAAGGAAAAGGAAAAAGTAGTATATAGTCGCGCGCGCAGGAGGGACGAAAAATGTCGGCCTATTGCGCGCACACGAAACTCGCCCAGGCCACTTTGCTATCTCCCGTCCAGAGATAAGCCCTATAGAAGCTCTGCCTCAGCGTTTGCTCTCTCCTCTCTCACTATACTGGCGACGGTCGAGAGAGCGTTATCAGGCCTGACTTATTGCGCACGAGAAGCGCGATATTGCGCTTTCCGAGGACTTTTAGCGCGGTATAACTATGTTTCCCGGGACTCCGGCGAAACTTCGTAGACGCCTCTATGGTCGTTTGGCCGCGCGGCTGTGTCCGTCGATTATTAGCCTCGTTTTCGCGCGGCGGCGGAGTCCGAGATTCCCAAAGACGAAGTCTTCGTGGATTTGACGACGCGATTATTCATCGAATTCGTATTCATGTAATTCGAGGAAAGGCGTGTGTGGGAAATTTCGTAATGCGGCTTCGGTACGGTGGCGCTGGCGCGTTAACGAGAGGCGTTTCAAAATTCAAATGAATTTGCAAAACGACCGCGTATACCGCGCGGGCTTTTCCTATACACATAATATTTTTCGAGCGAATTATGCAAATCGCCGGCAATTTGTTGCGATGCTTATTATTTTATCGCTTTGCGTTATTTCGCAAGAGAGCCAGTTTTCTTTCGCGAAACGCATACTTACACGCACGGTTATGCGTGTAATATGCGAAAAGTGCGGTGATCAACACCTAATTAACTCCCCGAGAGATTTATAAATCGGGGTAAACGGCTGCGATATTTATGTGCGCGCGCGCAATTTATGGAATAACCAATCCCATAAATAATCGGGCGGTGCGAGTCTTTGTAAATTAAAGCTCGGATATGATCCGGCCGTTTCTGCCCGGGCAAATGTCTCAATTGAACGGGAGCGTTTTCGGATAAAACGAACGCGCGGACTACTAGATCGTTGACAACTTTGTAATAGTATAGCTTGACGCTTTTAACTCGAAAATTAGCCTTTGAGTTTTTTTTTGATAAAATTACGTGGACTCGGTTCGGTTGACCAACTTAAAAGCAGAATTTTTTAGAGCAATTCTGGTACACTGTATGCGGAACTAGAATCATTGATTACAAGTAAAATATTTAACATCGTACGGAATATCGCAACAAGGGTGCTAAAGTTGCATAACGATGCTAAAGTAGATAAAGGAAACAAGTTGGCAGATTAGAATTCCAAGAATTTCTTCGAGTCGTTACAAAACGAAAACGATTTTAATCTTTCAGTACAATTTAGATTTCAAATTTTACTACCTTTCCCGCATTCAATCGTGACTTTTCTGACGTAGGAAAACCGTTTATATAGCCAATCAACTTTAGGCTATATTTTTATCAACCGTATATAGTGCATATAACCATAAGCTGTTCCCAACGTGATTCTCACCGTGACGTCCAAATAGAAATGAGATATTAAGCTGCGCTAATTATTCTCGCACTCGAATGGCCTGTCAATTAGAACGTCAAAATAAAAGCGTTACTAAACACCTCACTCGAGAGCGTTTCTCGATTCAAGAGGATTATTATTTATCTCGGCGAACAATTGGCCAATACAAGCGCGGATCTAAAGTGCGCTTGAAACATTTATTTTCGAACCTCTCCGGCGGAACGTAAGAGTATATCATACGCTCAATCGCTATGCAGGAGAAGTAACAGACGCTGCACATAAACTGACGCCGGCGAAAGACGGAGAGAGAATAAGGTCAACTGTGATATACTTACACATACGCTCGCGTATAATAAAGCGGACGGCTATGTGTTCTACTAGCTCAGTTCCTTAAAAAAAAAAGTGTAAACAAGAAGTCGTCCGCAGTTTATTTCTCTCGCGGCGACGGCGGCGCGTCGCTACATAGTTACACGTATATTACACGTGTAACACACTCACGCGTCAGGCGCTGAATACGTAAACGCGGGGAAAGGGGCGGGGGGGGGGGGCGAGGAAAGTAAGAAAAAATTCTCGCTCTCCTTATATCCCCGACGCAATCTCTGAAATATACATTTCAGCGCGCGCGTCTTGCTTAAAACAAAATATTTCACAAGTCATTTTGCTCCTCTCGGCTCTCTTCCGGGAAGTTATGGGTGCAAATTTCTATGCTCGCGCGCGCGCTCGCTGCGCCGAGGCAATAACATAGACATCAAAAAAGGCACCGAAACAAGGTGCCATTACCGGCCGCGTCGATCTCGCCGCGTATACCCACACACAACGCTATAGGCACATACGCTCGCCGCAGACCATAGAGACTCTCGCGTTTACGAGGCGCAAAAAGCAAAGGCTGCATGCAGCCCCGCGCGCGAGAGAAAGAATGAGAGACGGAGCGAAATCCGTTAGCGTCTTTAAAGGAGCAATCTCTCGCTGCTGCTCCGCACGCGAAGAGCTAACGGAGCTCGCGATGCTGCCGCTGCCGTTGCCGAGATGCCGAGATCTCTCTCTCGCGCCCGCGCGTATCGAGTATCTCTTCGCGTCGCGAGAAGAGCCGCCGCGCGCAAAACGAGGAGCGCCTCCTCCTTCGTGTTTCGAGGTGTGTTTCGCCTGATTTATACGGCGAAGAGTTGCGTCGCGCTAATCGCTTTTGTGATTTAATTGCCAGATGGATCGCGCGCCCGCGAGAGAGAGAGATTCGCGTGACCGTCCCGACGCCCGCGTCTATATGCACGGGGGTAAAACACTGGACGTTTCTTATGGGCCTGTTATTTGAGCGGCCGGCGATTCAATACCCGAGAGCGTAAACTACACTCGCCCCCGATGTGCGCGCGAGATGCAGCCTCGCGAGCCCATATGGGCGTATATAGCCGCGAGAGAGAGACTGTAATTATTACTGGAGTAGGTAAAATTATTGTCTTTGCGATGCGCGCAACATTCGTTACAATACCGCGCGCCGCTACACACGAGAGCCGCGGCACACTTTCGTCGACCTCCGGCCGCGAGTCTGCGGGGCCCCTGTTGCGCCGGATAGAATTATTATTAATATTGCTTTCACAGCGCGCCTTGTGTACACCCGCCTTTGTGCTACTGCGGCGTGTCTCCGTGTGCGAATGCGGCGAAACGTATATATATACGAGCGAGAGCTTTTTGGCGTATATATGCATATAAGCGAGTATATGCGGGAGATGCGCACACGCTGATAATTTGTCACTCGGTGGCTCCGCGGATTATACAGATCGCAACGGAGAAACCGAGAGAGAAAGAGAAGGGGGTCTTGTCGTAAAATTTTAGTGGAATATTTTTTGAAATTACACGCTGCGCCAAAGTATATAGTGTATACGGTGTGCAGCGCGTGTAGTTTTATATACAAAAAATCGGGCCTATAACGATTTTGTATAGACGATTTCGTCGTGTGCTTTTACGATCGACGTTCTGAAAATGTTTATTACGCGCGGCGCGACGATCCCGAAATTAAAGCTAAAGTCCCAGTATTACGGAAGAGAGAGAGAGAGAGAGAGAGAGAGAGGCGATCTCGTGCGCGCGGCGCAGATTTTATCGATAAGTTCTTTTTAAAAAAAACTTCTTTTGACTCTCGTCCGCTTTACCTGCAGAAAACCGTATACTCGCGAGCCTCGCACTACTTATAAAATAATAATGCGGTAATGTCCTGAAAGCTGCCGGCTGACGTCTAAGCCCGGCTCTCCGAAGGAAAAAAGCCGCGCCCCATAAAAGATCGAAAGTCGTTATCAGATTCGTCGTCGTCGTCGTCGTCGCGCGCAGGCTTCCTCTGTCCCGACTTTTTGAATCTTTCGCTCTCTCTTGTCTTTAGCAAAGATTTTTCCTGCCTTTATCCGCGAGCAGTGAACTCGATGAAAAATTCACCCTCCACTTAATATACGGCGATGATTTTCTTTTTTTACCCTTCCCTCTTCCTGCCCGAGCTACCTACTTTTTAGAACTGCGTCAACATATATACATGCTATATGTATAATGTATATATATTACCGAGCGCCTCTCTCCGCGCTCAGCGGGAAATTATTCATCCGCGATATTATTCGCTGTTCCGGCGGCGCGCGGGCGCAAGAGAAACGAAAACACACGGCGAGCAATCATCCGGCGTCTCGAGTATAGAATAAACAAATCAAGAGATACAACACGGCAAATTAGTTGAGCGAAGAGAGAGCAGCGCGTATATGCTCAAAGCGATCAGATTATAAGCGGCGCGGGCGCATCTCGTGCGGAGGAGAGCAGTAAGGCGAAAAGGGAAAAAAATATAAAGGAAGCCGTGAGGCTCTCTCTCTCTCTCTCGGGAGATGATTCGAAATAATATTCCACCTCCGAGAGCGAGAGAGAGAGAGAGCGAAAGAAGAAGGGAAAAAGATAGCGGCCGAGCAAAGAGCAGATCCGCCTTAATTTTCTCTCGTTTCACCGCAATTTGGCGCCGCGCATCCTACGGTTCTTCCTCCGCGTTGGCGGGTAATTGCCAGAGATAGATAAAGCCGCCCGCGCGGGCGAGAGCTGCTCAGAGCAAATACTGCGTATACACATCAACAGGAGCCGCAGCCGAGCAGAGGCACTCCACCTTTGAGAGGAGAGCACGGAGGAAGAAAAAAAGAGGAATTTCGTCTGCGCGTACGCACACCGCAAATGAATCGTCAGCAGCAGCAGCAGCGGGCAGTGTAGCCTCGAGGAGGAGGAGGAGGAGGAACGAAAAAAAAAATAATAATAAAAAAGAAGCGTCTGCAGCAGCGTGTGTGCAAGGATCAAAAAAGCCCTTATCAGATTTGCCGACCCCTCGGCGGCCTGCGCGCAGCCCTCGCGTCGTCCGGCAAAGACGGCTCTCGTTGAATTTTTCAGGATCCCGCCGTCGAGCGAGGAGAGGGTTGGTCACCACCGCGTCCTAGGCTTACAATGAGACGAGCGTATATCGTTCCCCTCCGCTTCTTCCTCTTCTGCTCTCGCATCCCTCGCGTCCATACGTTATACACGTATACGCACACGTATACACCAGATCTCTCGCCGTATATAAGACGCATTAACGAGCCGCATCGCTATATATACGGCGACGACGACTCGAGAGTTTTATGTTGCGCATGTGTACGCCGAGCCCGATTTCCATGGCAGCGGGAGCAGCCTCTCGCTGGTCTATTGAAAGAAAAAAAAAAAAAAGAAGAGCTTCGAGACAATGTTCCGGCCGAGTGGAAACGTCGCCCCCTTTTCGCTCCTTATTCGCTTCTGCTCTCCTCTCTCTCTATATAGTATATATGTATGTGTATCTACGGCCAGACGACGAGGACGACTAGCGACGGCGACGCGGGGCTAAGAACCCACGGGATCGCAGGAATTATCCCTTTTGCCAGAAGCTCCACACGCCCTCCCCGCCTCGGAAAATCTGCGCTGCTCTACTCGCCTCGCGACGAGCTAACTGACAGAGGAGCGCGCCGCCCTCCGCTTGATCCTTAGCAACGCTGGGCTGCTTATGGAGAACGAAAGCTTTCTCTCTAGAGAGAGAGAGAGAGAGCGGAGTTCATTTTTCCGCCGGAGCCGCGTCGACGAGCGAAGAGGATATTAAAAAAATGTTTGTGCGAGCTTGGGGGTGGGGAGGGGGGGGGATGTCGAAATTCCGCGTGTGTGCGCGCTCCTCTTGGGCCGAAATTGGAAACGCGCCTCATGCATATTGTATTTCCCGCTGACTCTTATTGTCAGGACTTTTCCGGATTCTCCGGTAAGAAGGGAGGGAGAGCCTGTAATGAGAAACAGCGAAAAGTCGAGAGGAGAGAGGAGAGCAAAGTGAGTATATCCTATATCGACGTCTTCGAGGGACGTGTCTCTTAATTTATTCGATGAAAGTTTACATTTTTTTCTCGATATTTTTTTGGGGTACGTGATAATTATAATTTTTGAAAAATAAATATTCAACACTTTTTGGGGGTCGAACATAGAAAGTCTTCGAACATCAGGATAGAGAATTACTTGTTTCCCAGCTTTTTCAATATTCACGCAATAAATCGCATTTTTAAAGTTGTCCATATGGAAACATCCGAATTTAAAAGCCAAGATTTTATTTTCGGTAATTGCTTCTTACGTCATTTTCTGAGAAGAGTTAATCTGGGACAATCGTGATAATAAAATGATGAGTCTACTTCTTTACGACAAATTTCTCCCGAGATAAAGATAGAGATTACAAATAAACCAAGAGTCTATCCTTTCGTTATGACGCAAGCTGGGTACATATAGCCGCTATTATCTGCACTCCATGCATATTACACCATATTAACTCTGCCCTATGATTTCCTTTCTATCCCAAGCTCCACTCTGACTTCCGATCAATAAAAACGAAAATTTCCCAACAAAACACGTAAAGTCACTTTCTCCAAATTACAGCCGTCGGACTGTGCGCTTTGGTCACCGCCCGAGAAAAATGTGTCCAAAAGGTTAGCCTTTTTTTTCCAATCGATCGAGCAGTATCACTTCCGTGCCAGGAGAGCCTTTGCCCATTCGAAAGCTGTAAAACGAAAAAGAGGCAAGACTGTGTACACACACAGCAGGACGACGGCGAGTACTAATCGAGTAAATCAGCGGCTCGTAAAACCCGTCGGGTGTTCCGGGACTAGTCGTCGATCGACAGAGCAGCAGCAGCAGCAGCAGCCACGGTAGTGACAAACGCTCAGGTATATCCTTGGCTGGGCAGCGAGAGGTGTACACGCCCGTATCCCCTGGATTAGCCCCCTAAAACCCGAGAACCCGGGAGATAACGGCAGCTGCTGGACCGTTAAGCTTATCCATCCGTCTGGTGAGTCGACACTCTTGTGCATCTGACCGCTTTCTATCTATCTTCTTCCTCCTCGTCCCCGGCCCTGTTTACATCCTTTTGTCTTTCCTTCTCTATCTCTCTCCCGTACTTTCTCTCGTTTCTCTCGCCTATCTTTTCCCGATTTCGTTCTCTTCCTCCCCCCGCCGCCGCCGCCGCCGCCGCCGACGGTGCAGTAATACGTGTTCGTATATCAGGGCCGACGATCTTTCTCTCCATCGGCTCTTCGATTACACTCCGATTTCGTTTTCTCGGGACTCCCGGAGAAAAATCCTCTCTCATCCCCGTGAAATTACACACTATATGCACGCGCGCACATAAGACACACCGCGTCCCCCAGAGCGCTAGTCTCGTTTCTCTCTCTCTCTCTCTCCCTTTCTCGTACACGCGAAGAGCGAGTGTGTAATTCTGCTGTCGGCGAGTCGCGCGCGCGCTTAAAGAGCGCGAATTAACGGCCCGACGCATTGTACGCGTCTTCGCTCTCTCGTCAAGGCCGAAAAATCGGATTCTCTCTTCCTCTCGAACGGCGCGCGCGATGCCAACAACGAAGACTAATGGCCCTTTTCCCCCGATGCAACGAGCTCGTTATACAGCTCGCCTCTCTCTCTCTGTCTGTGCGCGGATTCGCCGTGCGAATTATTTGCAAGGGTTGAAGCTTGTTTGCGAGGGAATTCAGCGCGCTGCATACCTTTAGCCGGCGAGCGTCGCGGATTCTGACGAGTCAATCGACTTGGCCACTTCTTCCCCCGATCGTCAAATGTAATTTAGCGCGGCTTTATCGGCGCGCATAAATTTCCGTCTCTCGGATTCCTCGCTCCTTTCGATTATTCCAATTAAGGGGCTCGCGCGGAAAAGGCCATCGGAATTTTCGGCGCGCTTTCGCGAAGTATATATGCTTCTCGGCTGGGAATATAATACGTACACATAGGAAAAATACTGCAGTCCTTATTAGGGGGAGGAGAATTTATTGTATAAGCGCAGGAGGCGTATACGCGTGTATAAAAAGAGGAGCAGGAGGAGGAGGAGACACGAGAGAACTAGTTCAAATAATAAATCAGATAAGCGGCGGTAGAGTCGTAAGTGGACCCCGGAGGAATAAAAAGCAAAGTTACGCCGTAAGATAGCTGCTGAATTGGTTTTTACGAGCTTTTCAGGTTCTACGTGTGTGTGTGCGTCTCCTATGCGCTCTCCAAACGTGAATTTTCAACGTTATGCAGCTAGACACCGCGGCGTAAAGTACAGAGACGGACTCCATGATACTCAAGTCGTGTGCCGATTCCCGGACCTTGATTGACAGCTTGACGACTCGGGGTAAAGATTGACTTATCGGTGAAACGACGCGAGACGTCGCCGCGAGCGGTCGGCTTTATAACGTACGCTTTAGTTTCGTTTCTTTTTTTTTCAGAAAATTTCTCCCGCGCATTACCCCGAGAGAGAGAGAGAGAGAGAGAGATACGGAAAATTTCTTTTCGGTGACGAATACATATACATTCTCGAGTCTATAGGCGAACGGCTGGCGTAAGAGACTTCCACGCATGCATCCGGGAAAATTGAGTTTTTACAACTTTACTCCGATGCTTTATCTCGGCGCTTTATCGTAAAGGAAGAAAGTCACTCCCCCCCCCCTCTCTCATTGCTCTCTCCAGGTGGTTGAGTTCCCTCGGTGCATACAGGGGCTCTTTTTTTTTATTTCGTTAACGCGCGCGGGATATATGGAAAGATTCTTCGGGAAAGTAATTTAAAACACATAAAATTCAACTCGCTCTCGAAATACCGGAGCCAAGAGTTTTTCTCACAGCGGCAGCAGCGGAATAAACGGGTATATATACAGTATACACGTATACGCAACTATGCGGTGCGCATCCGATTGTCGATTCTCAAAAAATCGGACGCGGAGCGTAAGAACGAGGCTCGAGTGTGACAGGTGGCGTATACACAGCTCTCGCTCGCTCTCAGCTGCGCGCATCCATTATTAAAATGCTAACCGAGCGCGCGAGCTTGAAAGCAAGCAATATATATTCATCGAGTTAATAGATTTCCCAGACACTGCGCGCGCGCGCGGGCTCGTAAGTTCTATGGGCAAGGCCAAGGTGTAGAATAACTTCCAAAGAGGTGAGCTTCGCGCGCACTTTATAAATATTAAAGCGCTTATTTTCTTTCAGGAGCCACGGCGCGCCGGAGTCCGCATCGGGTTTTTTTCGAAAAAACCAGCTCTCTTTCCTTCTCTCGCGCTTTCGCGCGATGATTGATTTTTTTATTGCGGCTCCCGTCTTCAGCGTCGACGAGGCTCTGCAATAAAAATTCTCGAGTTTTTTTTTTTGCGGTCGATGTTCAAGGTTAAGATTTATTCGGATTGTCTTTTGCTGCGTGGATATTGTCGATCGATGCTTCGAAAACAAAATGAATTTTTCGGATTTGAGGTTGAAAACTTAAGAAGTCCAGCTTAAAATGTCAAATTAATGGATGTCTGTGCGATATGAGAGTTAAAAAGTTGCAAAACCACTCGGAGATTATAAGCATATTTACGTTAAATCGTGAATTGGTTTAAAAATGTTTCTAAAAACATTTTGTTTTTCTCCAAAAATTCTCGTATTTTTTATTTGAAGTTACATTTCATCACCCCTGGATAAAAAAACAGCAGAAATGAAGTTCATCAGTTTTTGGGGAGTAACCGCGATTTTGAAAGTAAATAGTACTCTGAAAAAATAGTCTCAATGTGTATGATAGGATTGCAGAATGTTCGATAAATACAATTAGTTTTTCAGAAAAATCTCTAACAGAGCTATTCACCGAGTAGTATTTCGTTTCGATTTTGGTGTCAACGAGGGTATCAATCAATGCTGAAAAGAAAATACTGTATAATTTTACTTTTTTACGCTTCGTTCTTAAGCTTTGAACTAGAGTCTATAATTAATATTTTGTAAAATCCCCTCCAAAATGCGACTAACATTATATATCAAAAAATTATTTTCCTGTGCTATAGTCCATAAACCTAACGAAGTTACGTCCGAGCCTAAAATTAACGAACATAAGATTGACACGGCGGAGGGTTAAGCGAAATTTTGGGAATTTCTCATCGCCAGGACACCAGAGAGAGACGAGAGAGACTGAGGCCGCTATAAGCGGGGCTAAAATGCAGCGATATTGAATTTCGGAATTACCGGTAGCGCCAGTAGCAGAGCGAGGCTAATTATTCCCCACCCGAAGCGCCTCGTCGCGTAGATTTAATCAGCATAAATAGCATTAGGTCCTCTCCAACAACGCACAGGCTGTGCGCTTGCTTCTCTCATATTGCACGGGAGACTCCGCTGCAGCAGCGCACAAGGTGACTCGTGGGAGTCCCAATCTTTGACCTATAAAGTCGAAGCGCGAGACGGGGCGTGTCGCGCGCTGAATATACTCTCTCGCTCTCTCTCTATCTCTCTCTCTCTCGCTTGCGCGCAAAGGGAAACTGCTGCACAGCTCCTCGAACGAGCACCGACTCTCATTAAGGAGGACGTGCATGTGCCCGCGTCTCGTACGAGTGGCTGCCGCCGCCGTCGCCGCTGCAAAGGGTGAAAATAATTGAGCCGTGCGTGGGTGATATAAACCACCGGATATATATATACGACACTGTACATACGTGTATGGGGGGTGTGTATGTACGTGTGTGTGCAAGCGAGCGAAGGAAGAGAAGAGAGAGAGAGAGACACATACGCAGGGAGATTATGCGTCGAGAAAAAAATGCTGGCGAGATTGCACTGCGGGAAAATAATGCGCGTCAGGAGAGAGAGAGAGAGAGAAGTCCCCTTTCTTCCTTTCTTTTTTTTTCACGGAAGCCATAGAAAATGCTATAACATTGTACTTCGGAAGGAGCTGCGAGACTGCTGTCTTTCAATGGCAGCAGTATAGAGTTTTTAATGAAACGCGTTGGCAATATGAAATTGAATTATTTCGAGATTAACGCCGAGGACGAGGCCGCGCCTCTCCACGCGCTTTGTCGTCGAACGAGAGATGCTCTTGCTCTCGTTATCTCAGAAAGCGTCTTTCATTCTCCCGAAATGGAGTGCATCTCGCACTTCACGCATAAAAGATGATAACGAGAGAGATATAGGAGAGACAGTAGCAATCAGCAAATACGCCGCGAGTACACGAGCGGTATAGCGACAAAGCGAAACCAGTAGCGCAGCAGCAGCAGCAGCAGCAGCAGCGTCGCTGTATAGAAAAAAAAAGTGTAGGAAGACCGACTGCGACATGTGTGTTTCCGAGAAAGTAGGAGAGAGCGCATACGTGTATAGAGAGTCGCAGGTAGAAAAAGCCGCGCATAATGCAGAAAAGCAGAAGACCCTCCGTGTTTCCGCGCAAGCAGCCACCCCCTTTATAACTATATGTACTCTCGCTACGTGCAGCCAGCGAAAATCACGTGTCGCGTACGTACGTTCACATAGCCTGTCGTCGTCGTCGTCGTAGTCTTCTTCCCTCGCGTAGAAAAGATGCAGAGAGAGAGAGAGAGAGAGTGGCAACAGCCGCCTTGGCACAAGGGGACGACAACGTGAAGGTATATAAAGGGTAAGAGCGAGAGAGAGAGAGAGAACGCGACCCTCGTATGAAATTCATACGTATTTCGCGCCCGGCGACGCGCGAACTCGAGGCTTCAAAGGGCCCTGAGATCGCTTCCAGAGCGAGAGCGAGAGAGAGAGACAAACGCGCGCGAAACTACAATAGAGAGAGAGAGAGCGAGAGAGACTGCGTGCGCGCATGGCCTATAAAGAGCGTTACTTATACAGTGTGTGGCGCAGCGCGCGGCTGCTGAGGCCAGAGATGAAATCAGTTTGCGAAAAAGGGAGAGAGGGGTAGAGAGAGAGAGAATATAATAAGTGCGGCGCGGGGGAGGTGCGAACAAGGGACATCCTGCGCGTCGTTCCTTGTTCATCCCCCCGCCCCCTCCTCCCCCTTTCATACACTCTCGCAAATGCGTATGCGCGTAATATAACCGCACGTGCGCGCGAGTATATGTAGGAAACGGATCGACGGAAATGGATCGTCTCTCCTCGCGTCATCGCGCGCCGCAGCTTAATAACCCATCCGCTGAGTAAGGCCTAGCGATATATATACGCACACTTTCGCCCCGAGCGTCTATGTATTCCAAGATCTCTCGGGGAGGATATATAGAGGACTAGTGGCGCGGAACCCCCTGACTCGTCGTGTATACGCGTTTTTCATTTCTGATGCCCTCCGCTGTCCTTCGAGACCTCGCCGAGAGATGATTTCGAGAGAAAGAGAGAGAGAGAGAGAAATCGTTAGGCAGTAGGAGACGACTGGCTGTATACACGCGGCAATAATAATCTGCGGGGATTACGAGAGGCATTACGCGGCGCTGGTTGCCAGGGGACGAAATTAGGGAAATAAATTTCGCTCTCTCTCTCTCTCTCTCTCTCAGTGGAAATTGATGCGGAACTTTTGTATCGCTGACAAATTGCGCTCCGCAAGGGCACAGCGCGTTTTCGTGGATATTAAAGGGCCGCGCGAGGGGCGTTTTTCAAGGGCTGACTGACGCGGATGTAAAATTAGAAGTGGGCGGAAAACTTCCTCCACTGCTGGCGCGCGCGCGGATCATTTTTTTTCGCCGCGCGCGGAGAGCAGCACTACGAGAGTTGTTGTACACAAGGACGACGACTGATGCCGTACTCGGCTCGTTAAGCTCGGGACGTTTTTAGTTGAATATTTGTCGGGGTATTAGTGGCGTTAAATGTAGCGAGACGTGTATCAAGCCGAGAGAGAGATATGCTTTTCAATTTGTTAGACTACTCGCGGCGACGAAAAAGTCTCTCTCTGTCTCGTACAGATACACATGTGAAAGTGTGTAATTGTAAGCGAAACCAGTCCGTATCAATTATTTATAAATTAGATCGCTCCGCGGGATAAGCCCCGGCCGAGATACTCGACGATCAATAACTGACAAATAGATAACTAATACGATTATTTCAATATGCGCGCGCGCGCGCGACCCCCGCAGAATCCAAGCGTTTCGCGCGCGCGCAGCGAGAAAAACAGATTATAATGCATATAGACGCTGAAAATAAGAGAATCGAGCCCCCGCGCGCTGCAGTAGCTCGCCTGACTCGCCGGTTTCGACGCATTAATTCTAATGTATACCGATTCGGCGATAGGCGCGCGATAAGCCAATACTGCCGGCCATTGTCTGCGAGAAAGGAATTAGGAGCGCGCGCGAAAGAAAGCAAAGCGTATAAATATAGCGCGAGGCGTGCAGCCCGGCCGATATTGTCCAGACTTCAACGCACGCAGCAGGTATACGTATATGACACTGCGCCGTACCTCGTAACCGTCCGTACCCCCGTGCACGACGTCCTCTGGCCGACGACGAGACGTCAAAACAGTCGCCGAACATGAAAGTACCGCGCCGCGTTTCGCGCGTACACGTGCGCTGGCCCTGCTGACCTCGAAAAAGTTAAGTTCCCTCCCGCCGAGACGTGTTGCCAAACTACTGCCATAGTTTTTAAGGTCAGCGCTGCGCTATCCTGCGGGAATACAACTTCTCTCTCTCTCTCTCGCGTCCGATCTGGTCTCGGCCGCGCGACGGAGCTTCCGCAGCGCTCGAGGTATTTACGAGGTCTCTCTCGGAGCAGTGCGATGGAGAAAAGGTCGCGTGGCGGCGGCTGCCGAACGAGCGACGGGCAATAAAATTTACCTGCGCTTTACGGCCTCCCCCGGCTTGTGTTCGCGCTCGCTAAGAGTGCATCAGTGCGCGCTTTTCTCCTCGCCCCGGCGAAATAGAAAAGCTTGGAATATTTCGATTCCTCGTCGTCGCGTGCGGCCCGTTTCACTCGCCGGCTCCGGCATTGTAAATCACTCGATCGGCCCCTATTGTGCGTTTTACAGCTCTTTCTCTGGGGTACGAGGACTTTCCTCCTGTTTACAGCTTAGCGAAGGAATTCAAGAGTAAACACGGCCTGCTGCGTGTTTAGGGTTGTGTATGTACTTGTGTACGAGTGTAAGGATTGTTGGGAGAGAGAGAGGAGAGAGTTTTCTTGTTTCCGTGACAGTCACTTTGTACCGGAACATGAGTTTCGAAAGTCCAATAAATATATATTTATACGCGATTTTTGTAATGCGCACTAAACAGTCCTCAATTTCCTATTCCGCTCTTCTCCCGCGAGAAAGGACGAGCCATTCGCGTCGTTGTCGTAAAAAAGGCGAGGGAGAATATAGCTTTTTCAAACTCGGATAATATTCGAGGCCTGAGAGGTAATCGCGAGCATCGTAGATTCGCTGGAAAAAGCCAATTTTATTGTCCAGTTATATGTAATGTACTATTTTATGCTGACGTAAAATCGTCTTCCCAGCGATCTGAAAAATTCAAATGTTTAAAAAATATAGTATAATTGTTATTTCTTTCAAATCGATATACTTGACTCATAAAATATAATTTTTTCTAGCTGAAAACAAATATCAAAATTGTGATTGTTCGTTATTGTGCAGGCAACTGCGAATATACAGTATTTTTGTTTATTAAATTATTTAAACAATTGTTATACGTTATTCAATATTACATTATACAAATAAATAATGTAGTGGCCACACTACTGATTCTGCATTTCATGGCAAGGAATGAATTCCCACAGTTCTAGGCGAATCCACGACCCAAAGAATCTGCGGACACTCCTTGTTAGCTAATATAAATTACTTTAATGGCTATTTCACAGAACACCGCATTTATGTGCAATAAACGAGTGTATATGTTATGTATTTATTATTTATGATGGAAAAAATTTTTGAGTTTAGGTAAGGCAGAGCATTTGAACCACAGTATATGTTTCCGACATCTCTTTGAAAGCATAGTATAACTTTGTGCCGGTAAATATGAATAACTGCTTATAAATTACACATGTTACAAAATACGAACGTTAAAAAGCGAGTTAAAACGTTTTAACATGTGCACTACGAATCTCATCTTCGCAAAAAGACACGATCGCCGCGTGTATTGATGCGGGCTCGAAAAAAATTTCTAATTGGTTATATGAGTGATTTGCAGGAAAGTGGCGTATGGTATGCCGCCACCTCCTACATGCTGTATTTAAACTTTATCAAATTCGCAATCACACCAAAATCTTCTATTAAATTTGCTTTAAAAGTGAGGTTATGTATTTAAGTCACTTTATTAAGTGTGCATTAATGGTTGCAGTAAATATAGCCAAAATGTCACTACCGTAACATGTCGCCAAGCAGAACGTTGCTCATCAAAATACTGCAGGGCGTTAAATGTGCAACTAGGCTTTCGCAAAATATAGGAATTTGTTAAAGGAGGATATAATTTACGATTTTCTTTAGAAATATATCTTATGTATGATTTATTCCCTTGTCTCAGCCCCATTATATTAAAAATTTAATTTTCGCATTTTTAATTTCCCACCTATTTTCGGCCAGTATGTCAGTCTGATCGCTATAGACATTACTGGAGTCAATGATTTTTAAACCTTTGTAGCCCGAATTCGAATTTTTCCATGCAGTTTGAATTTTGCACTATGTTAAAACTGTTTTCTTTTTGCATGGATATGACGTGGTAAAAAAAAAACGTCACTCCTGAAGCCCTTGTTATTGCGATGATAAGTACATGTATTCGTTGCTTAAATAAAGTCAAAAAATAGGATATTTGATTATCTTGTAATGGCTCTTCATACCGTAACTATCAGTGTGAAAATGTCACAACTGAAGCCTGTCACTTCCGAAGCCAATCCAGAAATTTTCCTATGTCAATCTTATGGAAAAAATTTAAATAATAGTTGTAGCTGTTTCCGAATAAACTATGTTTTGTTGTACACCTTAAGTGATAAATAAACCACTGTCAGTTGTCCCCTAAGCCAAACTTTTTTTTTCTTCGATTTAGACGGCCGCGAAATATGCCATCATTTTTCTGCAAATCACCCATACACATTCAAAGCTGCGGTAGATAAATTAAAAAGAATTTCAATTTCCTCCATACGCGGCGGTGCCGCATCGAACCTTAATGAAATCAGTTACGCCGCGCGCAAGTCGGTAAATGAGATTTCTATACCCCGAGTCAATGCGGTTCCAGCGATAAAAAGCGGCGATAAATCTCTATAGCATTACATTCAATTACGCGCCCAGAGGACAGATTCATCAGGAGGAAAGTGCGCTCTCTCTCTCTCTCGCGCTCGAGCTACTCTCCTATAAGAACCGTTAGATATATACCTCGTGAAAAGGGACACATTACGCATGGACTTACAAATTGCAAAGTTCCCGGCCTTGAGGCGCGAAAATTCCGAGCTCCGGCCACGAGCAATCTCCAGCGAGGCGGGGGTGAAAAAAGGCGCGCACACGGGGTATTGAAGCGCTTCCTGGGCCGGCTGATGCGGCAATAGTCAGTAGCGAGTCCGCGCGAGTGATGTGATAATAGGCAATAGGTGTTTTACGCTCGGCGCTGCGCGCGCGCGCACTAATGGCCGCCTCGAGTCAAATAAGTCGTAAATATAATCCGCGGGCTTTTAATGCAGCCGGTAGCGCTTGACGAAGACGGAAGCTACGCTCGCCAGAGAGGATGGATTCCGCCGCGAGAAAGAGAGAGAGAGAGACTGACGCGCGCGAGGATAGTTAAGGAGCAGCTGATGGACGTCCGATTATATCAGAGCCCGAGCGCTCGATTTAGAGAGAGAGAGCACACACGTCGCCGCGGCGTTTAACGCGCGAGCGGCATTTTTCCGGGAGGCTTTGTCAGACGGGAAAGTGGAAAAAGTATTAAAAGGATCTGCTGACGCTGCAATCACGATGTATATGCCTATGTGCGCCGAGCTGAAAATTGTAGGCAATTACATGGGAGCTGCTGAACTTTAATTTTCCTTTCCGAGGAGATATACTTCTTAATCGGACAAGGGTAAACAGCGAATCGCACATAATACTGACCCTTTTTTCTGCACAGACCATAGTGAGAGAGAGAGAGGGAGAGATTCGAGGTCGCCGACCTAATGCACGCGGATACGCGATTAGCTCCACACACACACAGACAGGCGCGCCGCGGAGACTTTTTTACACTCGCGAAAATTCCCCAGTGGGCGGACGTTCGCGGGATTATTAATCTTTATCAGGGCGTCCTTGTCTCGCTTAATTTATCGCGCGATTTCGTGCTTTGAGGCGCGCGGGGCCCCTACTCGCGCAAATTAATACGTCGAGCGCGACGGTAAAACGCGCTATATTCCTCATCGGCGTCGGCGTGAATACATAAAATCTCGGAGGATTTTTATATGCTTATATACGAATGCACTACTGCGCGCGCACTATGCGCTGCAGGACGACGAGCGCTTTTCCCATCGATATGCGCGTCTATTCGCGGAAAAGTGTCTCGAAGAGAGAGGGAGCGAGGGATAGAGATAGCGGAGCGTCATAAATTATCCTTTATACGAATATCCGACGCGCGCGCGTATATAAGGAGATAAAAGAAACGGCTTTTCACGCGAGCGCGCGAGCGCGCGAAAATTTGAAAGCCGGCGATTTAATATCGACGCTATTAGCCGCTGCGTGCGCGCTTATCTATATATATATCGAACGGTGATAATGCAATTTTCGAGTAAGCGCTTCGTACATATACGCAGAGACACACACTCGCGCGCACACGTGTATATACGTATATAGATTATACTCGCGCGCTGCACACACACACACACACACACGTGACTTTTCTTTTCGTGGAAACGGAAATGACCATCTGGGGTGGAGCGGCCCAATAAAAATGGGCGTGCCCGACAAAGGAGAAATGAGAATTAATCGCGAGCGAGAAAGCCCAGACAGAGTTCGTTTCGTTTTCGTTGTATATGTGTGTGTGTGTGTGTGTGTGTGTGTGACTATCGCCGCCTCCTGCAATTTCCAGTTCACGTGTCTTTTCCTACCAGTCATCCTTTTATCACGTGCGCGCGAGAGAGAGAGAGAGAGAGCAGCTGATATAAGCCCAATTTCCAGCTTGTTCCTCGTCGCGTTTGCATTTTCTTTTTCATTTTCTTCGTCGCGACGTGGAAGCTTCTATAAATACAGAAATAAGGCGCGACTCTAGTGTATAGTTATATATATATTTTTACGCCTTGTATATAGCTTCGGTATTGATTGAGCGTTATGTATTACGCAGACCTTCGTATGCATAATTCACGCCGAGGTATCTAGAGATTTTATTTTTACATTTACCATTTACGGCCACGACTATAAATACACAATGAAACGAATTCGTTGCCGTAACAAATACCAGGTATCTGGTATGGTTTAATTTACGAAATCCAACAGTGTATCGCAAATCGACTGAAAAAAAAAATATTTTCTCTAATAACACCAACACATAACACGACTAACGATTGCACCTTTAACCCTCGCCCTTTTCCAAAACTTGTTATTTTTCAATATATAAACCCCCACTGTGTGCCTACGGGATTAGAAAAATTTCTCAAAATCGCATCGCCGCAGCGCCGCGGTCTCCTCTCCGAACAAAAGCACTCCAAAGTCGAGGCGAAATAAGTGGGGTGAAAAAAGGAAGGAAAATAACGAGGCGTAGCGAGGCTCTCGTTTGCCGGCAGCGCAAAAAATATCCCTCTCGAACGAGGAAGAAAAAAAAAGAGGAAGGAACGCCGGCCGAGCGGAGCGCACTCAGCGAACCGAACGCCGCGAAAAGGAATGTCCGCGTGTTTTACAGGCGAGAGGAGGCACTCGGCCAAAATCGATGTATACACACGGCAAGGGCCGCCGCGAGAGGGCTCGAATTTCTCGCAAACTTTCGCGCAAGCTCGGGACCGGCGCGGCTCGCAAGCTCCTTTATACCCCCCTTGGCCGGCCTTAAGTTGGTTATAATTATTTACGTTCCAACTCGAGAGAGAGAGAGAGGGGACTGCACAGCCCGGCAAAGTTTTGATTGTCAGTCGGCCGCAATGAAGATTAAGTTTTAACTTGTGGGGCGCGACGCAGTAGAGCTACGGCTGATGAGCCGTCACAGCGAGAGACACAAGTTTCGAGAGAAGTGGCTGGCTTGTGTGCACAACGTCCGGGGCAAGCGGTGTGCGACGTACATATGTCCGTAAATCCGAGGGGCGAATCAGCTCTCTCGGCGGCTTCTTAATTCTTCGCGGGATATTATCTCGCGGTTAGTTCTTAAGCCTTTTATTGGACGTCTTATGCGCAAGTTTTTTAATCTCCGGCTTCTTGTGTTTTTGTTGCAGGTACGTAAGTCCGTGTAATAAACTTCCGGGGGAGACGAGCGAGCCGCACTCGTTGACTAATTAAGTTAACGCTCCGGTAAGTTGGGAAAAAATTTTCAACGAGGGACTGCACGAGCGAGCGTTAAATTTATGTATTTAGCCGCCGATTCGTCCCTCTCTCTTTTCTCGCTCACTCTTGTACAATATGAGGGGAATCATCGAATGCAAATTCCTCGGCCGCTAAGCCTCCTCGCGGGTAATCGACACGCGCGGGAGAGAGAAGGCCGATAGGGACAAATTGCGCTCCATTATTCAGGCGCGACTTTTTTCGCCGCGGCGCCAATTCGAATTAATAATCTCCAAGTGCGCATTTAGGACTTAAAAAATGACGCGGGGAGAGTATATTATCTAGCGGTTGACGTCTAGCAACATAAATTATCATAAAAGAGAAGGTAGTTTCTCCATCGAATAAAACAAGTTTATAGACTCGCGGCGGCGGCGGCGGCGCATTGCGCGCATGTATATATACGCGAGATATATACGTGTATATATACGTGCGCGCGCAAGTTGCAGTCATGCGAATAATTTTCAGGATTAGCTCGGGCCGATAATAAATTCGTCGCTTGATTTACAATCGAATAACATCCATAATTCGAAAATATTAATGATGGTCTAAACGTCAGTGGGCCTCGGGGATATACGTATTGAAATAGTCCTCGAGTATGAGCGCGAGCGCCTCTCTTCGCAAACAATGTGTACTAAGAAGTCATCCTCTCCCGAAGAGTCGCACAATATAAATGACAGTATAAAACGCTCGAATGTCGTTAAAACCGGCTGATTAGAGTCCCTATGCATACATGCATGCGAGCGTCATGAAAATGCCTCCCCCCCCCCTTCCCCCAGTACCTCCATCTTTCTCTCCGCGTCTTCGCGTGTGCGTACGCAGAATGTAAATGTACCTATATATATATGAGTATGTCCAGGAAATTTCGGAAACAACTCGGACGGAAAAGTTGCAAAAAATTTTCTTGAAGGCACACACCTACCAGACCTGTTTTTTCTCATTCCTTAGGTCATTCTGAAAGAGGAAAAGCTCGCGTGCACGGAAAATCTTAGTATATATATAGTATCGGTATATTTTGTTTCCGGAGTAAAATGACTCGAAAAACGAGAAATAATTAAAAAACAAGAATTCATAGATTTTCTATCTCGAAAACTGTCTGAAAATTCATCAAAGAATACTCTGAAATTTTTTCAGCTTTTTTACGTTTTCCGAAAATTCGATTGTTTTGGATTTCTGAAAAATCAAAAAATTTCAGGGCAGTCTTTCATGGATTTTAAGACATTTTTGCTCTAATGAAATTTTTATAAAAGTCCATAGTTTTCGATGAAAAAATCTATGAATTCTCTTTTTGCCAATTATTTCTCGTTTCTTCGAGTCGTTTTTGCTCCGGAAAAAATATACCCTAAGATTTTCCGTGCACGCGAGCTTTTTCTCTTTCGGAATGACCTAAGGAACGAGAAAAAACAGGTCTGGTAGGTGTGCCTTCAAGAAAATTTTTCGTAACTTTTCCGTCCGAGTTGTTTCCGAAATTTCCTGGACATGCCCATATACGTACGAATGCACGTACAGTATACACTCGCGCGCGCGGCACTTCATTCGGCGACAAATATACGCGCGGTGATATACGAGCGAGAGCCAATAAAAAGCCACGACTATTCCTGCGGTGGATAATTTTTCTCAAATGCTCGGCTGCGCGCGCGCGCGCCACCGACAAAAATGCCAAACAACGCTTATACCTATATATACACCTATACACGTATATATGTATAGTATATACAGTATACACATTACACACACACGCCCGTGTATAACGTATACGTATATATATATATATATATACTTATGTATAGCGCGGCAAAGGTCAGCGCAAACAAAACGCTCTTTGTGCGTCCCGCGAATCGAGGCGCGGCGAAGGTATCGACTTCAAACGCGCTGCACTGCGCGCTTTATAGCTCCGAGGGCCGCGCGCTGCCAGAGGAATAATAAAAAAGGACCGAGACGGAGAAAAAATAGAAAATCGAAGAACCGGAGCTGTGCGCGAGAGCGAGAGAGCAGAGAGCGCGGCGAAGGGCGGCCGAGAGAGAGAGAGAAAGACAGTTTATGCATTTCTTTCGGAGCCGCGGCGCGTTTGCAATAATTTATGCGGGAAGACAGCTTGAGAAATGAGTCTCGGCTCCCTGCGCGAGTCCGCTTAATTTGCAACAGTTTACGCGTGTGTCTCTCTCTCCTGCGCGGAGCAGCCGAGTGTCGTCGCGGGAAGAAAAAAAAGAGAGACAGAGAGAGAGAGAAATCAGCCCCGCGGAAATTGACTCGTCCTGTCCACCGGCATTTCCCTCGCTTGTAATTAGCCGTCGCAACGACGGCGGCGGCGGCTTACCCCCAAGGGGAAACCTCTCGGTTCTAATTATCGTAAGGTGTCGCTTTTTTCAGAGGCTATTCCGTCATTGTCACGTGCGCGCATACGCGATACCCCTATGCCGCAGCGAGCAGCGGCACACTTTTTCAGCCGGGGCGAGCGAGAGTGATCGATGCGGCGAGTTTTAGGAGCGTCGCGTCCCTTATTAAGCCTCCGGGATTGCGCATGTATATACATTCGCGGATTGGACAAGTATAAATACTCTCCCGTGTTCGCCGCTAACGAGAATCGTCCTCCCGAAATGTTTTTTTATCGTATGTTTATACCGGTGATGCACAAGCCTGCGTACGCATGGGCGAGGCGCATTGTTCAAATTTTTTTTTCTCTTGAAATTCTTCAGATTTTGAAATTGTTTATCGCCGATGGGGAAAACAGTTAAATTTTCATTGGATCGATGAAATGCAAGAGTTAAAATGCAAATTACGCACTTTTTTCTGCAGGGTGCGCATACGCGCATTAATACACAAAAAGAGCGCATTTTGCTGCAATATTTATTTTTCTGAGCATTTCGCATACGTGCGTGTGCAACTTTTTCGGTAGAGTTCCATCTGTAAGAATTTCGGTCGTTTCGGCCCAAAAATTGAAAAATTAAATTTTATATTTATGCACCATAATTTACACTATACCACGCAGGCATATACAGAAAAATTGTTTGCGTTGCTCTTTTTACATCGTTTCCCCAAGTCAAGTCGGGTGTTCAAATTTACAGGTCGTTAATTATGAACCGCATTTCAGTTTATGCGCGTAAAAATAAAATGAAAAGCACTTTTGCATTTTTTCCGATAATTCAAGATGGTTAAATATCCCCTTAAAGAGGTAGGCCAGAGTTAAACGTTGAAAATAACAGAAAATTATTTATTCATCTACAAAATAAGATCCCATAAAAAAATAATTAATTCGAAAAGGTAATCCGTAATGTCTATAGCGCAATTCGTAAGGAAAATTTTAAACCTAGTCTGATGAAATAAAACGCAGAAATTTAAGGCTTAAAGCAAAGGGCCTTATGAGGCCCAGAAGCACTATGTAGACACTTTCATCGTGCCAAAATCAAGTACGATAAATACATATTTTCAAGTAGTCTTTATTTCGCAGATGAATCAATTTAGCTCAGTGCGTTATTTTCAACGTTTACCTCCCTTAACGCGGATTATTTACAGGCAATCGCTCGCCGTACACCCACACAACAACTTGCATTAGATTCGATCCGGGCGGCGACGCGGCGCTCGAGAAAATCAAACAGAGCTATGGCCTGTCCGGAATATCGCGCGCATTTCCACGCTGTAAGTAGGCGATTGTCCGCGTGTACTCCCGGGGCCTGTCTCTCCTCCTGCAGCCCCCGACGATTTCCATCACCATTCCATGAATTACCAATCAACGCATCACACGGGCTTCGCAAACCGCAAAAATGGCAGCAACCGCTTGAGATTCCAGGTTCACGCGGTGGTGCGGCGGCGGCGGCGGCGACGACTGGGCGCAACTCACACGTTGCCGCAGGTATGCGCGCGCGCGCGTCCTTGGCCGTTCTTCTTCTTCTTGTTCTTCTTCTTGGCTGCAGCCGCTCGTCGTCGCGGTGTAATATCATCGCTAATGCCACGAGGCGGCTGCAGTCCTATCAGTCGTCCCGCGCGCAATCCCGCGCGCTATTTTAGCCGAGGCTTGACTCGCCTCTCAGCGTTTCATGCGGGTATTAAAGCGCTGATTCCACGCTATTGAGATTAATGTTTTCAGCGATACGTTTCTGCATGCGTTTATACGCAGCGCGAGGAAAGGGATATCGCTTTTAATGGATATACTTTTATTGGGGAAGAATTTGTAGAAGTATAAGCATATAGGCGATATACGCGACGGTTAAGTTTAATTGCGAAATTTACGAAGGCGGCTACCGAAACAGTGTATATACGGTGTAATGTATGCGAGTGCGAAGAGTCGCGAGACGCTGCGGCGGCCGTAAGAACGGATATAATGAAGGGAACGCGCGAGGAATTAATTGTTGGGTCGCGCCGCGAGACGCGTGTGAAAGGAGCGCCGTCAGGTTATATGCTCGTAAGTACATAACGTACGCTGTATGTGTGTATAACGCACGTATATAGATATATATACGAATTTAACACGCGTATGCGCACGCACGCGCGGTGGAGGACCCGATTTTTTGCGAGCGAGGAATGGAATTTCGCCTCCTTTGATTCGCGAGCGAGCCTATGCCTCGTCGTTTCGCAGAAATGATTTTTGTGTACGCGTATACTGCTAGATGCGCGCGAGGTTTATTGAGAGACACGCGCGCGCGACACAGTGAGAGAGAGAGAGAGCGAAACACATTCATATATTCGTTAATTGTCGGCTTAATGAGAATCGCTCCGCCGATTTGAATAACTCGTTAAAATTTAATGTCGCATTAAGTGCGCCGTAAACATAGTTTTTTCCCCTACGGTATATGAAATATTTAGCACGACGTTTATACGTATATATATACGTATACGCGGAGAGGAGTGTGTGATAGTGTATGTACCGAAGTGCGGGATGGCGCTTCGAGCGAGGCGCACAATACGTACACTGTGTGTATACGAGAGAAGGATGAGAGACGAAGCAATTCGTCCGCGTGTGTATAAAAACAAAGCTGAAAAAAATTAATTATCCAGCTGAAGACACAAATCGACGTGCATACTATATACATAAAGAAAGGGCAAAGGAAATGACCGAGTTAGATTCCACGACGCGTAACGGAATACCGTGCTCTGACGAGCCTCTCTCTCTCTCTCTTTCTTTTTCTCTTTCTCTCCTCCAACTATCTATACGCTACATGTATTCTCGTGCGTCCGGTGGGTGTATAGAGCGTAGATCGACGGACAGCTGGGTCAATGGTCAGGTTCGACGAAACGATTAAGCGAGAATCGCTCCTGATCGATTCTAAGAGCTTATACGTGTATAGCGCATACCCGTTTATATGAACAGCTATGTATATATATAATGCGATTGCATTTCTGCGCCGCGATGTCTCCGTTGCGTTTTAATCCGAGAGGGCAAGATAAACGTCTCGCGTATATTATACGCGGACGAATCGCGGCGATGCAAATGGAGCTTCGCCGGCAGTCCGGCGATCGGCCCGCGCGCGTTTTCCCAGATTAAATTTCATCGCTTCTCGTAGCTTCGTCTATAAAATTTTACTACTTTTTAACAACGCTTGTATATATTTATATTTATTCGCGCAGCAGGCGAGCGCGCGCACGAGACGCGCCGTGCGTCTTCTCCGATGTGTTCATTAGCAGTTTTATGCATTACGCGGGGAGATTTCGCGAGAAAGGGAGAAAATCGTCGAATACTTTTCGTTCGGAGCGAGTGAGACACGGGGATGTGGGTATAGTGTATAAGCTCATGCGAATCGTACTGTTAACAGTAAGTAGCTACAGACTTGAAAGTAGAATTTTTTTCCGGGATATGTTAATAATAGACTACTTTTTTCTGATTTCTTTTTTTTTTAAGCATGCGAGGAGACAAGTTTCTTTTTCATTATTTATTTTTAACGACATGAATGAATGAATGAAAAAGTTGTAGAAAGATTTTTGAAAAAGGAAAAATCACTGATAGTAATTGGGACTAGCATTGAAGCTCTTTTTTGTATATTGTATACGTATATTGAACAAGATTTACTGCTCTTAAATATTTCCTGCTCATCTCCCGCAAAAGAAATTGCAGCTTAAACTAAAATTGTTGGCTCTTCTCCCTGAAAACGATCCAAGAAACATTGAAAAAGTGATCCGGCAATTGAGCCTTCAAAAAAATGTCTAATCTTTAATTGTTTCCTGTTGGCCGTATAGACTCGCGCACATACAATATATACGTAGAAAAGAAGAGGCTGCGCGGGACGAATAAAGGTACCTGCAATACGAGGAGGAGGAGGAGGAGGATGAGGACGAAGTCAATTACATTATGCATATGGGTGAGAAGCAATACGAGAAGCAATCGTCCGGGCGAAGGTATATACACACGGCACTGATGCTAAATTAACTACCTACCTAGTTGTGTGTAATGCAATAACGCACACTGACCGTTCGGCCTATCCAATGCATAGATATAGCATGTACCTACATTCGTACGAGCTATAACGCGATTCAAGCCGCTATATACATACATACAGCTCCCTGCGCACATTCCACAGGGACATCTAACCCTTTTACCTTTTCTACCACGAGTCCGCTCCCCCCCGTCTCCCCCCTCGCTCGGCCGGTTCTTTCTTCGCTCGCGAGCGCGCAGACTTTTTTCCTATTAATTCCGCGTAATTTTGCTTCATTTTCTATTTATTTTCAAATATATCTCCCGACCGAGAGGCTCTTACATTATACGATTCCACCGGGTCTACAGGTGTACGTATAATGTTAACGCGCGCAAAAACGGGCTAATAACTTATTGCCCTGCTAAATCGATCGCTCGTCAGAGTGTAAATAAAAACGAGAGAAATTATTAGTGGTAGCTCTCTGTACGTTATCGAAAAATTATGCAAATCCACCTTTTTCAATGTGTAAATTTTCCCCTAAAACCCAAACCCAAATCTGTCCAGTATCAATTCGCGGCCGGGACTCTATCGGCTCTCTTCGCGGTGTATAGAATCGTCTGGGTTACAACTTTTCTATATAGATATTTCTGTACAATGTACATATCCTGGAAATTTCGGAAACAACTCGGAAAAGTTGCAAAAAATTTTCTCGAAGGCACATCTACTATATGTTTTTTCTCATTACTCAGGTCATTTTAAAAGAGAAAAAACTCGAGCACATGGCCGATCGTAGGGTACTCTTTTTCCGAAGCAAAAACGACTTGAATAGAACAAGAAATAATTGAAAAAAATAATTCATAGATTTTTTTCTCGAAAACTATAGACTTTTAAAAATATTTTATTCGAACAAAAATGTCTTGAAATTTATCGAAGAACGTTCTGAAATTTTTTCAGATTTTTTAAGAACGTTTTTCGAAATTTCGATTTTCAGGATTTTCGAAAAACCAAAAATAGAGCATTCTTTCATCAATTTTAAGACATTATTGTTCTAATGGAATTTTTATAAAAATCCATAGTTTTCGAGAAAAAAATCTATGAATTCTCTTTTTGTCAATTATTTCTCGTTTTTTCGAGTCATTTTTGCTCCGGAAAAAAGTATACCCTACGATCGGCCAAATACGCGAGCTTTTTCTCTTTCAGAATGACCTACGAAACGAGAAAAAACAGATCTGGTGCCTTCTAGAAAATTTTTTGCAACTTTTCTGTCCGAGTTGTTTCCGAAATTTCCAGGACATGTACGTATACATAATACATATATTTATAATATGTTGATAATTGGAGGTCGAAAAATAGAAAATTTTTTTTTATGCTGGAGCTGTAGGACCGATCAGACTCTCTTCTGTAAGCTAAAAGATAGTCAAACATGCAGAGGAACATGAGAAACATGGAATATTAGAATTTAACATGGGGAGGTATATGGAGAAAAAAGAAGATCGGCTATTCGAATGTTTATTTACTTTTACGGACATAACTTTTAATCGGAGCATCGAATCTGGTCATATTGTTTTTCAATTAAAGTTCTTTTGTTGTAGTCTAATTTGAAATTTTATTGGTGTCTCGGAAACATTCGTAGTTGTTATTACTCCAGTATTTCGACGCATTAATTTTTTCTAAACAAAATGTAAAATGGCTCAGAAATATGGTTACAAGTAACTTTTCCCACGTTCCTTCTGCACTTTTCACTATCTTGCGGTTTACAGAAGAAAGTCTGATCGGCCCGAAGCCTCTGTAGCTTCAAAAAAAAATTTTTAATTTCTAGACCCCCAAAAAGTGCATTTTTCTCGGAGAATCGCTCGTATACGCGGATACACCTACACCGGCATCGCGTCTCTCAAAGACCGTACCGCCGATGGCCATCGGCACACATATGAGTCATTCCACAGGATACTGGAAACTTCTGGGGGCCTGGACTACCGAAAAATTTTGGGTAGGGCACACTTACCAGACCTATTTTTTCTGATTTCTGGGACCCCTCCGAATAAGAAACCGTGCGAGCTGCATCATTATCGGTTGCCACCCTGGTTTCCGATCGAAAAAACGCAAAAATCTTTATACATTTTCTTTTGCATTTTTACTGTTGAGCGCATTATTTGTGTACTGTGAATCCTATGGGACTTGGCGCTATACTTTATATATACAGAACGAAAGTGCAGCTCAAGAGCTTTAAATCGAGCCTAAAATTTTTAAAATCGGATGTTCCGGTCACGAGTTACGCACGCTTCAATACTGCTAACTCTTTATAGGGCTCTCGCTAAACTAATCGATTTTCACTTTTTTTTTCAAATCCTCGAAACTTTTGATCCAGTGACTCGATTTTAAAGTTTAATAGCTTAAATTAAAGCTCTTTTTCTCAACTTTACGATTTTTAGGTCCAAAATTGATTTTTCTTATCTATTGAGCTATATATATGCGTTCAGAAAACCAATACGCTTTAGAAGCATATATATAGATCAACAGATAAAAAATTTTTAATTTAGACCTAAAAACCAAAAAGTAGAGGAAAAGAGCTTTAATTTGAGGTATCAAACGTTAAAATCGAAGCATTGGATCGACAGAAATAGGGATTTGAAGAAAGGGAAAAATGTCTGGTTTTTGGAAAAATCGAGCTATTTCGTGAAAGTCAAACCGAACCACTTTTTTCAAATGGTCATAAATTTTGATCTAGTAATTCGATTTTGACATTTAATAGCTTAAATTAAAGCTGTTTTCCTCAGCTTTTTTGTTGATCGAAATACTTTTTTGTAGTGAGCTATATATATGCTTCTAAAGCCGATTAGTTCTTTGAAAGCATATATATAGCACACTATATATCAAATTTAAATTTTGACTTCAAATTCAAAAAGTAGAGGATAATAGCTTTAATTTAAGCTATTAAATGTCAAAATCGAATTACTAGATCAAAATTTATGACCATTTGAAAAAAGTGGTTTGGTTTGACTTTCACGAAATAGCTCGATTTTTCCAAAAACCAGACATTTTTCCCTTTCTTCAAATCCCTATTACTGTCGATTCAATGCTTCGATTTTAACGTTTGATACCTCAAATTAAAGGTCTTTTCCTCTACTTTTTGGTTTTTAGGTCTAAATTAAAAATTTTTTATCTGTTGATCTATATATATACTTCTAAAGCGGATTGGTTTTCTGAACGCATATATATAGCTCAATAGATAAGAAAAATCAATTTTGGACCTAAAAATCGTAAAGTTGAGGAAAAGAGCTTTAATTTAAGCTATTAAACTTTAAAATCGAGTCACTGGATCAAAAGTTTCGAGGATTTGAAAAAAAAAGTGAAAATCGATTAGTTTAGCGAGAGCCCTATAAAGAGTTAGCAGTATTGAAGCGTGCGTAACTCGTGAACGGAACATCCGATTTTAAAAATTTTAGGCTCGATTTAAAGCTCTTGAGCTGCACTTTCGTTCTGTATATATAAAGTATAGCGCCAAGTCCCATAGGATTCACAGTACACAAATAATGCGCTCAACAGTAAAAATGCAAAAGAAAATGTATAAAGATTTTTGCGTTTTTTCGATCGGAAACCCGGGTGGCAACCGATAATGATGCAGCTCGCACGGTTTCTTATTCGGAGGGGTCCCAGAAATCAGAAAAAATAGGTCTGGTAAGTGTGCCCTACCCAAAATTTTTCGGTAGTCCAGGCCCCCAGAAGTTTCCAGTATCTCGTGGAATGACTCATATACTCATCGCTACAGCAGCATATAGAATGTACACACGCAGACAGATGCCTCAGCTCGTGCACGAGGCAGTGCGAGAGAGTTTCTCTCTCTCTCTCTCTTTCTCGTGGCTATGGCTTTACGGCATAATGCGGGTACAGAGGTCGGAGGAAGAAGACCACATGGAGAACTCGAATACAAGGTTTTAGTGTCTTCGGTAATACGCCGTATAAAGCTTTCTAGTTTATTGTGCAGCGCGTTTTACACAGAACGCTATATGTACACGCCAACAGTCCCGAGATCCTATTCCCGCGCAGTACATATACCCCGTACACAGACCCTATATCTGCCGCGCGGCACAGCTACATACACAGGGCTATAGGGAAGTTGGAAGTCCAATTCCGAAACGACTCCGCGCCTCATCCCCCGCCTCCCATATAAAGCTCGCTCCGTAAAGCGCGCGCGAGAAAGGCTGCAAGCTCGTGAGAACTTTGGCTTCGGCTACATGCACATAAGCGTGCGTTGCATATAGGCGTCGTCGAACGGGGTCGAGGGTTCTCTCTCTGGCTCCTGTTTTTTTTTCTTTTTCTTTTTTTTTTTCATAGTACACCTACTCCGCGCGTTGCACAAGCTGCCGCGCCGCGGAGATAAGTAACGGTCGTTGACTCGCGCGCGGCGTCGTGCAATTAGCGCCGCGCGAGCGCCTATAATCGCGCGCGAGGCGAATCGATCGCGCGACACCCAGATCCTATTGCGAGACACAGAGCGCGCTTGCGATTTTTCGGTATACTTGCAGCGCCGGAGCTGCGCGCGCGATAATCTCGTTAAAAATTGTACTCGAGGATTTTTTGCTGCAGGTATGTCTGTGCCGATGCGGAATAGTTAGTGTGTGTGGATTTGTAGGGAATGTAACGATGTACTTATATTCGTGCATGTTTGTGGAAACGATATAATAGTATTGAAAAACTTATGTGTACAGTACATTGTACAAGTGACGAAATACAACTGCATGATTACTTGCGCGCGTGTGTAAAAAAACTTTTTTTCTATCCGATCGTAACTGACAATTAAGTACGATTGCGATGTTAGGTTAATTAGCATGTGATTTATTATGAGTTCGACCTAACTCAGCGCATCAGCTCGAACAATAAAAAATAATTAGCATGCAAGTATGATTTTTCTGACATTAAATATTTAGTTCCATCTTCCTCTCCGTGTTTATGTATAAGTAGGTAAAATAATCTTGGGAGGTAACCCAGTTTACTTGATTATGTTATAATCAAATAAATAAAACTCTCATCTTATAACATTCGGCGACGTTTCGTCCTATGTTGAGGACCTTCTCAAGCCGTAATAAATAAAAAAAAGTAAACAATCCGCCAAAGTGGCTCGTCATATGTTATCACATTTTCGTCTTGTGTTTATAACACTCTAAGTCATAGAGACTATGTCTATGACTTAGAGTGTTATATACACATTTTTTTTTATTTATTACGGCTTGAGAAGGTCCTCAACATAGGACGAAACGTCGCCGAATGTTATAAGATGAAAGTTTTATTTATTTGATTATAACATAATCAAGTAAACTGGGTTGCCTCCCAAGATTATTTTACCTACTTATACATTTTCTGACATTAATATAGAAATTAAATACGGTGAATATAAGGTAAAATAAAAATGCTATTCCCTACAGTACAGTAAAAATATAGTTTAGTCCTTTACGGTGTGTCAAAAAAAATTACTTTACCAGTAAAACTTGGGAATTAAAAAATCCATTATACACAAGAGCTCGATTAAAAAACCCGATCGAACTTTCATGTCATCTATGGAACCTTCGTATATACATTTTCCCATACACGCACTAGATTTTTACATACATACACACACACATAATTACCGAACGGTTCATCACCCACGTGCTCCAGTTTCCCCGGGGACAAAGCGAAGGCGCGTAATCGGCGTGTCTCCGAATTTTCCCGGTGTGTGTCCCCCTCCCGAAAAGCCATTCTCACGTCGGGGGCTGCGCGCCTCCTCGCCCCCGCCACACGTACACGACTGTAACAGAAAGAAAAAAGGATGTCGAGAGAAGCACATAGTGTATATACAGTCGAATATCCAGCGAGAGAAAAGTCGAATGCGTCGAAGCAGAAAACTCATTTCCTGATCAGATGCGCGGGTGCTGCTGCTGCTGCTGCTGCAGTGACAACCTCGAGAGGAAGTTGTGTACGGCGCAGTGGCCCGAACGGAGAAAAGCTGGCAAAGGAACGGTTGGCAATCGAGAAAAAGACTGTTACAGAGCTGCGATCACGTGTTTTTCACGCTCGGTTGCTCGCGCGCGGCTCACACACACACACACACACACGCCTATATAGACACAATTGAGCCTCGACTCTTTTTCTCTCGCGAGGATACGTATATGTGTACGTGTCGAGAGATAAAGGATTTACTCCTCGTACGTATGCGTGAGTGTGAGCGCGCGTGCGATCCTTAAGCTTCGTAATAAGGTCAGCGGCCACCGTGTGCCATTGTAGTCCCCACGCACAAAGTGTTAACTCACTCCGCGTATACATACGCGCAGTCGATATATTATACACGCGCCGCCTGTCTATAACACACAACGCGATACTTTCAGCGGCGGCTTTTCTGTGCCTATTTGTATATTATACGTGTGCGACGCGCGTGTGTGTGTGTGTGCGTGTATTATTCTAGGAGGCCTTTTTTCCGGCAACGCTCTTTCCTCGTGCACACCCATAAGAAACAATTAATGCGCTTCGGCATCGATCGCCGATCGACAATTAATCAAACGAGAGAACTTTGCGCGCGCGCGCGAACGTGCGGGTATTCAAATTGACTCTCTCGCCGCGCTTATATATATATACGTTCTGGCGCGCGATAAATTTTGCACGTACGCGCGGAAAATCTCTCGCTATGTACGCGCAGCTCTCGTTGGAAGAGAGAGCGAGAGTCAATGTCGCCGGCTAATCGTCCGCGATTTTACACAGCCGCGGAATTTTCACCCGGCGCTTAATCGCGATGCACGCGCGCGTCTCCCCATTTTCGCGCGCGCGTAATATACGCGTATAAAACTCCGTGGCCGCGCCAGCGACGAAGCTATGCGAGAACTATGCGCCCCCCCCCCCCCCGCATTGCAAAACGTCATAATTCGCCGACTACGCGCGGGTATTAAGTCGCGAATAACTTTTATCCGACGTCTCTCTCTCTCCAGTCGGTTCTCGCGTGTGTAAGTACACAACGTATGTTTGATACACACGTAACGGCAGTCAATAGACACCGCAGCGCCGCAGTTTTTCGATCTGGTAAAACAAATTTCCAAGCCTACATTTTACGGCCGGTAAATCACACGCAGAGAGAGAGAACTATGTATTTTTAAGAAACGATTAAAAATACCGCCCGGCTCTATTGCTATGCCTGTCTCTCTCTTTCTCCCGCGTGCATTACGTACGCGCGCGTTGCCTCATACACGTATACACAGCACAGACTGCTTCCGCCCGCACGCCAAACTATGCGGATCGTTTTTCACGGAGTCCTGTTCATTTTTTAATCGGTGTCAACGACGCCGCGTTATTGCGCAATATAACGATCGTTGCAGCGCTCGGTGTGTACGTATACAAGGCGCTCACATCGAAATGGCGCCCAAACGGGTGCCCGATTCTCTCGAGAAATTACATACGGGAGACAGCGGTATGGCGAGCGATAAAAATAAGGGACGAGCGAGTCCGCGTATCTCGCGGAGCTCCCTCTTAACGAGAGGCGCTTGTCGAGCACACTCTCGCTCTATATACCGCTGCCTCCGCGCGCGCGCGAAGAGATCGATCTCGTTTCCATTTTTTCCGGGGCGAACTGGCTCGTCGTCTGTCTGCGCGGTATAATGTACACAGTCCGGTTTCCACCTCCGGGCGATAAGTCTTTTTTCCCGAGCCGGGAGACAGAAGCTGAATAATAAAAGCAGAGAAAAGGATCTCTGGCGACGACGAGGACGACGACGGCGACGGTGCGCAGAAAAGAAATGCAGAGAGAGAGAGAGAGGTTAACGGTAGGCGCCGATGAGAATCTCGCGAGTCAACAAGCGTATCGACAGACAAATTACTCGGGCTAATGGAACGCCGCGCGAAAACGATGACCGCGCGATGAAAGTGTCATTCCCGATATTTGCACGGCCGATCGGCCGCCGCTGGAAATTAATTTTTCCTGGCGCAAGCGCACGGCACACACTGGATCCGAACGCCGTGTGTTTGCTAACGTGTTTTATATAGAGTGAAACGTCGAAGGGCATTTTAATAGCTTATTCGTGAAATTGAAAGGATTTTAGCTTCTTTATTGCTGGTAACGGCTGGCAAGAAAAACAGTGAATGATAAAGCTAATATTTTTGATTACGATTTACTATACTAATCCACAAAATGCTAGAATTCAAAATATTGCAGTCTCGGATACCGAGATATAATACTCCCTTAACGCAGCGATTTTTGCTCTGAGGCCCCTTCCCTCTATCAGCGCAAGTGTAGCAACTTCATAATTGCAGTCTGTCTCTCTCTCTCTCTCTCTCGTGCTCCTCTTCATTTCCGTTCCAGTTTTATTTTTTCCACACACAGAGCCTACGTCTCGCGACGTTTAATTCTCGCTCTCGATCTTCTCCCTCTGTTCCTTCACTCCTCGTTTAATCGGATGTGTATATATCGCGAGTCTCTCTCTCTCTCTCTCTCTCTCTTTTCTCGGCGTGCGTGCGGAGACTCGATGTCAAATTGAAATCGAGCACGCTTATCCGAGTCATCTATAATTGTGGGATTGAAAAATAATTTCTCCGCGTGAGAGAGGCGCAGAGGCAGGTGCGTTGTGCGCGCGATGACCGGTTGCGCCGATTTGCCTTTAATTTCGTCGCTGGCGTTTATTTGCTCGCGCGCGCTCGCGATATCGTGCGTGCGTATACGCGATGTACGTATACGTACGGCTGACTGCCTCGATTATCGCTATATACCTCTTATTTTTCGCCGGGGTGACGGAAGGGGGGGGGGGGAATCTGGCAGATAAAAAACCGGTCTAATTTCGCGCGTTACAGTAGTCGTGAAATTCGTAGATATACTTGCACTTTTAGCGACGAGAGAGAGAGCTGTGGCAGATGCGTAACTCGATTTTCCTAAGTTTATTCCTGCGCGCACCGACGAGTACATAGGCGGGAATATAATTTTAGCCCCGCCGCCATCCGAATTATTTATTAAAATCCCTCGCGTCGGGTGTGCGCGTCTGCGGCGTTGAAGTCAGTTCGGCGCGCGCACATATAACGATCGTTTAGCCGGAAAATCGGACAAGCTCGTATGCGGGCTGCCGGTGAAAAGGTGCGCATATGTCGAATTTCAGTGAAGAAATGCACTTTTCTTTGGTCTAGAATTTGCAAAAAAATTGTTTAAGCTAGAGCTTTCGGACCCGTGGGATTTTCTTCTGAAAGCCAAACGATGATGAAAAATGTCAAGGAACATGCGAAATGTAAAATATGAAAATTTAACATGGGGAGGCACATGGAGGAAAAAGAAAGAATTGGCGCTATTCGGATTTTTATTATTTTTTTTTTAATGGGCATAACTTTTGATCAGAGCATCGAAACTTGGCATACTTTTTTTTAAATTAAAGCTCTTTTGTAATACTTTATTATAGTGTTATTCGAAATTTTATTGCTGTCTCGGAAACATTCGTAGTTTTTATTATTCCAGTGTTTTGACGCATTAATTTTTTGTAAAAAAAACGTAATTTCTCCCATGTTCCTCTGCACTTTTCACTATCTTTCGGCTCACAGAAGAAAGTCCGATCGGTCCGAAACCTCTGGCTTTAAAAAATTTTTTTCGCTTTCTAGACCAAAGAAAAGTGTGCGAATACGTCGTGCGGACCAGATAATCATACGCGGATCGCAACGATGGAGTAGAGGTGGGAAAACGCGTCGAGCTGCCATCTTTGAGCGCCTTTCCCCGGCGTCCACGTCGATCGTCATCCTCCTCGTCGTCGTCGTCGTCGTCGTCGTAGTCGTCGTCCCGAGGTGTGTTCCGGTAACACGATCGAGGGTGGGCTTATACGGCGAGATCAAAATCCCAGATCGGATTTCTTACGTTTCGCAAATGGCCGCGCGCGCAGCGCCGGCAGCCGCCTGCGTATTAGTTACAGGGCATCGGCCATCTTTGATACACATCCTATCTTTGCCTCGAGTTTCGCGGGAAGCGCTCCGGCGTTCACCCGATACATTATATATTGCACCTATATGCGCTCTATATATCTCTCTCTTATGTGCGAGTGCAATACGGTGCTTCCCTCCTCGCTTTCCCTTAATTACGCCGCAAGTTTCTCTATTCTCTGCGCCTGTATATTCTGCAGCTATACAGCGTGTAATGCACACTTGCGCATACTTAACCGCGGGGACGATCGAATTGTCCGATCGGCTGTAATAAACCAAGTGGTGAATATCCCGGGCGCGAATAAATTAAACGGAAATTTGCATATCCGCGCGGATAAGCGCGCGGCGGCGGCGGCGGCGCATCGATGAGGCTTTCCACAATGTGTGTATCTTAACGAGGAATCTCGCCAAATCTCAGTACTGTGTGTACAGACCGTGCGGCAGTTGTGCAGACGTAAGTGCCTTTGTAAATCCTTTAAAGGACGCAGTTATACGGCGAACGTGGAAAAGCCCGCGCGCCGTGAAATCGTAAACAATTGTCGCTGCCGCGGGAATGGCTTGCAAAACGGGCGGTATGAAGTAACTTTGGCATAAATTTTCTCTATCTCTATCTCTCTCTCTCTCTCTCTCTGTTTCTTTGTTTATTAAAAAAAAAAAAATTCGGGGTACATCACCGGCAGCATTTTAAATGACTCCTCTCGCCGCGCTCTGTATACGTTGTATATACAGTATATAATGCACTGCTGCTGCTGCCTGCGCGGAGATGAAGGATTTCGCTTTTCCAAGTCTCTCGAGTTTCCGCGTCAATTAGAAAAGCAAGTCCAAACGTAATTGCAAAGCAACACACAGAGAGAAGAGCGCGCGCGCGCGGCAGTGGTGTTATTAAAACAAGCTTAAAGCTACGTTGCAACAACCAAGTTTCGCAAGTATAACTTCTCACTCTCTCTCTTTCTCTCGCGCTGTATATATACTCTCGGCCACCACAAGAGATGGAAAGTTGAAATTGTCTAGAAAGTGCCAAAGACACGAGTGGAGCGTAATGCGCGCGGGGGCGCGACGTATAAACAGACAGACGAGCAGTTCTCTCTCTCGTCGCGAAGTGCGAGTTACAACGAAAGCCCGGATAATTTATGAATGTCGACTGTCAGTAGATCAACGTCTCTCTCTTTCGCTATCAATGCGTATAGAGAAGGCGAGAGAACCGCGTTTTATCTCTCGACGCGTATAGACACAGGCCGCATCGACTCCTGCGCACGACCACGCCGACTTACAGTAGGCATGTAAAGTACATCTCTCCGCGTTACAGCACTGCGGGCTCCGGGATTTCGACACACGGCTCTGCGCGCGCTGCGCCGCCTTAAATACACCGCCTTTCCAGTGCTTTTTAATAGAAAAGCCCCGGCTCCGAATCTGAATTATTGCGTGCGGCACAATGAAATATGCGAAAGGAGATTACACGAGTGTGTGTAGACGCTATGGGAATGTGTTTTTCTCGAGCGTAAAAACGTGGATATCTCGCGAGCGCGTTTGTTGCCCAATATATATATGCGCCCCTAATACAATGAAAATAATTCTACAATGCCATGTCGAGGCGACTGCGGAATAGATTTTATTTATTCGGAGAAACGTGTTGAACGTTCGACAGGTACGAGCTGCTTTCCATCTCTCGCGCGTGTCTTTTTCATAAACGTATTATTGCATTGTTTACCGACACTCACCTCGCGTCTGTACGTAATATACTCGTGTATATACATTTTACGGATATATACGTACGTAATAAGCGTCGTTTCGCGAAAATCATAACGGTTCTCGGGGCATTGATTTTCGCCCGCTTTTATACACACGTACTACATTCCACCTGTATGTTTTAGCGCGATTCCAAGCCAGACGCGATTCGGCAAAACTGCGCAAACGTATCTATATAGTGATACATATAAGAGACAATGATCGCACCGAAGCGGCGTCTATATCTCCCCGCGCGGAATTATTTATCGCGATCGCCGCGTGTCGGGCTTTTCAGCGGGAGAATTGTGTTTGATTTAATGGAGTATTAAAACCGAGCGCGGGAATGAATGCGAGAGTCGCCTGACGGCTTTCAGCGCCGAAAGAAATCGTTAGCGTGTGTGATGCCTGTGTGCAGTGTTAGACGCGCGTACCCGTGAGCCTGAGCGTATATATTTGCAGAGATGCCTTAGAAAGTAGATTGTACACACGTGTGTTGCAATGAAAAATATTGTTATGGTCTAATAAAACTGCGCGACTCTCCCTTCTCGCGTGAGCGATAAGCGCGCGTGTATTACGGTATTATATGTACGGAGGGAAAAATTCGACCCGACACATTTCGCTGAATTAAGACTCGAAGTCGCGCTGTAAAAGCTGAATCTATGCATAGCACACACACACACACCGCCAGACACCGCTATTAATATAAATGCCCCGAGATCTCTGGCATATATAGCAGTCCTCCGCGGCGAGTTGATATTTTCACAATATAACGTGAGCATTACGCGCGTATTATGCTAATAACGTAAAAGTTAAAGTTCGCGTACGGCGCGTATTAGTCGGAGGAACGCGCGCCGGTTGCGCATAGATTCGAGGCGGCATTAACGCCGTAATGACGGTTATTACGCGGAAACCTTTGCCACTGCGCGCGCGCGCGCGCGCCGGTCCCGCAATTCCAATAATAAATTAATTGAAGCTCCGCGCACTCCCGTTGTTTTATCGCATTATGCACACGCGCGCGCGCGGGGGGCTTTATTACAAATTTTTCCGACTGTCGGTAAGCGCTATAGATTCGCGGAAAGCCTTTTGATAATCATCGAAGCGCACCTATACGAGAGAGAGAGAGGGAGAGCTCATCGAAAATCCAATATCACATAAGCCATACAAAGATAAAGCAATAGACCGGCGTAAGTACGTGGAAGCCGCGAGCGCCGCAACGGACGAGAGGAGTCCCTCTCGCCTCGATTACGTCACTATAATCGACGCGCGTTTCCAAGAAACTCGCCGCCGAATGGACGCGAGGGCGGATTACTCTACCGCAGCCGCCGCCGCTTCCCTTCACACGCATTATACACACCGACGATATGTATATACACGTATACGTATATAGAGGTATCGCGCGAGCGCGCACAGACACACGCGCGCGCTTCCTTCGCAGTAGCAGCAGTGAGCAGCAGCAGCAGTTCTGAAACCCGAGCCTTCGCGGCTCCGTGAATAGGATTAATCGCGCACCGAGAGAGAAAAGAGCACTGCCGCCGCCGCCGCCGCTGCTAATAAGACGAAGACGCGGAGGGATAGAGAGAAAGAGAGAGAGAATTTACCTGCTCACTTTCCGCGCTGCAGCTCGTCTCCCTCGCTGTGTATAATTTATATTGTATATATAGCATATACTCTTGATGTGGCGGAGCACAAAAGGGAGAACGACGTCGTCTCTCGTGTAATACGTATCGACGCTTTCTCCAAAATATTTTGATCGCCCTCTCGGCGGGGCCCCGTGTGCTTCTGTCCGCGGCGATGGGAAAAGAATGCCGCCGATTGTAGGTGCGCAATACAATACCCATACAACACAGCTGATGGTCGTTTGGAAATCGATAGCGTATACGCACGCAGACGTTGCGTTTTAAAATTGCGCGCGCGTCGAGCCTCTCTCAGTCTCTCCCTCTCTCTCCCTCGGCGTTTGGAAATAGTCGAGCAGTAGGTCAGAGGTGCCGCGGAGAGTCAAGAAAGGATATATTGTAATATTAAACCCCGGGCTCGCGAAATTATCCCGGGCTTTAGAAAAGCGAGCGAGCCCGCGGGTTCTAGTATAATATACAGAGAGCAGAGGACTCTCTGAATAGGCCCGAGATATAAGGCGCGGAGAAAGCAGCGCGACACATTTCGGGCGTTATGGGGTCATGCGACATTTGTGTCAAAAAAAAAAAGAAAAAAGAAGGGAAGAAAGCAGAGTAGCAGACGAGCCGACTAGGCTGCAGCAGCAGCGGAGAAAAAAAGGACGCGAGATGAGGAGGAGGAGGAGGGGGGGGCGACCACTGCCGCAGGAGGGAGAGAAAGAGAGAGAGACAAAGGGATAGTCAGAGGCAGACGAGGAGAGTCGAGAGGGAAAGCGAGGGGTTGCAGCCCGAGAGAGTGAGGTAATCAGAGCCGGCGCGGCGCGGAGGCCCTCGCATTCTCGTCGACGACGCTCGACGTATATATACTCGGATTCTCGTAGCTTCTGCAGCGCGGCATGAAATCGCCGGCGACAGATTCACGCGGGGGGACACGCAAAAATGAAGAAGCAAAAGCAGCCGCTCATAATACCTGTTCCACCTCTCTTTCTCTCTCGCATACCGCGCTACACGTCCTCCTCCTCCTCTCCTTCTCGCCTCCTTTTCGTCTCTTTTTTTTACTCCGCATTGTCTCCCTCTCTCTACCTTTCTCTCGAGAGTCTCTCTCTCTCTCTTTTTCTCCTCTCGTTTTATTGTCTTACATCGGCGCAGTAGCAGCATAACACACAGCAGCAGCAGCAGCAGCCCTGTTTCTCGAGAGAAAAAACAAGGGACGACGAACGACGAGAGAGAGGGAACGCGGTGTAGGTGTGAACGTAGTCAAATCACATCAGTTTTAACAGGAGAGAGAGAGAGAGAGAGCGTGCCGCAGACAGAAAGCTGCAGCAGCAGCCACCGCCGCCGCCTCGAGAAAACCCAATACCCCATTCTCACGCGCGACGGGACACTCGCGGCTCTACACACACATACACGCGCGGGCGCGAGAGTTTGCGGCTATATAGCGTATTCTCGAGTTCTCTCGCTCTCTCTCTCTGCGGCTGAGCAGACCAGCGGACTTCCGGTCGCCGTCTCCACACACTGCACACACACCGCCGTAAATATCGCAGGCGCGCGGCTGCACACGGGGGCCGCTTTCGAGAGAGAGAGCAGCGCGCGAGAACTCGGCCTTTGTTCTAACCGTTCGTGCGCGCGCGCCCCGACCGCGTCTTCGTGTGTTATGTATATGACCAGTTCTCATGGAAAAATGCACTTTTCGGGTGTCCAGAAATCGAAATTTTATTTTTTAAGGTAGAGGTTTCGGACCGATGAGACTTTCTTCTGTAGGCCGAAAGACGGTCGAAAGGGCAGAGGAACGTGGGAAAGGTTACTGGTAACCATATTTCTGAGCTCGTTTCTGAGTTACTTTACGTTTTTTTTTTTACAAAAAATTAATGCGCCGAAATACTGGAATGATGACAACTACGAATGCTTCCGAGGCACGAATAAAATTTTAAATTACACCACAATGAAGTACAACAAAAGAGCTATAATTAAAAAAAAAATGTCCAGATTCGATGCGCTCTGATCAAAAATTATGTCCGTTTGACAGAAAAATAGTAAATAAAAACCCAAATAGCCGATGTTCAGTCCCCATGTTAAATTCTAATATTCCATGTTTCTCATGTTCCTCTGCATTTTTGACTATCTACCAGTTAACAGAAGAAAGTCCGATCGGTCCGAAACCTCTCGTGTAAAAAAAAAAAATTTCTATTTCTGGACCCCCGAAAAGTGCATTTTTCTATGAGAACCGGTCATATATGCGTGCGCGTAAGAAAGAGGCCTGTATAAGGCGGACTGTTTTGGGGGAGAGTAAGCGAAGCGTGGGCCGGAGGAAGAAGTCGCACCTTTTCTCGCTCCTCGCCGGCGAGCTATTGCTCCCCTCCCCCTTTTCAAAGCGAAAAAGGGTTATACACGCGCTCGCTTTGGTCTTTCTTCCAGAGAGATCGATCTGCGATTTACGACGCCTTTTTTCTCTCTCTCTCTCTCTCTCTCTCTTTCTCGCGAATTTTACGATGATGAGAGCGCGGCGTTACGAAATTTTAATCTCGTTTCTTCTCCGCCGCGTACACGCGCGTGTAATACCGCGACGAAAGAAAAAAAAACAAGAGGAGGAGAGAAAAGCGCGCGCCCCGAAAGATCGGTCGCGATAAAAATTTCTGCGCGCGCGCGCGCGCGGCGACTAATGAATTTTTTTCGAGAGCAATTTTGCAACCCTTTAATCTTGACACATTACGGCGGGATATATACGACGATCAATCGAATGAGCCCAAAGCGAACCCCCTGTGTGTGTGTGTGTGTGTGTAACGGCTTGGAGGCCGCCTGCGCGTTACATTTACAGAATCGTGTGCAACGAGCGCGAATCTGACCCCCCCCCCCCCTCTAATTACACAGCCTGCAAGCCGCGCCAACGAAACAGTTTAATGACGGTCTTTCTCTTCGCTCGCCTCATACCCTCGGCGAATCTCGCTAATTGCACGTGTGCACCGACGAGGAATCTATATACACACACTGTGTCAAAGTGGATTCCATGTAAGCAGACGGTCCGCACATGTGCAGGATCGCGTCGCTTCGAAAAGCGAGAGAAAAATCGAGCGAATGACCCCCGGGAGCGAGGGACGAGAGACGAGAGAAGGAAGTGCGCGCGAGGGAAGAGACCGAGACACGCGACGTCGACGGCGACGCGTAGCCGAGACGTGCGAGAGGAGAGAGAAGAGAGAAAAAAAAAACGCGAGAGCCCAGGAGAAAGAAGGGGAGCCCGCGCGTCTCGCGCTCTCTTTGCGGGTGCAGCGCAGCGGAGGCAAGATGCAAGCGAGGGATTGGTCGGCTCGTCGCCCCTACCGCGTCACACGTGGGCGTTGTGTGCACGCGGGTAATACGTGTGCCGAGACCCTCTCTCTCGCGCGCGCTCTCGAGAAAGGGGTTACTATACCTCGAGGTAGCAACGAGGGGTGCCGCAGTCATTCTCTCTCTCTCTCTCGCTCGCTCGCGCGCGCGCGCTCTCCTTTCCCTCTTTTCCCTTTTGTTTACCTTGGGCCGATCATGAAAATGGCCGCCGTATCGGGCGGCTCTCATTGGCCGACGGGTCCCTCGCGTTGTTCTTCTTGCCCCCGCCTCGTCGCCGTCAGCGTCGCGCTACTGACTCCCGCGTCATTGCTCCCTTTCGCGAATGCTGCACTTACACGTATACGCGTACGCTCACTTTTTCTCTCTCTCTCTCTCGCTCGCTCTCTGATATCCAACGCGTCCCACGTATAATACGACGTCTACACGGCGTTCTCGCTCTCGAGGCGCGACGCGAGTGTCTGTGTGCGTCTGGGACGCGGTGCAGCGGGTGTACGCGTGCGACTAATGCACCGAGAGACTGTACTGCATATTACACTCTCCTATGCATAATGGATGTATACGTAAGCAGTGGCGCGTCTTAGCCGCGATGCAGCACAGATCGGAGGCTGCGGCGCGACGACCAATTTGGCAATGCGACGACCAATTAACTTGTTTTTTCCTCGTCTAGGAATAGAGAGCGAGAGTGAACGCATTGGACGCGATAGTCGATATGCCGCGAGTGTATTATATACGCAATTAATTCCTTAATTATTTGCATCGCGGGGTAATTAATAAACGAGAGAGCGGCGCATTGCGGAATTAATTGGAAAGTTGCGCCAGCGCTAATTTGCGCGATCTAAGCGGATTCGAGCCCGCTGTATATACGTATAGTACGTGCACGTGAAAAATTGCATCTCCGCGCTATATACTGCAGCGCGAAAAACTGCCTGGCTGCACTCCGCACAAAAGGAGATGCGAGGGGAGTGCGCGAACCTTCATTCCTACAATGGAACCTCTCGTTCCCTCTTCTGCGCTCTCGCTCGCGCATTTTCATTTATGTCATTTTCTTCGTTACGATCCCCCCTGCAGTCGCGCGCGCGAGAGAGAGGCTTCCTTTCTTTTAAGGGCAAGCTCTCGTTTCTATCCTCCACTATGGTATAGTTTCTCGCCTAAGGTATCCGTAATTACACGCTCTTCCCTCTATGTACGAATGTGCCTCCAGTGTCGCGTTTGTCGCTGCTGCTGCTGCTGCTGGTGCTATATACTGCGTAATGTTGGTATATGTACATGCGAATGTACATTTTTCGTTCAATTACTATCTTCTGTCGTGGAAAATAATTTTACAGTTAAAGTGGAACCTGTTTGCAGTAAATAACATGTGCGTTAAATTTTGACAAGTTCATTTTACAAAAATTAACATGTAAATTAAGAAAAGCTTTAGAACTTTATTTAATGATGAATAATCACACATAGCGAAGAGCGGCGATCTCAAGATTTATTGTTTATTCAAATTAGTTCTACGTATATAGCTAAATGTTGTGTGGAATTTGAACTTCTAACTATAATTCTGGCAGATCCCTGTGGGAAAATTGAGGCACTATATAATGCTCTGATCCAAAATTTGGATTTTTAATTGGCAATAACTGAATGCCTCAAAACATAATACTGTCCTTCTCGTTCAAAGATTATAAAAAATACTTGACTTTTATTGTAGGTTTTTTTATTGAATATTAATAATATCCATTGCAATAATATTATTTTTAAATAATTATTTTAAAATTAGCGTTTTCAGTATACTGGCAATGCATAAGCCAAGTATTTTTATATTTTATAAAATTATAAATATAAAAGGAACCAAAAAATTAATTATTCTTCAATATTAAAACCTTACTTTTAAGATTACATATAAACATAATAAAATTGTTTAAAATTGTACTCGGAAAAATGTTTAGTAAAAACGTGCAGTACCGGGGCTCCCCTTTAAATGCATAACCCCGCACTGCTACCAAGAATTTTTTTTATAGGTACAGTCCCCGTCCAGTCCGAAATCCAAGCGTGTATATCTTATAAAAAATCTCGTCCCCACAGCGAAAAAAAGAAGATACCGCCGCGTTGTCGCGCGCTGCGCGCCAACAGAATATAATTACACTGTGTATTTTTCTCCCTACAAGATAAGCAAATTACCGAGCAGCCTCTTTTACAACGCGCCGGAGCGCGAAGTATAAAACGCGCTTGCGAGTGCACAAAAATTGCCGGAATCCGGTAAAACTCTCCGCTCTGTCTCTCTCTCTCTCTTTCTCTCTCCGCCCGAGGAAGAACGAGAAGAAAACGAGGCTGCAGAAGACGAAAAAACGCGCCGAAAAAGAGGCGCGCGGGCCCATTCATCGCTCGCGCGACGAACAATCGCGGCAATTAAGCAATGAGCCCGCGCGCGCGCGCGTACCAGCCGAAAACAAGGGCCGCGGCGGCTCTCGTGGTTGCGCGAGTGGGATCGTTTCCCCAAATGGAGGGCCGAGATCGACCTGAATTCGCGGAATGCGATCGGCTTCCACAATAGTCCCGCGCGACTCTCTGCCCGCTCGCGTATAGGGAATTAAATCGAGAGAGCTGAGAGAGCGCTGATATTTCGGGACAGCCAAATCGCGAGTCGGAGGGGATTCCGCTCGAGGTTTTCGTTAGAGAAACTGTGCGTTATTTCGACCGCGACCGGAAATCGTTTTCCGACGTCATTTTCAGCTCGTCGGCGCCTCATTTTTAGCAACGAAAAACTGGCCGAATCGTTTTCCGACTTCTTTAATTGATTTCCGCTTTATTTAGCTCCGACGATCCCTTTCGGTAACGGAGTTTCCATCGGAAAATCCACAGCGCGATTTACAATATCGGATTTTAATCGGACGAGGCGCGCAAAAAATTTGTAGCGTCGGACGCTAAGTGATGCGCAAAAAGTGACGGGAATGCCGGCCGAAGAAAATTGTCGCGGAGCTTGAGAGTATATCCGAGAGATAAGCGGCGAGTGGAAAAAGCTCATAAGATATTTAGGTATTCAGGAGCGGAGCAAGCAAATATACAGAAACGTCAGCTGCGCGGCCGGTTCGAGAGAAGTAGAACGAAGATTGATAGAACAGGGGGGAATATGCGGACGAAGCGCATAAGAAGTAACCGCATCGCAGGCCGCGCGACTATGTATATAGCGACGACGAGATCCGAGAGAGACGAAGACGAAGAACCGAGAGGGTATATGTATGAGAGGAGGGAAAGAAGCGAGACGGACTGTCATCGCTGCGGCAATACATCGTCGCCTTCCAGTCTTTGTGGCTCGTCTCTCGATAGCACACACTCGAGAGGATCCCGCAACACGTGTTTGCGAACAACAGGTCCGCGACGGTGTCCGCAGGTATAGAGCTACGGTAGTCCTCTCTCCCTTCGCGACGCGACGATCTGCGAGCAAAAAGAGAGAGAGAAATCGGAGACACACGTATACGCGCGCTGCAGCAGCAGAAGCAGCGGAGAAGAGAGAGCGAGAGAAAGATAGGCGAAATGAGGGAAGGAAGCCTCTCTCTCCTCTTCTCCGCGGGGGGATTTCGCGGCGGCGGCGGCGCGACAGTCGAGGCCCCGAGAAATCCGGGCAGCAAAATTAGTAGCGTCAGCGAAACAAAAGTGGCCCGTTTTGTGTATTTACGCGTACGCGTTACACGAGAGACCGCAGCCGCGGGCCTTCTTTTTTACGACTCGGAAAAAATTTCCATACGGAAGAATGGGATCGCGCTTTTTCGGCTCGCGCACCGCACTGTGTACACATACGCGTATGTACGCGCACTCGCGAGAAACACTTGAATGGAGGGGGATGATTTTATTGGGAATCGCCGTTGCGTGCCTGTTTTCTCTCTTTTCTCTCGCGGAAGATCGTTTTGTTTGTTTCCGCGCCGAGCACGGCGTGAATCGATTGCTCGCCTTTGTCTCGGCGGCGGCAGCCTCCTCCGCCCCTGTGTGTATATACCGTACGACGCCGCAGTTATATACGCCTTTCTGAAATTTCAAACGCGCGTCGGGAGAAAGAGAGAAAGAGAGTCTCGCGCATAATGCGACCGTTATTGCGAACTTGTCTCGGAATTTGTGTATAATTCCAGGAGGCCTATTGATAAACCTCGATACGTATGAATCGCCGGGAAATTATGCGATTATATATACATTTCATTAATTTCTTCTGCGATTTCGCTATATAGCGCGCTTAATCGATTCAGTGATCTAGTTATTGAGCTACGCCAAGGTCCCGACGCCGCGGCGACGAGCGGGACGATTTATTGCAGCTGCGGCGCGTTTTTCCTCGCGGCCGCGCAAAAATAAGCCCGAGAAAAAAGCGGGACGCGCGCGCGCGAAAAAGAAGCGGGAAAAAAAATTCACTTGCGCAACGCACAGTGCGCTCGCAGCTCTCCCGGGAGAGACTGACGCACAATTAAAATTTCCCCAGGTGCGCGCGGCGCGACGAGAGGGCTTAAATCACGCGGGTCGCACACATATTCACACGCGATATATATAAAGCTTGTTTTTCGAATCGAGCCTTTCACAATGGCTTCTCTCTCTCTCTCTGTCCATTTTTTTTCAGTCTCCGGTGTGAATTACGCTCAATACCTCGAACACAAACTTTCCTGTATTAAATTCCAATTTACCCTGGTTTCTCAGGATAGTCGTCTCTCTCTTTCTCTCTGCGTCTGCAGCTGTACAGACAGCCGAGCAGAACACCGTGTAACTCGGTTCTCTCTCTCTCCTCTATCCTATCGCGAGCTAAAACAACGGGGCCAAGGCTGGACGACGACTCGCTGACGTCCCGTAGAATCCGCTGAAAAACTGGCGGATCGACTCGCTTAACTATAACCGGCGAGAGACCGAGAGAGAGAGAGAGAGACTCGCAAAAAAGCGGATGCGCGCCGAGTGGTCGTCGCGGCGGGCGGAAAAAAAAATCGCTTTGCGAGAGATTAGCTCTCCGCGAGCGATTTAATTTATCATTTTTAAGATTTTTTTCATCTCGACCGACGAGAGATATGCGCCTAAGTATATATATACAGTGAAGACAGAGTGCGAGCTATCGAGCAAACGCGGAGGCGGGATATAATAAACGCGATTTACAGTTAGCCCGCGTTAATAATTCTGCGAGTGATCGATGCGCTGTTAAAATTACAGAAGTAGCCGGCGAAAGGATCGTTCGCGCGAGTTTATACTGATCTCGAGGAGTCGGCTGCGAAAATTACGACTGGAAATATTAGCGCCATCAGGGTTTATAAACACGGCGACGTACGGAGCGTTATTTATCTTTCCAGTTTTTGCGCTACGACTTCCCCCCTCCCCTCCGCCGCTCTTCTCTTTCTCTATATATGTCCGTCGGTGTCGAGCGTGAACTGGAACATCGAACGATCTCGCGAACACTTCTGATGTACACGCGACGATCTTTTTACACTCCACACTCCTGAATAAATATACTCGGCTTTTTTGCATTGCGCGCAGGAAATTGCGTCGTTTGCGCGGCGGTGGTCATTAACTTTCTTAGAAAAAAAGAGAAGTGTAAACAGCGAACTCGCGCCTGCGATTGTTGTATCGGTCGCCCGAGCAATTTGTACGGCTTAGACGCGAGAACTGGTCGAGAAAATATTTTACGACGATATTTTCATCCTCTAGACTTATTACAGCCGCGCGCGCGGTGAAAAGTGTCAGCGTTAAAACGCCGTTAAAAGCCAGAGAGAATCTCTCGCATTATTGTTCCGAGAATATTTCTCTCGTATACACGCGGTTGGGAGAGAGAAAAAAATTGCATATCACACAATTGTTTCTGCCCTTTTTTTCGCCTCCCGAAAGGGACAGCTTTAACGCTCGCGAGGAGATCCGCAGAATAAGGGCCGCACCAACGACTGTCTCGCCGCAGCGGAGAGAGAGAGAGAAAAAAAAATTACTCTACCTCTGGAAGATCTAGGCCGAACAATGCATAAATCCATAATTTACAGTCCGATCGACGAAACGCGCTCGGCTTACGTCTCGCGGTCTCCGCGCACACACTTATATATATAGTGTATACACGAGTCGGCTCGCGCGAGCCGGTCGATAAATTAGTAACGGCCGCAAACGAATCGCGCGCGGAGAGAAAGAGCAAGTAGCAGAAACGCACTGCCGCGCGTAAATCACTTTGCGGAGGGAATTTATGGGCGCCTAGGCCGCGAGCGCGCAGCTCTCTGACGGATTTGTCCTCGATCGTTTATACCGCGCGATGTGTAGTGTGTGTGCGAGCGAGTAGAAAAAGGACTGCTGAAATGATTCAGGCGTAATTGACGTCGACGCCGATTAGAAGCGGTGAGAAATAGCGAGCTCTCTTTCTCTTTCTCCGCGTACTGTAATACTGCATAGCTGTATGTAACGCTTACGGAGAGTTTTGCTATTTCAAAACTTCGAGCGACTGGCCGCTCTTTTCAGCGTCAATCAACCCGCTAATAAGAATTATACATGTAGAGCTTCTCGCCGCGAGGAGGTATAGCTAACCCCCCCGAGCGAGATTTAAAATGCAAAAGTTATACACGTGCGATTATGTGTACGAACGCGAGAAATTTCATTTTCCGGCAGCTGCGGCGCTCGCGCGTAGCTTTCACGCGTAATTCGAATTTTTAACGGCCCCCTATACTCGCCTGCGCTGATGAGCAAAAGCGCGAGGACGCGAGAGACGGTAAATAATAAATTTTCGCGCCGAGGCGCGAGAGCCGCACGCACAATTAGCTGGAACTTAATTTTCCGAATGGGACTCCACTGAACGGTTCGTCCATTAGAAATCGCATTAGCGTCCGCGGCGAGCGATTTTGATTGATGTTTATTAGAGAAGTTGTATATTCCGAGCGCGGGAAAAATGTTGGAGCGTGCGCGCGCCAGGCTATCCGCTATTATTCATATATATGAGTATGTCCAGGAAATTTCGGAAACAACTCGGACGGAAAACTTGCAAAAAAATTTTCTTGAAGGCAACACCTACTAGACGTATTTTTTCTCATTCATTGGGTCATTCGGAAAGAGAAAAAGCTCGCGTGCACGGAAAATCTTAGGGTATATTTTTTCTGCAGCAAAAAAGACTCGAGAAAAACCGCAGAAATATAATTAAAAACCAAGAATTCATAGATTTTTTTTCTCGAAAACTATGGACTTTTAAAAATATTTCATTAGAACAAAAATGTCTTAAAATTCATCAAAGAATGCTTTGAAATTTTGGGACAGTTTCGCTCTAATAAACTTTTTATAAAAGTCCATAGTTTTTGAGAAAAAAAATCTATGAATTCTCTTTTTTTTTTAATTATTTCTCGTTTTTTCCCCTATAATATACCCTAAAATTTTCCGTGCACGTGAGCCTTTTCTCTTTCAGAATGACCTAAGAATTGAGAAAAAAAACAGGTCTGATAGGTGTGCCTTCAAGAAAATTTTTTTGCAACTTTTCCGTCCGAGTTATTTTCGAAATTTCCTGGACATACTCATATATATCGTATAAGCGCGGCAAAGTAGGTGCATTTCACTCTCTATCTCACACATACATATACAATACACATTACACGTATAATATACGCAAGCGTATAGCTGTGCGTTACATAAATTTTTCCGCGCGGTTCGGGCAAATTTATCGAAGGATGCGCGGTAAAGGATGACTGTTGCCGTTGAAAATGTGCATTCGCCTATATATATAGTATACATATATACCGATAGGATTTATCGCTTATTGTTGAAAATTTTTCCGACGCGCGCGCTCTCGGCACAAAGTGTATCGAGGGAACAGAGAGCCAGCGAGAAAGAAAGATTATGAATTGGACGATTAAGGCTAAAATTTATACCTTTTGTCTTTCGCCATTAGGCTAATGTTTTTCGAAACCGGCCGATACATCAGCTCGGCTCCGACTCTCGGCGCTCTCGCGCGCGGCCACCAAGTAGGCGAAATCAATTTTCCGATCAATTACTACGTCATGATACTCTCTCTCTCTCTCGGAGTTATCCTACTGCTCTCTCGACTTTCTTCTCTCCTACACACACCGGCGGCCTATCCGCGATATATCGACGAAAGTAATTTCCTTTCCCCCTCCCCCCCTCCCCCGCGAGATCTCGACGCGCCGATGAAAACGGCGCTCGATCGATCATTTCATCGTGCGTGGAATCCGCTTCGAAATCCTCCGCGTGTACGTGCGCATAACAAAGGAAGCCGAGAACGGCGGGGGCAGGGGGGGGAGGGGGGAGAGGAAAAAAATCCCCACGGGACACGCGCGCGCGCGAGCTTACGTAATTTTCCTCTCGCGGGCGCCGATAAAGCGTATATACACACTCGGTTCATCGGCATGAAACTTTCATAGATTCGTTTCATTACCTTTCCAGGCTGTGCATTGTTGCGGCAACGCGGGGATCGAGTGAACGGATAGAGCGACACCCGCCGCCGCTATATACGTAGCGATTTGGGAATTGGGGTCCTATATATATGTGTGTATTGTTACGGGCGCGCGTCGCGGTTCGCCGGCGATTCCGACGAATCTTCGCGCTCCCTGTTGTAATTGACGAGTTAGGATTTTTTTTTTGTCTTCGATGTCTCAGTCCATTTGAGCCGTCGTTGCAGGGGTGCAGCAATCTGAGTTGCTGGAAGGAGAATGAAAGGTTGTAAAAATAATCAAGGTTTCGTGGTCGTACATCCGAAACTTAAGTCTAAACGTGGGTATGAAATCTCGGGTAGGTTTTCGTGTGCGCAAGAATTTTCAACGATACTACTTTCATAATTAAATTTTTCCAAAGTAGAAGTTATAGACAATTTTTGCTACATTTTTTCCATGTATTCCATGTTCTATATCAAGTATAAAAATAGTGAAAATGTCGTGCTCGTTATTTTTACGTTGTTCAAGAAAACTTACATCGACCTTAACCGTTGTATACCTTAAACTACATACGGGGTCACGTGGACCGTGACGCGAAAGGCAAAAAAGCCTATAGTACAGTTACTTGACGCGAAAACACCTCGACTTTTATTGTCGTTACAGAGGAACTGACGAGCCAACTCGTGTAATTGAATAGTAAATTTCAATTTTTGCCATATAGCACAAAGAGAGAGAGAGAGAGAGAACAGAACTTCGTAACTGCGCAGCGTGACGGTATATATAAACTCCTCGACTCCTCGACTCGATGCCGTATACATAGGCGCGCGGACACATTGATATAAATAAATTATCGCGCGCTCAACTGGAATTTCCGAATTTTTCCAGCCCGGGCAAAGTTTGTCTCTGGGAGGCAAAAGTTTTTAATTAACTACGGCCTTTTATATAATGCGAAGCCGATAAAGCGCAGGCCGCGCAGCAGTATATATAATTATATATATAGAGCGACGGAGATTTTCGCGTTGGCAGCTGTATATAGCTGCGCACACAGGCGCATATATCGCGAGCGCGATTTTTGTTAATCGTCAGTTTGCCGAGCTGAAACTCTTTGCTCTCTCTCTCTCTCTCTCTCTCTCTAGTTCTCGTTTCGTCAGTCTTTTTGCGCTACACTGGGCGCGCGCGCGCGAGGCTTTTTCTCCCGCTCTCGCATGTGCCGATGACTCGCGTATATCTATTTCTCTTTGTTCTTCGGGGCTTTTTCGCTCTCTTTGAACAGCTCGACTCGCGCGCGCGCAGCAGTCGCCCTCTCTTTTTTCTATCCCCTCCCCCCCCCCCTCTATATCTCTATATATCCACTTTCGTCTGGGGATTCCTCTATGTCCATTTTCCTTTCCGTTCCTCTCGCTTCGCGTCTTTGTTCTGCGCGCTTATTTCTCTCTCGCACACTGCACATTTTGTCGCTGCCGCGATTCCAGCTCGTATGAAGCGAGGGCTTCTCTCGCGGCGGGAGAGTCCGAAATATTTTCGCTCGCCCGCGAGAAAGAGAAAGATACGAGCTACAATCGGGAAGAAATTGCTGGAACTAACGGGGTTTCGCGCTTGGAGCTGACTATACAGACTCCTCATCGTATAATATACTTATTGGCTGCACACGCACGCTTTGCTCCGGCAAATCTTTGGCAGACTTTTGCATTTTTCGCAACTAGGTCTCGCGAGCACATACGCACGCGCAATTTGTTATTACGAAGGCGCAAAAACTTGCAGCTCACACAAAGAGCGAGCGGCAATTTACTGTGTTAAACGCGCGGTAATAATGTCGCGGTGTCTTTCTTTGCGTATATAAGGCGCGCGCGAGAGGACTCTTATCGATTTATGAATCTAGAATTGAAATATCACGCATGCTTGATTAGAACGTCAGGACTAAAACTGCTTTTATATACGAGCGTTACTAAAGTTTAATTACGTACAATGTACTCCGAGGAATCTGAGTATCACTATATACGTGTAATGGGGGTTACACGCACGCGCGCGCAGTCTAGTTTCTCATGTAGCGCAGAGATTTTTTTCCCTCTCCTCGGAGCTGCATCGCGGCGGCGACGAAAACCGGCTTATAATACCCCCCCCCCCCCAACCCTCCTCGACAAATGCTTGCACGCGCGCGCTGGCGTGTCAAAAAAAGGAGGGGGGAGGGGGAGTGAAAATCAGGTGGAAACACACTAATATGCAGATCGTTATAATTTCGATGTGTAATATGTCTCCCGGCTCTCGATGCTTATACATATATATATAATATAAAACCAGAGCCATATTTCATAAGTATATACGCACAAACATACGCATACGCCGTTTTCTCTATATCGCGATAAGGAAAAGATATATACGCGTATATCCTGCACCTTGTATTATACGCGCGAGACTTTGGGCGGCTGCGGGCCTCGTTACGCGCGCACTTCTCGCAAGTCTCGCAAATTGAGTAACGACCTCAGCGCGCGACGAAATTATAATATCGGCCGAGCAGCGCGAGAGGCGATCGATCGATCGATCGAGATCCTTATTTTTTTACACACACACACGCTCGAGAAATTCGCCGCCGCCGCCGTCGCGGCTTATCTGCACTGGTCATCTATATATAATACGCGCCGCGCGAGAGCGAGAGATTAAAGGACACACGGCGCAATGTATGAATGCGCGCGCGCTCGTCGCGTGTCCCTGTCGATATTATTCTCATGGGATAGTCGCGCCCCCGTTTCTTCAGCGCCGCGTCGTCTATTTAGTCATCGGGGCCGCATAGCCCAAGAGCCGACGTCGCGACGAATTGACAGGCCGCAATTGTCGACTCGTGTTTTTCGGTGTTGCTCAACGCTTTGAAAAGGCCGCGCGCGCCAGAGGGAGATAGTCGTGTCTATGTGGTATACAGAGGGGCAAGTAGAGCGAGCGAGCGAGATAGACAATGCGAGAGATGCGTGCTAGATTAGGAAAAAAAATAACAGGTATAAACACGCTTTTCACACAGCGCGGCGTGATTTAATCGCCGAGCCGCGGACTAATCGAATTAGAGATTTGGAGTGTGTTGGATGTGATTTCACGGTGTAATAGAGTGTGTTACGTTGTGGAGTGTGCGTTTCACGACACTTTCGACGTTGTGCGTTCACAACTTATTGGGTTTACCGGCCTTTGATAACGAAAAGATTCATTGTTGTTATTTATTTATTTCTTTATTTATGTCCAAACCTTTCAATCACACGTCCATCAAAGTTGCGAATAGGTACGACGATAGACAGATACGAGTGATTGACGTATACGTACATAAGATATTTGCCTTTTGTACTTGCGATTTGTTTGGCGATGGTTATGTACCCGTCAAAGACGTGTAGATTCGAAAGCAGCACACTGGACTCGTCAGCCTTACGAAAATCTACCTGCAAGCTGAAGATAACCGAGTTTTATCTTGGCGAGACTGTGTGAGGCAACGTTTGCAGTCACCTCACCTCACCACAGATGAGTATCAGCGGCTGCAGTTTTGGTTGTGCCAGAAATGATGTACCCGGGAACACGGGGGATTACATGTGGCTTTTACATGTGGCTAATAATGTGCTCAGTGTGCATGTCTTGAATGGGAGAAACGAAAGTTTTTCACGCTCGATTTTCGAAAGGATCTGTTAAGTCAGCCAGAAGACAAGGGAACTCATTCATCTAATGGGATTTGGTGACTGATGTGAGAAGTGTATGGCATGTCTGTTGGTGAAACACGAGCTCCACAATTCTGTACCAAACATCTGGATACCACGAGTTTATACATTTATGAATCATTAAAAAAAAAAGTAATAATTAAGCGATTTCTACAAAGTTGAAAACTTCTCATCATCTAGTAAAGCTCATTCGCAATAGTGGAGAATTTTCTGGCCACAAATGTGGAATTGCACCTGGCGGCGATCTCAGCCTCCATCTCCGACACCTGTTACAGAAATATGTGTTCATAGAATAATTCCGCAATCGCTTTTTCACTCGAAACGTAAAAGAAGGATATGAATTGAATAATTAAAAATCTATTGCTCGCAACTGACAAGCCGTGTGATTACCGCTCAATTTGGATCTTTAAAGCGCCGGTTATTTGAAAACATATAGCGGCTAGCAACTTTGTTATATCACATGGAAAGGATATGATTGACAAACGAGAGTTTAACTACTGCATTTCGAAATGTATTTTTCAAGCGAAAAAATATTATAATCTCATTTAAATATACTGCATAACGTAATAGTTTTTACCCACGTTTTTATGGTTAACTTCTCTCATGTTACAGTCAATCTCTCGGTTATATTGCAACCATTAGGCAATATTATTACAGATTAAAATTTCCGTTCTTCCACTGCACTCTGAGATTGCATATATGCGCATTGCGTGCAGTTGGTAAAATCGTATACCACAATTATCTGCCATTTTTTTTTCGAGAAATTTAGAACTGTTCACGATTTTCAATAGAACTCGCAGCAGTTATCTGCGGCGATACGCCTTATCAATACCACATAGACTACTACGACGCGAAGGTAAATACAAGTTAACTCACGCTCGAAACGGTATATACGCTCGGCTCGTAATCTTCGCAAGGAGCCATTGCTCCCAGAACCTTGAACTCCAAAAACGAGCGCAAACCGTGTAGTACACACAGCCGCGGCGGCCAGACCGAGAGACAGCCGTATAATGGAAGTAAAACCGGGCCTAATGCAATAATTGCCCGAGACGACAAAAGCCCGCAATTTTCGAAAAGGTTAAATTTCGGCCGATCGTTGCGAGCGCAGTTGCCGCCCCGGCAATATAATCGTTCTTCTGCAACTACCAGCTACACACTGCAACTCTCTCTCTCTCGCCGGAACCGCCAAAGACGAGCGCGAACGAGAGAGAGAGAGAGGAGCCGAGACGAAGAAAAACGAGAGAAATGGAGAAAAGAACCCGAAAATAGTCGGGATTCTCAGGAGGACTGCTGCATAAACAATCTACATATGTATATACAGAGACGCGCGCGTGTCTGACTTATTAGCGACGAAATTCCGGAACGCCAAGAGAGAGAGAGAAAGAGCCGATTCGGCGAAAGCTCGTGTGCAGCGCTACGTTATTAGGGGCCGAGAGCTAATTTTCGTATACTGCGGAACCTCGTCCGCCACCCACTTCATACATACAAACATACACAGGGTTCGAGCGAATATAGTCGGGCACAGCGTCCGCATCTCCGCGCGTCTGTGTGTGTGTATACAGGCGATTCGAGAAGGTGGAGTAGTGACACGAAATAGGCACGTAGTCCAATTCCGATGCGCATTAGCATTTTTTCGGCAGCGATCGCCTAGGCCCCGTATATATAGGGGCCGCGAGGAGGCTGCAATCGGTTGCACTCGGGCCGGGGCCAAACGAGCGCCTTTTTAAATGGCACAGTCGACCCTGCGTGTGTATCGAGAGCCGAAGCATAACGCGCGGTAGACAGATCGAAATTCGCGGTTTAGTACGGCAATTTGAATGGTTATGCGCTCGCTGCATAGCCTGGCTTCGAATGAACGAGTATATATAGGAGGGTAACGGTTGCAAACGAAACGAAATAGTAATGGGCGCACACGTGCGCGCGCGTGTGTGTGTGTGTACCTCGTCGCGATCGCGTATATATATATATATAGGGATCGGCTAAATAACAGAGAAGAGCTGCGCGCGGACTTGGGAGAAGAAGTCGATATTTAAACAAGCGGTTTCGGCGCAGAAGCTGAAAAGAGAAAAATCCGAGAAAGAGGGAGAGAGATACAGAGACGGAATAAACACAGTCGGATAGGCCGCAGAGAGGAATTCGACTGTTTTCTCTCGACATGCAACCAGCGAGAGAGACAGAGAGGGAAAAAGAGCGTCTAGAGGTACGTATACACACACACACATGGCCCGAGGGAGAGCCGATAGCCGTCCATTTGCAGTCGTCAAAATATACGTCTGTGTCTTCGTCGTGCGGAGCCCGCGGGGGCCAAACTCTCCCGCCCGATTATCCATTATCCGAGATTAGAGCGCGTCGCATACTATACTGCGCCAAGTACACGGCGGAGAGCGACGGTCTAGACCGGAAAGGACCCTTAAAAACGCGATTATTTATTATGGCACGAGAGAGAGAGAGAGAACGAGAATCACCGAATGCTGCTGCTGCTGCAGCGCGAGCCAAAAGCGTGAGAATCGGCCCCGCGGCTTCTGCAGAAGTCAGCCCTCGTGTCTCTCGTTCTCTCTTGCGCCGTTTTCCTCCTCTTTATTTTCTCCGCGCTTTTTTTCCTCCCCCTCTCGACTCCTTTTTCGAGGAGTGTATATACACCACGTAAGCTTTTTGGAGTAAAGCAGAGCGCGAGAAACCCCCAGCTGGCTATTACGCGGACTCTCTCGTGCACTTTGCCAACTTACATAGTCGCTGCCTCTCCGGGAAGAGCCGAGATTGCACTCGCGCGGCAGAGCGAAATTAGAAATTAGAACGTTATACTTATCGCCTCCTCTGCGAATATTTTCGAATGTATCGCTCGATCGGTAAGCAAACAATACGCCGAAGAGCATATATCGCTCACCATACCGATCCCCATACGCGATACGAATGCGAGGAACGAGACGCTTACGCGCGTTATATAGACGGCATCGGCGCGAAAAGGATATACGCGAATAATGCAGTTTTACCCGACGAGCTGACTCCTCTATTGTGCGAAAGAGCCCGGCGCGCGGACTATAATTAAACGATCGCGGCCGGCGCGCGCTCTCCCTCCCCGCCTGTGTAATTAAATCGTTTGCCGGGTGCGAAAAACGCGCGTATATACGGGTATACGCACGCGCGTCTCGTTTCGCTCCTTCGCGCGCGAGCTGCTTTCAGCGCCACTTCGTATATACGCGTGGTATACATGTATTTACGCGCGGAGAGGAGAGGCTACTCGATCGGAGCCGTATTATGTGTAGAGAGAAGGCAGAGAGAAAGAGAGAGAGAGGATTGTGTGATTACAGGTTTTCGTGGATTAGAATTGCGAGCTGAGAGGCGAAATTGCCGTGTCGCTGTTTGTAACTGCAGAAGCGCCGACGCCGCCGCTTTACACGTGACTCGCGAGCGATTTGCGTAATTATCTTGACAACCTTCTGATACCCCGCGCGCACCTCCTGCTTCTCCCGATCTCTCGCCATTTCTGTCAGCTGCTACTTTCTTCATCAAGCGCGATGGAAATTAAAATGTGCGTGTGTGTGTGAGTCTTTTATTTCACAAAATTGGACAAAAAACATTTGTACGTACGCCATCCACTGCAGTGTAGGCTCGTCTTTTTTTTATTGGAAGAATTTTTATAGCTGAGCGGTGGCTTACGAAATCCGGCGTAAACTTCGCCGAGACTTCAGCTGTCGCTGACAGGTCGTTGATTGCAGTTAGTTCGTTATCTAACCTACTTAGAAGTTACTTGGATATTAAGACGTATCCCCGTTCTTCGTGCAATATTATTGGCTGTACCGCGTCATTAGTTCCGAGTCATGATGATGATGAGCTTCGAGCTTCAAGGATCGCGTATATGTAAGCGTATATGGAAAGCCGGCGCGTAAGACGTTATTAAAAAAAAATTGAAGCGCGCGCTGGAACAAGTCGTGATATACAAGCGATTGGGACTTGGATTATCGGTATTTGCATGAGATTATAATATTTTTATGCCGTATAAACTTTCTAATACCTTCATTAGAAATGTGCATTGGTATAGCAGTTGCGCGGATTAAACGATGGACGCGTTGAGCTAAGACTGGCTTAATTGGTGTTGAATTTAATGCCTACAAATATATAAAGATTATAGAATTATTATTATAAAATTTATACGAATCAAATTATTCAAAACTGTCGGAAAAAATTCAAACGTATAAAGAATAAGAAAATCGGTGCCAGGCCACACGTGTGCATTAATTAACGCGAGTCAATATAGTAACATAAAAACTTAGTTGTAGAACACACAGTCCAAGCGTTGGCCATTATGTTACTAAACTGTTCATGTAATGCTTATCCAAGCTCAAATAATGAACTTTAATGCAATCATCCAGGTGAGACCAGCGAGGCTGAAAAATACGCCTTCGCCATGATTAAAGTCAGCTCGAAAATGCTCGCACGACTTGCGCAAAAGTTGAGCTTGAAACTTTTACTCAACAAACTTTGTCCAATCCATCTTTCTCCGAACATCGTACAAACACCCGTACAAAGTACAACAAGTTCTCCAGTAAAATAAAATATTAGCATTACACTCCCCTATATATGCATAATGTACGCGTTATATTTTTATTTGCCTTTTCCTGCGCTGTCTCCTCCACCTTTCCTATCGCTCATATAATATCCAGTGCACCTGGCGCTCACGCGTGTGCTACGCCTCGAATTACCATATACAGCTATATATACGTACGCGCGCGCGCAATCTATTAATCTTTCTTTCTCGCGATGCGCAGCGGGGCCGCCCCGGCATTTCGGCGCATTCGTGCGAGGGGGTGACGCGTATAATTGCGATATACCGTATGCACATGCGCGAGGCGTAATTGTTCCTGGAAGAGCCGAGGCGTCGCGGCGCGAAGCGCTTGCTTAATTTCCTTGGGCAATGCGGTTGCTTGTGTACACGGCCGCGGCGAATTTGCATTCCGTCTTAATGCGCGAGGCTAAGTGTTTCTTAACTGGACGTTTAATGTATCGGGTTGCACCGGATTCGCGAGGAGAGCGCGACTCGCCGAGGCGGCGGTGTCGTCAGCACGTAGGGACTATTAGACTCGCGGGATATATGCATTGAACACAAAGGTGAGCCGCGCGGCGCTCGATCAGGTGACTAATAGCCGCTTCGCGAGTATGGGCTATTGAAAGGAAATTGTTCTCTCTCGCGCATACGCAGACACGCGGACGGATACACTATTCAATGTTATCGCTTCAGAAGCTATAATTTTCCGCCTCTGAGAATAGCTTTCTTCTCTCTCGCTGTGTATACGCGACACAGGTATATATAAACATGTATATTATATATATGTGTGTCGAATTTAAATGAAAAAATGCACTTTTCTTTGGTCTAGAAATCGAAAAAATTTTTTAAAGCTCAAGACCAATGGGACCAATGGGACTTTGTTCTGTAAGCCAAAAGATGATGAAAAATGCCGAGGAACATGCGAAGTATAGAATATGAAAATTTAACATGGGGAGGCACATGGATGAGGAAAAAGAAAAATTCGGCTATTCGGATTTTTATTATTATTTTTTTTTTTTTTTTAATGGGCATAACTTTTGATCAGAGCATCGAAACTTGGCATACTTTTTGTTAAATTAAAGCTCTTTTGTAATACTTTATTATAGTGTTATTCGAAATTTTATTGGAGCCTCGGGAATATTCGTAGTCGTTATAATTTTCTGTAAAAACAGCGTAAAATGGCTCAAAAATATGGTTACTAGTAATTTTTCCCATGTTCCACTGCACATTTGACTATCTTTCGGCTCACAGAAGAAAGTCCGATCGGTCCGAAACCTTTGGCTTTAAAAAAATTTTTTCGATTTCTAGACCAAAGAAAAGTGCATTTTTTTCAGTGAAATTCGACAAATACGCGTCTCCGCGCCGACGAACAATTCGCGCTCTACAATTCTAATTTCAAATTTCGATACGGGATTCGCCCCCCTTCGCGTAATTCGCGAAGTGCGCGTCTCTCGCTTAGACACACACTGAACACACACACACACATATTTGTAACACACATCTATATACACATCTGCCACCGCAGCTCATTAATCTCATTTGCGGCTGAGCGTCTCGCTGTCGCGTTCGCTTACGCGCCATAATAAACCATGCCACTGCAGCACACGCGAGTATGTATAGTATATATATAGGTAATCCGCGGGCGAGGAGCTTTCTTTATTTTTAATCCGCACCTACTTTCTCGGATTAGCTCTCTCTCTCTCTCTTTCTCTCTCTATACGTGTGCCGTTTTTTTCGAGTCTCCCAGACAGCTTATATAGATTGCGAGCGAACGGCGTACACATATACATATATATTTACAGTATATATATAGGTGTCAAGCGCGCGAGTTATCGGGGCGTTCCGAAGCTCTGACTTTTCGCGCCGCGGAAAGTGCAAGTATGCGCGTATCGCGTGCGCCACAGCGGTTTCAATCAATTATCTCTCGGCCCGCGACTGACTCGGAAAAGAGATCGATCGCCAGCCCCGATTATATACATATATATGCTGTTACAGGGACCGGATTACGTCTGTAAATTCTCATGCGCGCGCACCTATTGCGCGTTTGAGAGACAAAGGCGCCCCCGTAATGCAATAATTAACGCGGGAAATTTCGAGCGCGCTTTTAAAGAGCCATCAATTTGTCGTTTGCAAAAATAAAAAATCACGCGGCGCGGCAACTTGTTGAGCGCGAGATTTCCGTCTCTGCGATCTGGCTGTACGATACGTATATATATAGAATATCGCATCTGGAAAAGTGACTTTTGCACATACCGCCGCCGTTGCCGCGCGCGTTATTATTGGATTTTTCAAGATCGATAAACCGCACCGCCGCGCGCGAGAGATATAAATCTAAATCGCACTGCATATATATCGATTATATATGTATACATAATATCGGAGTATCGCGATCGCGAGCTCTGCACTGCAGAGGCGGGGTGTGTTTCATATATATAAAATCCATAAATTACATCGGCAGCCGATATTTATACACAATATTTGCTCGCCGGAAAAAATCCGTCCCTACACACACTGGATATCAGGCGTAACGTAAGTGTATAATACACCGAACGAAAAAAAAGTCCCCGCGCGCGAACAATAGAGGCCCCGCTTGAATTCGCGCAAGTAAACAGCCGGTTTTCCTCGGCCGGGCTCTCTCTCTCGCGCTAAACGCCAAAGAAAATCAATTCGCGCTCGCTTTCATCGGTCTCTCGCGCGCGATAACACGTGCCGCGCGGCGGCTGTGCACACCTCCAGCAAATGCCCAACAAAGCGCGGCGGCGCGACCTGTTACGTGTGTTCTATCCTCGTGGATATAAGTATATATAAGCGGAATGTAACGTGTGCACAGAATATTCACGGGGCCTGCAGCTGAAAAATCCCGGCGATTCGCTCGTTAATTCCGTTCGAATCGCGCGCGCGCGCGCTCCCGCTTTAATGTATACCTATATACTGCAGTGTACACTACAGATACATATTACACGTGTGTATCTAGCCGCGTAGCCCTGGAACTCCCACGTCCAGCCTTTATCTTATCGCGATTAATAAACGAAGCGAGGGCTGCTCCGGCTCTGTGTATGCAGTATATAGTGTACGCGGCTCCGTTTTTTCCGCAGATAAGAGGATGCTATGCGCGCAAGGTTCGCAATAGCGAGAGAAAGAGAGGGTTGAGGGGGGGGGGAGAGACGCGACGTGATAGAGGATATTCGCGAAGCCTTGTTGCCCGGCTATGAAATGCGCGTATGGGTTTCTTGACTCTGTATCGTTAAATTTTCTCGCTCTCCCTCTCTCGCGTGCGGAATACGACTTTTCGCGTTATACGCGCGCGCCGCCGGTGTAATAGTGATAAGTGATGAAATTACAGACTCTGTATATCGTTAAATTTCTCGCTCTCTCCCTCTCTCGCTCGCTATACAGCCGAGTGCGTGGGATACGACTGCGTTTCCGTTTATAACCGTACGCGCGCCGTGTGTGTATATGTATATACGCATATAGGCGCTGTAATGCTGATAAGTGCTGAAATTATATGGATTGTCGACGAGGGAAGACGCTTTTGCAGCGCAGTCGTGGCGCGAGGAGGAATTCTTGTTCTCGCGGCGAGTCGCGAGTGTCGTCGCGCTTGATTAAACCGAAAAGTGAGAATCTAGTTTTCTACATGTATTATATACATTGCGCGCACTTTGTATGTACACACATTATACGCATAGGAGTCGACGGCTCGAGTCAAAATATACACGCCGCGGCGTAATACCGCGCGAATCGCATAAATCCAAGGATAAACATTATGGAAATGCGAGTGTGACCGCAATAAACAACAAATCACGCGGCCTATTAAGGAACGCGTCAATACGGGCATATTATATGCATAAAAAGAAATCGAACTCCTTGGAGCAACAACGAAACGGAAAAAAAAAATAAATCAATTCCCATTGAAAGCGACGCGTATATTGCACACACGGGCTTATACGCTCGTCGCCGTTCTTTTTTCATACGAAATATATCCAGAGCTGCGCTTCCACGCAGACTGCAGCAGGCCCCCCTCGCGCCGATTGCTTATGAATATATGATTAGAAGCTACAGAAGCTGATCGCATTTCGTGCGGACGGACCACTCCCCGATCGCAGCTTCCGAACGATGATATATACATCTCTCTACGTGCCATATACATATAGCTGTATAGTGTATATACAGACGGTATAACACACGCACGGCGCGTCGGAAAAATAAATAGAGCATTTATAATTGCGTAATTAAAGGGCAGCGCAGCGGCGCATCCGTGTATAGGTTTCGATCGCGTGATCGAAAGCATCGGCCCCATATTCCGCACTGGACTGCGAGAAAGAGAGCGAGAGAGAGAGAGCTGATTCGTGAATTTAATACGCCGATGACTTTCGATTAGCCGAGCTCGAAAATTCGACGGCTGCAGCAGCAGCCAAGTGGCTACTGTACGAGCGGCCGATATCAATTTGCGCTGGGACGATGCGAGGAAAGAGGGCTGGACGGATCAACGGACTGCGAACGACAGTAACTGTGAACGCGAGGGTAATAACGGTTTTTCGAATTCTCTTAGCCGATCTCTCTTTCTCCCTCTCTCCTCTTTGGCTTCGTTCGCGAGGATGCGCTTTATAATAGTACATTTTCGAGGATATGTCGGGCGAAAACGCGTTAAAAATGCGCTGGCTTCGAGGTGATTTACTCGTACATCGAAACACAGTGATTTTGGCGAGTAAGTGTCCGAGAAAAGAGACGCGATTTAATTTATGGCATTTTGGGGGAGATCCATCGAGGAGTGTCTTTTTTCTTTAGCGATTTCTTTTCTAAAAAAAATCAAATTCTAATCAGATAAAAAAAATAAGTGGGTATAGTAAATCTCAATATATAATCCTTTTTATGATTACACTTACGCAGGAACAGTAAATTAGTTTGGACGAGGAAGCTACGTGCCAATAAATTGCCAGCAACGTATATAACACACCGCAATATTTTCGCTCTAGATAAGGAATTTCACGCCACCCGTTCAACATTACACATTATATACGTGATACCAAAATAATAATTCGCTTTGGTGTTAACCGGCTAGTGCATATACATTATACATATCCGCAGAACCTATAATTTTCCATTTACTTCCTAGCCCTCTCGCTTATACATACTCGCTCACACGCGTGAAGTATACCTATATACACACCATATGCTTTGCCTAAAGACTAATTTCCCGATTTTTAGCGGGTCTATTCAGCGCCGCCGCCTATTTTCGATTGCAAGGCAAGCACGTACACATTTATATAGACCCTCTCTCTCTCTTTCTCTCTCCCGCGCGTACGGGCTGGACGTGTAATGGACCTTCGCTTAGAAATAAGCCCGGCGGATAGGTACCGTAAAGCCGCGTGGCTGCAGCAAGCATAGGTGCGTGCATACGGTGCAGGAGGAGGCGAGAGCCGCTATATGGAAACCGGTACGCTGATTATTATTCGCTCGTAGGAAATTCATTGGGGAGACTAATTGCGACTAATGGCTGAGGCGAGATCGGCTGAGGTCAAGCTCTCTCTCTCTCGAGAAAGAGAGAGAGAAATCGAGCGGCCGCAGCTCGAGAGTTACTTTGTAATTTAGCTGTCGAGAAAATTCGATTCATTGTCAATTTTCTCGTCTCTGATTTTAGTGGAAAAAAATATTCGGCTTTGAGTTATATAGGGGGGGGGGGGCCGAGTCGATCCGCATAACGAGCCGTCAACGAGAGATACTTTGAATACTATACCTGGAGTATATACACGTATACGATACGCCGCGCACGAGCGGTAGAAAGTTCGTTTGCGATCGAGAGGTGTTGAAAATGCCAATACGCTAAAAATGGAAAATCATGCATCGAACGATTTGTCTACGGGCGCAAGTACAGATGAAAGATATATATACTTGTAACTTTCTTTATGCCGTGATAACGATACCGATCGTTTTCTCACACATTCGTATACTATTCAAACAGAGAGAGAGAGAGACAGAGTGAGCGAAGAAAAATCGCATAGATCCGTAACAACAATAAAACGTAATGAATGGTAATTGATCATTTTTCCCCCGAGTCGGCTTTTTATCTCGAATCATTGATCGCTGATTCACTAACCGTTTCGCTGCTGGCAGTCGCCCGACCACAAAAGTCGCTCCAATTTCATAACAAAAAATACGTTTGCGGTCTGGCATACCGTGAATTATTCTTGTTTGCTTCGTCACACATTAATGACGCAAGATAATACATGCTTTATATATTTCGCGCATTATACACCCAGCGATCCGCGGCTTCGGGTATATCATAACGAGCAATTATTAAATTCGTTACTCTGAAATTCGCACTGCAGTGTAGCGCGCCAATGGACATGTCCAAGTCGAAAGTTGTGCAATGTCAATTTAATGTGACGCGTGACCCCTTTTCTTTTCCTTCTCCATCACAGACACATCAATAATGCGCGGGTCGCCCCGATTAATTCGATAAACATTCGATTTCAATAAACTGGATTTATGATTCCGAGCGCGCTATGCATATATATATATCAAAATCGCAATATTCCGAATATACGTGTGTCTCTAGCCGATACACTTTCACGGCGTATATTGTGCAGTGAAGAACAGCCAGAAATCAGGTTACAAAACGCTGTGTGTACACGTTATGCAGCTGCGATATTTTTCATCCCGCGCGCGCTCTGTACCTATATACATACTTGCGCCAAAGTCATTAAGGCTCGCGCGCGCGAGCGGCGGGGATTGCGTCGACGGCATCTAATAATTTGTCAAACGTCGATTGCCGGGGCCGCGGCTCGCAAAAACTTTCTAATGAACACGTAATAAAGTTAAAAAGGGAAGACGTGAGCAAATATCGCGAAGCACGCGGTTATTTATTGTATTCGAGCACGCGCCGCATTTATTTTATGATTTATCGTCGGGCTTGTCTCTTAGAATGCGATAAATTACTAGTCACTCGCCTCGTGCGCTCCGTACGCGAGTTAAGCAGCGCCACGTACGTATATACGTATATACTTGTAATACGGCGAGTGCGCGCGAACCTCTTGATTAATAAAATTCCTAATAAACCAGTGCGCGCGGGGCCGGCGATCGGTTTAATTCGCAAATATGCCTCGTGTGTGCCATTAGACGTTTTGCGTACGTCGAGCGTAAGTATTATGCCTGATGCAATGCAGCCGAGTAGCATATTATGCGCAATTATTCGACGCGGTGAGAGAAATATGTAAACACGCCGGGGAAAAAAGCGCGCGTTTATCGACGACGCCGACGACAAAGAGGCTCGCGCGGATTATTATTGTGTACAGCAGCAGAGCACAATGCGCTGGACCGATAGCCGCCGCCGCCGCCGCGGAGAGAGACGATCCGGTCTATACGCTCCAACTTTCTCCTTTATATATACTTATACCTCCTCGCGCTGCAGCGGCGAAACTCGGCTAACGCCGAGTCATAATCTCTTGTGTAGAGAACCACTTCTCCTTCGTCTTCCTTTTTTCTCTCTCTCGGCTATATCCTCCTCCAGCTTTCCTTCTCGCGCTGTATATATACGTGTAGTATATACGCACACTTGGCGGCTGCTGCAGTACATTTTCCCTTGGCTCTCGCGCTCGTCGTCGTATACAGTTCATTATATCCGGGGATCGAGCCGTGTTCAGCGCTCGGAGAATAAAACACGCCCGCGCGCGGGCCCTTTTCTCCAGACGAGAGAGAGAGACGCTCTTCTTCGATTTCGAAAAGCTTTAACGGTTTCGAGGATTCTGCTATTCACGCGGAGCGAGAGAGCCATGCGATACGCTTCTTGACCCTATTATGCGGCTCCTTCTCATTAGTTGGAGATTATCAGAGGAAATGTTTTGACGTTCTGCTGTATTAGGCGGCAGCGAAGATTATTGATGGTTCGCTGCGAGAGCTCGGCCAGCGAGCTCCTCCGCTCTTTTTTTCCCCCGTGAAAACGCGCCGTGTTTTCGTCATTAATTACCCGCTGCTTCTTTCGTTGGGAAACACGGTTCGAAAACTCGCACGGAACAGAAGTTTTGGGCGCACAAATTTTTTTTTTGTTCCGCAGTTGTCGAATGTATATAATATGTCGAATTTCACTGAAAAAATGCACTCTTCTTTGGTCTAGAAATCGAAAAAAAGTTTTTAAAGCTAGAGGTTTTGGACCGATCAGACTTTCTTCTGTGAGTCGAAAGATGGTCAAATGTGCAGAGGAACGTGCATGGGAAAAATTACTAGTAACCATATTACTGAGCCATTTTACGCTTTTTTACAGAAAATTAATGCTTCAAAACACTGGAATAATAACAACTACGAATGTTCCCGAGACACCAATAAAATTTCGAATAACACTATAACAAAGTATTACAAAAGAGCTTCAATTTAAAAAAAACTTTGCCAAGGTTCGATGCTCTGATCAAAAAAAAAAAAATAATAAAAATCCGAATAGCCAAATTTTTCTTTCTCCTCCAGATGCCTCCCTATGTTAAATTTTCATATTCACTGTTTCGCATGTTCCTCGGCATTTTTCACCATCTTTTGGCTTACAGATGAAAGTCCCATTGGTCCGAAAGCTCTAGCTTAAAAAATTTTTTTGCGAATTCTAGACCAATGAAAAGTGCATTTATTTTTTGAAATTCGACATATATGTGCGCTAGAAAAAAAATGGTGTTCTTACAAAAACCAGTTTTCTTCGGGTGCTGGTATTCGTGTCAGATAATGGATGCGGACAAAAAAGGAAAGAGTGTCGATTACAAGATTCGCAAACAAGACAATATTTTTCCAGATTGGACGTATATAATATATATATATACTGGAAAAAAATTATCTGGAAACGACGTTTCTCTTTCTTATTCGAATCCTTTCAAATTTTCTCTCCTGCTTTCGATTCTAACGATCTTTTTTTTTCCTTACCGAAACTCATTTCTTTAACTTTCTCCTCAATTAACAGTGACAAATAACATTTTATTGTGCAACAAGTTTTATGTGTACGCGCTTCTTTTTCTCGAAGTTTGTGAACCATTATACAGTGAATTGAAATTGGGATTTTCTCGCGTATATACCTATACCAGAAAACTCTCGTTTACTCGTTAGGCTTGCGCCTTAAACGGCGGTAATTTGTGCGCGAAATCTCGAGTTATAAAAAAAACGCGATATAGGTGTATACTCTCGTACACCCAGCGTGTGTTTCGAAATTTTCGTTGTACGACGAGTATGTGTGCGTGTGTGTGTGTGTGTGTCTGTGCTACAGGAGAGTCGCGAGGCGCGAGGAAAAAAGGCGCGAATTAATTATACGCTTCTGCCGTCACGACGCCGATATTTTTTCATTTCCACGCGCTCCACGTGTGTGTGTGTGTGTGTGTGTGTAATGCACAGTGCAAGCTCCTTAATCAGAAAGAAAAATCCCTGGCGGAACAGCGGCAGCTCTCGGTTACAACATCGTTGAATAACATATGCCATAAAGAGAATGCGCGCGAGAGAGAGAGAGAGAGAATAATCGACGCGAAGGAGAGAAAAATTCGAAGGCGTTCGCAGCACGATACCCGTTGATACCATACACACACACACACACACACACACTGTGCACCGCTGCCCCCTTCTCAATGAAACGTACACGGTGCGCACTGTGCATATAAGTGCACGTATATATAGTACGTACAATATACATACATCGAAACTCGTCGTCGTCGTTGTCGTGATCCCCATCGCTCTCTCTCTCTCTCTCTCTCTTTCTCTCTCGCCACTGCATATACAATATATAATACATATACATACACACATGCAGATACACAGATATTCACGTGCATATGCACGCAGAGCGAAGCAGGAGCAGCAGCAGCAGCAGCAGCGCAGCAGCTGTAAAAGTATCAGGGAATTCCCCCGATTCACTCGTCGTCGTCGTCGTCGCGCGCGAACATGCGCCACTTAAATTATGACACGCACTGCGCTCTCTCTCTCGCTCGCCCGCGTTGTGTGTATATAGGTATATAGTATACACACGAGTGTATCCCCCGTTAGCGTATCCGTCCGTCTGTATATATAGATGCGAATGTGCGAGAGGAGAAAAAGGGAGTGTGATATCATTCCGCAGTCGTAGCGTGAGTCACACTCTCCTTCTCGCTCTCCGCTCATTGACACTTGTAACAGGCCAGCGCGTTCGTCGCTTTCTCTCTCTCTGTCTCTCTCTCTCTCTCTCTTATATTTGCACCCCGAGAGTCGCACAGTAGTCTGCCTCCGCAGTATCAGCGCGAGGAGAAGTGCAGTAAGTGCTGCGTGCGGCTGATGTTTTCTATATAACACCGCGTGTATAGCTATATAGACACGATTGGGCGATACGCCGTCTGACTCTTGTGTGCACACTCTGGCGCGCGCAGCGCCCGAGACAATAGTCCGCTACTGCCACCGCCGCCGCTGCTGCTCCCTGACAAAGGAGGCTTTTGCTCTTTCGCCTAGTTGTCGCCATCTTACGTGTGTATCGCGTTTAATAGCCTCGCTCCGGCACACGACCGTCCGCTATAGACTGTGTAGCGCAGCAGTAATCTTCTGGGTCTTCTGGATTGCATATATTGCTCAGGGTGGTAGATTATTTGAGTGTAATTATAATTAGTTTTTTAAGTGTTGATGCATTAATGGATAATCGAAAGTTTTGAGTTCACGAAAATATGTGCCTATTTTGATGATACTAATTGTAAAAGCACTTTTCAGACTCGGATTATTCTCGCTTGAAAAAGTCAACTTTCGCCCCTAGTTGTGTAACACATGTACCATTGTTGGAAAAAGTGCGGTATAACGATTAATTGCGACGTTTTTAATTGGTAGAAAGTCTGTAATTGGTGAGAGGTAATATTGTGCTCGTGCTACGAGTATATATGTGGAAAAGTTACATATTGGAAAATTAGTTAGTCGGATTTATGCTCGAGATGTAAGAATTATTTTATCTTGGGAGAACTGACAGTGAGTCGTTTAATGTACATGACATGATTGATATGCCCCTTCGTAACTAAAAATATCGCTTGCGCAAATCCATTTGAAATTAAAAATATAACTGAATTCGAAATCGAAATGTAATAATGATTTTGTTCTTAATATCGAGAGAAGACAAATTCCAAGAATAAGTGTTTTCATATAGCTTTTGCTTGTTTAATAAGTCAGAGTAAAAATACTTTTTTTTTTAAGTAAATGGTTCATCAAAATTCTACTCAGAAAGTCTATCTATATTTTGCAAATCAAGAGAAGATAGCTACTTTTTTTCAAGCTTGCAGTTCTGAAGCGAAAATAACTCTAGAGTAGTTTTAAAATACATAATTTAGACTGAAGATAATGAAACGTATTTTCTATAGTTCTATTTTGAATATCTTTAGTATATATTTACGCATCAAGACGATTCTGAATGCGTGCATTTCGCCTTGTCGCGTACATTCTTGTAATAGCTATTACACACTTACACACTAATGCATATTTTTTCAAAACCTATATAATTTAGAATTAAATAAAACTCCAAAGCAATTTTCGCGGGTCTAAAGCTTTATAAATTTGAAACCAAATTTATAAATCCGTGGCAAGCAACGTTCGATCGATGAAAGTCAAGCCAAATAAGATTTTTTACACCGACTTTATCAGCTCACTTCTTTATAAATATGCGATTCCGCGCGAAATCTGCATAATGAACGCTCGGCGCTCCGGGAGGAATATTTAGCAAGACGGATTGAATTATCGGGAACGCGGTCCAAAATAAATCAGCGTCAAGGCTCTTAATGCGATTGTTTGGTTGTCCATCGCGACGCGCCGCGCGGCGGTGTTGACTTAAAAATACCGATAACCGATTTCGGAATAAATCGATAAGCCATAATACTTCGCCTCGTGTACGTATAATCCCATTTATCGGGGAATTCGAAATTCGCCGAGCGCGAGCGAAAAGTAGAGCACGTCGAGAGAGAAAAGTCACCGCTCGGCTTCCTATTCAATTATTGCCGCGCCCCCTCGTCGCTTAAAAGGAGAAAATACATCCGCTGCTCGTCCGCAGTGTAGCGCATCGAAAAGAGGAAGGGTAAATAAAAACTTTTCCAGCGCGCGAAGACGTAGAGCAGAGCACACACGCGAGGACAATACGTCACGCGCCTTCCTGGCTTTTCATCACATCCCTCGCGCTTTTCCTGGATATTATCATTCTTCCTCGTACTATACACTCCCGAGCAGTCCTGCGTCTATATATCCACCTCCGGCTTGGGACTATATATATTATATATATATGCCTTCGCACCTTCACAATCTCTATAAAGTCTGCCCCCGGTCGCTTCGGTGAGTGTATATATATTTCAAAATATGCGCAATATCCGCGTGTATGATTTGCGACTCGCGCTCACTTTCCAGCGCATAAACTTCGATCAATGTCAGAGCTCTATCTTTAACCCGTTCTCTCCCTCCTCTCTCACTCTCTCTCTCTCTCTCTCTTTCGCTTTTTATCCGCCTATTTAACCAGCCATACATCTTTATTTCTCTTAATCTGTCTTTTCACTCGCTATTTTTGCTCCGACTCTCTTTAAGCGCGTCCCTCTCTCTCCTCTCCTCTCCTCCCCCCTCCTGTACATCTCTTTGCTTTTACCCTCGTTACTTCTGGGCCGGCACATTTTTTCGCATCTCTCTCTCTCTCTCTCTGTGTAGTCGTCCCGATGCGCGTCGTATGTGGCGCGAGAAAAAAGCTGCGCGCGCGCGCGGAGTGGGAAAAAGAGACGAAAGGAGAGTGAGAAACAGAGCGTGGGGTTGGGGGGGGGGGGAGCGTTTTTGCCATCGCTCGTGAATCGCACTGTTAACATCGCGCGCCGCCTTTGATTAAGAAGCGAGGAATCTGGAAAAGAAACGCGGACAAACTCGCTCATTGTGCTTTTTTTCGGATCGCTTTGCGCGAACTCTTTTGGGATTCTCATGTCGTCGTCGTCGTCGTCGTCGGTCGGCTTCGTCGGCGTTGCTGCTCGTGTCGCTCCCTCGTGTGGGTGTCTGCGTGTATAAGTGCTGCAGCCACAGAATTACTCCGGCGGCTCTTGGCTTTATCTTCTTAGAGCTGCTGTGGCTAATTTTCGTGAAATTGTATGTATAGAATGTAAGTATAACAGTGTCCTTTCAGACTTGACGAGCTGATGAAAAATGTCCTGATTGGGTTATTCTTAAATATCTTTCGGGAAATAATCTGTTTATTCACTATGTTTAATGTGGGACATTTAGTAATGTCGAAAATTATAAAAATTTAATGGTAATTAATCGTTACAATTATAAAAATCTTTAAAAGTATTTCGCAAATAATCAAGTTCTTTTTATTAATATAATTTAATATTTATTCTAATTACAAAGTCTATAATTTAAACATTCAACAGCAATAAAGATATACTGCACTCACACATATCCATTCAAGTAAATTGATATAATTGCTGTATACGTTTCGCTTCTAGGCTAAGCGTATGCGCGTATATGACATATTGATTACCTAATCCACAAGTAGTCCCATTTTCGCACAACATACCCAGCAAGATAATTTTTGATATCAGCTCAACTGCGCCGGTGTACCTTATTTACATATAATGCAAATTGCGCATAAGTAAAAATAATTTGACTCGCGAAATCGCAGCTCGCAATACAAGTCGCTCGATGACTTTAACAAGCTTTTTTGCCCAACAATTACGCTTATCGAGCTACTTCGGTTGACAACGAATTTTCATAGCGGAGGGCGTGTATAGACACCTCACGGCCTTTTATTCGCGAATAAAAAGACGAAACTATGTTCGGGGATAAGGAAAATTTCTACATCGCAGCTCATGAGAGACGCTTGCACGGATAATTACAAGAGATGCTGTGGAAGCGATTTCTCGAATAAACAATCAGCCAGTAAATAACTCGCTGCGAGAGAGAGAGAGAGGGAGACGAGGTGATAATGTCGAGTCATTATAAAAAAAAAAGAATAAAAAAAAGAAACAGACAAGTCTCCAGACACAAGGCTACTTTCCTACAAGTCCAACTTATCCTTTTTCGTATCGAGCTCCCTCCACACATGCACACCACACGCAAACACACGCGTACTAATAGTACAATGAAGAATCGAGTCTCTCTCTCTCTCGTAGAAAGGCCGCTTATAAATTCCGTGCGAGCGCGAGGAGAGGTGCGCACAGCGTATAGTAGTAGTATAGCAGTCGTCGTAGGAGAGGACGTGTAATTTATTAATCGACACACTCCGCGCGCGAGAGCGTTATTTGTCGCGCGCTTCAATCGTCGCCGCGCGCTTGTAAAAGGGCGCTATGTACCTCGTCTCCACTTGGATATTTACTCTCGTCGGTCGACTGTATAAGTATATATATACGTTATAACACATGCGCACAGAGCGAGCGACTTGCGTAATAGCGTCTCTCTCCGGTTGTGCACAGCTCACGGGACAACGTGACCTAGAGGCCATGAGGTATTACACGGGGAGAGCCTGACGAAATGCGGAGTGTGTGCCGCAACCGAATTTCGCACGGCTGACATTTGCCCGCATAGTGTGTGCACAATGTATATGCTGCATATCCTGTGCGCGCGACAAGCCGCGCACTCGGATCGAAGAATTGTGATTGGATTGCGTTGTCGGTGCTCTTCCATTAATATACAATGTATAAGTAATAACGTATATGTGCGTGTGTAAAAAAAAAAATAAAACTAATCCCGGGTGTATGTATACGTACATTTCATAACGAGGAAAATCTAATTCACTCCGTTGTGCGCGTGAGCCGTTATTAATAAGTCACGCAGCTCGGAAAACATTGCGTTATATGCCCCGGTGTGTATACGGTAATTGATAAAAATTGCAGCGCAAATACACACCGAGGGCGAGTAGGTGGGGGGGGGGATAGCAACTGAAAGTACCTGTAAAATATGCGGCAAGAGAGAGCGAGACAGTGTATAGCCTCCTCTCGCGTAATTACACGGCCAACGCGCTGCGCTATAAGCAGTACACAGTACTATAGTAGTATACGAGGCGCGCGTATGAAAAGTCGAGTATTATACACACCATACAAAGTTCAAGACTCCGCTTACGTACGCTATATAGTACCAGACACACGCGACTATACAGGCGAGATAGAAAGGAAGCCGCGAGAGTGCGTCGAGGCCTCGCCCACGCCCTTCGGCTATTTAAGTGACCGGCGTAGATAATTCATAGCGGCGGAAGAATCTGGGACAGTAAGAGAGAGAGAGAGAGCCCAGAGGCCAATAAATCGCGGTATTACCGATATCAGAGAGACGCGGGCGAGTGTATACAGAGCAAAAGAGCGAGAGAGAGAGAAAGCGATCGGCGATTAGTTCAGCGGCCGCAGCGCCGCGGAATCTGCATATATATACGCAGCAGTGCGGCCGCGGAGACAAAGGCGCGGAATCTCGGCGCGGAGGGACCGGCCGTCGGCTAATTAAGGTTAAGTCCTTAGGCACGCGCGGGACGAGAGGACGTGTGCCGCATCGGTCCGCATTAGCCTCCGCGCTCGCGAGAGAGAGAGAGAGAGAGTCTATTCCCATCGTTAAGGATGCGCGCGGAGGAGAGAGCAGGTTGAGCTCCGGAGGAGATTTTTTTCTTCTTGCCTCCGCCTCCCTCGAGGGCTGAAACTCGGCTACCGTGAAATTTTTATGCTTGGGCCCCCCCCCTGCGTATATACGCGCGTGGTGTGGACAGCGTAATCGGCGCTAAAAATTTCGGTTTTTTTTTCTCGAATTTTTAAGCACACGCAGACGCACACGCCCTAAGGCTTTTGCAATACGTATGTCGTATATAGTATACGGTAATCTCGAGGATATTTTTCGACGCCGCATATTGTTAAGCGAGCTTATATCTGATCAATTAATTCGTTTTTTAATTATATATTTTCTCGGGAATATCGGCTTTTGTATATGTACACACCGTTTGGATACGGATCTCGAAACAGTGTACACAATGCTGTATTACGCGGGATATTTCGCCTTCACCTATAATTGCAAAAATTTGCAAAGGCGAAGGTGAAAATCAGAGCGCGTTCCCGTACACACCGCGGCTATTGTACGTGTGTATTAATGAAGAGCTTCGCGAGGAATAGAGCGACGAATCAATTAATTCGAGCCCGATCAGAAATTGCAACTTCCTATACGAGCTATGCCCAACAGCGTCGATTCGACGATCTTATCGCGACACACAGCGCGAGCATTACCGATATTCCTTTTTGTTTTCCGAGCGAGAGAGAGAGAGAAAGTGTTGGACTGACATGTAACACACGAGCATCGTTAGATAACAGTTCACGCCGGGCCAGAATTCCCAGTCGACACGATTCGATCCGGCCCGAGATTGTGCGTACTTTTCTCTCGATTCTTAATTAGAAATATTAAGACGCCGTGCAATCGAACAAATGATGTAAGTACACGGAGAGAAAGAGGCAGAGAGAAAGAGAGAGAGAGAGAGAGAGAGTTGATTAGTTGACGTATTACACGGGGAATAAACGCTGTATTCAGCTGGATTAAGATCTCTCTGGGGTACCCCACACACGCGATCCTCGAAGCTCCGCAATATATAACCGGAGCGTTTTGATATCTAAAAAATCGGGGAAAACACGTTATATGCGCCGGGGACGACTATAAAATATCAAAGCGTCTTAATTAGACGTGCAGCGAGAGACTCATATATATACGTATATACGTGCGGCGGTGCCTATTGAAAGCCCGAGTAAAAATAACACCTCGCGATAGTTTGTTGCGCCGAAAACACGGGGCATAAATCAAACGTAACGACTATATTACACTGCACTCGCGCGCGAGTATCGTTTTAACGAAAGCCGTACAGGCAACGTATGTGTGCTCGCCCCCCCCCCCCTCCCAGCCCCCCATGTCAAAAGTGCATATATCGCGATACTCTGTCTCTCGGCGGTGCATACCGGTACACGCCCAGATTAAGACAATAGCGAATCCTCGAGAAAGACAGACGGAGAGAGAGAAAGAGAGATAGGGCCGTGTGTATGAATAACGCGAAAACTTTGCATTTACGAGTCCTCCCACGAAACGATCGATCGATCGATCGATCGGCCCCGACGCGGATCTCTCTCTCTCAGCGGCTGGACTATCGGCCGGGGCGATGATGCTGTTACGCAACAGCGGGCACGTAATATCATGCGAAACTATAATCCACCTTCTTGTACACAAAGTTACAACTGCTGCCGGCCGCTGCCGCTGATCTGCACGACTATGTCTGTCTGATTTATCTGTATATCTATCTCTCTCTCTCTCTCGCGAGTCGGGAGAGGAGAAACTTTTACTCCGCGAAGCGAACCCGACCTCTCTCCTAATGATCGCACTGCACACACTTATATACACTGCAGAGCGAGTCGCGCGCGCGCTCCAGTTGTTCTTTCCCGACGACTTTTCCAGCCCGAGGGGACTTCCAATCGCAGGAATGTGCGCGCGAGCGGCCGTATCGCCGATCCTGATAAAAATGATAAATACAGCTGAAATCTCACCGTATATACGTATTCCAGGGTCTGTATATCTATATTCTATATATACATAGAGGTGTACACGCGACTCGTTGCCAATTACAAATTCAGAATATTTCAGGCCTTTATCCAGGGTGTATAATGCAGTGTATGCACAATATCGTATACGGTCCAAGTCGGCGTTCGCGTTGACGCGGACTCGAAACTTTCTTCGACTGCAGCGCTGCGCCGCGGTGTAAGCGTGTGTATATAAGTGCGCTTTGTACGTATATCAGCGCTCCGTCGATTTATCATAACATGCAGTCATAGATCGCGGATTACGATTATGACACCCGTTCGTGGAATTCGCCTCGTGTAAAGAAATTTAATGAATGTAGATGCCGAGCGATTTCCGTCGTATATAATACTGCACACACACGTACGACGCGCTGCGTATATCTATACATTATATATGCACAAGTAGCTGCGATTGAGTCGTTGGCTAGATAAGCTCTCGCTGTACTCCGGCTAAAAAGCGGTAGACAGTCCCGACACCCTGTCGTTTCATTTTAATTAATTAATGTGTGCGTGTGTGTGTGTGTGTGTGCAGTGCGGGACGCTGCTGCCATTGCGCGCTTATGGAAAAAAAAGAAGAGAGAGAGAAAGAGATATTGCAAATATTTTGATCGCCGATTTAATTTATCGCTCGCGGTGATTGACAATCGGCGACTCGCGGAAAAATATTCGCCAAGTTACGCGTTAATACCCGCGCGCCTATAAGGCTCTGCATAAACATTAAACACACATACTCTAATAATATATATACGTATATACACATGCGGCATTGACTAAAAACGCTCGACGCAACGTTTAGCTCAAAGTACAAGTTTTCTTTTTTTTTTATATTATTATTCCCCCGGAGTAAAAAACGAAAGACGTATGAAGGCGCAGTCAGAGGAGAGAGTCTGATTTATACATCGCGCATATATACGCGCGAGAGCGAGAAAGAGAGAGAGAGATATATATAGAGGCCCGAAAGTCTCGTCTCGGCGAGAAAAAAAAATGTTTGTTTCTCGATGCGCGACGGCGGGTGGAGCTCGCTCTTTCCTAATGATATGCCGTGTTCCCCTTTTTCGGTAAATTTCACCGAGTTCTTTTTGCCCCCTTTGCTCTCTCTCCCTCTCTCTCTCTCTCTCTCTCTTTCGAGAGACCCAACTTTTTTCTCTCTCTTTCTCTCTCGTCCTCCGCACCGCCTCGTGTGTCTGCAGCGTCGCGCCGAAAATGGCCCTCGCGAAACTCTGTTTCTCATCGGCGCGCGCAAAAGTGAGCATCGCACGATTTCGCGACACCGTCTGTGTGTGTGTGTGTGTGTGTGTGTGTGTGTGTTTAAGTGTATGTGCGCAGCAGTTGACCGCAGTGAATACCGTATATATAAATATATACCCGTGTGTATAGTGTGTATATAGTATACGGCAGCAGGTGAAAGACACTCGCGCGCGCGCGTATGCGACGCACGCAGCTGACATGCGCGCGGAATTCAATTGGCCGCGCGAATGTGGAGCGAGGGAGATGAATTTGGGTATGCGTGTACTTACGCGCGGTCGTATAGGCGAGCTTGTAACGGCGGCTTCTTTTTTCTCTCGTTTTCGGAAAACGCGGCCTTGTGTCGACGAGAGAGAAAGAGAGAGAGAGAGAGAGAGAGAAAAAAAAACGGACGCGTGCGTATACACGACTGCTGAAGCTTGTTAGCGGGTCGCCCCTGTTGCGCAAGGATTATTGTAATGTCGGCGTTTTTCTTTTTCTATATATACAATATACATTGCCATAGTGGTGTACTGTCTATAATCTATATATATATATAAAACTAACGAATGGGAAAAGTTTTGCAACAAGGGTATGCACACTCACACACACCGCAGGTATAGATAGTCGCGAATGTAAATTTTATTCATGAACGGCCGCGCCGAGAGAGTTCTCCCGTTACGAAAATTTCGCGGCGCTCGCGCTCGAGCTTGTATATATCCCCTTTCAAAGCACATCCAATTTTCAACACATGATTAATTCCTTCGGAGCGGGCGACAGCTAGAATGAGTATCATTACGTCTGATCTAATAAGTCTCTCGTTGTACGTCTGTCCGAGAGATAGAAAGAGAGAGAGAGAGAGTACAACTGCGCACAATGCGTCGAGTGTGTGTAATGTGTGTATACACTCTCTCCCCTGACGATGCACATTTTGACCAGCCGAGGAAAACTAATGTAACGCGTGCACTCAGCACACTTTTTGTTATCGTCGCGCACACTCGGCTCTCGATATATACCTATATACATCGTAGTCCCCGGATCGCGCGGTTCCGAAAACGGGGACAATAGAGGGGGGAGGGGGGAGGGGGTAGACCGACTGGCCACTCCATCCAATAACGCGCATTAATTCGTTCGGGAAATTAAAATACCGGCAGAGTTGCGGTGGACCATCTGTAACCGCCATATTATACATTGGATTATGGGCTGCAGAAAAAAAATTCGGTCTGTAGTGCAGTGTTGATTAAAAAAAAAGAATAAGCGTAATCTAACCATCGGGATCGTCCCTGAGGACGTGCGGACACAAAAAAAAAACGAGCGACCCCCTGTCCACACACGATAATTCTCTCGCAATTCCGTCACGGCGGCAAATCTCCCTTTTGATAAATCGCATTACACGCACTTATATAACGCATTTTCGGAAAATCGAGCGCCTAAATGCAAGCAGTGTATTGTGTATGTATATATCGATCAGAGCGAGACGTCGCGCGCGGACGGCTGCTGCTGCAGAGCACCGTAGGGGGGCAATATTTCGGCATTGCGTAAACGCGCTCTCTGGGGGTGTAATCTATATAAGTGAATGTAACGCGCGGTGGCCACTTCTCTCTCCGCGCCGACGAGGATTATTAGACGAGTGTGATGAATGACCGGAGAGAGTCCTCGCTATCGGCTGCAATAGGGGGCCGCCAGAGACTCCGCCGATGTGTCGTGGAGAGAGAACATGTGCTACGGCTCGTCGATGCGCCTCGAAACTGGTCTCTCGTCTCTTCTCGATTCTCTAAAGCCAGAGCCGAGCGAGCCGTCGGAGAGAAAGAGAAGACACATCTTCTCCTACACAGCTCGCATTCCGTAGGTCCGCTGCGGTTCCCTCTCCTCGTCTCCTCTCGAGGTTAGACACGGCGACGAATGTGCCTGTAAGGGGCACGAGTTAAATAGAAGCGAGAGCCCGAATATCCTACCGGCCCTACACTAGACGCGGTCCCATCTGGAATAATAGAATACCATTTGGCATTGTGCGCGAGGTACAGTCGCACGTGGTGAGCGCGCGCGCACTGCTGTGCAAAAGGGGACTGCTCTCGGGGCTGCGGCAGTGCGCCATATTCTCGCTGGTCGGCGGCGAGAGACTGTTGTGTAGCTGATGCGAAGAAAAAAAATGTATGTATTCCGCGCGCGAAAGGGAAAATGATTAAAGGGAGAGAGATGGAGCCGAAATGCCTCTGGTCGAGTTTTTGGATAATGGAGCGGCTGAATGGGAGAGTTTTCGAGTCGGAGATAGTCGTGAATGAAAATGCAAATGTAGAGCGCGTCACTCTTATGTGTGTGTGTAGTGTACATATGAGTGTGTCCAGGAAATTTTGGGCACATAATATACTCGGAGGGAAAAGTGGCAAAAAATTTTCTTGGAGGCACACGTGTACTAGAACTGTTTTTTCTCGTTCCTTGGGACTTGTGAAAGAGAAAAGGTTATATTTTTTTCCGAAGCAAAAACGACTCGAAAATCGAGAAAAATAATTAAAACACAAGAATTCAGCAGATTTGTTTTTCTCAAAAACTGCGGACGTTTAAAAACATTTCATTGGAACAAAAATGTTTTGAAATTCATCAAGGAATGCTCTGAAATTTGATTTTTTTAAGGACGTTTTTCGAAAGTTCGACTTTTTGGATTTTCGAAAAATCGAAAATTGTGCCACATCAGTCTGACGAAATTTCAGAGCATTCTCTCATGAATTCAAAGACATTTTTGTTCTAGTGAAATTGACATAAAAATCCATGGTTTTCAAGAAGAAAATCTGTGAATTCTCTTTTTGTTAATTATTTCTCATTTTGTATACCTTACGATAATCGGCCATTTACGCGAACTTTTTCTCCTTCAGAATAACCTAAGGAACGAGAAAAAGCTAGTCCGACAGGTGTGCCATCAAGAAAATTTTTTGCAACTTTTCCGTCCGAGTTGTTTCCGAAATTTCCTGGACATACTCGTATATACCTCCGAAGTTTGAACTCTGTGTGTTGCGCGGACGCAACGAGAGAGACTACATTATACGCGAATATTTAGAATCGTGATTTCGCTCTCGGCGCTATAATGGAGCGAGAGGGAAAATCGGTTGTAGAACTGCGCGTCGGAAATGGCATTCTAACGAGAAAATAAAAATCGAGGACGAGAGTCGAAGAGGATAGAGATCCATAGAAAAGGAAAGGTCGCGGGGGCACAATGTATACATATATATGTATACCGGAGTGAAAAGAAAGCCGTAGCTGCATGGGTCCTGGCTTAGGACGCACAATGCCGATGTGTAGGCTCTCCAGACTCTCTCTCTCTCTCTCTCCTGTCATTACATTGTCTGCCCCTCCGCTCTCTCCCCCTCTCTCCCCCACCCCCGGCATTATGGTCCGGATTACGCGGTTCATGCGTATATTTACAAGAGCATTATGCGCGCCGTGTGCCATCGATTCATAGAAAAATACCTCGAGTGTGCTGCTCGATGCTGCTGGTGCGCGCAGAGCCTCCGGAGAGTACCTAAAAAGATATGGGATGATGCAGGGCCTCTTTCGGGCCGTTCCAGTCGGATTATACCATAACGGACGCGACGTCGAGTGCTGTATACTGTCATCCACGATGGAAAACGCGTTTTTTTTTCTCTCTCTATCCCTCTCGTACTATACCCGCTGTTATACCCGCGCGTAGCCGTGTAATAATAATTTCGAGCGTAAACTCTCCAGGCCGCTGTGTATATTTCAATGACGCGTCAGCCGTATTATAGGATTTCCTAGGCGGCCTCCAAAGCCAATTCATAATCAATTCATTTGCGATGAATCAAGTATTCCGCGATCGGGCGCTTGAATGCTCTTTCGATTGTATTATGCATGACCCACTGTTGGATTTGGCCGACTGTCACCGCTCGACTCTCATAAACTCGCCGCGCGCCGAGCACTTCGCGGGAGAAATAAAAAAAGGGGGGAGGGGGTGAAAGCGAGCACACAGTGCGCGTACTCGCGCGCGGCTGAATTATTCCCCGCTACGGGATTATAAAAATTTAATAGCGCGCGAAACTCGTATTTTTATAAAAATGTACACACTGCGCGCGGTAGCGTCGCCTTTGACCACTGCACAGAGCGCGGCTTTGTGCGCCGGGCGCGCAGCGCGAGGGTAAATTATTTCTCGAGCGGAGCTGAATTTCTGGTTAATGTTTATTGAATTATACACTGTGCCCCCCCCCCTTTGTAGGTGGAGAAAGGACCTCAGCTGCGGGAGGACCCATTGAATGGGGCGAAAAAAATAGAATTTCTGGAAAGAGAATAAGGCGAGAGAGAGAAACGTTCTCTCTTACAAACAGACACACATAGTCGCGTGTATAGCTAAAGATCGAAGCGCAGTTTTTTTTCTTTTTTTTTTTGTTATTCGTGAGAGAGGAGCTACATAAATTTCCGGCTTTTAGGCCCTGTCCGCGTTGGCTCGAATAATATAAGAGTGATTTCTCGCCCGGCCGCAGCATAATGAGCCCGAAGAGTGTCCGGCGCAGAGGCACAAAGGCGCAAATCAATACAGCGACGATGAGAAAGAAAAGAGCCGCGTGGGCCCGAAAATATGCGCACAATGCTCGATTTTCTCTCGGTTTCGGGGGCCTCCTCCTCCTTCTCCTCCTCGCCACGGGGTTTTTCCCGCATATAGTAGTGCGCTTGGTCAAGGCTGTGTATCGCCATTATCGAGCCTTCGAATCTCTTCTTCTTTTTCGGTTTTAAAACGTCGAGGCGTTAAACTCGCAGGAGAGAGAGAGAGCAATAGTCGCCTCATCTCTATACGGACGTTATATGTGGAGTCGAGCCTCAATAGGAGTACAGACCAGCACAATGCGTACACACACGCGGCGCGCGTCTCTTCTCAGACTTCATCCACTTTCTCCCTTTTTGCCCCGTCATTCCATTCCCTTATCGGCGTATACGCGCGCGCTCTTTTTTTTCCGGACTTTTTGCCTCTCTATACACTCTCTCGTTTGTCTATATAGTATACATACTATACAATACATATATATAATGTATATCTGTACACGCGGTGTATACATATAGGCTTTCTCGCGCCCTTTTTTGCCGCCGCACACTCACCCACACACACACGCACACAAACGCATTTACGCACAGACACTATTTTCTCTCTTTCTCTCCCACTATGCGGCCCCTCGTAATTGCGCTCAATTTATTTTTCCATTTGCCCAGCGCTATCATTAATCTGTATTTGCTTTTTTTCTTAATTAAAATTTTTCTAGTCTCTGGCAGTAGAGATCGTGTATCGACGGCGCGCGTGTATGGTCTCCGTTGAGCGACGAACAATATACAAACCTGCGCTGCAGTATTTGCTTTAGTTTTGCGCACACCTCACTCGATTATTTTCGCTCTGTGAATAGGAACGGATCGCGTTACGCACAGGCCTCGCCGATCCGTCGCGTTATTCAGAATTAAATGGATCAGCGGAGAAAGTGTAACCTAAGCGAAGATTAAATAATGTCGCGAAAATGAAGGAAATCTTGGAGAAGAGAGTCTCGCGACCCTTCCATAATTGCCGATAAAAATCTTATGTTTCGAGTGTTATAATTTTTATCTTGCACGTCCCTCGCAAATTTTTTTTTCTCCCTGAGTATATACGTATACACACCGTCTCGCGTTTCTTTCTCTCTGCGCCGCAGCCTCGGCCGCACACACACACGCGATCCGCGCAATTTCGTTGCGGAAAACAATGCTGGAAAAGAGCTCGGGCCCATTGTCTCGTGGGCGGCTCTCCTGGAAACAATGCGATATAATCGACGAGCATCTACGAAAAGCCGACGTCCAGAATCGCGTGGCCGAACGCATTTGGTCTAATACCTCGGACCGAAGCGCGTATAGGTATGGTATATTATACGGAGAAAGAGAGTTAAAAAAAGGGGGGGAGGAAGCTGGGAATGAGAGAAAAGAGCGCGAGAGCCCGCGATAGTGTAAAGTATTATTACGAGGAGAAATGTACGGGCTCCTGAGAAACACAGCTGTCGACTTGCGCGAGGAGTTTAATTAAATTTCGAAGCGTGAAAAATGCTTTAGCCCTAACTTTTTTTATCGCGCCGCTCAGCTCTCTGTCTTCCAATTGCAATGAGCCAACTTATTTCAGTTTTCAATAAATCAGAGTGTCCGATATTAAAATTGTACACTATATAGCATGGATTTATTATTCGCCACGACGCAGATCGAGAGGCGTAAGTTCGCGAGCTCCAAAGACCAAACGAACTTTTTCCCTCTATATACGCCTCTGCGCTACTATACGACTCCTCTGACATAAATCTCGGAATGCAGATGCATATCGAGAGCGACGCGCGCTTTCTAAACTAGATCCAGCGCGTCAATCATCCGTTTTGAATAGCCCCCCCCCCCCTCCCCCCGAAAATTAAGCGTCCGGGCCTTAAAAGCCTCGCCGGAGGTGGCGCGCGCGCGGCTCGAGAAAAAATAAACTGCAGCCTCGTCTGTCTGTGATGTGTGCGCCGGCTATGCTCTCGTCAAAAAAATCGAATGCCGAACGATATGCCGAACCTTGCAGCGCGGTGGAAAAAAAGGGGGGAAGTCCGCCAAAAAAAAAAAAAAAGGAGGAAGAGAGTAATCGATTCCAGCCATTGTTCGTCCGATGGGCACGCGAAGATTGGCTAATAGCTAATGGCTAATGGAGGCATGTGTATATGTGTATCCCGCAGTTCTTCTTCCACCCGGGCGTCTTCTACAGATTATCAACCTACACATAGAGGTGTTCCCCGTGAAAGAGAGAGAGATACGCGCAGAGGATCAGAGTCGCGCTTCCAGTTTGTCCGGAATAACTTAATTTCGAATGAAAAAGCTGCCGGGTTTTTTTCTTACGCGGCCATCAAAAAAGTCATATGTCGACCGCGGCGATAAAACAGGCGATTTTACGATAGGCGCGTAGCGTGTGCGGCAGCACCGCCTATATATATATGTGTAATAATATGTCCTTTGGTTTGTTCCGAAACTAGTTTATAATCGAAATACTCGCGAGAGAAAGAGAAAACGCAGGCTATATACTCTTTTAAAGTATCCGATTTATAGACGGGCAAAAAGGACGGAAAAAAAAAATACACACCAGAGGAATCCCGCAGGCGAATTGCCCAAATTCGGCTCATTAGGATTTTATCGACCTGCAAATTAGCCAGGGGGGCTAAACCTTCCAGTATGCGTATAGCACACAATTACAGCACTGCGAGGATTAATTCGGCGTTGTAAACTCTCCTCAGCGCCTCGGCTGCGCGGAAAATTTAAATATAAACCAATCGACGTGCCGCAATAAATTTCGCGGCTGCTGCCGTACCTACACACGCGCACACACTATCTCGGCTCTCGGTACGCGTATACACAATCAAGGTAAAAAAAAAAAGCTGGAGCAGCAGCGGAGAGAGCTCTTCCTCCCGGTTAGCCACCGGCAGCAGCGTCGGGAGCAAGGTCGAGGCTGGTTAGATACGATCCAGAAGGAGCTATACGGCAGTCGGGCTTGTCTCTCTCGTCCCGCGAGGTGTGTCCCTTTTGCGTATTTATGCGGCCTTGGATGCGCACTGCCGATATGTATAGGCTCGCTCTCGGGGCGATTTCGAGAGAGTTCGATCTCCTCTCCCTCGCTATCTTCTATTCTGCCTCGCGGGAGCCGCAGAGAGGTGTATAGTGTATACTGTATATATATACAGACTGTACGCGCGGCTCTTCTCTCCTCTCGGTTGAGAAGTTAATCCTCCGCGCATTCCCGGGGCCCCTCGAAGGGGATCATCGGGCGCGATTGTGCGGTTTGAACCTGTTTGCCGCCGCGCGGAATCGCGTATGTGCGGTCCCCCCCGCGCGCGCCTTGTCTTTTCTTTTCAGCGCGTTCTTGGAGAGAGAGAGAGAGAGAAAGAGACGAGGGGGAGAAAGGGGGGTGGGGACGAGATCGAACGTTTTACGCGTCATTCGCGGAATAATACTCTGGAATCTGCGACGGGGAGAAAGTAGGAATTGTTAAGATTGACAGTATGGGCCAGTACTGGCTGGGTATTGGCAGTCAGTATACGGATAGCTAATGCTTACCCGCAATGCTGAATCTGTATTGAAATGATAGTACCGGGCCCAGTACAGTTTGCCGGATTTAAGACGGAGCTGATTTTGCGCAAAGCTTACCCATGTTGGCCCTGTGCAGTTTGTGTGATTAAAGAGGGAGCTAATTTTGTGTAAAGTTGGCCCAATGTCGGCCCAATACACTTTGCCAAATTAAAGCCAGAACTAAAAATTTTCACATGCCTCAAAGCTCCATCGAAGACTGGGATGACTCAAAAAAGACCTGTTTTAATTTTCTATTTTTAGAGTCCGGGTAAATCAATTCGTCAACGATCTAGAAAACTTAAAATATATACGAATTATACATCGAGTTTATCACATCCTTGGCGAACTGATCTATCCTAACTCTCTGAAAATGACAAATCAAAATAGGTATTTTTTGAGTTGCCCTAGTCTTCGTGCGGGGTGACGATATGGTGCCCATCAATTTGTGATTTTCTTCATTTCCTTATATACCTATGGTATTTTTCCGATGGTGTTTTATGGGGTTTTTATGGGATTTACGATTTTTTCTATCGAGAAATTTTTTATTATTATTGTCATATTTGTTGATGCAATGAAAGACCATGAAATTTCATTAAATTTTTTAACTGGCACAATATTGTACACAATTCAATACTGGGCCCGGTATTATAATTTCTGCACATACTCAATATTGGTCCAGCATTGGCATGCAGTACTGGAGTCTAGTCTGACATTGCTGGGCCAGTATTAGGCCGGTAGGACATTTATACCAGGGTTCGTTTATTTTTTTTTTATTTTCGCTCGCGAAGCGCGCGCGTGCGTCCGCGCAGCATCGTTTTTCTTTTTTAAGTAGAGCGACGAGCTGTTTACTCTGATAATAAGAGCGCGTTGCATCAGGCTGTTATATTTCATAGCTCGCGCAATGTTACCACCTCGTAAAAGTAAATTCGACGACAAACGTCGGGGCATTGAAAGTTTTACGCTCGAAACTTTACGACGCGACGCTTCTCTCGCTCGCTCGCGCGCGAGAAAGAGAGCGAGAGGTTCGCCTCTATTTACAATTATGTTTATGTAATCCGTTGTGCTCTGCGCTCGCGCTTGCCCCAAAAAAAAAGCATCTCTCGCACACGACTGCGCCGCTCTCTGCCGCGCAAAGTGCATTTTTATAGCCCCCCTTTTCGCGCGAGCACACTCCATAGATAATAATTGAAAAATCTTTTTCTTCTCTGTTGCAGGTACGTAAGGCGCGAGAGACGATCGTAATGGCTTGTTGTATATGTGGTATTATATATACGCTATGCAGTACACACTTTTTGCGAGTTATATATTCCACGGGCAGTTGGTGAGTGATCGAACGATCTTCTCGAAAAACAATGTGTTTTCTTTACATGTCGGCGATAATCGAGGTATGAGCTACGATTTTCCCACGTCCAAAAGGTTTGTCCAAATTGCGTATAGAGTTATGCGGCCGACTTCACAGAAAAAAATGCACTATGAGAAAAATGTTTCGTGAAAACTGCAGTAACACGAGGTAGCCTTCGAGACGACTTTTTTATTATTACAATTTGTACAAAAATGTATTGAATTTTCGGGTAAATTGTAGTAATTTTTTCGGAAATCTATTTCCCGAGATTTAGTATTTTTTTATAAAACATTTCCTCAACGACGAACACAATTTATATTCAGTCGGTATACAGCCGGTGTATAAAAGTTTTGTACACAGTATTGTTATACAACCATTTTGCAAAGTCAACAAACCGAATAAATATTTTTTTTAAGTTCGCAGTTGATTCGATACTGTATATTTACGCAGAACTTGATCTTTTGTGAAAATATTGTACATTTATTGAATTTTTTTGGAATATCCTCTGTAACAATATTATGGTGAAATTGAATATTCATCTCGCGGCTAAAAAAATGTAAATCATCGAAAATTTCGAGAATACACGACAGATTTGTAAAGACTGTATCTGGTGAAGTATCGAGCTGTCTATAAAGCGCACAAACACAGGATGCATTCTATACAAAGCTTCCGCTATTCTACTCTTCATCACGAGCCATAAGAATTAATTTTCTACGTTTACGCGGGAATATAGACATTACAAAGTACACATCTACAAACATTATATACAAACTCGCGCGTGCAGTTCGTATAGCAGAAATACCGGACGATTTTTTTTTCTCGCATTGGCGGCTCTCCCGGTCCTCGCGAGCTCGATGCGTATCGGCTTTTTTTCCAATTTCCTTTGTGTACCGCGCTATACGCGCGCCGGTCCCGAAAAAGAAGTGCATCCTTCATCGAAGATCGAAAAGGTCCGTAATCTAAACAGAGTGTGTGTACGTAAGTACAGGCCGCGTCGCCCCTCGTCTCTAAAAGCTCCGCGGAGAGAATGAGACGAGAGACGAGAGGAGAGCGTGCAATATCACTCATACGGCGCGTCAGTTGGGGCGAGGAACCATCGATTCGCAGAGTGTAGTACAGTACGTGCGTTATAGAGCCGCTAAAAAGCGTCAAAAGCCGCATCATATTAAAATCGCGAGTAAACAGCGCCCCCCCCCCTACCCCTCCATTATCGATTCGTCATATAATCTATAACGCTCGCGCACACATTCCCCCTCGATGTTTACAGTGTACATCGTGTACATAGCATATAGCTTCTTTTTCTCTGGCGTCTTGGCGCGCGCTGCGCAGTTTCGATAAAGAAGAATCTCTCTCTCTCTCTCTGTCTCTCTCCCGCGAGAGATAATCGCGCTATTAGGGATGCGCACTCGCGCATACATATATATATATATACAGACAACGGAGACGACTTGTGCCGAGGCGAAAGGGGGAGGGGGGGACACCGGGTGAATCATCGTTGTCGCGCGTCGCGCAGGCTGAGCAAACAAAAATCCGCCGCGAGAGTCTATGATTCCTTCGCCTCGTATACGTATATAGTTACGAGTACCTGTCACCCGTGTGTATAGCCGCGTGTGCGGAGAGAGAGAGAGAGCCACTGTCCTGTCAGTCATACACACGTATATACGTATAGCGCAGGTCGTCCCGAGGCCGTTTTGACCGCTGTGCTTATACTCCTGCGCGCGCGGCTAAGCATAATGGAGAGAGGAGGAGGGGGGGGGGGAAGACCTTGTTTACTTGGGATTTCCTCCCGGGCTTTTCTCTCCCGCTTTCCACGCGCTCTTTTCGCGCATATGGCGCGCGTGTTTGCTCTCTCTCTCTCTCTCGTACGTTCGACGAAGGAAAAATTTTCTCTCCCGAGTGTGTGTATAGAGGGGGAGGGGCGCCAGTGGATTTCGCTCTGCTTAAGACCTTATATTTTCCGGATTTGCGGAGAGAGAATTTTGCCGCGCGCGAAGGGGGCGGGAGGGGATTAGTCTTAGCGCTCTCTTTGTATATCGGTTTAAAACGATTTGCATTGTCGAGCGATAATGTGGCTTTTCGGCTGCGCTCTATACTCCCCCGGGAGTTGCTTGTGTGTGTACTGTACACACCGGGAGTCTAATGATTATATCGCGCATTGGCCGATAGTATAAGCATTATAAGTATCCGCGTATGCTCTTTTGCCAGATGGATGCGTTTATTGAATACTTCGAGTCCTATACGGCTATATGGGGGGAGGAGGGGGAGGTAGTCAATATAAGGACAATAAAATTCTTTTACGTTTATAATAATCCTTATAATATGCCGGGGCCTCCGCTGCAGTAAACGCGTTTTACTGCGGAATCATTCGCGTAAATAACGCGAGTCTTAAACATTTGCATTTTTCGAGTAAAAACGGGCGAGCGAGAGAGAGAGAGAGGCGGCATAATAATGCCCGCCCACACTCAGCGCGCGCGTATAATCCTCTCCGTCGTAGTCGTAAAAATTAGGGGGTTGGAACGAGCCCACTTTCCCGGAAAGTAGAGAATCCTCTCGCTCTCTCTCTCTCTCTCCTCCTGCCGCCCAGCAGGTAGTAAAACAATATAATATTTCGGACTCTCTCTCGCTCGCTCTTTAGCGACAAAACTGCGCGCGAGTACAATAAAATAATAAGCTACATCCTCCTTCGCACACAGTATTATAAATGTATTACGATCTTCCGCCTCCGAATTCCGTTTCGACGCGAACAGCAGCTCGTCGCGTCTTCTGCGCGCAGCAGCAGCAGCAGCAGTCGAATAGCGCAATAAAATACAGTTTAGCGCTATATACGAATATAACGTGTCTTCTGCGCGCCGACCTTAACGGTTCTCTTCCCCCCGCGAAGAAAGGATCTTTCTCTCTCTCTCGGCGCGGTTAATGATTTTCCATCGGCACGTCAGGCCATTTATCAGCTCAATTATCGCTATCAATAATTGCGAGAGCTGCGCGCAGCCCCGATGCACAATGGGGATACATATAGGACAATGGATGCGCGATCAGGGAGACTCGCGCGGGTGAGAATCGCGGCCTTAATAAGCGCGTTTGATGCGGCGGTGGAAAAGCAATCGTGGCCCTTGTAAGTGTACAATTCGGACACGTGTTGGGCGAGATGGGAGCATCGTCTCGGAGCTCGTGCGTTTTACAAAGTGAGAGAGCGAGAGCTGCCGAGACGAAGAAGAAGCGCAAGGGTCAGCGATCGGGAAGTGTGCGGGTGAGTTTGAGGACGATTTAAAGATCTCTCTCTCTCTCTCTCTCGTTCGCTGGTGTACGTACAGTATAACCTACAGCGCGAGAAGCGTGACTCGACTTTATAAAGCCGGCCTCCGCCGGCTGAGCCCACCTTAAGCTCTCCTATTCTCGCGCCGGTGCGTCTTTCTAATAGGCCATCATCCCGGACTCGTCTTCCCGACGAGAGAGACCCCTTTGCTCCGATATTCATCTTTGTTTTTTACTCGAAAACTCATCCTCCCTCCCCCCCTCTCTCTCTCGCATACCTTATCAGCTGCTCATAATCCCTCACGTCCAATCAATCAGCCGCGCCGCATATCGAGTTCATTAGGATCAAAATTCCTCACCGAAGAATTTCCACTCGTATATACAATGTGTATAGGTATATAACGTCTCGACGAAACGGGGCGCTCCTGAAATTCTCTTTTCGTTCCGACAATTGCCGCGTAGTGTCTCGCTTAGGAGAGTCGGACCGCCGTCTCTTTTACGCCTATCTCTCGCTCCGCGCGCGCGCCGGGTAAAAGGGCAATAAAGGGCCGAAGGATTACGGCCCCGACAACACCCCGACGCGATCCGAGATCGCTTAATACCCAGGTTCTCTCTCCATTCCCAGCTTTGCGTCAGCCCGAGAAATAAAAATAGGTCTTTACGATCTAAATTCGAACGGCCGCGCGCGAGAAGGAGAGAAGACACCGCTGCGGCCGGTGTGTGTGTGTATACAGGGACCGGAAAGTTGTGTGAGAGGAATCGATATGCGGCGAAGACGCTCCCGAGAGTGTCCGCGACGCTTCTGGATTTTTTTAAGACTCTCCTGTATATATATACCTATCGAGAGCGCGCTTAGCTTCAGGTTGAATTACAATCGCAGCTGCTTTCTTTCCCAGATGCGCCGCGCGACTCGATTAAGTGCATTAAGCCGCTCTCTGCCACTCTCTCCGCCGCGGCTTTTCACAGAAGCCGGTGTACAGCTCGTTTATACCCGTAAACAACGATCAATTGGAATGTATTTTGGGATTATTTTTTTAAATTTTTTCTCGTTTTTTTTTTGCTATACACGAAAAGCAAAATTCGATTTTATTCCAATTTTCGGCAACTGCAGCGCGACCGGCTTTCTCTCTCTCTCTCTCGTCGAAAATAGGAATCGAAATTCCATTACAAGTTTCGCGGCGCGTATACAACGCGCGCGCGCTTAATTAAATATACAAGGCTACATACGCCAATTAAACTCATCGAGAATTAACGAACTTAAATCGATATTCAAATTAATGAAGTCGGGACTAGCGACGCACTCATACTCTCTCTCTCTCTCTTTGCCGCCAACTAAAATTAAATAAACCGCGATGTTTATCGCTCGCAATATTCCGTCATACCAAACTCCTCCACTAATCAAAAAATCCCATCGTCCTCCCCGTATGCACATACCCACATATTGATTAATCGAAAAGAGCGCATCTCGCGTCCGTTTGTTCGATTAATCAAATTCGAAGTACACACATCCACCTGTACGGCATAATCTAATTGGTTGTCAGGTCGACGACTCTTTTTCTCCCCCTCTCTCTATCTCTCTCTCGTCTCCTCTCTGTTTCCCGCTCGGAAAACAATGTAATACACAGCAGAACGAGTTTTGACCTCCTCGCACGCGGAGGCGAGAGAAAATTCAAAGCCGCGCGTATTAGTGCGGCTAATGACTAACATGGCTCTTCGTGGGCGCAGGAGATATACCCGTTCCGCGCAGCCTTTTACGAGAGCGTCGAGAGCTGCGGACGCGGGCAGATCCCCGTACGGCGAGGAATCAGCGATTCAGCCGTTTGGCGGCGCCACTTTCTTGCGCTACACACTCGTGTGTGCCACTGCTCGCAACGAGGAGACTTTCCACGAGGCTTGTACTTATACCTGCTGGTCGCGTTGAGTGTCTGTTATAATGCGGTACGGGAACGACAGGTTTCTTCTTTGTGAATCTGAGTATAATTTTTGTTTTAGTGATCTGGAGATGGATGGAATTTTGTATGAATTTTTAAGATTATCTCTCTTGGTATAACTGCGGGAATTTCATCAATTCTAAATAATTAAGCGATGAATTAAGTTTTTCATAGTATTTTCGTAATCGTCATTCGCAAGTAGTTCAGTAATTATTCAACTCTTCGTAAAGTTAGTTTCGATAAAAGTTCTTTTTATAAAAAAAATGGATTTAACCAATACACCTTTCGGCCAATAAAAAATGTTGAACATTCCAGTTCGGAATTCGACCAAACAGCCATGCTGGCAGGGCGAGAGAAATTTTTTTCTCGAAAATGTACACAAAAATAAGGCCATCGATCCCTCCCATTGACTTTTCGTCCCTCGCCCGGGCCGCGTCTCATCCATTACCCTATTTTCCTTTCACCTATCATCGTCTCTATCTCCGTCTCTCTCGTTCCCACACACAAAAACTGTGCCATTCGATTCATCACGCGTCGCGCACATAAAACTCCGCACTGACGCTAAAGACGCGCGTTTTCGGCTTTTTTTCTTCTTCTCTCCAAATGACCTCGTGCGCGCGACGAGAGAGTCGCCCGAAGACCGAAAAAACGGAAAAATTCCGTCCCCGCGGACGCGATGGAAAAAAAGCTCTCACTCTCTCTATCCGAAATTGAAACGGGAAGAGGGCGAGCGGAAAGCAAGGATCTACACGGCGTCGGGAAGCGAGGAAGACGAGAGCACTCAGGGCTGCGCTCCGCTAACCGAACTCAAGATTAATGTGCCCGGCTGTTCCGAGATACTTCCAGACGATCGGCCGCTGCTGCCGCTGTTCTTCCTCCGCTACTACTACCGCTATGTGCTCCCACGATTTTTCGGTTATCGCTCTTCGCAGTTAATGTGTATAAATCCGTCGATCCCCTTCCCCTTCCTCCGTACACGTATATATATTATATATATATAACACAGCGCTTTCCACAATGTGTGTAGTACGTGAAAATCGAGCGATCGCTGGACTCTATGTGTATTTAGGACGCAGTAGAGTAGACTATATAAGATACAACGAAGCCGTGAGCCGCTCGGAGGTTTTGAGGAAACGGTTAATCGAGTTTCGACGGCTTCCGCTTGCCTTTTCCATCAGTGCACACAATGCGGTTATTTACAATTGCGCGTAGGAAAAATAAAGCCCGAGTTATGGTAATGCAGACGCGGCCGCGGAGAGTGTATATATAGCGAGGGCAAGTGCGACTCGGCTGAGCAGAACGAATGCAGACGCGAAATTACACGACATTAACATAAGGCTGATTGTTCCGCGGACTTAGGAATGCGTTCTCCCGATCTAATTGCACGTTTAGGCCTTAATTAGCGGCCCGGAGAGCGTTTATTAACGAGCTACCGAGAGACAGAGAGAGAGAGAGCCGTTGACAGTAATTTTTTTTCCTAGAACACGGTCTCTTGCGATACTATAGAATTGCCGTTAAAACTCTCGAGAGCTGCGCGCGGCCGTCCTCGTTACGTTGCGGCGTCCGCCGCCGGGGAGAGGAAGCCGGAGAAGAAGAAAAAAAAAGTCTCTCGCGGAGGGCTCTTGCGTCAGAGCTCTCTCTCTCTCTCTCTCTCTATACGTTTCCAAAAGTGCGCAAAGCTTTTAAGCGGCTCTCGATCCGAAGAAATTGAGACATCCGACGAGGCGTAAAACCACTTTTTCCCCCGAGGTCTCTCTCTCACTCTCTATTACGTGATACACGTATATATATGCAGTTTGCGTATAGAGTACGCGGCCTTTGAACCTATACGTATATATGCATCGCGCACTCGCAGGTGTCTATATATGCTCGGGAAAAGCCGCCGTAAATATCGAGTTTTCTCGTCACGACGACGACGACGACGACGACGAGGAGGAGCGATGACAGCTGGGACGAGAGAGAGAAAAATTCATGCGCCGGAGTGCAGACGCGAAAAAGTTGTCGATCCTCCTCGAAAAGTCGACGGCGCAGCTTCTTGAATCATACACCACAGCGGCGCAGCGCACTATATATACTCCGCGAGTTTTTAAATCAGCGCCGCGCTCGCGCGACGATTTACAAGCGGCTTTCGTATAAACGACTGCCGCGAGAGAGTCTCTCTCTCAGGCAAGGGAGAAAAAAGATGCGGCGCGTGGCTCTTCCCGTGAACATACTTTTTTTCGCTGCTCCTCTTTTTTCTCTCTCGCTCTCTATACCACTCGTGTACGCGCGCGTTGATCCTCCCGGATTGGAATTCATTGTCGAATAAATTAATAGCGCTCGCGCGGAGCGACTTTCTAACGGAATAATCTGCCGCGTGTGTCGCGCGCGCGGTTTGTTTTTTCGTCCGTCCAAAGCGCGCGGGCTGCTTTACGAGTCCGCGAGGATTTTTACGAGGAGGCCATCCGCAAGGACTGTTATAACGTATGCGCGCAAGACGTCACTTGGCTTTCCTCTAATTAAGTTCCAAGCTAAATCACGCGGGATTAGAGTCTAGCGCGGCGCGACTTGGAAATCGTAATAAACCATATAATTTTTTACGGCTCTTTATGGATATCTTTTATTTTGAGCTGTCTCGTAAATAATAAGATTGCGATACTGCCCGATGCCCGGCCGCGGTGCGCAGCTTAAATATTTACAACTCGATTACGGAATGCGATTGAGAGAGAGAGAGAGAGAGAGAGAGAGAGGAAAATTAAAAGTTCCTTTCTGTAATAAAATCAGCATATATTATACGTGTGATGAAAAATGCCGAGTATAAAATTTGAGATATTAAAATGTTTACGTCGCTCTCTCTCTCGGTATGATAATATGGGGATATTTGTGTTTATGTGCGAGTGTGTGAGTCGTGCGGATGTGTGTACGAGATAACGTGTGTAACTGTGTACAATAATGAGAAACATTTCAATCAAATTGTGTGTCGTTTATTGAGAAAAAATCTATGCGTCATTGTGTACAGAATGCGATGAAAAACATAATACGTATATAATGCACAAGTTCGTAATTGTCCTTAATAATGTTCACTATATCGTATCACAACTGTATTAGCCCGTCAATGTTTCGTTCTACAAAAATACAAATATTTTAACGCACTCACTGTACCCCATAATATACGTGTACAAACTCGGCCGAAGCTAATTTCGCACTCACAAAAATGTACTCTTACAATCGTCAGCATTTTCTTCTCGATCTCAACGTATTCCTCTGCGATTACGAAGGATCGAATAAATCCTTCCGAATCGCCAAAGAATCGTGATCCCCCAACAATTGCAAGCATCCGTACATTTTCGCAAGTCCCTCGCTTCGTATACCAGGTATATACGCAAAGTTAATTCCAGCGTCTCACTCGCGAGAATCTTACGAGTCCAAAGTCCGCGCAAGTAAATACAACGTTACACACACAAAGACTCGAAGCGACCGCGAGCGGCGCAGCGTCGCTCGGCGACTGATCGCCTCCTCTCGGCGGCCGGCTCGTCGAACCCCGCGTTCAACGCTCGCTCCGCCGCGGCGGCGGCTCTCCCCTATTGCCGTGCGGCGCGGCGCTTCGGCCGTCGCCGCGGCCGCTCGGGCGAGTCCGGCTCGCCGCCGCGGCCGTCGCCGGCGCTGTGGCGGCCGCCGAGCGCTCAGTCGCTCGCTCTCGCCACCGCCAGACGCGTCCGCGACCCCGAGCTGTGAGGACGGCGTGCCGCAGCCCGTCTCTACAGTGCCACACGCATATTCTCGCTCAGAGCTGCAGCAGCAGTAGTGTGTTATATTGTATAGAGCAGCTTTTGTGCAGCGCTGCTCTCGCGCGGCCGGCTTCGTTGTACACACGTATATCTCGTATACGTGCTCTGTGCCCAGTGTGTGAAAAATTTTCTCCCCGTTCGACAATCAGTGCTTCTTATTTTATTCGGTTGTTTAGTGATACAGTTTTCTTTTTTTTTTTCACTTTTCGATATAATACACTCGAGTCGCGCACACGCTCGGCAGACAAGAGATTCGCTCGTGTGCTATGAAGCGAAGGAAACAGCAGCAGCATCAGCAGCAGGAGTACTGAGTGAGAGAGAGAGAAGGGAAGAAAGCTGCGTTACTCACAACGAGAGGAATCGGAGTAGTCGAGTTCGGCGAGGAAAAGTTGTGTGCAGCCGCTGCGGAGGAGAGAGCGTCGGATCGCAGCCGCCCGTCGGACGCTTGTGCGAGAGCGCGCAGTGCGCTATGTCAGGAGCGAGCGCTAGGATAATCGACGGACGCCCCGATGGGTGAGAAATCGCCGGCCTGTGATTTCCGCGCGAGTGGATCGTGAGGATTAGTTGCCGGAAAGCAGAGAAGTCGAGAGATTGAGAGTACGAGCGAACAAATAATCCGCCGCCAGAGTGTGATATCGAGAGCTGTAGAGAGAGAGCAACGTCGCAGGAGAAGCGGAGGGGAATACAGTGTGCTCTTAGCGATAAAAGTAAAGTGCGAGACATAATAAATATCTCCGCATCGCGCGTGGTGTTGTCTCGTGGATGTGGCTGTGTGGGGAGATCAGTGGTGCCAGGTGTTGCTGGAACAACGAGCCGACGGAGCTGGAGTCCGCGAGCGCGAAGTGGCTGACGGCTTGCGGAGCCGAGGACTGGAGCTACCATGGTGTCCACGTCCATTGTCACCCTCGTGTTCCTCGTGTGCCTCCAAACGGTGCTGCTCTCGACCGTGAGCAATTGCGCCAAAACGATCAGCATGTACTGGAACACAACCAACTCGATGTAAGTGTTCTCGCCTGTACAAGTGTGTTTCTGTGTGTGTGTGCGAGTGTCCGTGTGGCGTTCCGTGAAAATTTCGCAAAAGGTTATTAACCAGTAGTGCGATGACTCGCTCTCCAAGTGTGAAAGACACGCGCGCGCGCGGGAGCACAGCGCATAGAATTTACATTAATAACTGCGCGCTCGCGGAGGCAGCTCCTCGCGCAGCAGAGAGTGCGAGAGAGCATTGTATTTTAAAGAGATACACGCGGACCCGCATAAATCCATGTTTCATTGCGCGGCTGCAGCGGCGGCGGCAGCAGGCAGGAGCAGCTTCAATTTTTCAAAACTCGCTCCGCGTGAAATTAATTTTAGCGCGCGAGCGCGCGGTGTATTATATTATACAGTGTTGAACGCGGAAAAAACAAACGAGCTTCCTGCGCGACGCGCGCGGCGCGGAGGAGCAGAAAAATTTACTCAGTGCCGCGTCGTTGGAAATATTCACGGGCGCTTGAACGGCCGAGAACCGATTAATTCTCGCGGGGACGCGCTCGCGGCTCTCCTGTGTACACGTATATGCGCGTAGACTCGAAATTTTTGTATGCTAATTCGACGATTAGACGACAAAAAACTCTCTCGGATGTTAACGAAGCGAGGAGAGGAGATAGAGAGAGAGAGCGCCCGAGAATAAGTCCCGCGTGATAAATAACGAACACGTTTTTACTTCTCCGGCGATAGCGATTTTTTCCTTTAATGCGCGAAGCTTGTCGCGGACGAGGCCGAGTTTTCTTTATCTGGAAATATCCTCTCTCATTCTACGTCTCTCGGCGATAAGCGCGTCGTCATCGTCGTCGCCGTCGAAATTCCTCCTCCGGACAATGCGACGAGCGGGAGGCAAATATATTTTTCGACGCGACCAACTTCTAACAAGGCCAGTGCAGCTGTGCGTTACAGACGTGATACACGAAAAATTCTCGTTCTTCCGTTTTGAGGATGCGAGCCTGCTCGTTATTCCCTCTTAATTTACGCGAGCTATGTAATTATGTTCAGTCGATGTGCATGCGAGAGAGCGAGAGAAACAGACGCATAAGATGCAATTGGCATGCATGCGTGCCAAACGAATCGATTTCTCACGCGAAAAGTATAAGTGCGGCTCTGCTCTGCTTACGTACTTTGAGGATGTAATCAGTGGAAGGCATTTTTTCAAAGTTCTTTTTCTTTGCTTTTAAACGTGTTCTCGAGACGATTACGATTTGGGAATGAGTTGGAAAAATCCGGGACTCACGAAATACCTCCTTAACGTTGTTAAAAAATCTATCGTTATGTTTAGCACTAAAACTGAAAAATAGTGCTAATTTTTCTCTCCATTCAATTCAAGCTTAACAAAGTCCTTTATGCGTCTGAATTTCTTAAACTCAGTCTTCATCACTAATTATCGACAGTGTATATGCGAAGAAAAAATCTTTTCAACGTAACTGTAAAGTGTAGAACTGTATTAGGGCCAATAACGTCCCCAAATTTTCGACTCGCGCTACATCTGTAGGTACAAGGGCCTATAACATTATCAATCCCCCCCGAGCCTTAGTTAGACACGGATTACTGCGCACCTCTCGGTCGTTGACATACAGCTTCGCATCAATTGCGCGCGGCAGTAGCGTCAGCCGGTATGATCTAGCGCATAGTTTTCTCAAGGAGAAAAAAGGAACTCGGGAGAAATGCGCGGTGCATAAATCTCGGCATGTGCGCAGTGCGCGCGCGAGGGTCGGGGAAAGGAGAGGCGAGGTTATGAAATTCCGATTAATTTTCCACGCACAATTTTTCAAATAGACGACGAATTGGATTTTTCGATCGCGTCGCGGCTCGGGTCGTCTCGCAAGTCCTCCTTGTCTCCCTCTCGTTTTCGGGGTCCGACGAGAAGGAGAAAGAGAGCGAGGAGGCGAAAAAAGCGGGGGGGAAAAACGGCCGGAGAAACGGAAAGAAAGAAAGAAACCAGCCGAACAGCGTACGTGTGTACTTCTTTATGTACGCGCTCGAACAATGGAAAAAAGATACATCTCGCAAGCGCGTGACTCTCGAATAATCGGCCATATCGCTCATGGAAATTGCGGAGAGGAGAGAAAGAGAGAGAAAAAAAAAACGAAGCGTCTCCTCTCGTGAATTTTTCTCCCCCCTCGTTCGATGCTGCTGCTCTGCTGCTGCGACGCGACTCCTCTCTGGCGAACGTCTGCGTTTCCAATTATGCGTTCATCGACCGATTTCGGAAGGTGGGCACTCGTGAAATTGACTCGCGCGCGCGACAAAAGGGGCGAAGGGAGTGAGAGAGAGAGAGAAATCCTCTCTCTCTCTCTCTCTCTCTCTCTCTCGGATTTTAACGACCTACGCAGCAGAGCCGACTCGTTTCACAATCGGCGAAATTGAAAATCGAAAAGTGACTCTTTTACTGTCTCCTTTTAAAGTTTTATGTTACGATGATGATTGCCCCAGCGAGCAGTGTTCGCCGTACACGCGCGCCGGGGCCAAGTGTAATTTGCTTTTGCGGCTAACGTTTCATTGTGATAAGAGTATACAAATATTCGGCGCAACGCCATCGAGAAAAACAAAAAGAATTTGCACCAGTCGATACGTTTACGCGTACGTACAAGTGTTCGCCCCCCCCCCCTTCCCCGAGACCGGCGGCCGAGAAAACGCGCACTTTTCCGGCGCCGTTTTCTCTCCGGCGCGCCGTGTAAAACGGAGATAGCCTCGCTGATCGCCGACTTCCGCGAACAATTTCGTGCGCGCGAGTCGGCTCCACGTGAAATTCTTTTCATTATACACACACCGGAGAGTCGTTGTCGTGTGCGGTGCAGTGAGCGTGATGACACGCTCGGGGAAAAATTTCATGATTTTTGCCAGCGCGCAGCCGCAGGTCCTTCGTAATGGGCTGTCGTCCTCGCGGCCGACTGTAACAGGTGTGACAAGTGCAGACGACTTCGTTTTCCGAAAAGTCGTTTTGGTCTCGAGTAAAAGAGTGTAACGAAGAAAAAAAACGCACAAAGATAAAGAAAACAAAGCTGCGCGAATCCCCGCGACGGACTGACGGTTTAACTACCGGCCGGGGCCCCGCAAATGAGAAAAGCCCGCAAAGAGAGCGCGGGGCCATCAAGACAACAGAATCGGCGCTTTGGAAAAATAATCGCGGTCGGAAAAGCCATTAACACTGTGTGTGTGTAGTGTGTACACACCACAGGCGCGTAAATGTGTACACACGGCGACTTGGACGGTCTCGCGGCTGCAGGAGACTTCGATGCTAGGACGAGTCGTTTTCTCTCTCTCTCTCTCTCTCTTCATGCAGTCGTCGATCATATATACACACGTAAACACTGGCGCGTATATACGCAGACGCGGCGGAGGTCAAGTCGGTCGGCGTATCTCTTCGGCTTCGTATTACAATATTTTCGGCGTATATGTATACAGCACGCGGCGGGATGATTTGCGGCCCCCGTAAAGTCTCGCCCGAAAAATTGGCCGCCGTCGCGCGACTCTTCGCGATATAATAATTCTTCATTAACGCGCGCCGCGGCAGCCGCGCTATTACGCTCAATTTGTTTGCGCAAGAATGCGCGCGAGAGAGCGGTGATAATTGCGCGACACACGCGCGCGCGGGGCAAAAGTGAAGCGAAACTGTAATATTTTGATGGGGGGGGGGGGAGGGGGGAAGTGGCGCGCGTCTATAAAAGCGTCCGAACGGCCGGCGCATAGTAAACGTCTCCATTAAGACGCCAGACTAATTATTACGGGATACGCCGTAAACTGTCGGAGGACTGAAGAGGGGGGAGGGGGGGGGCGGCTTGGCTTCCTGCGTGAGAATGAATGAGGATTCGATTGCTCGTCTCTCTCGCGCGCATCTCTCCGAATTTTTCTCTCGTGCGAGCAAATTGGACTCGACGCGTATATTGGGTGTGCGCGAACGCTTGTGATATTGGCGTGCACGTACTATACGAGGGGAGAGAATAAATAATGCGCGGCAGACGACAGTCGGAAACGAGTGGAAATTTGGCAAGTGTCCTGGGGCGTCGTCGCGACGATCTGGCTGCTCTCCTCGTTTTTCTCTCGGGTTATCGCTACAAATATACGTTGGCGAGGAGGGGGGGGGGGGTGATCCTCGACAAGGTCGTTCGATGACCTCTGCGAAACGCATCGTTTTCATCGCAACCGTTAAGCTCATACGTTAGACACTGTAGGCAGTACGTGTAGCACGTATAGAGCGTCGAGAGAATTTATTAGCCGATTCGCGGGAATATAACGGAAAGTCCCAGAGGAACAAAAACTGCCGGGCGTATGCTTGGGGCCGGAATAAATTGAGCCGGAAAAAAATCTGTTTATTGTATTTTCACGCGGCTCAGCTGGGCTCCTCTGTCTCTATACATGTATATATACATAGACGTGCTTTTTGCGCCTCCCGTCCACAGTGTGGCGGCACACGAAGCGGATCCGCTCCCTCCCTCTCCTCTCTCTCTCTCTATCTATCTCGTTCCTCTGCCATCGCGCGATTTTCGTGCCGGGCTCGATTATAGACCGATCGCCGGGGCTGATTATCGTCATTATATATTTTCTGCTTAGATTTTTAAAACCGGTAGCGCGGTTCCCTAACGGAAATTACAGAAAATCCCGAATAAGAGAGCCGCGTATACGGCGCTGCGCTGTTCGCACGCGATTACCGCGCGCGCGCGCGCGCAGGACTCCGCACCGCCGCCGCTGCGCAGTCGCGCATTTACATTCTCGCATGCGAACAATCAAAGAATTAATTTCGCATTGCCGACGAGGCTCGCGGGCACACACACACGTCTATTTCCTTGCCAATATATAGTGCGCATACGTATTATACGCGATGCATATAATGTGCACGTTGTGTATTCGCAATTTGCGCTCCTTCTTTTATTTTCGCATCGACCAGCGACGGGAGTCGCGGAGATATAGTGACAAAATTGCGTACACGCACGCACGGGACTATGCGGTATACACGGCGACAGCCACACCGCGAGCGGAGGTTATGATTTTTGGGACGACTGCTCTTTTTAATTTCGCCGAATGACACGCGATCGCACGCCTCTGTCATTACATTTGCATTCCTCATTGTCGCGGTACAAGTGCACAGCACATCCGCGGACTGAAGACAACAAAAAAAAAGAGAGAGAAAGAAAAAAGAAGAGAATACAGCGCAACGAAGCCTAACGCTGCGTTCTGTGAATCGAGCCCGGCTCGCGAAACCGCACGAGCGAAAATTGAGTGACCGAGCGCGCAGTGTAACAGTACGGCTTCTCTCCGGGCGACTAGGCTAGTCCTAAAACATTTTTTTATCGTCCAAGCAGACACGCTTGTGTGCTGTGTGTGTAATGTGTATATATATAAATCCCCTTTGGAGCCGAGAGAGGCAACGACGCGACAATCGAGCGGGTTTCTGGGCCGGATGGACGACGAGGCGCGCGCGCGATGTATCGAGGCGATGAAGAAGAAGAAAAAAAAGGGAAGAAGAAGAGAACAGGTTGCAGCCACTTGTACAGCATCGCTCTCTCTCTCTCTCTCTCTCTGCGGCGCGCGGCGGAAGTGTCGGGGCAGCAGTCGTCGCGCACGCGATCGGAAAACAGCCTCATCTCTCGCGCTCTCTTTCTCTCGCTCTCTCTCTCTGTCCCGCTATATAGGTATACATCGCGGACACTTTCCTCTCTCGACGTCATAACGATCAGCAGCGCGAGCCGAGCTTAAACACAGAGTCTTAACGCCTCGCCGCGGCCTCTTTCCTCGTCTTTTCGCGTAATCCGTCCCGGGGAGAGCGATATGCCGCCGCCGCCGCCGCGCGCGCCTTGTTTAGGATCGATTAAAGTCATTCGCGGACGCTTCGCGGCGACTTGCTATTCTTTTTCGTATATACACGGATAGCCGAGCGCGGCACACGATCGGCTCGTCGACTCGCTCGCTCCGCGCGAGGGGGCAACGCGCGCCAGGAAAAAGAAGAAGCATCAGCAGCAGCGGCGGCGGCGGCGAGAGTCGTTTGCGCGCAACGTGCAATTGAAATCTCTCTTTCTCTCTCTCTCTCCGAACGTGAAATTTACTCCGTTGCAGCGCGCGAGCGAGAGAGGCGGCTCTCGGGGGATATCACAAAGCTAACGATGCTGGAATTCTGTTGTTACGAAAACTATACCGCGCGCTCGCTCGCGCAGTAGTATCCATTGAATAAGAACAGGTTAACGACCCCCTCTCGCCGCGGTGAGTCACGCGGCCGAGCACTTATCATTCCTTATCATTTACAAGATAATGAAGAAAAATCCCTTCTCGCGGCCTTTGATTTACGCGGGGGCCTCGATCCGCGTTCGCGCGTTTACGGGCATTTCGAGCGCGCATTGCTGCTTCGCCTAAAATGGACAGGACAGGAGCGCGAGAGAGAGAGAGAGGGCGCGATGTGTATAATGACGTTTTAATTCCGAAAGGTTGCGGCGCGAGCGCGCGCGCATAATGCAAACCGTTGCAACCGTCGATAATTGGCACTCGAAACAAGAGAAACTCGCCGTCGTGAAACTGCTCGTTGCTTTATAACGATACACACACACACACATATACACGTTCGCTGCGTCGCGCTCTCGTGATACATAACACACACACACATACACACACCTATAGAGGAGGAAAGCGACGTCGGAGAGACAAAACGCGCGCGAGCGACAGAAAGAGAGAGAGAGAGAGAAAAAAAAAGCAAATCGATACGGCAGAACTACGTGTTCTCTCGTATATAATAGACGAAAGAAAGTCGGGCTTAATTAAAAGCGGCGCGTCGCGCGCGAAAAGGTCGTTATAACGAGGCCATAAGCCATACTATACACGTGAGTGCAGTGTGTGTGTGTGTGTGTATATAGCGTACATGCATCGCGGGGCGAAATAATCAGGGGAAAAGTGGCCGCGGCAGCTGTTTCTCTAACTAACAAAAACCGAGGGGGGGTCTCTTCTCTCTCACTCTCTCCCGCTGCATATTATATATGCGCGGCTTGAAAATCGCGCGCGAGGGCTCGCTTTGGTGATCCGCGATTTTACGCGCTCTTACACTTATCTCTCTCCTGCGGCTCTCGGGCGCGAAGCAGCAGCAGCAGCAGCAGCAGCAGCAGTACCGAGAGCTGGTATATAACGCGATTTGGGGCCTATGCGCGGCTCTCTCTCTCTCTCTCTTTCTCTCTGTGTATCTCGTGTATACACTAATTTATCGCGCGCAGCTCGTAAAACCCCTGCGCGCGCGCGCGCGATTTCGTGTGCGCGAGTGTATATGAGCGGCTCGTAAAAGATGAGCGTTCGAGCGCATTATATCCTAGGCTCCGCGCCGCAGCGATGGATGACGAGGAATGTTCGCCGCGCGCGCGGTTAAGAGGCTTTAAAATTACACTCGAGAGATATTCCGTGTCTCTCTATGGACGCGTCCTCTCCCTTTTCTCTCTTTCTGCATCTGTATACGCGTGTGTGCAGTGTGTAAGTGTGTTGTGTGTGGCTGTGTGTGTGCGAGCGAGCGGACGAGTGAAATCTGGAAAAGAGCGGCTCGATTTTTTTCCAATGATTTATCCCCGATCATTAAACGGCTCTCCTCTTTTGTAACTCTTCTTTTCTCGCGGCGGCGGCGGCGACGAGAGATGCGGAATCGTTAAAACCGAAATCGGATAGTGAAAAGCCGCACACGCTCGGCGACGGCGGAGCTATTTTGAAAGGCAAATTTATTGGTACAGAGACCGGGGAGCTTAAAACAAGTATATAAACAATCAATGCCCCTCCCCCTCCCCCTTCCAGCACACGCGCGGCTTGCGACATAAAAAAGCTTTCAAGAAAATCCCTGGATTTTCCGCTTCCGACTCCTGCACACACACACACACACCTACTGGGTCGTGTAGATACGCGTAGCGAGTGCAAACTGCACATATATATACAGACACATATCTTCCTCGCGTACAATAGCAACTTCCGGCTCTATCTCGCGAATATATATATCGTATATGTACACGTGTATAGTGTATACTGTATATATAGGCTGGCGCGAGCTGTACGGGAAGATATTTTCCGCACGCAGAAAGCGACGACGGCGTGACTGACGTCGAAGAGCGAGAGAGAGAGAAAAGGGACGAGAGAGCGTATAAGGCGGCGCAGTGAGAGAGAGAAGATTGCAGCAAGTATAGAGTGCGTGCTGCATGCATACATGCGGAACCGTCAAGCAGATTGCACCTCGGGCTTCGTCTCGGGGCCCAATCTCTCTCTCTCTCTCTCTCTCTCTCTCGCGCCTCCGTATATAACGCGTGCACTGCACTCCAGGTATATATACCTACACGTATACGTATATATGCCTATACAGCTGTATATGTATATACACATATATATAAAGAAAACAGCGAGAATGAGGGAGCCACGGCAGCTCTCCTCGAGATCTGCGTTCTCATTTGTCTCCTTCTTTCGCGCGGCTCCTCGCCCGCCGCAGCTCTTTCATTTCTTTCTATATACGTATATCTCTTTCCCTTTATCTCATCTCTCGCCTCTCTGCGCTCTCTCTCTCTCTCTCGCTCTCTCTCGGCTTTATATCCTATATACTCCGGAGCCGCCCGCGCCCGCCTCGTTTTCGCCGCCGCGCGCTTTTTTTCTCTCTCTCAAGCAAGCCCTCTTCCTTCGAATCTCTTTAAAGGCCAGCGCCAACCGAATCCCCTCATTGTCGACTCGGGTAATTCGAGGAGGATCGAAATAACCCATTATCCGGTAATGAGCGACGTCTCTCCCTTGCGTACACACACGCGAGCGCGCACACTCGCAAACGTACACACTATATACGTATAATGCATGTGTATACACTATACAGATTACAAACGTAAAATGTGCAAACTGACGCCAGTATATACGTGGAAAACGAGGGCGAATCGTGCTATTCATATTTTTTAATGACGAGTCGTGCAAATTATCTCGAGCGAGAGAGAGAGAGAGAGAGAGAGCGCGAGTGCAGAAATTAATTACGCGGAGCAAAACATATCGATTAGCGCGTATAATATGCACCAGCTGAAAACGCCGCGTACACCGCGCGCGGTCTAATGAATGAATGAACGGCGCTGAGCTCTCGAGCCTCCAGACGCTACCACCGGCGCCATCTAGCGGCGAGACGGCGAAGCTCGGTAAGCGGGTACACCGAGCGCGAGCTTGTCCGCGGCTCCGAGCGCTGCCGACGCCTCTCTCTCTCTCTCTCTCTCTCTCTCTCTCTCGCTCTCTTCCTTATCTCTCGCTCCTTTTTTTCGCGCGCACTTTTTTCGCTAGACGCTCATCTCTTTCTCTGACGTCACGGCGCAATCGACCCCCGCGAGAGGATCTCCTTCCGCTCTCGCGAGCCCATATATACCGCGCTCTCGCTGAATTTTTTATTTCCCGCGTAAAATGTTCGTCGGGGGGGGGGGTGGGGGGAGATTTATCGTTTGTTTGCTTGTACACACGTTGCAATCGCGCGGCGACGCGGAGAAAGGCACGGGTAATTGCACGTTGGGAGTCGATGATCCCCAGACGAAAAATCTTGTATACGTGGTACACAATGTGCGTATTTTTTTGTTCTTCTTTCTCACGTCGGTCAGTATAGTCGTAGATGACGTCGTATATATACATAGCGACGGGACTCGCCCGAAATGGAGATTTGGGTCGCAATTAAAGGACGGCGCTCTATTAGGCCTCTATCCCTCCCGCTTCATATTTTTTTCGAAAACTCGCCTGCGCGATGACGAGGGAGTTCTCTTGCGCAGTCGTCGGGCCGTGAAAGCGCGAGGAAATTAAGCGCCGCTCATTAAAAAGCATCGGAAAGCCTGTAATCAAGCGACGGCCAGTCCTTCCTTCTTCTCTTTCTTTTTTTTTCGATAAATTTAGGAACGCTTTATTTGTACAGCCCGACGACGACTTGTCGTTTCTCTCTCTCTCGGCTACAGCCGGCTCCGCTTATTATACGTAACGAAGATTAATCCGGGGGCTCACCTCACCATTATTTACCGGCCGCTTTTTCGATAAATTCTATCGCAGAGGAGAAAAAATGTATGAAATAGCGCGCGGGCACACTATATACTGGCCGAGCGTGGAATATCGAGATATGGGCGTTATATAAGGCGTATATAGATTCGCGCGAGGATCTTGTAACTCAGGGCTAGGGGGGAGGCGCGCGAGGGGAGAAAAAAGCGGGGAAGGAAAAAAGGGAGAAATAACCGAGAGAGTATGAGAGGAGTATTAACGGGCGTCGAAAGGACACTTTAATATCTGGCCCTTCGGCGAAAGGTCGTAAACAGGATATAGAAGAATGTATAATCTGCATGAAAAAGCTCGGAGAGAGGAGCTTTTCCGAGAATCGAGTTCTCGAGCGGCGCGCACGTGGCCAGCTGGATTTTTCACGGCTCGTCGAGTCACGAAATATCTCTCGCGGCAAGAGAAAGAGACGCAGAGAGTAGATCGGCGTCGTTAATGCCTGTGGCAAGTACCCGCTAATGCAGCCGCGCCGCAGCGCCGCTGCACAAAAGACCACACCGCGTTTTGTGATTCCGTTCTCGCGCGCGAAAAGTTTAACTGCTTAAACGGCGCGCGCATTCGATATTACAGTTATATATACACATTGAAATTTCTCGCACCGCTTTGTACAGCGGCCGATTGACTCGTAAAGGAGAGAATAACAACTTACTCATACGTACGACGCTCGAGTGGGTATATGTATATGCGCATAACGCACTTGATAAAGTACGATATTGTTCGGTGTCGAGCGTGCGGTATATATAGAGAGCGCGCATGCATATTGCGCATACGGTACGTGTGTATAATAGGAGAAAAAAGCGAGATCGACTTTCCCACGAGGTTGGGGGGAGGGGGGGGGGGACACGGGGAGAGCTGTTACACGCGTATATATCCCCCCACAGGTAGACTCGCTAATGTCCTAATCAAGGGTTCAGGCGCGCGTGCTAATTCACGCGCGCGGGGCCCGAGTTTTGACTGGAGCTGAATGTACTCTTCCTTTTGCGCTGCGCTTTCTCGCCTCGGTTCTCTCTCTCACTCTCTCTCTCTCTCTCGGCGCACAATGCACCGCTACCTGCAGCGCGAGAGAGAGAGAGAGAGAAAGAGTCGCTCTGACACGTCGACCCAAAGTCCTTGGCTCTTCTCTTAATTTCGGGCTTTCGTCCCGGAGAGCCCGGGAGGATTAATGGGGCCTTGGGCCCTCTCGGATCCCATATACTCTTTCTCCTTATTCTTCCATCTCTTCCACCTCCTCCTCCTCCTCCTCCGGTGTGTATATTTTTTTTCCTTCTTTTTGAAACCTCCCTATCTCTCTCTCCTCTCTTCTCTTCTCTCTCTCGCGCTCCCTTCCTCCTTGTCCCATTTGGAGCCGCCGTTGCGCCTCTCTCGTCCAGTGTACTATACCTCGAGCGTTAGCAGGTTCCCCGAAGCCAGGAATGCCATAATCTAGATAACCGCGGCCATAATGGAATACCTGGGCAGCCGAGCCGCCGACGCCGCCGCTGCTTCTTCTTCCTCCTCCTCCTCCTCCTCCTCCACCTCCTCTTCTTCTCTTCTTTCTCGTCGACGAGGTAAACGACGACGTCGTCGCGACGCCCGCGCCTCCTATTTCGCTCTCTCTCTCTCTCTCTTTTTCTCTCTCGCTCTATAGCGCGAAGCAGCGCCTTCGAGCGCAGCTCCTTTTTATCTGCGCGAGCTCCTCGATTTCGCCCCTCCCACAGCTCTCTCTCTCTCTCTCTCTCTCTCTCTCTCTCTCTCTCTCTCTTGCTCTTGCAGTCTTCTTTTTTACAATCTTTCGACGCTCGCCGCGGCCAGTATAGCGTCCTTAAGATGTGAAAGCGAGTAAAAATGCTGATAACGTTTCCTTTTACGCTGCTGCTGCTGCTGCAGCGCGCGGCTCGAAGCTTCTTTTTGTTTCGCCCCGTGAAAAGTCGCCGGCGGTTTCATAAATTTTTCAAGCTATACGTATATACGCGCGAGCCAAGCCGCCTCTATACATATCGGTCTGCGAGAGTATTCTCCCTCGCTAATTAACGGATAAAGTATCCGCGCTCGCGCGAGCTCTCTTTTCTCTCGCTCTCGCAGCAGCGCAGCTGCATTTTTCGGCGGAAATATTAAGATAATTGCCAGCTCGGCTCGTGTCTGATGCTTTCCCTTTCTTTTTTTATTATCTCTCTCTCTCTCTCTCTCTCTGCTCTGCTCTCCCTTGCGCCTTCCCATTTCTTTCGGGAATAATTGCGAGTGATTTCGCCCCGATAAGACGCGCGCACAGGCGACCGATCAGCCGTGGAAATTTCGGGCTCTCGCATTACGCCGTCCCCGTCGTCGTCGTCCAGCTCGCGTCTCGCCGCGTAGTCGCGCGAGAGAATGAAAAAATTCTCGGAAGGCATATACTTACACGCTCGAGAGAAATTAATATAATAAGACACTTTGAGCGCGGAGAGCGCGAGTGAGAGAAAGGTCGTCGGAACGCAGCCGGAGATCAGAGGCATTCCCGCAGCGCATCCGAAAAGGTACAGCGTCACACACACACACACACATGCGTATACAGACATATACTCGCGTGTCATTTTTCCGAGAGCTACGGCACGCACCGCTCGCGCGCGGGAGAGAGGAAAATTTCAGCTCTGCCAAGGCTTCCTTCTTCTCTCTCTGTCTCTCCTGCATGTATACATAGAGGTCCCTCCTCTGCAGAGGCTTTGTGCGCGCAGCAGTACGAGGGGTCGTGTGTCCTTATACATATACCCAGCCGGAACGTTGGGTCATTCGCGATTGTAGTAGGAGGGAATAGAGGGGGGCAGTGTGCGTGATGGCCGTCTCTCTCTCTTTCTCTCTCTCTCTCGCTGTATTCTGTGCGTGAAAGGGCTTGCGCCTCCGGTCGAGGGTACGTGCAGCGCTCGTACGTGTGTTTGCGCGTGTGTATACGGTTATATATGTATATAAACGCGAAGAAGACGCCGCTGCGCGATATTTCATAGGTTCAATGGGATCTGATATTAATGCCTGGCATTGGCAGCGACGGAGAGAGAGAGCTGCTTGATTTTAATTTGAGATAAATTTCAGTCGTCAATTATTAGCAGGATTAACGGGGGCGCGCTGCCGCCGCCCGCCGCAGCCACCGCTTTCTTCGCCGGTCGACGCCGTATACGGTCCTCTTTTTTTCCACGTAATCGGGAATGCCTTTGTGAAAAGAGAAATTAATTCTTTCGATCTCGAGACACACACACGCACACAGCTGCACACACGCGGACTTTTGCGTTTGAAAAAGCGCGCGCACGTCTCGAGATTTTTATCGAATTTCTATTAATCGCTCCGCGCGCGCGCGCGCTCCCGATAAATATACCACGTGTATAATACAATAAATAAATTGATATTCGCTGAAGGCACGCGGGAAGAATGCCGCGAGGGATCTTCTCTCTCTCGCTCGCTCTTTTGCGCTCGCAGGCCGCGTGGCTCTGCCGCTAATTTATGGTCGCGCGTACGAGCTGTAAAGCGCTGCGTAAATCATCCTTAAAACCGTTTTTCGAACGCTTAAAAATTGCCATTATGTCCGGTCGATTCGCGCGCGCACTTATTTATTCAAACAGATATTTTCTCACTTAGCTCTCTCTCTCTCTCTCCCTCCCCCTCCCCCTCTCTCTGCGCAGAACTCGTAAATATCCCCCTTTGTTGGACACCATAGGCGCGCCTCTATGTGCGATTCGCGTGACTATGTCTAGTCCAGCTGTGCGACGTCGCTCGCTCTATACGACGACGGCGCGACGGCGATCATCATAAAAGAACAATCTGTATTCGATCGTCCAACGCACGCGCGCATATATAATTAAAATCCCGAGGATAGTTTCACGCAATATCCGCGGATTTGCATAATCTGTCCTAAGAGGCCATTTCATTAATTCCGATGGACCGCACATTTCCATATTGGGAACGAGCATCACTTGCCCCGGGACGTCTATATGAAGTGTATACATATATCTATGCGCGTATACATATCTATATGGATCTCATAGAGGAGAGAAAAGGGATCTGCTCCGAGAAAGACAGCCCGAAATTTCATCTCGTCCGTGCGACGTATAGCTCTCTTATCTCGACGATCCTCCCGAGGAAAAACACGTGTAAAGCGGGGACTACCGCGTATACGCGCACAGTCACACGCGCCATACGGTCTTCGTGAAAAAAAAAAAAAAAAAAAAAAAAATAAGCCGCAGGAAACTTATGGTTTTAGCATACACGTCAAAGGTATGTGTTATCCCCTCGTGACATGTGCCATGGGCGGCGCCGGTGTATAAAACCGTTCGGAAAGTCCGTATAGTGTGTGTCTGACGGGCGCGTTCGACGAAAAACGTACGGAGAAACAGATGCATATTATAGCTATATGAGCGCGCGCGCGTCGAGTTTAAAGGAGAACGCGTGTGCGGAGTTAATTCTTTTCATTCTCGTTCACCTCCGGAAAATCCGGAGAATGCGCGTCGTGTATACCGCAAGTGCATTAGCATTCGATTAATAATACCGCGATAACGTTCTCCTGATACGCGCGCGAATAGAATCGTTAAACGCCGCAAAAAGCGTCGACTATAGCGAGAGATCCCGTATAATTCCAGAGAGGGGGTAGGGGCGAGCAACATAGTGTCGTAAACACACGAGTCGCGGCTTTTAACTCATAAAACCCATTAACGAGTCTCTCCCTCCCCCTCTCTCTCGAAATAAAATCGAAGCTCCTTGAGTTTCAAATCCTGCGAAGGGCAAGGAAAACGACTCAAGCGCACAGACACAGAGGCTCCGGAGCAACTCATGACCCACAGCTAGACCTCCTTCGAAGCTCCTCTATATACGCTCTTCCTTTTCGTCCAGGCTTATATACACGCACACACGACGCAAGAGAGAGAGAGAGAGACGCAAAAATACGACATGTGTGCGTCTGTGTGCACGAGACGGCGGTCGCACAGCCGCATGCACGCATATCGGGCTTCTCCTTCTCTCACGGAGATAGGCGTATACGCGGGAGCCGGCTATATACTCGCGATATCGGATTACCCACTCGCCTCTCTCTCTCTCTCTCTCTCTACGTGTGCGTCTGTGTGTGCCCTTGGTCAGCCTCCGATTATCCGTGCGCGCCGTGTGCAGGAGGGACCCTTTGTGGAGGACGATAAAAACGCGCTGCCGCTGCTGCTATCGCCGATAACGCACGTTGGCCCGCGCGAGCGAGCGAGCGCTAATAAGCCCGTTCTCACGGAGGCAAGAGTCTCCATGCGCGCTACCGTTCTTGACGCGACGTGGGCGCTTTTTTACGCTTTGATAATGGAGAGAGAGAGAGAGAGAGACGAGCCTATCTGTTTGTCGAGGAGGGAAACTATATGCTTCTAGTTGCGGGTTTCTTCGAATGCCTCACGTGCGATATATTGTTGTTTTTTTAAGGTTTTCAGTTGAGGGGATGTATGTGCTGAAGTGGCTCGAAGGGAATTTCAATTACTCTTTGCGTGCGCTGTTCTCCGAACTTTCATTCGATCTCGCGCGTCTCTCGTGCGAAGCTGTGAAAAGTCGCATCGTCGCAATTTATATATGGAGTGTGTGAGAGAGACGCTATCGTATTCTGGTTTCCACTTCTAGTTGAAGCGAGATTTGAAATTAAGTGCTGCTATATATTTATATATTTCATTCACGACACATACTTTTACACTTAAGCCGCACTCCGTGAAATTATGTATGAATATTCTGAAATACCCTATAATACTGTACGCACACGGAACAGATATCCAGGGCTGTTAAATAAACAAAGTGAAATTCAGCTTACACAGCCCGCATGAATAATCGATTTTCGAAAATTTCGAAATTTCAACGCATCGTCGCGCCGCGCGCGGCTGCGACAAAACACGCGCCCGTGCATGCGGCGCTGCATATTTTTTCTAAGGGCAAGTGTTAATTAAAGACACACGCGCGCGCGCGCGATTCATTAAAATCGGCGAGGCCGACGGTCGCCCCGGGCATAATCACAATAAATTAGAATACATTAAAAGCCCATCAATCGCGGAGCACTGCGCCGATAAACGTATACACGGCGAGCGTAAAAGTGCAGTACGCGCGGACGAGCCTAAAACCCTTCGCGCCGATAAATCACGCGACGACTGACGCGTCAGCTCGTCTCTTTAATTCTCTGTCTCTCTCTCTCTCCCCTCTGTGTACCTTGACTCTTTATGCATCGGGAGCAAGAAACCGAGCGAATCAAACACTTTAATACGCACGCGGCCAATGAATACAAATCGGCGCCGCATACACACGTAGACACTGCGGACCGAGAGCGGAGAGACCGAGAGAGCGAGAGAAACGCGCAAAACCACGTCGTTACCGCGACGGCGGGCTTCATGAAATTCCAATAGCGCCGCCGTCGCCGCGAGCGCGCACCGGAACGCGAAGCGTCGCCGCTGCTGCCGCTGCACAAAGAGTGTGTCTCTGCGCGCTCTCCTGTGGCCCGTAGTAAAAAGCGCACTAATTGCAATTCGCGAGAGGATATCGCGCGCGGGCTCCATCTCGCGGGAGTCGCGCGCACTGAGAGAGCCGCATTTTTAATTAGCGCGCGTCGCCTCGGCCGCGCATAAATTCCCCAATAACAATCGAACACCTTGTGCGTTATAACACCATTAAACGCGCGCGCGCGTGTAATAAAACGAAAAGTGCGTTGCTGCACATACGTATAGCCGATCATACGCGGTCTCGTTATGAACCGCGCGCCGGCAAGCTTGCCTTTAAATCAAAAGCTTCTCGCTCTCGCCTCGGCTGCAGATCGATCGATCCGGTAATTAAATTAAGCGGCGGATCGTTGCGAGGGCGTCGGCAGCAGCTATATACGCCGCGAAGAAAGCGACGTATCGCCGCAGGCCGATGGATGGCTATGCAGTATTACATATACGTATATATACATATATACTGTATTATATAGCGTGTATATATATACGGATGCAAACACACACACACACATACCGTCTGCGAACACGTGGTGGGGGAAGCTGCGCCGAAATCGTTTTCTCTCCGCGCAGCGCTACGGTTGCACACGTGCTGCGCTGCTCTCGTCACGGTTCGCTCGCGCATACCTCGAGCGCTGTATATACAGCATGTATGTATCCATGTGCGTACACTATATTCACTATACACGAGAATATTATTATATCTACGCTACATGCAGTGCGCGATAGGTGATCCGCGTACGCGTGACTTCTGTCGCGTCCCGCGAGCGATATTATATACGGGATATATCTAAAGCGCGCGCATCAGCATGAGCAGCAGCCGCCCCGGCGTAATAAAGCGCGAAGCGCTGCGCGCGCGATATGGAAATTTCCAAGTCGCGCTTATCGAGGAAATTGAATCGCTTTATACACTCGCGCGCGCGCGCGTTTATAATATCTGCGCCTCGTTTTTGCGCGTAATAAGCCGAGATTGTGGTCCTCGCTACATATAGTATATATAATATATATATATATACGAGAGGAATCGTTCTGCGATGCAGACGCACATATATACAATACACACATCAGCCGAGCGTTAAATTCGAATGCGATCCCGTAATATCTCAATCCGCGGCTCGGGCGACGACTTCCTCCGCCTCGGTAAATACTCCGCCGAGGGAAAAGACGAGCTGTGCGTATACCGTTTTCGATTGTACGCGTTAGACGCGAGTGCAACGCTCCTTCCCTCGTATCACGCCGTGTATTACGCTGAATCCCAGGCAAAACCCGTCCCCGCGCCGGAAACCGGCCATCAACTCGCGAGCGCCCTCTTTTTGCATGTAACACTTAGTGCGTACACTATACACGTACGAATGCACGCATTATATTTTCTAAGCGCGCCGCTGCTCTCTATATTATATATATGCAGTACGAGCGAGAACGTGATTTTCCCGCGCGGCGATAAGCGCGCGCGAAAAAGAGAATATACAAGGCGACGATCGCGCGCGCGCGGCTAGAAACAGGGGCGCTACATTATAAGCTTATAAGATATCCCGGGCTTTCGTGTATAATGCCGGCAAATTGTCGGCTCTGCGCAGCTCGTCACCTTCCGGCATGTCGGCGGTATTCTTTTTAAATAGGGGCAGCCCGCGATAACTTATCGACAATTGACGCGGTAATGCCAGGCCGCTCGCGAGACTCGCCGCCGTTCACCGACGATCCGCGCACACACACGGCTATATGTAGGCGGCTGTGTATGTATATATATAGAAAACGATTTCTCGAGGCGCAGCGAGAGCGAGCCTTGCGCGCAGCTCGTCGTATCTCGTCGAGCTTGCGGCTGTAATCGAGAGCGGCGAGCCGAGCGGCGCATCGCCGCGGGAATGTAATTCTTCGATGATGAGAAGAAAAAAGAGCGAGAGAGAGAGGGAAGTTCCTTTTAAGGCTTCGTAGCTGCCGCGCGCAATCTCTAGCCCGAGGAGGCCGCGGCGATCGTCTTGTTTGTATTCATTATTTTATGCTCGGCGTATACCGTTGCCGGTTAATGTACCGTCGCCGCGTGTGCTATATAGTCAAATTTTTGGTTTGAGACATCACCGCGCGCACTTATCGAAAACACCCGCAACGCTTCTTCTTCGCCCCCTATATATACACGAAGTGTATCGAAAGAGAGTCGAGGAGGTCGATTAAAAAACTTCGTCTCGGCACACATTCTCGTCCTTTTGTAACACGTCCTCTCTCCCTCCTTCGCTCCGTATATACATACGGGTCTAACAATACGCGCTGCGCACCACAAAAGTGCGGGAAGTGACAAATCGCGCGCCTGCCGAGAGTCCGTACACTCTCTCGCACTCTGCGTTGCGGGAAAAAAGAATCTCGAGCGGAAGCGGCGCCGTCGTCGTCGTCGTCGTCGTCGATTCGCGCGATTCACATTTCAGGTTGAATGGAAGAAGTGAATGGGAATCGCGCGCCGCCTCGTGTGAATGGCAGCACGTCGCTGCAGCATTATATATACGTATATGCACGCAAGCATTATGTGTACGCGCCATGTAGATATATTGTATACCGATACATGTATACAGAGACACACACACACATATATGTACCTGCGTCGAAAGATCTCGGACCGAGATCCACGGGAGCCCTCGGGACAATGCGCGAGCGAGAGAAACGAGAGGGATGAACGCGTATACGTATATATATATACACGCGTGTGTAAAAGTATGTATAAGGAAAAATGCTCGGCTGACAATGCTCCCTTCCTCCTCCCCCTCCCCCTCCTCTCCTTCTCCTTTTCTTCTCTCCGCGTCGTCTCGGCAGATTTTCGGATTTGCGGTGACCAGCGCGTGTGTCCGTGTGTTGACTCGGCTGCTTGCTCCCTTTTTCGATAATCCGCGTATATACACGCGCTCCCGCTGCTGCCTGCCGGTGGCCGGTTTCTGAGCTTACCCTCTTTTCGGATAATCTCTCTTCTCTCTCTCGCTCAGCTCGTACAAGTTGCTGCTGCCCGCTGCTCTCTCTCTCGGTAAATAATATCGGATTTAAAATTCAGCTTCTCGATACACTCTTTGCCTTGTTACTCTTGTTTGCGCAACGTCGAATAAGCTGCCGTGTGTGCGCAGTGTGCTCTGGCTACTGCTTGCTTTTCGGTTTTCGAATCCGAGTATATAGTGTATATTTTTATACAGGGAAACGCACGAGCTTTTCCCACGACGATTTTTCCCCCGAAAAAAGAAAAAATTCCGTGTGTAAACGCGTGTTTGCGTGTAACGTGAAAATTCCATTCCGCGTAAGAGACGAGCCAAGAATGGATATACACAGACGGCATTACACGCTTGCGTATAATGTAAGATACATTTTTCTCTCTCGACGGAACTGCGACTCTCCGCTCATTTTTTTTTCTCCTTCTCCCGAACGCGCGCTCCACAGACCTCTCGGCGCATCTCCTCCATTCGGCGTATGAATAACAAAGCGCTTTCCCCACCGGGGGATGAAAGGCAAAGAGACATTTCGGAAAAGCCAGCAGCAGTGATCGTATACCATGTTACTACGTATAGTATATGGAGTCATTCAGAAAAGCCGATGCTGCGGGGCTGCAGGTAACGCCTGCGCGCAGCGATGACCGGCCGCAAGTGCGAGGAGAGTCCTCCGCCTCCTCCTCCTCCTCCTCCCCGATATAATGCACACGCATAAGTGGAAACGGAGGAGAGGGCGACTGATGCGGCTGCGGCTGCGGCTGGGAAAGGAAGGCAGATGCAACTCTGGCAGCTGCAGGCGTGTCGAGTCCGTAATGTACTATATAACGCAGCACGTGGTACGTCTGCTGCGACCCTGTATACTTTTATAGTGCCGCAGCTCGGTATACATACACGTATTGCTATATACACGTGTGTATACGAAAAATCGAAGGAAGCGCTCGACTTATCTATTTTTTCTCTCGCGCCCTCGGATTGGCAACGGCTGCACCGAGCGAAAAAACAACAGCAGCGTCAGCAACAATAACACCGCGCAGCTACTTTTTCTCTCTCTCTCTCTCTCTCTGTGTATACCCTCCCGTTGGAGCGTGAGCGGCCGATAAACGAATCGCTTTTCATGGGGATCGTGCGAGTGTAAATCTGATGTTGCGCGCCGTAAATTCACGGGCCTTGACTTTAATAACGCTTCATTAGCCGCGCGGTGCGCGCGCGCGAACTGCCTCGACTCTCTTTGCCCTCTCTCTCCCCCGCGCGCTCGGCTCAGCTCTCCGCCGCGTGTGTATATAGATGACGCGCTCGCGTCGTTTCCTATACCCTTTGCAATATCGCGCGTTCCGGCCTCTCTCGCTCGTATACGCCTTTCCGAAAAAAAAAATCCCCGATTTATCCGGCGACCGAGTATCGCTGCAGCCGCGGGGGCTTAATGCGCTCTCGCGACGTGACGTTTTAATCGAACTTGCGCGGCTGTCCGAGAACGTTATATACAACAGGTATGCGAATGTCAGTAGCATGGCGCAGTGTGGCAGGAGAGGAAATTTCGAACGCTCGAAAAATGTGTCTCCGAGAGACGAGAGCAATCATCTAATTAAGGCGACCGTCTCGCCGGTGTGTATACACCTGTGTAAGGCAAAAAGTACGATATAATCCGGCACGTCGTTAACGAACACCTCTTACAACCGCATAACCGCGTCTCCGCGCCGCACGCTTTGAGCAAAAAAATAGCCGAATTATGAGCTTCCAAAACCGCTGGAATCTTCGGGGCGAAGAGTGTCCACTATAGCGGAAAAAAGCCGAGCCAACTGGCTGATCAGCCCCCTCCCGTGATTTATATGTATAAAACGACCCGAAAAATTCACTTATCCGCCAAAAAGCCAACCGTATATTTACCCATTAGTTGCGGGAGGCGCGGCTACATCCCCATAATCGATTGCTAAGCGTTAGCTTTTCGCCTGCAAGAGAAAGAGCGAGAGAGAGAGAGAATACAGAGCCAAAAATTTATACCTGCGCCGGCTGCTGCTGCGCTGCAGCATCGTTCAATGGGCGAGAGAAAGAAAGAGAGCGAGAGGAGAGAGAACTAGAAAGAGAAGCGGAGCGCGCAGGGCATTGAGCGACTGAAACGAAAAATATATGGTTTCCAAAAGAAGACGACGTCGCCGAGAGAGAGAGCGAGGGAAAAAAAATGAGATGAACCGACGAGTTGTAGCGGCAGCAGCAGCGGCAGTAGTGGCAATACAGTACCTATATATACAGAAAGCAAAACCGAGCCGTCGCTGATTTCCAAAGAGAGAATGGATTCTTTGAATTTTCGAGCCCCTCGAAGATTAATGCCGGGGCTCGGACACATCCATAACCGCGCGCTATCTCCTCCTCCTCCTCCGCCTTTGAGAAGGAGAGCGCGCAGACGGAGCTCTATATTGTCCAACGGTCTAATGACGAATTCTCTCTCGTATACAATGTGTACCTCGTCGTACATTGTACGCCTCTCTCTCTCTCTCTCTCTCGTCTCGCGACGACGACGCGACGACGACGCCGATCGAGGAGGACTACTGCAGCGCACCGGGGCACGCGATATCGGATCGACATTCCTCGGGTGGTCCGCTCTATCTATCTCTCTCGGCCAGAACGATACAGCGGAGCTTCACCCGATCCCGATGACGAATGAACTCGCTGAAATACCGTCGATTCATTCATCCCTCGATGACGCAAGAGAGACGCGCTTTCATTACCCGCGCAGCTCTTTCTCACGTGTGTGTCGCCTCTCACGTGTGCAAGCGCGCGAGAACTCAATTCGAGAGCGAGCTGCACTTGCTCCTCGCTCTCCCCGATATACGTCGCGAGCTGACGGGGGGGTTGCTTCTCCTTTTTTCGAGACGCGCGCGCGCGCGCGAGGGGATAAATTATACGCGTCCGGAAATTAAAAAGAGGAGGTTACGTATGCGCGCCCTGGCCAAATACGTTTTTTTCGGCGTAATATCCCGAAGACATCGATATATATACACAGCAATAGGCGGGCTATCTTATGAATATGATTAAGTATAGCGGAGCTTATAACGAGAGAGCCGAGGAGATGCGAAATTGCCGATGAGTATCTCCTCGACGCTCATCTCTCGCAGCGCCGCGGGATTTTTTCTCGAGACCGTATACGCGCGCGCGCGGGGAAATCGCGATTGAAGCGCGCGCGCGCGGATATTTTTGGCTCGTCGCTCTTTCTCTTTCTCGGCAGTGCATGTGTGTGTGTCTCGGGCTCGTTTTCGGCGCTTCTCGGAAGCTTTGACATTTTTTTCCCCCTTTAATAAGCCGAAGCTTATAGGTGCAGCGCGCGACGATTCTTTTTAATTGAAATTCTAATTATACGGCCTCTCGATACACACGTATAGCTGAGCTATATACGTATATACGATCGGCTTGTTAATTTGTCAACGGGGATCACTGCGCACTCGATATTTATGCATCCGCTCTTGGATTTTCGTCGCAACGCATAGAGGCGCAGTTCTCTCCTCGCCGTTGGACACAAAGAGGCCTTGGTGCACGGATTCCCCGAAAAAAAAGCATAACACACGTATAGCCACTCGAAGAGTTACACGCTCTCCCTCTCTCTCGTCGTCGCTCATTGCCATTGTGCCCGGCCGAAAGAAAAGCGCTCGAGCGCGCTTTCTCAATCGCGTTCCCTCGAGTGCCGCGTCGTGTATAATAAGGCGCTTTTCTCGCCCCGCCGTCGCGCAGCCGCCTCCTCTCGAGTGTGTGTCCCGTCATCTCTCGCCTCGCTCGTCTTATAACATAAGCAAAGAATGAACGAACGAACGAATGAATGAATGAAAAAAAAAACGGTCCCGACGCGCGACGACACGCATCTATCCGTGGCGATTTTCGAAAAAGCCCCCGCCGCACGGCCCGCATGTGTTACCGGGAACGAGCCCATTCGGGCGGACGAGATGCTGTGTATACACACAAGTCGAGAGACTAGAAAAAAGGAGAGCTCCGTGAAAGGCGCGCAGCGCCTGTATATAGCGAGCCAGTTCATAATGCCGCGGTAGGTACTTTATAATAATGCGAGGAGAGAGAAGGACTCGGGGGTGAGGCTGTATAGCCGACGACGCTCCAGGTATACGAGTCCTTGGGAATTGACAAAGCGGCCTCTCCAGCGATGCGCTGATGCTTCGCATTTGTCTCTATAGCGAGGATCTCCCGGTGAAAGATGCCCCATCGAGCCGACGCACACGCGCGCACCGAAGCCACTCAACTGCAGCTCCTCTCTCTCGTCTCTCTCTCTCTCTCGAGAGAGAGAAGATGCAGTCGTAAAGTCGCGGCACGTGCGAAAAGTACGGGGCTGTTTACCTGCGGGCCGCTTAGCCCGTCGTTAATGAAACGCGCAGCAGAGCCTATCCGTCGCGTCGTCTTTCCCATCATCGCCGACGCACATAATGCACAAACGGAGACCGGAAGAGTACCCGCTGCGTATACAGTCGCTCCGCAACGCCGAAATGGCTTTTTGTTTGTCCGATGGATTAATTCCGCCTCGCCGCCGCGGCTCCTCCTAGTCCATCGAGTCTCTCTCCTCGTACAGTATACACCGTATACCTATATATAGTATATATACGCCGTGCGTGTGTGTACGCGCTTTCCTCGAGTTACCGGCACTGTTAATTACGTCGAATCAACAGTTAAGGGGCAGCCAGCCCGAAGAGAGCGAGTAGTCGCTCTCCGAATTTTTCTCTTCCACGAACCGACGAGCGAGCTGCGGTATATGTGCACAGGCGCACTCGAGGCCGCGCTCGCGCGCCAGATCAAATTACCGGGGGGATTCAATCTCTTTGGCGGAAAGCTGGAATCCGCGCAGGCTCCGGAGTAACGGATGCGCGGCGCGCAGTGCGCGCTCCCGCGAGACACACACGCTAAATCTCGACGGCGGCGACTGAGAAAGCCGACGCCGCGCGAGGAGAAGAAAAAAATAGAGAGACAGAGACGCGCGCGTGCGCAGCGCTTGTAGGGTGGAAAAATCCTCGGTAAAGTAGGTTAACTTACGGTACGATTCCCGGAGAGCCCCGAGGATCTCGCGCGCGAGCACGTGATCTAGCGCATCTTCCCTCGCTCTTGAGAGAGAGAGAGAGCCGAGACGAGACGAGAAGCTTCCTCCTACACGTATACACACAGAGACAGAGCCACACGTAGACTGGAAAATCCGCGACCGTTAAAGTCGATCGGCGCGAATTTATCGGCACCGCGGCGACAAATGACACGTGTCCCGAGGCGTCTCTCCCCCTCCCTCTATGCCTTTAGCGGGATATTCCAAGTCACGCGAGCGAGCTCTCGTGATCCCCGCGCGCATCCTCGGCGCTGCGCAGAGTCGACGAGATCACCGGGAAGTGACCCGAAAACGTCCTTCGTCTCCGCTCTTGCCATCCCCACCACCGCGCATAGCCGCGACAATACCCATAAACAATGAAGCTATCTCTGCGTATCAACACGACGGCGGCCGCTCGCCGCGCTATAGAGGTTCTGACCCCGCGCGCGGAACGGGGTCCTGACCCTCCTCCTCTCCCTCCTCTTCGCGGACCTATCTACGCCGTATCGCGCGGAACGACAGAAATGTCTCAATGTGTGTGTACGGGATACGTCCGAGTATCAGCGCCGCGCGCGAGGCAGCGATAGGGACAAAGGGCCCCCGCGACGTGTATATAGCTGTATATACATACGATATTACGTTATAGCGCGCTTATATACATATAGCACAGCACGCGGTGATTTGTAGCGAGGAGAGGAGAGAGAGAGACTTTTACGGCCGCGAGATCGGCATCTTTATGGGGATTCGGGAAAAATTTTTCCCGTACGATATGACGACTTTCTTTTCTGTGTGTGTACTACTCCGTTTTACGGTCGTGCGCGCGTACACTCGGAGAGATTGATTTTACAGTGCGCGGTGTGTTCGCTATATAGTATATGTACGAGGGGACGCGGGAAAACGTGACGGGGCTCATGTGGGAACACTGTATTTTTGGCCCCCGCACGAGTCTCCGCTTTCCTCTCTCTCTCTCTCTGATCCTCTCGAAAGTCGCTCTCACACACACACACGCAATGTCGTATATACTTCGAAAAAGCTGCTTCAACGTCGCGCTGCAGCATCCGCAGGAATTTAATTTCTCGGTACCCCCGGATTAATAAGCTCGAGTGTATGCATACAAGCGTTCTCGAGCGTAAGAGCGGAATTTTAATTGTACGTGCACTGCAGCAGCGCTAGGCGCAGTGCCCCAAAAAAGAAGCAGGCGAGTAAAGTTCAACAGTCGCTCTGGTTTTTCGGATCTTCTATGTGTGCGCGTGAGAGACTCGCGAGCCAGAGCTATAGTGGCGCAACCGTCAATTACAGAAATCGCTCGCTGCTCCGTTTTTCCTGCGCCAGTTTGAGCCACGGGCGCAGTGCACATTACTACATACTCGCATTATAAGTAGTATCAGTATGTGTGTGTACGTATACAAGAGCGACCTGACGCGTATATTTACACAAGCCCACGGCTGCAGCAGCGCGCAGAGGTCAGCATCGTCGCAGTACGACCTTGAGAGAATTCCTTAAAGCGCTTTCTAAATATACACACCCGCTGCTCTCTTTTTCCCCTCAAATAACGCTCTCGTCGCGTCGCGTCGCGCGCGCAGCGCTTCCGGCAAGGTGTCTCGTTTTACAGAGTCTCCGAGAAGCGGCGGCGCAGCAAAAGTATATTGCGTATATGCGTACTGCATATCTGGGGGAACGACGGAGAAAAGCGTTTGTCAATCTGATTACGCACCGAAAAGTCACGTTTCATTCTCCTCCGCGCGCGGAGAGAGAGAGCTTCGTGCGCACAATGCTCGTTTGCCTCGGTAAAACTCAATATCGTGCACTCGGCTTATTAATCTCTCCTCCTCGCTCTCGCAGCCTCATTCACTTTTTCACTCTCGGAAGAGAGAGAGAGAGAGAGAAAGACGGGCTGCTCGCTCGTCTTTTTGCGCTTTTTGCGGTGCGCGCGCGCGCGCTCGCATGCATCCTCCTATTACAAGTCGTCAATGGATCTCTCTCTCGCGTTGGCTTTTTTGCGGCGCACTCGCCGACGCGTACTACAGGCAGGTATGTGTCTCGCGATTTTTACGGGCCGCGTTCGCAGACACACACAGCAGCTAGACGAGCCGCGGCCTTAGAATCCCCGCAGCAGCAGCAGCAGCAGCGGCGGCAGCGGCCGACAGGTGTGTCCGATCGGGAAAAAGGATTCATCCTTTCATCGCTCTTCGTTCTTGCTGCGCGTCCTCTCTTTCTCTTGCATTTGCGTCTCTCTTTTTCTTCCTTCTTCTCTCCGTCCCCCTCCTGACTCCCCCTACAGCTTCGACGGGGAAGAGAGAGAGAGAGAGAGAGAGATGCCTCTCTATCCTCACTGTCCTCCTTTCCCCATCATCGCTAAATAAATGGCTTTTACAATGAAACCGAGCTCGGCCCCGGAAATGAGACGCAGTCGGCGTACTTACTCTTAATTTCAAACAGTGGAATAGCGCTGTCGGGTGTATAACAGTGCGCTATTATTCCCGCGTAAAAAAATTCAAGTTTATATATCAACTTAATATATTAAGTATGAGTTTGGCAAAACTTTATATCTAAACGCGCCCAATGAGACGGAGCCAAATTTTAATAAAAAAGCAAAGAAAGGTTTAGAACAACTTCGCCAAACTTGCTAAAAATTTACCAAAAATATTGAAAATAAAAAAAAATTTCTGCAGGATTCGATCCGATCACCTTTCGCTCAGCTATTGTTTTGTTCTACACAGGTTATAATTTATAATTACAAGTTTGAAATTTTTAGCAGGGCTTTTCGACTAAAGACGCTCATACAATAAAATATAAATAATTAATATTTCGAATTATACTATATACGCGTCGCATTACCCTGAAATTACACGCAGTCACCTGTTCGCAACTATCACCGCCGCAGCTTCCGAAATTCAAAGGAATCCTCCTCTTCCTCGAGAAACCGGAAAGTTACTCGTCTCTCTCGCACTCGCGCGCTGATAAATTAGCGGACGCACGCGAACACGTGCGCGAGAATCTCTCGGATTAGGTCGTGTGTCTCCGAGATCCGCGCGGCGGCGCATCGACTGTTTCTTTCAGCGACGAGTCCTCTCTCTCTCGCTCTCTGTGATCTCGCCCCACGGCGGGATCTCCTGCTCTTGACACTCGGCGACGAAGAGCCTGTCCCACGCCTCGCTTGTGTGTGCGTATCGCCGCGCGAAAAACGAAGACTTGTGCATACACGCGTTTCTCTCTCTCTCTCTCTCGTCTCCGGGCTTTTAATAGGATGGCACAGCGCGACAGGCGGCGGCGTATACGTGTGTGCATAAGAGACACGCGCGAAACACACGTAATTCACAGTGACTGTAGTACGGCCGCTCACGCATCATCGATTTCGCTCGCTTTAATGTTTCGTGTCTTTTCTCTCCGCGACTGTATAGTCTCTCCGAGCGTTTGGACATGTCTTCATTGGACGCTTTACGTGTACCCGTATAAACGCTCGCCTCGTCAATTCGAGTGATTACAATAACATTTAAATTTTCCCCGCCGAAAAGTGTAACGTAGAAAACGAAAGACTGTAGTTTGCTAAAATCATAAAATTTTAAGGTAGCTGCTAAATGTAAATTTAAAGCTTTGTAAAAGAAAAAGAAATAATTGCATCAAAGGAAGCAAAGCTGTCGAGATTTATTAATAAATTCATTAGTTTGTTGCCGGGAAAAAAATTGCCTTTTCAACGGCTAAATTCTGGCGTGAAATTCAAATTTTGTATTTGACCTTTTTCCCACCCCTTTTCGAAGAGACGCGAAAGTCAAATAGAAATTTAAATTTTTCGCACCGAAATCCCGAAAGATTAAAGAAGCGCGACTTGCTTGCTCGCGGCAAATAGCGAAAATCATATTATGCGAAGACCAAATTTTATGAAGTTCGAAGTCAACGTTTTAATACTTCGCGAGAATCGTTTCGGTGAGACGTGCGTTTCAATATTAGCGTCAAACTTCGTAAAAAAAAAGGTAGGACGATTATTGCACAAAGGAGGGCAACTATACGTCTTTACATTTACATCGCTCGTAATTCTACGTTACAAGCGCGAATCGATTTTTTCCTCGTTCACACAATACAACGGTTCGGCGCGCGAACGCCTCGAATTTTCATTTGCGACTTCCAGAAGCAATCGGTGCACTATGCGCGCGGGGCATCGATCTTGTCGAGCATTATTATAAACAAAAGATTATAATTACACGGCGTATATCGTCGTCGCGGCGGGCGACGCTTAAATGTCGCCTCTCCGCGCACGTGCACGCTCACGCGGAAAATACGCGAGGCGGAGAGAGAGAGAGAGTACGATAAATATTTGAAGGCGCACAAACTAATAATAACGCTCGCGAGAGACGGCGGCTGCGTTCACGCGTGAGGGAGAGAGGGACTTGAAAGGGAGCCGCCCGTCCAATCGCGACGAGCGCGACTGCTCATCGTAACTTCGCATAACTGTTTCTCGTATTACATCGCCTGCCGACGACGACGAGCCGTGTTCTCTCCCTCTCTCTCTCTCTTCTTTGTATCTTCATTTTTCCATTCGGACGCTTTTCTCCGCAGCGCTCGCTTTGTCCCTTTTCCCTCGCATTTCACTCTGCTCTCTCTCCCTCTCCCTCTATACCTCTTTCTCGCCTCTTTTGCATTTCTTCTCGGCGAGACTCTCTCGCTCTCGCCCTTGCACTTTTCCAAAAGGACGTTCTTTATTTAGACAGGCGGGCGCGCGTAATAAACGCTTCCGAAGTATTTATCGGCTCTCGCGCGCGCGCGCGCGCCTCTCCCGAAGAATATACGACGGATGGCGCGCGGCGCAATTCAGCGCGAAAAATTGCTCATTATAAATAATCGTAACGTACGGCCTTTGCGCAGGCCGAAAAGCCAAAAAGACGAGGAGTCGAGCCGAGCGCGCGACGATAATTTCACCGGAGAGAAGAAGCAGCAGCAGCAGCGCAAGAAAGAGAGTCGGAGGTTAATAAAAAAGGAGGAAAAACGCGCCCCGTGGCGACGCCCTCCGTGGGAATGGCTCGTCGGCGTCTCCCTCGCTCTCTCTCTCTCTCTCCCGTTCGCGAAATCCGAGCACCCGAGGGAAGCAATCGAAGTATCGCCGGCCTTAACTACCGATGATCGTTCCCGGGCAGGTGCAAACGGGACGCTCCTCCAGCGCGAAACCCGCTTGTCCAATGCCACCTCTCTCTCTCTCGCTCTCGCCGCTACTTCTCCTTCTTCTAACCCACTTCTTCTTTCTGTCTTTCTTTCTCTCTCCTTCGCTTCGATCGGCGCGAGAAAGCTACTTTCCGGAGCACGCGATGCGTATATATACGCAGCGAGTTTCCGAGGAAAGGCCCGTAATAAGCGACACCTCGGCCGTGCCTTCACGCTCGGACGGATCAGCTGACGCCGCGATGCTTGTATACACATCGCACACGGAAAAATAGTCCCGGCGACGCCGAGCGTGAAAAGAGCGCCGCGCATGTATAATTGGACGCTGTTTGCTGCATTTGCATCTCTCTCGCTCGCTCTCGGCTATATACAGGAATTTCAAAGGCGAAACAATTAGATTCCGGCCGGCGGCGGCGGGGCCCCTCGACTTTTCCTCTCACGGCCGAGTATTAAGAGAGAGAGAGAGAGAGACGAGTTGTAGAGCGTCGCGGTGGCGTATCTCCGCTTGTAAGTAATTGGCCGCGGCGGCGGCGGCGGCGCACCGAAAATCCAGCGGTTCTTTGCGCGGCTGCCCTTTGACGCCTTGACTTTGATATCGCTGCCAGAACGTCCTCTGCGCGGCGCTCTGGGCTCTTCAACTACTTTTTTGTGCGCCCCGCTCAAGTGTATGTATACTCGTCGCCTTATTCCGCGAAGAACTATATTTACGAAACAAATTTATTATTTATTCATCCTATGCGCAGCTCCGATTTTTTTATACCCCCCCCCCCCCCCCGGACGACCGGCTCGTCGTCCTCTTTATACACTATACTCGCACGTGTACTGCCGCGTATTCTTTTTATCTCATCTCGTCGCTGCTGCTGCTGCGGCAACTTCCCCTCGTCGGCCTGCGAAGAAAGCGCTTCTCCTATTTCTAGACTCTCTCGCGCGGAGCTCACTTTTGTCTCTAATAGTAGAGGCTTTTTGCTCGCGCTGCGCAGCAGCGGAGGCCTCGTCGCCGAGAAGAACAGAAGAGCCAGGCAGCAGCAGTAGAAGAAGAAGAAGAGGAAGAAGCTTCTTCTTCTTCTTCTCCATCTCCTCGCGAGCGCGCGCGCGACAAAGGAATTTCCTAACCTGCCGCTGCCGCCTCGTCCGCGCATTCGACACGAGACGAGGCTCGTCTCTTTTCGCTTCGCCTCCTCGCTCGCGTTTGATCGGATTATATCGCGCCCCTTTTTAATTTACCCGATCTTTCTTTCGTCCTCCTCCTCCTCAACGCGGCAGCGGCAGCAGCAGCGCATAAAAAGCGCGCCTCCTCGTCGCAACGACCGGATACTGTCACTCGGCCGCCGCTACACTGCGACAATGAAAATTCAATCGAGCCGATCGTCCCGCTTATTAACGCTGCCTCGGCGCGGCGGAGTCAACTAGCCGTGATAGCCGTCGCGGCATTCCATGGGAAACGAGGGACGACGACGACGACGACGACGGCGTGTACAAGTGAAACTTTACGCCTAAAATCGATTTTTCGGATCTATATCGCTGCGCGCGGCGGGCCCACGCTTGGCTAACCGCGCGCGAGCGCACGGAACAACGTCTTCATTTAGGCTCGCGCGCGGAGACGTTTAGGTGCGTCACCAGATGTATATATATAATATACATGCGTATGACGTCTAGATCGAGAGATCCGAGGAAGCGAGTTTTATTGAGCTGCGATCGATAAGCCGAGAGAGAGGGGGGAGGGGAGCAATTAAAATTGAAAATTCGCCGGCGACATCGGCGGCTCCTCTCTGTGTACTATATCAGCGAGCGCTGCGCTGTATATTATACCTATAGAGCGCACGCATCGCCTGCCGTATAATAATTTAAGCCAGCGTCGAAATTTCCTTATCGCGCATCGTCGTCCTGCCCCTCCTTGTATGTATTTATCTTGGCCTCTCCTCCTCGTCCTTCTCTCCTCTCCCCCTGCGTGTGTGTATGCATACACTGTGTACGTATCGATTTTTCGGGGCAATATCGACTCTGCTATCTCTCCGCCGGGGCGAGCTCTCTCTCTCTCTCTCTCGATAATGACCGGAGACGGACCGGATTTTTGTGTACACACGCGGCGGCCGAGAGGCGACCGCGTCTTCTTTTTTTCTCTTTTCCCCCTTTTGGCCGTAGCAGCTCGGCAGCAGCAGCAGCAGAAGCGGCAGCGCCTTCCTTATACTCGTCACGTTTTCGACGAGACTAGGAGCTAATCGGTTCCGGTATCGGACCGAGATTGAGAGAGAGAGAGAGAGAGAGAGCCTCCATATATTCGCGCTGTACAAATTAGTCGGCGAGGCAAGTTAGATTCCAGCTGAGAGATTAAAATGTTGAATAAATTGGCGGGGAGGAGGAGGAGGAGGAGGTAGTGATCTGATGGAATTGGCCTCCTTTTGCAATTACGCTCATAAATTATGCAATATTCTATCGAGTTTCTGGCTTTTGATTGTGTTTGGGAAGTACGTAGTGCTCGTTCGATCGGAATGAAATCCATGTTTGACCGTATAATAGGATAATACAGAATGGTGACGACACATAAAATTGTTTATGCGTTCGTGCATAGATACGAGGAATTAGCCGTACAATTAGCCGCATCGTTATAAGCTGCTGAATCGAACGCTCCTCCCAACAAGTGGTTTTCTTTTCGGTTTCTTCCTCCCACGATTTCATTGACTCGCGCCGCGTTTCGCGAATTCGTATATATATAATACATAGCGGCCGTCGCGCACGAGCGAAAATCGGGATGTTTCTGCGCTTATCCGGCTCATTGGAGCTTAATAATGCGTCGCTCGCAACGAAATGGCGCAACCGCTAAACCGTATGGGGTAAACAAAGAGCGACTTTGTGCTACACATAATACAACGTACTATGCGCGCTCTGCGCGATGTTTTCTATCGTTTTCTCTATTACAATATAATAGCTGAGAAACAAGCAGCTGACGGCTTCGTAATAGAGCTCGAGAGTTTCTTCTCCCTCCCCCCCCCCCTCTCTGGTCTATCGGCTCTTTACGGTATTATAGAGCGCCGTATATATATAAAGAATATATATCGTGCGGTCGCGCGCAGGGCACATTTTTCTCGACTCGCTTTGTTCCCACTCTCTCGAGCCCTCGAGAGAGACTCATCCGGATCATCGGATTCCGAGAGGAGGGCAGCTCTCGTAGCTTTTCACTCGGCGAAAGCGAAGGAAAACGGCGGCTCGGGGCCGTATACCTTTCTATATATTCCCTTCCTCCTTCTTACGCGTAAGGCGGTGTGCGCCACCGCCGCCTCAATTATCGAGATATAATTCGGCCGCGGCGCAGCTCTTGAATCCCTTTATTGTCAAGATGCATATAGCGACCTTCGTGGTATATTCTAACGCCGCGCACTTTTATATCCAAATGCGCAGCCGAAAGCGACGAAGGTCCATTAAAAAAAGAAAAAAATATTTTTTAAACTCTCGCGCGCCTGAGAGATCACGTTCCAGAAAAAGTTTTCCTCCTCTCGCTCTCGCGCGCGCGCAAGGGACGAGAGACGAGCGAGAACAAAAGTATATAGTCTCTCGGTGAGAAAGGCGATGCTGCGACGAGATAGGTGAAATATTTGTAACGATGCGAAGGAAAAAAGAGAGGATAGAGAGTATCCCTCGGCGAGAGACGGCTCGAGCGAACGAGCGAGCGAGAAAGAGAGAGACAAAGAAAAAACCGAATGATACTGCACTTATGGGCTAGTCCCTTCGCTCTCTCCGGACTGCATAGGCAAAGCCGGAGGGGCAACGGATATTATCGCCAAACGTTAATTTGCCCCGGACCCGGCCTACCTTCCAATTTCTCGGGGCCAGAGCAGCATATATGTGTGGGGCTGCTCACACGCCCACCTACGAGAGAGCGAGAGAGCGAGATTGTCCGATGCGCTCGCTCAGAAACGTCGAAACGCGCTTTCGACGCCCGCGTTTTCTAAGCCGCCCTTCTAAGACCTATAGGACGCCACGAGCCCTGTGTATATAAGTACACGAAAAAAAGCGGGCCGAGCGCGCTTCGTTCCTCTATAAGCTTCTTTTTTATTCTTCTTTTTTTTACGAGCGCGGAGAGATCGTCGGCCCCCGGCCTTTTTACGAGTGACACGTGGTCCCGAAGCTCGTTAGGCCACTTTTACCGAAATTACACAGGTATACGACTGGCTGTATATACTCGAAATTAGCACTTTATAGTATACTTTGTTTGCTCTCACAGTGTATTCGCCGAATCCATCACTGCGGCTATACCTGTACAGTGTGCATACAATTTTTCCCCCTCCCCTGGACGAAGCTTCCTTCCTATCTTTTCCATAACGCTATAGCGTCGAGGCGAAAAAAGAGCTGGGCACACAGTCTCTCATCGCTGCTCGTCGAGACTAGAGAAACCCGAGGGATCGCCGCCAAAAAAGGACGAGGTAGAAAATAAGGGCGAGGGAGGATCATCGCGAGAAGGTGTATATATACCTATATGAAATAGGGCGAGCGCGCGCGAATATTCGGCGGAATATATAGGGCGAGCGCGCGATGAGGAGAGAGAGAGAAGAAACAGAAACTCCTCGTGAGTTATTTCATCGTCCTCCTCCTCCTCCTCCTCCCTCTCGTATACGCCGTACAATACACGTACGGGTGTATGGAACCGGTTATGCCCCCATAGGAGAGTCTCGACTCCTTTCTTCCTTTCTCACCCTGGACCTTATATTCCTCCCGCTCGTTTATTCTTTTTTTTCTCCTCCTTCTGACTTCTCTCCTTCTTTCTCTCCCTCGCTCGCCGTCCGTTTCTCTCATTTTCTAAGCCCCGATCCGACAGTCACAAATAAACCAGCGCTTCGTCGATACCCGTTCAATTTTTCCACCAAACCTCCGTTCCCTTATACACAGCATACGCAGCGCTGCATCGCAACTTACGCGTACGTACACTCGGAGCCACCTGCCGTCCTTTTTTCTCGCGCGCATATCCTTGACCTTTATATTATCCTTCCCCTGCATCTATATATCTCCCTCTCGGCGCGCGTTCACCTTTCTTCTGCAGCGGCGCGACCTGCCGCCGCCGCCGAAGAAGAAGAAGAAGAAGAAGAAGCAAACGAGAAGAAGGAGCGCGTTTCTGCTCATTCGTTTTTCGTCGATCCTCCTCCGCCGCCGCCGCCGCTGCTGCTGCGGTTGCAGCCAGGAGCAGCCGCCGATGTTATTCTGCACGCAGAGGCTCTCGTGTGTGCCGTAGTGCTCTCCTCACTGACACTCTCCCCCTTTCTCCGCTGCTGCTGCTGCTGCTGCTGCATATAGCCGCGCTGCAGCGCGATGTTAATACGTTGTGAAAGCTTGCGAGAAAAAATCCCTGTTTCTTTTTCGGCCCAACAAAACACTACACCGTCGGCCGCCGCTGCTGCTGCTGCTGCTGCTGCTGTACACATACGATGGAATTCAAGCTCTCTTTTCTCTTTACCTTCTGCTTCTCTCCCTCTTCCTCTCTTCGCTTGGCGCCGATCTCGCTCGCTCCTCGCCGCTGCTCTTTATTGCTTTGTTCGCCAAATAAGATTGTAATTAACGGCAGCTCTCGAGCGCGCGCCGCGCGCAGTGTGTACCGCGATAGTTTAATAGGAAATGAGGGATTTTATTTTGGCCGAAATAATAAAGTTTCGCGCGCGGCTCGTTCTGCGCTAATTAGCCGCATGATTCAACGTACATTTTTTGCGTATAAACTGTGTACTTGCGCTCGTATACGCGTTTAAAGCGCGCAGCGCGTAAAAATAAACGATGCAACTCGTCTGTGTACGAGAGTCTGTTTATCTAACGAACAAACAATTTCTCTGTTTCAGATTTCGGATAGACAATACGGATCACATAATAGACGTGAACAAGAACAACGCGGCGTTCGAGTACGACCAAGTGAACATAATTTGTCCGGTCTACCAGCCGGGCACGTACGATGACGAAGCGGAGAAGTACATTATTTACAACGTAAGTATGCCTATGCCTATATGTATATGCGCTCGCCGAGAAAAACTATATAATACACTGCGCTTTGAGCCGCCGACGACGCCGCCGCGGCTCCAAATTCATTCATATACGTATATACCTACATAGGTATACTCTCACGTGTGTATGAGAGCACCGAAAGGTGGTCCAATTGGATTTATGTGTCGCAGCAGCAGTCCGCAGTCGTCTTCGCCGCCGCCGACGCTATACAATGACGAGGCGGCCGACATTCCGCGCGGCTCCGAATAATCGATTCGAATATCGCGCGCTCTGGCGCACTATGCGCGCGCGCGTTTGTTTAAAATAAAAGAATGACGCGCTTTTTGCCGCGGCGAGAGCCAGAGAGAGAAAGGAGAGAGTTTGGACTGAGTAAACAGAGAGAGAGAGAGAGTCGGGCTAAAAATGAACGGGGGAAATAAAAGGCCGCCGTGTACGCGCGCGCGCGGGGAAAAAGGCATTAAACAAACAGAAATTAGCACCTCTTTAACGTGTCCGCCGCACTTTGCGCGCGAGACATCGCCGCGGTCGGAAATAGAAAATACTGCCGTCTGCTCCGATCAATCTCTGGGAATCGCTTTGCCGCATATAAAATTAGACCGCGTGTGCAGACGCGGCTGCGGCTGTTTACGATGTTGCAGCGAGCGGAGGGGTGGGGCGGGAGGGAGAAACAAGGAAAACAGAGCTATACTCCTCCGCCCGCTAAGTGGCTCGTTGTTTCCGCGGGTATCAATATGCGCGACGCGTCGAATTAATGGAATAACGCTGCATCCGGATCTGAGCATATATAATACGCGAGCCGCGTGTCATGTCGGAGAAGCTTAATTTCGTTCGGTCGTCTCCGCGCTACTTCTTAATTCCCTTGCGCCCGCGATACACAGCCGCCGCTGCAGAGCCGAAAAAAGAACGCTAGACACTGTTTGGACAGCTGCTCGGGCGTTCGCCTATAAATTCGGGTTCCTCCGGTATAAAAAGTCGCGGTGGAGAACACGTGTCGTTCATCGTCTCATATATGTACACGCGGTGATGTATGCGTATTTTAAAATTCATAACTAAGTATAGCGGTGTACACTTGCAGTCTCTCAATCGCGTTCGCCATCCGCCTCATCGGAAAGTCGCCGCCGCGGTGAAGCTGCTGCTGCCTTCGTAGATATACCTTTAGGGGAGCCTGAAACCCATAGTGACCGGTCAGTAACGGCGCGGAAGAAAAATCCTCGAATCTCAAATGATATAATGAATTACGCAAAACCAAGAGATACTTGCCCTTCGTACTGGCGTTGTCTATCATTATGCAAGGTTTGGAATCAAAATATTCAGACAGTGGAGAGAAAAGCTTGTCCGAAAATCAGTAGCTGTCGGCAGAACATAAGTTATGTCAGATTAGGACTACTGATTTTCGAATGAGCTATTTTCTCTCCAATGTCTAAAAATTTTGATTCCAAACTGTGCATATTGATAGGGCAAGTATCTCTTGGATTTGCGTAATTCATTATATCATTTGAGACCCAAGTATTTTTCTGCCGCGCCGTTACTGACCGGTCACTACGGAGTCTCGGACCGCCTGAATTCGCGCGGCGAGATCAAAGAATTTATTTTCGCCGGAGAGAAGTGAGAGAACATAACGCTCATGTGTGCGCGCACACGCTGGGAATTGCAGGTGTCGAAGGAGGAGTACGAGACGTGCCGGATAACGAACCAGAGTCCCCGGGTCATAGCGATCTGCGACAAGCCCTTCAGGACGATGTACTTCACGATAACGTTCAGGCCGTTCACGCCGCAGCCCGGCGGCCTCGAGTTCCATCCGGGCCGGGACTACTACTTCATCAGCACCTCGTCGAAGGAGGATCTCCACAGGCGCATCGGCGGCCGATGCACCACCCACAACATGAAGGTCGTATTCAAGGTCTGCTGCGGCAATGAGGCCGACAGCTCGAGCTACCCCGCCACCGCACGCAACAACTGTGAGTTTTGTACTTGCTCGATTTTTCCTCGAATTTTCACTTGCATAGTTCTTTGCTCCCTGTGGTTCTCCGTCGAATCGACCGGGTATATATTATAGCTGTGTAAAAAGATTGCGTGGTCCATAAAAAATTAATGACCGTATTGATATCGAATAATTCTTCTTTTATTAAAGTAACGTTCTATTTAATATGCTTTGAAAAATGGAAATATCTTTATTCTATAATTTATTCGTATTTACTTATTGGAATATCAACGGGCTACAAAATAAATGCAAATAAAAATAAACCGTATCCGCATCACACGATAATACAGTCCGAGCACGCGAATTTCTGCATACAATCACACTCGTGATCGCTTCAAACAAAATAATGCTACGAAGGTGTACAATTGTACGTTATGTAAATCTACATTTTTTGCAGTAGTTACACGTTACATGGCAGCTGATGTGTTTGGAAAGCTCTCGGGTCAAACACATTTAACTGACTCATATTTAAAGGATCATAACTTCTTTTTAAAGAGGCGCACACAATAGATTTCTCAACGAGTCTAGTTGTATACTGATAATGTACTTGACTATTCCATTTTGAAAAGATTGAGATAACTTCGTACAGATAACTGTCACACGGCGTGAGAAAAATGCGATTGCATTTCATAATACATATATACAGATACACAGGTCTCGGTACACTAAGTGCAACTGGGAAAACGTTTTTTAAGTAACATCTACATAACAGGTTGATGCTTTACAACCATTTTTATTGAACGCGTTGCATAAGCTCGCTATTTATTCGATTGAGCAATCGAGCGAGTAGATAAATGAGATATTTATACACTAAACGTCGAAAGTTTGGCGGTTTTCTGCACTCCACACTTCTTCCCGGATTCCAAAAAAATATCGTCGACTTTGAATATATACATATATAGCATACATATTATACATACGTGTTCCTTTTACAAATATTAAATTCTCCTCTCGAACGAGAAAAAAGGCAGCCGCGAAAAATTTGACACTCTCTGTATTACACGCGCGCGGCGGTGAAAAAAAAACCTCACTCTCGTGTATAATAATAATTCACAATGAGCGCAAGGCGCGCGCGGGGCGAAAAAAAAACCCGACGCGCGTTTCATCGATCAAATATCCAAGTACACTTTCCCCCTTTGTATACGTATATAATATGAAAAAAAAAGCCACGCACTCTGCGGCTTTTACCTGGACGCACACACTCGCCTACACACATATATATACACACACCCACCTGCGCGTCTTCCATTAAGCAAATTCGTTCCTTTTTTTCTCGTTCTCTCGCTCTCCTGCCCTCTCTCTCTCCTCTTTTTTCCATATCCTCGCCCTCGGCGTGACTCGTCGTTCGATCCGAGAGCCGCCGCCGCCGCCTTCTTCTATTATCCCTAACGAGAAAGCCAAAGCGGCTTTCGTTTGACCAAATCGTCCTCTCCCGGGGGCTGATGCACTGCGCGCACACTCTGTGGTGTTGCAGCGTCGGGAGTACGCGGACTAACACCTGTATAACGTATAATGATATACGCTCTGAAAATTGCCCTATATACGCTATCTCCTGCAATTGCTTTCTCAGAGAGAAAGCTTTGTATCGGTGCAAATTTTGAAATTGAAAAATCCGATGAATTTCCATGGTTTACGTGTTCCTCAGGTAGAAAAACGTATGTATGTATAATATATGTAATATATGTATGCATGTATAGTGTATATACGTGCGGGAAATTTGTCCGGACCATATTTCTGGAACGAATCGATAGAACAAACTCAAATGTTTGTGCATACTGAATGAGTCCTAACTTAGATCCAATAAGAATAATATTTATTATACGACATTATAATCATACGAAATTTTGAAAGTTATTTTTTTTTCATAAAACTAAATTTTCGTCCATGTGTACCATAGCTGTAAAAAACCTAATCCCATAATCTGAAAGATCATTAAATTTCCTTCAAAAATATGTTTACTTGTTGCCACTTTACCATTACTGTTGGCTTTTAACTCATCAAGGGGATGTCGTAGCCAAAGTGATTGTTTGTGACCACACCTCGGGCTGTATTTCTCATTGTTTGCTTATTATTCATTTCGCACCATCAAAAATCAAATTGGTAACTATTTGCTATTGCATAGGCTACCTCGAAACACAGAGTTTTTGTTTATTTAGTTAGTGAAAAATGTGATATTATTAACTATAGTAATTGAATGTGACGGTCGTCTTACTCTTCCATCTCGCGACGAATTTCACATAGTTTATAAAAATAACACAAAATTATACAAACATGAGGCTTACTAAACATAAATAATTGTAAATAATTATATAACAGCTACCTCGGAAGACTGCGTTTTTATGTAGTAAGGAAGATTATATACGTATTATTTATGATCAAATACAATTTTTGAGGTTATGTAATCCTCATTTGATTTGCATTGGCTTCGATACCCCCTTACCGGCCACGTGGACATTTCACAGTTGATTGATTTTTTATCTGTACAAGACGTAAAATGAATTGAATATTGTGAAGAGCATAACCAGAGTCAGATTGTAACCAAAAATTAAATCTGGCCACCTAAGCACACCTAAAATTGTGCACTTTTTAATTTAGTTTTGGCTGAAAAATTGAATTTTTGTCTCTTCAAAAAATCTTTGTAACAATGCAAATTATACAAAATCAAAACTTCTTGTTCTTTCCAACGTTTCAACTGGTGTCCTACAACTCAAAATCAATTTCAAACATTCTCAGTTCACAATAATTTATACAACAGTAAACAGTCAAAGATTTTTTTTTCCATCCCACACCCCTACGCTAAACCACCACGAATAATCCGACGCTAACGTCGACACTCGCTCTCTTTCCATCCGCAGCGGTGGCAGTGACGAGCAGCACGGTGAGCACGAGCAGCAGCTCGACGAGCACGGCCGTGCAGAACGGCAACGGGGCGGGCATGCCCGCGGCGGCGATTCCGCCCTCGGTGTTCAAGGGCGGCGACCGCTTCTACCCGGGCAACGTCCACCACGGCGGCCACGACAACGGCCACCACCAGCAGCAGCCGGGCAGCGCCCAGGACGCCTCGCCGACGCTCACCCACGTGCCCCAGGTGCCCATGTTCCCCAACTATCCGCACCAGCAGCCCCAGCCGCCGATCTACCAGGGACCGCCGGCCTCCCAGCCGCCCAAGACCTCCATCACGCAGAAGAAGAAGAACAGTGCGTATATTATCCTGCGTATACATCTCTCGGGACTGTGGGAACGGGGATCGTTAATATACATACGCGTGTATGCATACGCGACGAGTCGGCAGAGCGATAATTTAATTATTGCTTCTCGAGCGCGCGTATCGCCACGTGGCAATCGCGACGTAATCCGGCAAAACTGGCCCGTAAATCAGGTGTAAAAGGACTACGCGCGACGCCGCGACCTTAGCTTTAATTTCATACTTCTTGAATAATCGCGCAAAGCGAGGGCTTGACGAGCGCGCGATAAATAATAACGTTTACGAGCGCCTTTACGACGCCAGAAGAATCGAGACTCCACACAGAGAGCGAGTTCAGTGAGAAACGTTGGACTCTCCTCTCGTACTCACACACGTGTGTGTGTGTGTATAAGCGTATCTCCCTTGACGCTTAGAAAGGTGAGAAGTGAGAGGAAAGCCGCAGCAGCAGCAGCCTGGCGACTTCCCTCTATATATACCACTGCTGCACTCGCGCCCCGTAGCTATACTATTGTCTTCCAAAACAAGAGCGGTAAACAACAGACTACTCGCTGCCGCCGCCGAGCGCTTATCACGTCTGCGCGATCGGCTCCGCGCACGAGCAGTAGGATCTTGTGTGCATCGCGCGCGCGCTCGTTTATGTGTGCAACTCTCTCTCTCTTTCTCTCTCGCGGATGTGTATAATATAACCTCGTGCATTCGTGTCTGCGCAGCAGCAGCAGCTTCTCTCTCTCCCTCTCTGTGTTTTTCGCGAATCCGCTTTTTGAAATTGCTCGAGAGAGCCGAGAACGTTCGCGGTGATAGTATATGTACATGTGCATATCCATCGTATTTCGGAAAAAAAACTCGCCCGAGCAAGTCGCAAAATTTTTTATTGAAGGCACAACTACCAGACCTGATTTTTCTCGTTCCTTGGGACGTTCTGAAAGAGAAAAACTTCGCGTACATGATGGCCGATCGAATGGGTATACTTTTTTCTGAAGCAAAAAAAAGACTCGAAAAAGGAGAAATAATTAAAACACAAGAATTTATAGATTTTTTTTCTGGAAAACTATGGACTTTTAAGAATATTTCATTAGAACAATAATGGCTTAAAATTCATCAAAGAATACCCTGAAATTTTTTCAGATTTTTAAATTGCGTCGGATCAATCTGAAAAAATTTGAGAGCATTCTTTGATGAATTTTAAGGCATACTTGTTGTAATGTTTTTACCACTTGCTCGGGTGAGTTGTTTCCGAAACAGGATGGATATGCACATATATACGTACAGTACGCAGTATAGCAGCGCGAAACTGGATTTTCGAAAAACAGGGGAAATAAAGGATGCGCGCGAGCGCTCTTGCAGCTACTTGTTGCGCGAACGCGGCCGGTCTTTAAGTAGAAGTTAATTATATACAGGCGCAGAGAGTAAGAGAGAGCAGTTCCGCGGATGGGCTTAAAAGCGCATATGGATATGTTTCCATTTTCCGAGCGGCGCGTCTATTAGAAATGACACGGGAAGTCAGTCGTCTCTCGCGTGTAATCCAAGTGTGCGCATGTAATACAGAGCTCTTATATACTTATGGCCGCGGGCGTGTAGTAGCAACTCGGGCTCCTTCCGTATCTCGTTGAGGATTTTTTCTCCCTTAATTTTCACTTCGCGCCTCATGCGCGCGATAAATTCCAGGGTATATTAGACGATACGCGTTATATTATACAGGACGAAACGCTCCGGTTAAATCGTCGCGTATATAAGCCAGTATATATAATAAACAAGTTAATTATTCATCCGCGCGGTGTATACGGACTATCGTGTTACTCGCTCTATCCCGATGTATATTGTGCGCTATATATATACGGTCACCGGAGAAGCGCGCGGCTGTCGCGTTCGGCCGAGGAGGCGCGGAAGCGTCAGCGACGCGGGCTTTCCATTTCTTTTTTTCTCTCTCTCTGTATTTCTCTTCTTTTCATTTTACGCGCGCGGCGATCCGTCCCTCTGAAAAGCCAACCGCACGCGCGCTCTTTATTTTCCTGCGCATCGCACGCGAGCTTCCTCCGCAGCCGCCGCTGCACACGCGCGTATACATATACTACGACATGCACCGCGCGTTCGCTTTATATTTTTCTTTTATACACGCCGCGCGCCGTACGTGCACAGTGCGCGCGCTTTTCTTCGCAAATTAGCGTCTGCAGCGAGGCTCGCGCGCGCTAAGTAATGGACGCGCGCGCGCGGCTTGGAAAATCAGAGAGAGAGTCTGCAGAGATAAGTCTGCCTTTCAGTCCCTCGTCTCTTTCTCTGCTGTATATACGCGTATGAGTTGTGCTCGTCGGATTTGGAAGTCTCTCGAATTAAAGCAGCCCTTGCGCTCGGAAGGTGTATAAGTGTGTGCGTGTATGCCATATATACATAGGCAACGCGGCCGCGTCGCTACGGAATTAATGGGTTGAATTTCGCGGATCTAGAATCCCATCCGCGGAGGCAGAGCGAGGGCTGTGCGCGAATCTCGAAGGAAAATTGAGTTTCCTCTCCGCGGCGCGGAGAGAAAGAGCTTGATATATAAACACGCGCGCGCTCGGCAGTCCGCCCCTTTCACGTAGCGCTTACAATAAATGCTCTTATCATCATTTTTAATAGTAAAGCGCGCCGGAGCTCGCGCACTACTCTATATATAGTAGGAGAGAGAGAGAGAGCCCTATTTCGAATAGAGACACGCAGGTCAGTAGTGGCGCAGTCGCGAGACGGCTCGTTGAGCACAAGCGCGCTCTCAGACGCACAGACACACACACGCGTACACGTACACTTGTGTGCACTGCATCAGGCAGAGAAAAAAGGGGGTTAGTTCTTCTACTGGCGTATCTCTCTCTCTTTCTCTCTTTTTATCTCTCTGTCTCTGTCTCTTTCTACGCAGCCGAGAAAGAGGGCCAGTGGCGCTTTTTCCGACGGCGGCCACCATCTGTTCAAACGAAAGGGAGAGCCGCCCCGACTCTATACACGTGTATAATACACAGCCTATATAGCTCGTCTTTCTCGTCGTCGCCTAGTAATTTGACTTCGAAATAGCTCATTTGCATCGGCCGATAAGTTTCGCATGCGCGGAGAGAACGCGCGTTAATAAACGCGTGTTGTCGCGCGCGCACCGGAGGGGACGCAGCGCATCGGCCGATCCCGCGCCTGCTATATTATAGAACACAGAGGTGAAAGGTGGCACCTAACGCACACCGTATATAGCCGAAAAGGAAGCGACGCCGAAGCCTCGTCGTCGCCGCGGTTCGGGTTTCCCGACAGGAGAGCCAGAAATCGCGCTCAGCCAAGAGTGAAAACGAACTGCTATACCTATATACGTATATATAGAATATACATAGTATGTGTATACTCTCCGTCTCTCCATCAACGCTCCGCACGTTCGAATTCGCGCCGCTTGCTCAATCATCGCGCGAGATTCTTACGGTATATATACCACGTACTGCGCAGGGATACAGCATACAGGCAGCGACGAGAATTCTCGCGGTTTGCATGCTTTTCTGCATAATGACTGCACCGCCGCCTACTATGCGACTATATGCGCCGCGAGCGGCTCTTGCGAAACGCGCCAGGCTCTCGGGATATGGAGTTCTTCTGTTTTCGCATTTTTCTTCATTGCTCCGCTCGTGTGCGAGGCTTTTAGCCGTTTTTTCCTTCTCCGCCGGAGCGCGCGAGGGCCTTGTTGATTAGGCCGCGGCGAGATTTCATTCTGTCCTGGGATTGCATGTCGTTTCACACGTACTTCTCGCGCGTTTGTGTATGTATCGAGCGTATACGGGAAAATCCGGAAAAAATATTTAGATTAATTGCGGTTTGAAAATTATTTAAGAAAGAAAAAAGAATTTCGTGGTATACATCATGGGGACAGCGTTTTTGTTGTTCTATGGGACACGACAAAAATAGTGTTGACAAATTGTTTTTTTTACCATTTTGATATTTTTGTGTGAAATTTAAAAACAAAAAAACTCATATAGTTCTCGAGTACCTAAATACTTCTCATATGTAATCATGATTTGGTAGGGAAAGAGAGCTTCAGTTTAAGTTATAGAACATTGAAATCGGATTGTTAAATTGCGAGTTATTGACAATTAATCATAGCAATAGTGCCAAAAATGAACATTTTTCTTTAAGACGAATTGATCAATTTTTAACTGAAATACTAAACGTTTTCCAAAAGAAATCGAAAAAAAAATCCCAAACGGAATTTTCATGTTTTTAAATTTTCGAACCAATTATCCGAATATTTTTCGCGAATTTTTCCATACACAGTTAAACCAACATTTTCAACGTCCGATTTGAATTCTATAACATTATATTCGTCGAGCGCATCATTCGAGGCTTACACGTATACTAATGTCATAATTTTGCCATTCTTTTTGCAGAGGAGTACTCGGACCACCCGAACGAAGTGGTGAAGAACGAGGAGCTGACGTACAACGGAGCGAGCTCGCCCACGCTGCGGACGTTCGGCCAGCAGCAGCAGCAGTTCGCGTGGACGCTGGCGCTGCTGTGCGGCGCGCTCCTGCCTTATCTGCTGCGGTGAAGCGACTCACGGGCCGCGAGTCGTTGAATCCGAGCTGCGTCAATGAACACGAGAACAAACAAACCAACCAACAAACAAACAAAAAAATGACAAGGAACAACAAAACAAAACCCCCTTCTTCTGTGATTGTAATCCTACGTTTATAATTCATTTCCGCGAGCGACGACGACGAGGAGAGACGCCGCGCGCCGCCGCCGCTTACGAGCTGTACACTATATAGCGCGCGCGCGGCATGCGTCTCTATCTCTCTCTCGCTGCGGCACGCGGACGATGCAAATTTATGAGGGAAAAACGTAAACACGAGAAATGAACAAAAAAAAAGAGAGAGAGAGAGAGAGAGAGAGAGAGAAAGAGAAAGCAAGAAATTACGAAAGACAGGACGAAAGAAACAAGTTGACGACGACGCGAACTCTCGAGAAGTGCATGCGTGTGAGGATATTCGCGTGCACGCGCGGACAAGAGAAGAGCATCAGGCAGCAGCATTAGAAGAGAGGGAGATGAGAGACAAGCCATATTAACTGTTAACGTCTGAGCGAATGCGATTGTGAAGAACTCTTAAGCTACTAGGCACTACCATAGTTCGCCCACTATTATCACTACTCTATAGAGCAGAGCGAGCGCGAGAATAATTATACGAAGCGATAGTTGTGTATTTGGTTGTCATCCATTATATCACTGCGCTGATTCTATAGTTATTTATTCCGAGTGCCAGGCGTGCTCGTGTGCTATTCGAAAACGCAGACGGCGGAAAATAGTGTCCTCGAGCGTGGAGCCGCGCGCATCAAGGTAGAAGAGAACGTGCCTCTTGACTTCTATAAGTGGACCACGCCTGCGAGGGAAAACGCTTCTTCCGCGTCTCGAATCGCGCGCGGCTTCTTCACTACACGTACATGGTCGAGCAATCGAATCGCTCGGTGTATATCCATACGCTTTCTCAATTTGTTTCTTAACTTTTGTCCGCGTTATCGTGTTGCCAGGCAAATCGCCGCGAGTCGATCCACCCGAGAGGTGTGCACTGGAAATTGATGCCATTTGTCACGAGTATTAGTTTCTTTGAGCGAAAGAGAAAATTTCATGTTTCTGTTTTTGTTTTTTTTTCTCTATTACTTTTTTGCTTTGACTCCCGGCGATTGTAGGAGGTTTGGAACTAGCGTTGTATATAGGAAGCGATTCGACTGGCCGATGCGCGCGCGCCTTATTAAATGAAAACCGCGTCATTCCAAGCGAAAGATGAAAGGCCCGGGATATCGTCGCGGCGCGCTCGATCGCGTGTCTCGGGCGTAACGGCATAAAATGAAATTAGCACGCCCCTGTGTACATATAAGCGAAAAAAAAGAATATTAAGAATTAATCACAATTCCTAACGAGCATTGTACAAGCGGCTCAACGGGGAGGCCTAGTAAAAAGCGCTTTTTGTTAAAACAAGAAAAAAACAAAGTCACGAGAACGCGCGTGGTTGAGAAACGCGAAATGCAACGAAAGTGCATTCGACCTCTCTCGGCGAATATATAAACAAAGAAAAGTAAATTTTAAAAATCCTGCCTTTGCCGAGGACGTGCTCTCAACGCGTCGCTTCGAATGAAAAGAGCCACTGCCAGGAGCGCTTTTGTTTATAATAGGCGACGAAAAAATAAAAGCAAAAAATACAAAAAAAAAAGAAAATAAAAACAAATTCAATTCGGACTGAAGAGTGTCCCCGAGGACGCCGCGAGAATATTACGAAATCCACGTGACTGTCAATTTCGCAATATTTTTCTTTGTGTTAAACTTTTTGTTTTATTTTTATTATTTCGTGTGTGCGTTAGTAAGCGACGATGTGAACGTGCGAATGAGGAGAAAGTGCGATACGCGTGAATATGTGGACATAGCACGTTTGAACGAGTGGAGGGATGCAAGAGAAAAAGAAGAGATATAAGCGTACGAGTGTGCACGTACGAGAACGCACGACTGGCAAGATTATGTATAACCGAAGACTATTGTATCATAGCTGTATTATACCGAGACACCTATCTATAGATCTGTATTATATTTATTATCTATTAATATTACGACACTACGAATATTTACTCGATATTCTATTATTATTAGTAAAATATCAAATTTAATAGCGAATAAATTGCGAAATGGAGGGGGCACGTCCAAATAATGCGCCTGCTCCGTCTTGTTTTTATACTACATGAAAAACCGACGAGGCATTTTATCCACTTGCCAACGCACGATTAGACACCATTCGTTTAACCCGATTTTCCGAAATCCCGTCCTTAATTACACACTTCTTTTTATGCAAACTTTTATTTATTATACAACACGTCTGCAAAAGCAAGAGCAAACGAAATGCACATGCACCCGAGCGACCACATCGATCATGCGTAGGCAATGTGTACTTCGCGAGCGCATCATAACGTTTTTAAACCGCCAATTCTATATATACGTATTGTATTGTTTACCAACCGTTTTTTTGTCAATCACACGCATATCATGTTGCAAAAGTGAATTTTCCGTAATGTTCGTACGAGACTATGCAATACCGACGAGATATTTTCCGTTTGATCGTTCGAGGTGTTTATAACTAACGGAAATTGACTGTTCTGCGCCGATGGCTTTATCGGCGCGATGATTCTTTTACGATTTTTATCTAGGATGTATAAAAATTATTTTATCCCTTAAAAGAAAGAGAGCTCGCACTATTAGAAAATAATTTTTATATGTGTACATAAAAATTGTAAAATATGTAGCATTATATATATATACACACATATATATATATTTGAAAAATTATAAAAATTCTTATTTAAAAATTATTTTTTCAGTTGTCATTATTTTTTCTTTGTCTCTCCTTTATTATTTTATCGTTGCTCTCTGTGTTTACCTTGCGCATGCGAATCATGATTTCCTCCTCTCTTTCCATTCTTATGTACCCTCGCTTATTTGCGCGCGCTGCGGTTTTCATCGCGCATAAAGATGCGCGCGCTCTTCGTCTCGTTGAGGCAATCGGCATCGCCCGGGCAAAAGACAGAGAGAGAGATTCCGTCTTCGAGCGGCGTATATACGTACCGTTATGACGCAAGCTCTACCTACCATGTAAATTTATACAAATTCGCCCGTACCCACATTTATTCAATGTCACGCAGTCGGCAAAACGGTATTGTGCAAACAAATAAATTGTCGCGGCAGCGCGCAAGAAAATGTTATTCTATATATTCGAACGAATGTCGGTCACAGCGACGTACGTATATGTACATACACACGTCCCGAACGAGAAGCATCAACGAGGCCGAACACGATAACCGGAAAATTATTTATATACGCCCGTTATTATGTCACGCGCAACCAATCCGCTCGAACGAAGCACAATAACATCCCGATACGTCGGCTTTATTCGGCGGCACTTTATTTTTCTCGTCCGCTGCGATCTCCGCGTACGCGTACGCATACCACTCGACGAAGTATATAGGCGTACGGAGCAAAATCACGAGGAACGAGCGAATTCGCGAAAGCCGTGCACACATGCGCGTCACGATGACCGGAGGGCTGCAGTGTGACGCGGCCGGCCGATGCTGCTGCTGCCGCGCGGGAAAGAAAAAGCGCATCACGGATTCCTAAGCGCCTTGCGCAGTCAAGTGTTTTGCGAAAGAGAAGCGCGCCGGAGAGCGCGTGGAATTATTATCCGCAGCCGCGGGGCGGACGTGAGTGCATCCTCGCGATTTCGACGAGAGAGAGCTAGGATTTTCTCGAGAGACGCCGACCTTATTTCCTCGACGCTTCTTTTCTCTATTTTTGTTTATTTGTTTTTTTTTATTTTAGTTTTGCGTAGTGTGGAAGCAATAGACGAATTTCCGCACGTAATGTAATTGTATCAGTAGATATATGTGTAAATCTAGATAGCAAATTTTGGGAAACGACTACACGGACGGAAAAGTTGCGAAAAATTTTCTGGAAGGTACATCTATACCAGACCTGTTTTTTGTCGTTCCTTAGGTCATTCTGAACGAGAACATACTGGCCGATCGTAGGGTATACTTTTTCCGGAACAAAAACGACTCGAAAGAACACGAGAAATAATTAAGAAAAAAAGAATTCATATAGATTTTTTCGGATTGATCCGATACAATTTTTGGCTTTTCGAAAATTCAAAAAAATCGAAATTTCGAAGAACGTCCTCTAAAAATCTTTAAAAATTTCAGAGCATTTCTTTCATAAATTTTAAGACATTTTTGTTCTAATAAAACTTTCATAAAACGTCCATAGTTTTAAAGAAAAAATCTATGAATTCTTTTTTTCTTAATTATTTTTTAGGGTTTTTCTCCGGAAAAAGCATACCCTACGATCTGACCTAGAAAAAACAGGTCTGGTATTTTGGTGAATTTGGTAGATTTACGCATATGCACACAGTACGCACAGTTGTGTAGTGCACGAAGTAGCGAATTTTAGTTTGCATAAATTTTGCATTTTTTTTGTTCTTCTCTCTTTTTTCGGTTTCGATCGAGAGCACGTCAGGTATAATTTCATTCTCGTTGGGGTAAAAAAAAAAAAAGAGCTGAGAACGGTCAGTCTCCTCGGGCGCAGCGAAACGATCGTACGAGAGAGAGTGTGCGCGAGAGAAAGAGAGAGACAGTACGTACGGCGGGATATTGCCGTTATTTTGCATATGCTCGATTTCGTTTCTGCCGTTCCTTTATGAATGTACATGCAGCGAAACGTTCGGAGAGCGATTCGATTAAATTGCACAACGAGCATTTTGCGATTGTAATTTCACAGAGGAGGTGCTGCGCGCGCGCGTGTGAGCGAGAGAAAAGGCGCAGCGTAAACATCGCTTGTAATTTATACGACTGCGGCGCGCGCAGTTGAAATATACATACAACGATTCGCAATCGAACTAGATACGGTCACTCACACATGTGCGGCAATAATGCAATATTTTTATTTTTGTTGTTGTTTATGTTTTTTTTTTTGTTTTTATCAATGTACGTTTCCCTCGACTTACTCATAGCCTCATCTAATATCCGGAAAGAGCAGAAAAAACGAATTTCGATTCTTTAGATTGCTACCTCAAATGACAATGTTATATCACATCGCATACTTTTTCAAACGATTGAATGTTATAAGAGATTTCCACAGTCGATTTATCGTATAGCTCATAAGCATATTGTATACTGCCAATTTTTCAGTACAAGGGAGACGACAGCTGTGTAGAAACAATAGAGGACGACGTGTAACTGAAATTTCGTTGAACGAGAGAAAAAGAAAAAGGAGAAGGAAAAAGCGAGAGAGAAAATTACGTTCGGATATTGCAAATATTTAAGAAAAAAAAAAGAAAAGAAAAGTGATCCATGTTGAAAGAAACTATTTATCGTTCAAAGAATCGGCATTCGTACTTTCTCGACTTTTTGAAAAAATCTATCCCTTGCACATCCATACGACATTGTAATGCCGCTCCTATGCCGAATTTCAACGACTCATGGCGCTTCGTCGACTTTTCGTATATGTTTAATATGACGTGTGCAGTATAATACACATATTACACATGAATATATATGTATACTGTATAGATATATATATATTTGCGTCTAGAACAGACGTGGGCGCATTCAAATATACAGCCGTTTATATTTTGAAACATTTCGTCTATACGTTTTTCAACGCTTGCATAAATAAATTTATAAGTCTCTCACGCGCGGCTGTGCAACGACAAGCATATGCACCTCTCTATATCAGACGCTGCCCGAGAGACGCAGAGTATTTATAAAGCTAATGGTTTAAAGGATAATCTAGTCAATTAATCTTCGCATATATTGTTTGTATCAAAGTTTCTTCTCAATAACAGTCATTTAATCAATAGGCATATACAATCTCAATCACCAGGATATTATAAGTACGCTATGTTATTTTATGCGCCACATACATACACACAGATACACACACACAGACTTGTCGAGAATAATTACAAATAAGTAAACATGCATAGTAATTTAAACAATAGTACGCAGCCATTATACCAAGCAGTTTTATAACGAAAGCCATCAGACTTTTGCACATTATATTATATGGTTATAACGATATATTGAAATAGAACAATCTCATTTGCCAGACACATATATATATATATATATATACTTACGCAGCATCAAGAGACAAAGCCCACGTCTGACCTAGTTGAAGTCGCAGATCGCATTCTTGAAAAAGAAAGAGAAAAAAAATCGCGCTCGCGTTCGCAAATCGACGACGAAATAACACGATATAATAGCGATCGAGAGAAAGAGGCGACGCGGCGTGTGTGGGAGGAGAGAAGAAAAGATATACATTGCAAATATAAAAAGAGATAAATATTCACGAAAATGCCCACTTGTTTACAGAACAAATAACCCGGCGAGCTCGGCTCGCCGATCAACGATGTACGTTATATATAAATATTATATATATAAATATTATATATATAAATAAAATATAAATACATATAAATATCGAGGAGAGTATAGGGGAGGACAGCTGCGGACGAACGAATTGTCGAGAAACCTTGTAAATAATTATATATCTATATAGGACGAGGCGAAGGGCGGGAGTATAGAGAGAAGGGAGTAAACGATTAATGAAATTAACGATTATAAATGCGAGTATAAAAAAACAAGAAGGAAACACACGACCGAAGTTTATATTAAATACATAGTAGGTACAAGATAGGTTTCTAATAACGATTTATTATAAAAGTGAATGTACGTTGATGTCTAAGATTTTTAAAGTGCGACGCGGGTGTTCGAAGGGGGGGGGGGGTATCAATGGGGTTCTCGAAGCCGTGGCGATATTATAAATGTCGATTAAAGGGACACACACAGCTCTGACAAAGTCGAAATTGGTCGGGTGGGTCGCGTCTCTCTCGGGAGATGGGTGCTTACAAACAGGACGAGGAGAACGAACGAGGAGCAGATATAAACGGGAAAAATACACGAGCTGCCGCAGAGACACGCGGTTATTCATTATAATTAGGCGATTATTATCAGCGGGTGTGTAGTGTACCAATTATAGCTCGACACGCGGCTGAGCGTCTGAAAAGTGCAAGGGAGCCGAGAACACACACACACAGACACACACACTTATATATATGTATACATACAGCCAGATCACCGAGTTCACGTGAGAATGAAACGAGGATTATTTTCTGACGTGAAAACACACGTCGTCGGTTATAATTCGCTCGCGGGCTCGTCGACGGCGACGAGAGAGAGATTATAATACAAAATACAGTATTTATATATATATATTGCAGCATTACGAGAGAGCCTGGGCCGCCCGATCCGCCACCTGCGACGCGACCGTCATTCTCTATATATATAATTATATCATTATAATTGTCCTCCGATACGACGACGACGACGACGACGACGAATATTATGTGTTTCTCTTATCATTTCTTCGCGTATGTAAGCCCTTGATAAGGGAACTTTTTCATTGATATATACATATAGTATATATATTATATATATAATATAATATATGCGCGGCATTGTTGTTGTTGTTGTTATACATGCAATCATATACAATTATACATATATACTGCGGAAGCTGATGTCTATACGCGAACTCGGCCTAACGTATGTATCTTTTTCAGTATACATTCCGGACAAAGGTCGTATATAAATATCCTTAAGTTTCGAGAAAGAAAGTAAAGCAAAGAAAGAGAGCGAGAGAGCGAGAGAGAAACGATATGATGACACTTTTCACGTACGCGATATTATTCACTTTCTTGTTTTCTTCTCTTTTACGTGACGCAGTGTAACGAGGAAAAGAGAAAGGAGGGAGAAAAAAAAAACAATTCATCACCTGCACACACATCGGACACTTATATTGTACGGCAAAGATAACAAAAAAGAATTAAAAAACATATTAAACATGAAAGTCCCATCCGACGCATTTAGTCGACTGTATGTAACAAATAAAAATATGTAAAAGTGTATATCGATCGACTTTGCGGTTCGTCAGAGTCACTCGCAACAGTACAAAGCAGCTGAAAGATAAAAGAAAAAAAAATAATAGAGAGAGAGAAAGGGTGGGAGGGAGAGAGCGCGGCGGATCGTGTGCGCGCGAACGGTTCCCGTAATCAGGGACAATTTAAAAAATAAAAAAAAAAAAATAGGTTGCGCGCGTGCCCCACCTGCGCTCGGCGCAGCCCGTGCGCTCCGGCAAGTACAGATACGTCGTTCATACAATGCATTACATACAATACAAAGTAGCGTAGAATTCATAACAGTAGTCCATCGTAGCGAAATAGTGTTTAAAAAAAAGGGAAAAACAGGAAGCGAGCAGAAAAATAAAAAACAGGAAAAAAAAACGACATAATCAACAAAAAAATTGCAGATAATCGTACGTCAAAACAGAGAAACAAAAGCGTGAGGTAACGCAGAGCCAGACAAGCACACATACACAATACACACGCGCAGTGCTAATGCGTACACGAGAATGTGCGTGTGTAACCCGTATCCCCTCTCGACCCCTCCGAGTAACGAATTACAAAACCGCAGTTTAATCATTTTTTTTTTCTTCAATCCATAACTACGTCCATACCGATAATTCTCACACATGCATATACACACCGTAACACACCGCCAGCGAGTTTTTCTCACGGGCAGATTATTCTTTGATTCTTTGTACGTGTAGCGTGAGCGGATTGCGAATGTGCGTGTGCGAGAGAGAGAGAGAGCGACATATGTAGTGTAAAAGAAACCAAAGTACTTTATAGGGATCTCGGCTGGGTGACGTCAAGAATTTATACATTACGAGGAAATTTGTTGTTTGCGTCGCATATGCGATCTCGCGCGCGGGGACGATATTCTCCCGCGGCGGGACGCCCGTGCGGCGAGAAGAAGGGAAAAAGTAACGTTTCGTACAGTCTTTGCTTTCGTGGGCGACGAAAAAGGGGGGGGAAAAAATTGTTTTCGCGAAACGCTTGTAATCAGCTATTATACATTTGTAAAGGTGGAAACTTGTTTATATTTTTCTTAAAAAAAAAAAAGAACGAAGAGGGAGAAACAAAGAGAAACGATGATGATGACGACGACGACGGCGGGGGAAAAAGGATATGCGAGAAACGGTTTGACGGTGATGAGAAAAATTTACGTACTCGTATACATACAAGACGACTGTAAAAATTTGATAATTTTCTAAAACACGTAGAAGTTAGTGTGAAGAGAATGTAAAAACGATATGAGAGTGAAAGAAAATAAAAAAACACAAAACTTCAAGAATTACCCCGCTGCGTTTATTTATTCGCCCATCCCCCCCCCCTTTTTTTACCTCCGGTGTCGTCTTGCGAGGCAAAAAAAAAAAACAAAAAAAAATCGCGCATGTTCCCTTGACGTCTCGCGATTCTATAATGTATTCGGCCTATTATTTATTACCGAATTGATGGCACGTTTGCGATGCCGCGGAAATAAGAAACAACGAGAAAGAGACGAAAGAGAGAGAGAGGAAAACGAGAGGAGAAGCGGATGAATGGAGAGGACGGGGCGAAATGAGCCCGCGCCGTCAATGCCGACACGTTTGGGGCCCCCTCGCTCTCTCGAGCGAGTATACTTATGATACACCTTGCGTGAGAATCGACTTTGCAAGTATAAAATGATGGCTCGAGACACGATAATTCAGGTGGGTAATTTGCTCCTTTATAGAATCGCGCGCGCCGACGTAACGGGACGGGACGGAGCGCCGAAAAAGAATTGCAGATAATGCTTTTTCGCTTTGGAAAGAGACTGAAGATACGGCTTGCGTGGAAGTTTTGAGCCCTTTTTTTTTTGTTGGCTTCTTTATTTTTGGGCCGATGCCCGCGAAGAAATTCGGTCGAGCGACTGAAGTTCATGAGAAATAACAAGGCGTTTGCGTTTTTAGTTCAATTTCTTCGGTATTTATTGTCTAAACAATGATTCAAAAAAAAATGATGCGCGATTGAGAAAACTCTTTAAAAATTCTACACGTTGATTCTTTGAAATAAAAAAAAGTTTGTTTTTAAATTTAAATTAAAAAAGTCGTTAACATTACTTTGAGCGCTGTGTATTCTACAGACAAAGTGACTCTTATAAAAATATGTCACAAATATGTTTTACTGTACAATAAAAGTTTTGTAACAAAATTCTATCGAGGACAGTGCTTGCAACATTTAACAATGTTTCTCGATAGAACGTATATACACATGTGACTGTATACGGTCTCGTTATCACTTACTTTCTTCGATCAGTTTGTTTTGATCACGTATTCGCTTGATTTTGAGTAAGTGGAATTATAGCTATACTATTTCTGGCTTCTGGAATTCGCCACCATCGACCCAATCGGTGCTCCTGCCCGATTCCAGCGATAAGATACTTCCCATCGGGTGTGAAAATGAGCGAGTTAATGAAACCAGTTATTTTTATGTCAAACAGAGGTTGCAAGCTTCTAAATGATTCTCCACATCTCCATAACCTTATGACACCGTTACTGGCACCTGCAACAGATGCTAATTTTTTTTATTGGAACTTTAAATCGTAATATGTATTGAATATACAGAAAATCCGGTAAATTATTACATTTTATAAATAGAGCTTAATTACAAACCTGAAGCAACTAAATCTGTGTTTAAAAGTGTGGCTATACTCGAAATCCACATCGGTAAATTGTTCTCTTCATTCTTACCGTGAGCCTCTGGTATACAACATAATGGTTTCTTCTTCAAACATCCCCAAACACACAATTGTCCATCATCACCACAACTTAAAAAGTTCTCTTCATTTATTAATTTTACAGAATCTATACTGCCACCGTGTCCATTAAAAATTAATTGTGATTCTTCAACGATTTTCCATATTCTCACTGTTCCATCAAATCCACCACTTGTTATAGCTCTTTCACGTGCCAGAGCATCGATTGACGTTATGCCATTTTGATGGCCAAACAGAGACTCAACGTAAGCCATATCATCCAAATTCCACACTTTCACACACCTGTCCATAGATGCAGAATACAATGTATGTGTATTTTTTCTAAATACCAGACCAGAAACTATATCTCTGTGCCCTTGTAGGTCTTTTATATGACTAAGATCTGATGGGGAGAACACTTTTATATTCTTTGTTCCATCAGATCCAACAACCTATTAAAAGCAGATTTTTATTTAAAATTTTTAATATGAAGAACGAAGTAAATTTGATTTTAATAGCTTTAAAACTTACTAAAAATTTATTATCCGTACTGATTGCTATGGATCTTATGCATTTCATTCCATCTTGATTTTTACCTTTGCCTTTCAAAGATTTCAATTTTTGTTTGTTAGATATAGACCCTTAAAAAACACCAAAATAATTTTTTATAAATTTGTTTGACCATATAAAATTAAATATAATTCTCCTGGTTCTTACATTTTACTAAACTTCCATCTTTAGATCCAGAAAACAAGAATTGTCCGTCATTAGAAATACAAATACATGTAACAGAGTCCTTGTGATCTTTACACCGAAGAATACATGGTTCTTTGTGTCCCGTATATGTGTTAGCTACTAGTTTTCTCAATCTACCCTTCTCCTCGAGATATTCTTCTTTTAATCTTTTTGCAATGGCACCTTCTTCAAATTCTGCTCTATCTTTTTCTAATATATACAAGAATAAATATTAATTAGTGATCATTTTATAAGCAAAAATAATAAGTACTATTTAAGAATCGCACCTTCTTCTTCAATTTCCTGCAAATACTTTTTGGCTAACCTTAGACGCTTTTCTTGTGCAGTCTCTTGTTCTTCCTCTGAGTCTTCGAAATCCTCTTCATTTCTATACAATAAGTAAATTGGTAAATAAAATAAATTACTTAATAGGAATTAATAAAACAAGCTTAAAAAGATACCTCTTTTGTTCCTCAGCAAATTCTTCATCGGTACTGCCAATACTTTCATTGTCATCATCCTTATATTTCTTTTTAATTTTATTCTTTGATTTTGAAACTTGATCTTTACCAACGGCTCCATTGATCTGAAAATATTTTTTAAAATTAATTTTGCAAAGATAATATCCTGATCTTCAATTGAATTGAGTATTAAAAAAGATTTTAAATAAATTCATAGTTAAAAAATCATTTCTGTTGTTTCACAATTTATAATATCAAGAAATTTCAAAGCATGCATGCAAAAAAAGTTATGATGAAGTTAACTTTTGAGTAATATATATTTCAAAAATAATGCTGCCTACTATTTCAAAGTATATAATAATTATATAAATTTATTAAAAATATTATCACTATCACAAAGATTCAGTAAAATATAAATAATACACGAAGTTTATAACCTAAAAACTTGTATTAAAAGCATGTCACCAATTTTTAAGAAAGCCATTACAAAAACCTTATTACCTTTCGCTTGGAGCTTTTAGTATCGCGTTGATTCCGAATGAAAAACGACATTTTTAACACAGAACTAATCCCAACAATAAATATAATATTCCAATCTCATTACTTTGCTAACCACATGGCGACAGAGTCACTCTGAACACAAATCAACATTATCAGGCTGCGCAAATGCGGTTTGCGCAGGTGGCGCATGCGCACTAAGAATCGCAAAGCAGCGGAGGCGCGAATTTCGATTTCCTTAACACTATTAAAGTTGGCGCCACGAAAACATGAATATTAATATTTAAAAGTTAATTACACATAAAACGATTTCTCCTAACTTGCGGAATTAGTATCTACTTGAATTTTCATTTGCGGATTTTCCGTTTCTGAATAAATGGTAAAAGAAAAACACGAATTTGGACGCAGCGCTATAAAAATACAGATTTCTGTTACTCAATTAAAAAGTTGCAAAACGCAATAATTATTACATGAATCGATTTCTCTAAATTTGCGGATTACAGAAATATCGTCCTTTTTTTGATTGATTTTTTTATAAATAATTTAAAAAATAGCTTCGTATAACTCTAGTAACTTTTGTTCCGCTGTTCCTGCATTCTATAGCATTTTTATATCGCTAGGCACTGGGGCCGCTGCATCCATCGGATAAAAATTATTATATATTGGAGATAATCAATTAATTACATGAATGACGATATTTCTGTAATCCGCAAATGAAGAGAAATCGATTCATAGAATAACTATTGGATTTCACAGCGTTTTTAAAAAATGTTTACAGAAATCTGAATTTGTATAGCGCTACGCTCAAATTAGTGTTTTTCTGTTATCATTTATTAAAAACCGGGTAAATTGCGAATGAAAATTCAAGTGAAGACTAATTCCGCAAGTTAGGAGAAATCGTTTTATGTGTAATTAACTTTAAAATATTAATATTTATGCCACTCTAACCTAAAAATCGCAACTTCGTTTCTATTTTTAGATTATGACAGTAGCATAAAATATCGTATGGAACTGGTATGTAAAGGGTTTTTTTCCAAAACTTGTTGCAGCACTCGCCTTCGTACCCGTTGCATAATATGCTATTATATTTTCATGGTGCCAACCCTATTCATCTCTGGTGCCAACTTTACTAGTCTCGTACTAGACAAGCGGCGAGGCGCACGAGAATTTGGAGTCAGAAAAGACTGGGTTGCGGAGTCGACTGGATGCGTTTGTAATCATATTTTACTATTATTAAGATTAAATAAAGTCTAAGCATTCAAGTTATTTTCCGAGTCCAATTAATTTGTGAAAGTACCTGTACAACGTTATAGGCAGCGAGGAGACCGAGAACACACCTCACACCGTAATTTTCTTCAAATTTTATCGATTTGTAAAGATATTGCACATATTGCGCAATTACTTCGATGAAGAAAAAAGTGTTGATGGTTTGTTTCGGTAAGTAATCGATTTTTAACCATTGTTGATAAATAGTTTGCCATTTTTTTCTTATCAACAATCAATATTCAAAACATATTAACTTTTGAATTTATCCAATATTACGCAGCAATGATATGATTTATTTACACCTGGAATAAATAACCTATAAGAAATTAATTCTGTGGCTTCCCGGTAAAACTTGTTAACTCCACTTTTCATGTTTTCGAGAAAAACGGGATTGAATATTCAAACTTGCTTTTAAGATCGAAACAAACTCGATACTCTATACTATACAATTGATACATTAAATACTGATATTTAGATATTATTAAGAATACGTGATACGTTTTGTACTTGGTACAACTTTTTGTACTTGGCGAACTCTCGAGTTGACTATAGTTTTGCAGGGAACTGAGAAGGAATTGCGGTTTTCCTTTACTTTCGAGCTATATTCTTCATTTTACTCGACGATCGCACGCATATATAGGTGCAAACGAACGGCGCGTCACCTTCATAATATTTCTTGAATCACTTTTTAAAGCAATATGGTTCTATAACCAGCCTACCGTTCAGTTCAACTCTAGTTCAATTATGGCTCGTATATAATTCAAAATTGTAAATTTAATAAATAAATTGATAATTAATCTTGAGCATAAATTTTATTATAAACGTTAGAAATACGATTATAAAATCATGAAAGTATAATAAAAGAGCTTTAATTTAAGCTAATTAAGAGTCGTTAAAAAGACCACTCTGATGACAAGTTATGAACATTCAAAGATTGCAAGAAAAAACAGATTTTAATGATTTTTTTATCAATCTTTAAACGTACGTAACTTTTTACCAGTACATCCAATTTGAACAATTTTTTTTTAAATTGAAACTCTTGTTATAAATTGAAACTTTTTAAACTTTTTAAGTTGAAACTTTTATTATAATTTGATGCGGATACAATATAAGTCTTGCTGTAATCTCTATAGACATAATTTACATGAAAGAAAATTATATCGTACACTTAACAAGTTTTGCCGGGAACGAAATTTGAAAAATGGAATTATATGTCAATATTTGTTGGTCATATTGCATCTCATTGGCAACAGTAAACCGAAACAATACTTCCGCTGTTTCGGTTTACTGTGGGTAAAGGGACCTACTTAAGGATTCGAAATCCGCGGTTATCTCGATTTTCAAAAAAATGGAGGTAACAGCTTATGCCGCGAAACCACAGAATTAAAGTTACAAGGAATTGCGTGAAGTTTTAAGTCAATACACATTACATACCTCGCTTACAGGAAACACTTGCCGCTCTCCAATAGCGGAAGCAGTTTTTCGAAATTACGTCGAGAAACATGGTGTGAGTGAAAAATGGGAAGTTGATAGTGCTGCATTATATGATTACCATGTAGGAAAGGGCATCAACAATAAATCTAAGCAAGTTCTTGAAAACAATGGTATCACTGACTACCATCATGTTGTGCGATTAGTAAGTTTACATCGTATTAAGTAATATTATATTACTCACTCATCCTTTTAAAGTTTACTTCACTTTTAATTTTTTTTTTTTTTTTTTTAGATTAAAAAAGAAGACTTTGAAATTTTTGACTGGATTTTTGGAATGGACTATTACAATATTGGTCACTTAGGTGAAATGCAGCCACAAGGAACTAAAGCAAAAATTGAGCTTCTAGGTCTATACGATCCTGAGGGAGAAGTTGTTATTGAGGATCCATATTTCGTAAGATATATTAAATTAATTCTAAATATTTTTATGCAAATCTAATGATTTTCTGATTCTCTAGGATACCGATATTAGCCGATTTGAAAAGGCATTTAAACAGTGTTCAAGATGCATTCCTGTATTCATTGATCGTCAAACGACATCATAACTTTTTCTCTACTGTATAAAATACAAAAATTTTTAAATAATCGTTCGTGTTAGTATTAAATTTAAAAAAAATTGAGTGTCAATTCAAGAGTATACTAATCTTCAACAAATTTTTGTTAATAATAATAAGTTATTCGATACTTGTCTTGCTTGCATAAAAGCTCGGATTGGCAACGAATCGTACTGATAAAAATTAAAGACAATAAGACACAAAATCTTGTCGCTTAAACCAGAAATATTGCTGACCCAATAGAAAATTTATCTTTTATAAATAATAACTATTAAGTTAAAAAGCATACATTTCGTGTTTACGTAAAACTTGTGTGTTCTATGTGTATTCTATGCATTTTTGCTGATAATTTTGAATTTGGCGCGCATCAGATCGCAATTGCAAAATTAAATGTCACTGCAACAATCCAGTGGTTTTCGCGCAAGCTCAAGGTTGGAAAGCCGACGGAATCACTAGACATTGGTAATTTAATTTCAATAAAAAGTAACTATATACCTATCATACATATCTCTCGGTCGGGGTTGGGAGTATTTCCAGAACGTGAGATAAGCCCCCATGACTCCATGAGTAATAATAACAAAAACCATTTCAAGATGGTGCGAATAATGCTGAAACGTCAAATCGTACTGTGATAAAAGGCCCGAAATCGATGAATGGAAGACAATGACTCGCTCAAGAATCCAGAGGATCAAATTTTTCGTTTTCCTTCTGATATTCCTGCTGTCTCAGTTGGCGAGCTGCGATGGGACTCTCCGCGAAAGAAGACGTCGAGCCGCCAAGTCCGTGCCTTTCGACAGTAAAAGTGAAAATAAAGAAACCGCCGATCGAGCTGTTCCAGTAGACGAAAAGGACGCGGCCAAGGAGTCACCTGCACAAAGCAGTAAGCAAAATGCGTCTGCAACGATTGGGAACGTTAAGAAAGCAGAGGCTAACATAACCTCGAAAGCGGCTCCAGCAGCCGTTTCGACAACTGTAAAGCCTACGTCCTCGACGATTTCTGTGAGTATTTTTATTTGGATACTCTGGCACGTGCCTTGGGCATGAGATTTTTGTTATCTGACGTGTATTAAAATTTTGGTGATATATTACAAAGTTGCTAACGTATTTGTTTTGTGTACGGTTGCTCTGCTTCTTTTTCTTTTTTTTGTTTACCATTCTATTTCGCAGACGTATTGTATTTTAATAATTTTGGTTTTAAAAATCAATCAGTAAAAGAAAAATATGTTTTTCAAAGACAATCAATGGAATGGATGTACCTTCTATGAATTCTGGAGCATTAATGAGGGGTATTTTTGTTGTAATCGGCCTTAGTGTGCTTGTCATGGCATATATGGTGTTCCGTAGTTTTAGGTAGGTTGCCAACTAATCCATTTTTATGCATAAATACATTTTAATCTTGTAAGAAGGAATAATCTATGAATGTTTTTTTACATAGGTTAAATAAGTCACGTGCTCAAATGGTTAGGAAATACGGTGTTCTTGCACATAGGCAAGATGTTGAGATGAGGCCACTACCATTGGATGAGGATGATGATGATGATACAACAGTTTTCGATGCAAGTAATATCTCTTCGCACAGATTGCAGTCTCAAGATTCATAAAGAAAAGTTTATTTTTTATACTTGGTAAAAGAAGATTATACTTATAATTGAATTAGTGAAACTAGATAAAATTCTAAACAAAAAACGAATTGTGAGACTGAATTTATAAAAGTGAAAGAAAGTTGAGAACCCTCTCTAAAGCTTATTCTAGATGTGAACAAAATTTTTAATATAGCTTATCAATAATGTGATAATATTTTCAAAGTCATGTTTTGCGAAAAAAAGCTTCTTGCTCAAATTGCAATGTCGAGTCATGTTTATTCATTTATTGAACTGTACAGTTTCCTCTTTTTGAACTATACATGTGATACATAGGTATATAATAAATATACATATATTGATATGAAAAGTTGCTGTAGCATTTACTAATAAATATGCGATAGCTACTAAAAAGCCATAAAATGAACTAATGAAAAAATGCTGTTAATTCTAAATACTACAGATTATGTATATTTTATTTAAATCTAATGTAATAAAGATTAAGGCATCTCTAAAGAAAGAAGTAGCTGCTTTATTTTCACATAAACTAGCTAGGATACATTGTGTATTACAATATTTTTAATATTTACAGGAATGTAGTGATTAGAGAAAGACAAACTTTATTATAATTCACAGTTTCCTTTCGTTTGTCTATTATGTTATTATATAAATTTTTTTTCAACAGCATGTAAAACGATTTCTGCAAGTCTCTGTCGATCTTCAGCCTTTTTCAAATTGGGAAACTGGTCTAATTCTCCAATATCAGAAACTTCTTCTTGTATTGAATCTAAATCAAATACTTCGTCGTCTGCTATTAAACTCAAAGGCACATTCAGCAAGGCGAACATCAAACCATACACCGATTGCTCTTTCACCTATAACAAATAATTATGTTGTATAAGAAACGTCACTCCAAATGATTCCAAATTTCAAGTTTAGTTATCACAATTTACCTCCTTTTGGAAGGTCGCCCATGAATAATGCACGTCTAAATCAGTCCCAAGGAGTTTCGCCGTCTTCGTCAACTCTTCAAAGTATTCTTTCAACAATGTGTCGTAATACTTATCACGCAATTTTTTGTCCGTGCATTGATAGATAAAATACACTAAATCGAGCACGGCACTTGCACATCTGGTAACTTGAAAATCCAAGATTAACACGTCGATTTTTCCGTTTTCCGACGACTGGCGCATCATGAAATTTGGCGCCCACGTGTCTCCATGCCCAATGATCGACGTATCGGCATCTTTTCGCGCGCAAATGTCGACCACTCGTTTGTACAAATCGCCTGGCGTGTACGAATTAAATACCTTCTCTCCTGCGCTGCCAGGATACTCTTTGGCTAGAGCGTCTCGCGCGATTCGAAACAAATCGCCCTGTAAAAAAAACCGACAAATTGTTTTGTTTGCTAAAAAAAATTATCGTCTTATCTGTACTGCGTGCACTTACGTAAAAACTTTTGAAAGAAGTTTCGAAAATGTCGTCTCTGTAAAACGTTTCCAACAAAGGCGAGACCAGGCGTTGAAAATCGTCTTTTCGCTCGCTTTTGTAGGCAAACGAGATAGCGTGAAACTGCGCTATCGCTTCGATAATGTTCTTGCAGTGCTCGTAGCTCAGGATAGCGTCTCGCGAGATCTGTCTAAATCCCAGAGTAGTAACGTCTTCCAAAGCGAGAAAATCGTTGTCCCCGTCCAAGTGATAAGCAAAACAGCGGGGTATGCTCAGCAATTGTCTCTGTCCTTTGGCCGACAGATATTCGGAAAATTTCGCGGCGATCTAAAAAAAAACGAACAAATGTCGCGTGTGTTATCGGTGAAAAGTGAAACGAAGCGTACTTGGTAAACTATTTAAACAAAAAATCGCACCTCGGTGTAAAAGATGATTTCATTGTGAAAATACTCAGCGCTCCTCAGCAGTTTTCTCCTGAACACGTTGTCCGGCAGAGACTTGACGATTACCCTCGTTTCCAGCGTCTTATCCCCGACTCGGCTTTTCACGATTAATCTGTCGACGACCGATAAATAATTATCGCCCTTGCCGCTAATTTTCTCGAAATTCCAAGACAGAACTTCGACGTCTCTCTCGTCGGCGCCTTTTTCTTCGGCCACGACTTTTCGCAGGGTGTCTTCGGTGAAGTACGCACTGATTTTTCGCAACAAATCCAAGTCCTTGCTCACTTCCATAGTTTCGCGGTAAAATATACAGCTGATGAGAATACACTCGCGATACTCAAGTCGAACGAACGTTATATATATACGCTTTTTGTATTATATCGCGAATAGCGTTTCTCACGGCAAACTCGATTATTATTATAGTTGCGCAATAAAGTTCGACAAAAACAAATTGTGCTAAATTTTATCGCCTCCGAGCACTGCACTTATCGCCTCCTCTGTCATTGAGTATATATTGCACTTAACTAAGGCACTTATCACCTCTTTTGCCAAGGTACTTCTGCCGCGCGAAAAATAAAAGAGTTTACAACCCGCACCAGTAATTACACGAATTAATTCAATTTCGAATTCCACACGCAGGGCTGATCCGCAGTCCGCGTTAAGGTCTGCGAGCCGTGTGAGCGTCGAGTGCAACCTGTGCAACCGTTTATTTTATGTGTGTCAGCGAAAATTGAGGGGGAGGGGATTCATCTCTCGCCGCGGCAGCGGACTTTAACGACTGTGCAGTGCGAATGCACGGAGAGACGTGTGCGTGGATTTGCACGGCGTTGACGGAAAGAGCCTTGAAATGTGAGCGGTGATTTTGCAAAGGACGAAGGGGAACGATTATTTCGTGATTTTACTGGCGGAAGCTTGGGGAGAAATTGGATTGATGTCGATGCAGGGTTTACAGAGATATTTTTGTGAGAAGAAGGAAAAAAACTGCTTATCGTTTTCTGGCATTGCAATGCGGGAAGTAGTGACCGTGACCTTTTCAATTGCTCGTGCGGATTATCGAATGTTAGTATAATGACAGTTGTAAACGTTTGATACACTTAATAAGTAGTTATTGTCGACGCGTGCAGTCAAAGCAAAATTGTTTAATTAGAATATCAATTTATTAAAGTGTATGTATGTACAAATAGTTCATATATGCATAATAGCGTCGAGCAACATTTCTCTTTATAACAATGTAAATAATAACTTTAAAAAATATTTACAAAAATCCTCTTTCAGCTGCGTGTAAAATCACACCTGCCAATCGGCGTCTATCTTCCATGCTTTTTATATTTTGTATGGTCCAAACATCTGCAATGTCTACTTTATCTTCTTTAATAACGTCCAAATCGAATGTCTCGTCTTCTGGCAGCATACTAAATGTGACAGATTCTAAACCAAATACTACTCCATGGATAAACTGTTCTTTTACCTGAACACGCAAATTGTTGTTAATTATTTGTCTTAAAATTTTATTAATTTTTTAGGATATATTTACCTCTTTTGAAAACTGTTCCCAAGAGTATACACTATTTGGGTCTGATCCAAGAACCTTAATAGTTTTTGATACTTCTTTATGGTAGATTTTGAGTAAGTCATCAAAATGTTTATTTCTCACTTCTTGATCAGTACAAGAATATATGAAAAAGGACAAATCTAATACTGGACTGGTACATCTTGCTAATTGAAAATCAAGCATCAATACATCTGGTTTACCCGATGAATTTTGTCTTATTAAAAAATTTGGAGCCCATGAATCTCCTTGGTTAACAACTGATGTGGCAGCTTCTTTTCGTGAACAAAATTCAGCACTTTTTTGGTACAATGCACCAGGTGGATAAGAGTTAAATCTCTTTTCTCCTTTGCTATCAGGATATTCCTTAGCCAATGCATCTTTAGCAATATTTAATAATTTACCCTGTAATAGTGGATTAATTTGATTAATTTGTAAAGAAGTTTATAAAAAAATTTTAAATTAAATTTATTTTACTCACATGAAAACGTTTGTACCAATTTTCGTACAAATCATCTGTAAAATAAGTTTCAAAAAGTTTAGAAGTTATTTCCTCAAATTTTCGTTTGTATTGATTTTTGTACGCAAATGATACTCCATGAAATCTAGCAATAGCTTCTAACATATAACTGCATTGTTCGAATGTAAGACAACTTTGTCGAGCTGCTTGACCAAAACCAAGGGGGCTAACATCTTCGAGTGCAATGTAGTCATTCTCTCCATCCAAATGAAAAGCTAAGCAAGTAGGTAAGATAAGTAAAGATGACTGATTCTTGGATTTCAAATACTTTTCATAGGTAGCAGCAATCTGAAAATTTAAGTTATTTAATGTTTGATGCTCATAAAATTGAATATAAAGGTTTGAACAATACAATTTATACTACCTCGGTATAAAAAATTATTTCATTATGAAAAAAGTCTGCGCTCCTGTAAGTTTTTCTTCTACCCATATTATTTGGCAACGATTTAACGACAATCTTCACTTCTTTTTCTTCATTGTTTACCTTGGCTCTGATAGCAACTTTGTTGACAATAGATAAGTAACTGTCTCCCTTTGCATTCGCATCTCCAAAATCCCAGGACAGCACCTCAACGTTTTTCTCATCTTCGCTGCACAAAGTGCCTACAATATTTCGAAGCGTTTGTTCATTAAAATACTTGCTGACTTCCTCCAGCAAACTTTTATTTTTCGACATGACGTTTATTTATATATTAACCAATGATTGCTACGCGAGACGTCACCTTCAGGAAGTGAAGACTCAGACTATTGACTGCACAGACAGAATAGTCATTAAATACAGAGGCGTTTATCTAGGAAGTCGTACAGACAACTATTACGCCAAACTCAATCATGAAAGAACACGTATTCCATTCCACTCCTTTTTCATTCGAAGTCACGTTATCCTACATAGCATTTTTTTTAAATGCCACGACACGTGTAACCTATAAACAGAAACGTTCGCACTTTCAGTAATATCCTCTTGCGCGTCAGCATTGTTTACAAATATAAAAGTATTTATCAATAAAGATAATGAACATCACGAGAAGCGTACGATTGTTTTCGCACTGTTTTTAAAGAAATACATCGTGCACGTCACGGTAAATAACCGTCAGCTGATCTGATGCATTCTGTGTATGCAGTTAATAACACCTACATTTGTATGTAAGTGAATAAGCGCGTGTGAGTGTGTACTACACCTATACATGGTAAAGGTACCGTTTTAAAAAATAGACACTCAACATTATACTTTTTTATCTCGTTTCTGATACACACGGCGTCACACGGTAAACAAGTAATACGTTCTATGCAAAATGCAAGTACAGTTACTAATTAGTACACATTCGTGTACACGCATGTATATGTATGTAAATATAGCGAAAATGGGCATATGCGGCACGCATTGGTAAGCCGGCGCGGTTGAAATTGAGCACACAATGACTTAAAATTTCAAAGGAATTATTTAAATATTCAAAAATTATAGTATTTAAATATTCATAGGGTTTGAGGAATTTTAAAGTCAATTCAAATTTGAATTGACTTTAAAGGCAATGCATATTAGCACACGAGAAACAACCGATAAAAAGCGAGCCTCTGATCTCATTGCAATTTCGCACTGCTAATTGCAAGCAAATTAGTTTCATACTTGCTTCATTCGCCGCGTTATAGCGCGAAACATAATTTTTCAATTGACTCGCAAATTGCGTTAAAACGAAACAATGTAAAGAATGTAAATTAATCAGTAAGTTCTCAAACGCCGAGCAAAAAGTATCCTACATGAGCTTTGTAATTTATTTCCCAAGTCATATATAGTATGCGTTACGTAAGCTCCTGCAATGTAGTTGATAAATCACTCCGCATCGGTTTGTTACTCGTTTTTCAAGATATGACACACATTGAAATAGCTGGGAGATCTTTAAATTAACTTTTTAATAGACTTTCAAGTGGTATATGTGGATCGCAAAAATGCATACGTACACTTAATAAAATATAAGGCGGAATATTATACATACAATCTTTTAAACTATTAAAAATACAGTTTGATAATATCCGTGGCTTACAGGAAGAACCACTTAAGTGACATTTTCGTGTTTTCGAGAAAAAGCGATTTAATGTTTGGAGTAATACGTAAGATCGAAATGTCAGAGAAAAGATCTAAGTATTGGCTCATTTGATTAGGTATCTGATACGGATACAACCGTAGTATTACATTTGTAAATAGTTTCTTTCTCGACGCCCAAGCTAAACAAATTACTCGAGTTAAGTGGTTATGCGGTCACTTTCTTTGAGGGCTCGTAACTAATGTAATTTGCGATTTAAAAAATTCGGGCGGGGCATATTTTTAAAGTTTAACTCATGCCCTTTCCAATGGTATAATTAAAATTTTAGAAAATTGTTATTAACTATGAGAAAAAACGGTTTAAAGGAAAAAAGCATGGTTTTTCCACAATTTTTTGTTTTAATTCGAGATTTCAAGAACGTTTTCATTTGCAATGAATCTGGAACCCCTCAAACCAATGGGATAAATGTCCAAATTTGGGGATTGATTTTGAACCTCGGTGTGGTCAAACTGGCGCATATTATAATTGAAAATTTTTTACGAAGACTTTTACGAATTTTTTATTCAGAAACCACAAACTTTTGGAAAAAATTTTCAGGAGTAATAAGTTCTTAGAATCAACTAAGGAATACGTATGAACTTTATCAGAGCGATTTCAGTAATTTTTTTGTTTTTGCAAATTGACAATTTTTGAAAAATTTAAAAACGTTAAAAAATTGTTTTTTAATTTTAAAAAACCGACGAATACATCGGTATAGGTAATTAAATATATATTATACCGCTTTAATGTACTCCACACGGTGTATCTCGCACAAAAATAAAAAAAAACGAGTGCACTTAAGTGGTTCTGCGGTAACATTTTTACGAGAGACGCAGTTAAGTGACTATGCAATCGGCTGGCATTCAAAATATTTGTGCATTTCGGAAATCCTACTATTGTACAATGAAAAAGGGCACTAAGAGCACCTCGAATTCGACATTAAAAAAATTTTCGCAAAATGTCACTTAAGTGGTTCTTCCTGCAAGCCACAGATATAATATACATAACAACATAACAAGCATGCATCGATGCACGCGGATTACAAAGAATTATATAAATCCATTATCAACGGCGTGTATAATCATCTCGGCAAGTCGACGCCTATTCTCGGAAGTCCGAATATTCGGCAGAGTCCAGACGTCCGCGATATCGACTTGATTCTCGCCAATCGCGTCCAAATCGAAGGCTTCCTCCGACGGCATCATCGTGAACGGCACGGCTTCTATAGCGAACGTGAACCCGCAGACCGACTGCTCTTTCAGCTGCAAAAAAATAATGCATCGCTCGCTGAATTCCCGCGCGGAAAAAAAAATCGAGTTGGTACAATATACACAATACACCGCGACACTTATGTGCTGAGCAAGCGAAAAAGGAAGCAAAAGCTGTGACTCCTGTAACAATACCTCCAGAAGAATACGGAATACAGATAAAAGATTAAGTTAGAGCAAGACAAATGAGAAGTAATAAAGACGTGTAAAAAGGTTGTTTGGAAACCACTACAAGCTGCAGGTCCACAATTTATTATATTATTTGGTTATACCATAAGGTAAAACAATCTGGTAATTTTAATATTACCGTGTGATTTTTTGACTCGGATTACCGTATGGCGAAACCATGTAGTAACCTTTACACAAAAAATTAAAATGAAGATCTGTATTACTATTTATCACAATTTTTGAGACACACACACGACAGACGTGTCGTATGCATACCATAATCATTTCAAAGGATAGATTATAAAATTAATTTTTTTATTTATGGTTTTTTTATGTAAGTTCTGTATACGAAACTTATATAACATCATTTATATATAAAATGTGTGCAAATTTAAAGAACATAAATTTTATAACTTATCCTTTGAAATGATTATGGTATGCATACACATACCATAATCATTCTGTCGTGTATGTGTGTTAAAAATTGTGATAAATAATAATACAGATCTTCATTTTAGTTTTCCACGTAAAGTTTACTACATGGTTTTGCCACATGGTTTTGCCATATGGTAATCCGAGTCGAAAAACCATACGGTAATATTACAATTGCCAGATGGTTTTACCATATGGTGTTAACTAAATGGTAAAACCACCTGGTTATTTACAACAGGGAATCGAAAACCAGAAATACAAAAGAACAAGAAACAAAGAAGCGATAAGATGCAAATTGCAAAAGGAAAGAATGTTCTTACTGCTTTGTTTTTACAACAATACCTCCTTCCGAAAAACGTGTCTCGGATAGGCGACTTCCGGATCGACGCCGAGGAGCCTCAGGGACCCGGCCAATTCGCGGTAGTAGTCGTCGACGATTTTCTCGTAGTGCCGATCCCTCGTGGGCTTGTCGGTGCAGGCGTAGACGAAGAAGGACAGATCGACCGCGGCGCTGGCGCTTCTGGCCAGTTGGAAGTCCAGCATGAGGGCCTCGACGTCGCCGGACCCGGTTTGCCGGGCCAGGAAATTCGGCGCCCAGCAGTCGCCCTGGCCGATGACGGAGGTCGGCGCGTGCTTCCTGTCGCAGATCGAAATGGCCTTTTTCACCAGAGCACCGGCCCCGTAGGAGTTGAAGACCCGCTCGGCCTCGCTGCCCGGGTATTCCTGGGCTAGGGCGTCCTTGGCGATGCGCGTGAGGACTGTGTTCTGTGAATTAAGGGGGTCCGATACTCATTAATAACGTACTAACCATACGGTATAAAAGTGCTTAAATAAAATAAATATAACGAATTACGCAAATTCAAAAGATAGTTGCCCTCCGTATTGGTATATCATCTGTCAATATGCAAAGTTTGAAATCGAAATATTTAGGTGTTGAGGAGAAAAATGCGAATGAAAATCAGTAGCTGTCAGCAGAAGCATTTACGTCAGGTTACCGCTACTGAATTTCGTTTGCATTTTTCTCCCCAATCCCTGAATATTTTGATTCCAAACTTTGTATGCCGATAGGTAATATCGAGACGAAGGGCAACTATCTCTTGGATTTGTGTAATTGATTATATTTATTAGATCTAAGCACTTTTTTTATAGTACGTTTAGTGACAGGTCATTAGTGGCTATCGGATCCCCTTAATGTATATGTGTCGAATTTCAAAAAATAAATGCACTTTTATTTGGTCTAGAATTCGAAAAAAAATTTTTTTAAACTAGAGCTTTCGGAGCAATGGGACTTTTTTCTGTAAGCCGAAAGATGATAAAAAATGCCGAGGAACATGGGAAATACAGAATATGAAAATTTAACATATAGGTAAGCATATGGACGAGGAAAAAGAAAAAATCGGCTATTCGGATTTTTATTATTTTTCCTTTTTGAACGGGCATAACTTTTGATCAAAACATCGAATCTTATTGGTATATTTTTTTTAAATTAAAGCTCTATAAAAATACTTTATTGTAGTGTAATTTGAAATTTTATTGGTGCCTCGGAAACATTCGTAATTGTTATCATTCCAGTATTTTCACGCATTAATGTTTTGTAAAAAAAATTTAAAATGGTTCAGAAATATGGTTACTAGTAACTTTTTCCATGTTCCTCTGCATTTATGACTATCTTTCGGGGGTTACAGAAGATAGTCTGATCGGTCCGAGACTTCTAGCTTATTAAAAAAATTTTTTCGATTTCTATAGACCAATGGAAAGTACATTTATTTTTTTAAATTCGACATATGGAAATGTTTGACTCGATATGGCTTGGATTGGAACACTTGGTGGATTACGATTGAAGTCCGTATATGTCAAATTTAAAAAAAAATGCACTTTTCTTTGGTCTAGAAATCGAAAATTTTTTTTTAAAGCTAGAGGTTTCGGACCGATTAGAGTTTGTTCTGTAAGCCAAAAGATAGTCAAAAGTGCAGAGGAACATGGAAAAAGTTATTAGTAACCATATTTCTGAGCCATTTTACGCTTTTTTTACAAAAAATTAATGCGTCAAAATACTGGAATAATAGCAACTACGAATGTTTCCGAGGCACCAATCAAATTTCATATTCTATATTTTCCATATTCCGCTTTCGAGATTATACGCAAAAAAGCCCGTACGAACACGGATGCCTATATATTACGGAACAAGACCTAGTGAAGGGACGAAAATATTTTGATAGCTTCAAAACAAAGTCAACAAAACCATGGTTTCACAGCTTAAACCTTTCAAGAAAAATCATTGTCACGATCAATAGAATAAGATCGGATCATTATAACCTCGCCGCTTCACTAGCCCGGGTTCGCATAATCGAAAATCCAGAATGTACACGTGGACACGCCACACAGGACATAAACCACATTCTATTCAATTGCCCAGAATTCGATAACCAAAGAACTCTACTCTTAGCTAAATTATTTAAATTTAAGCATTTCCCGCCATATTCCGTTACCCCCTTCCTGGCAACTCTTGAAGTGAGAGTCCTGGAAGCAATCTGTTATTTCTTAGACAAGTGCGATTTAAATATCTAAAATTACGATTGTATTAACTTGATATCAAGTTTTTGTATTTACTTTGATATGTATTTGTATGCTGTATAAGCCCCTTATTGGGACCTGAGTAAGCTTAATAATAATAAAAAAAAACTATTTCTTGAAATGTCATTTAAAAATTATCTACAAAAAATTATGTGATTTAAAAGCTACTGAGAGAAGAAATTTTATTTCAACTTTTAACTTCATGAATTATCTCAGTTTTTTTTCGAAAATTTGGATTATTTACTATGTATATATTTTTTTGATAGCAAATCAGCTACTTTTTCGGCTGGAGCTCTATATTGTCATGCGAAGCTTGAATTTTTTATTAACTTTGACACCCCCGTTAAACTTGAATACAAAAAATTAAGGAATCACATAACCGTAAAGTAGTGTAAAACTAAAAATTAGTGAAACCTATTGACCCGTTGCACTATTTACAATCTTGAATATATTATAGACAAAAAAAAAGAATTTATTTTTACCCGCATTAAAAAATCTTTCTATACAGTTTCATAAACTATAAAAATAATTATGGCTATAGCGTTTTTTCAGTAACGCGCATGTATAAAACTCACAAAGAACCGATGGTACCAGTTCTCGTAAATGTCCTGCCTGTAGAAAGTTTCCGTGAGCAAGTCCGCGATTTTGTCGTAGTCTTCGGGACTGTCGTGCTTGTAGCCGAAGGAAATCGCGTGAAACCGGGCGAGACACTCCGCCACGCATTTGCAGTGCTCGTAACTGAGGCTCGATTGTCGGCAGAGAGGACCGTAGCCCAGAACCCCGACGTCCTGCAGAACCAGGAAGTCGTTCACTTTGTCGTGATGATAAGCCAGGCAACGAGGTATATTCATCAATTGGCTTTGTCCTTTGGATTTCAAGTACTTCTCGAATCTCGGCGCTATCTGGAATTGTGTGTATATATATATATATTATGGAAATGGTATTGATCGTTAAATTTGATTAAATTTGATTACCTCGGTGTAAAAGACGATTTCCGTGTCGAAAAATTCGACGCATCTGAAGGTCATTCTCCTCGCCTTGTTCTGCGGCAAGCTCTTAACAATCAGCCGCGTCTCGACGATTTTTCCGTCAATTCTACTGTGTATCGTTACGCGATCGACCACCGACATGTAGCCATCGCCTTTGGCCGAGGCATCGCCGAAATTCCAGCTTAGTATTTCGACGTCGCTATCGTTTGTTGGGTCGACGATTTTTTTCAACACCTCCTCGGTGAAGTAGACGCTGACTCTTTTTAGGAGACCGATGTCTTTTTTGTATTCAGACATTTCTGCGTATTTGCTGAGAGAAATCAAATTTGTTGTAAAGAATTTTGAAATGGTTACGTTAATGTGGATATAAGGCAATTATTTATAAACGTGTTTCGCAAAATAATTAGAGAGAAAGAGAGAACAGGAATGAAGTATTCGAAAGTTGAGAAAATATTACTATGGATTCAGTGGTACACAATTGATTAAATATAAGAACTAAAATTTAAGTTATTTTATAAAGATCATATTTTATTTTGAATAATAATAAAAATTTGTTTGGAATGCGAAAAAAGTTACACGATTACAACGTGACTTTTTAATGTTGAACTATCTTTCCTTATCGAGGTGTTTTGCAGTGTAAACTTGAAACTTTGAAAAAGCACAGATAATTACGTGATGTATAAGGCACAAAATGCTCGACAATTGTAATTCCACTTTATTTTCTCACAAACAATTTGAATTTGAATTTTGAATTGACTAAAATACTCCTGATTAAATACACAGATTGCATATTATTTTTACTTGTGATCCTTGTTCTGAACACCAAATTGAATAAAAAAAATCGTAAAATTTGTTATCTGACAATAATATATTTAATAATGAAATAAAAATTAGAGATTATAATACACAGGGCATAGTTCGTAAAAATATATTAATTTATTACGTACGACTAAAAAATAAAGTTGCCAATTTATCTTTGCGATTCCAGGTGTTAGTTGTTGCTTACGCGTCTCTTCTGTCGTTTCAGGAAGATAACTTTTCAGAAGTGACTAGCTGACACGTTTGAGAATTCGTGACTAAACCGTAACGTATACCGTGAATCACACGTTACCAACTTGTAGTTAGTCGCATTCCAGACTGGACTGAAAGAAGAATTCGTTCGAAATGACTCGATTACTATTCATGAAATCTAACAGATACCACAAAACCAAATAAAATTATGAACAGTGATAAAAAAAATTGTAATTTTTTTCACATTTACAAAAGAATATTTTGTACTAATATTTTTCATTGATAGTATTTTTATCAGAAAAGCTGGTATACATCGCGTACCAGAATTATCGAGATATTTCTGCAATCATAAGATCAAATGGAACCAATTGTGACTTAATAGATAAAAGACTTGCACGAGACTAAAGTGCATCACGAGTACTTGGAAAGAGCAACTGGAGGTCTATATACTGCCATCTTCATTGTTGATACTACAATACAATATACGGAAAACAATATATAGTTCACCTTGCCTACTGATATAATTGAAATCTGACTAGTCGCCGATATCCAAGAAATCATTTGCGGAAATTTCGAATGGAAGTGTGAAGATCATTATATCTCAGTGCTATACGGATGGTCATTGGAAAAAATCGCGTTTTTTAATTGAAATTATTTGTAATAATAATAAGCGACCTCGAAAACCTGCGACGAATAGAAATATTACACTTACGATTTTCCACAGTAATTTTAATCAATGTGATAAAGCAAATAAATTATTTGTGCAGTGAATCTTCTTTTTCGATGCTTAAGATTTTTATGATGATCATAAATTATTCGAGCTTCCAAATGGACGGCTTTAATAACGAAATACCGACACGTTTAGGTTAGAATTGAAAAAAGTTTTTACGCACAGTGGAGCAATTAATGTATGAGAAAATAAAATGTGCCCAGCATTATTGGAAAATGAAGAAAGGTACTTTGGGGGTATGACCTTTTTTGCTCAAAGCCATCCAGCTGAGCTTTGCGGAAGCAATGGTCTACCGCTCACACCAAATTCCATAACAATATTAGGCAAGTCGCAGTTTCTGAAAACAATTCAGCATCCAAATTTGTCTGCATATTTGGATATCATCAGAAGCAAACATGGTAAGCCACTTAGTCATAAATCAGTACTTTATTTCAAGCAATTACAATTTTAATAAGCTCGATTGCACATTTGTAATCTTCTTAGAACGAACTGTTGTCGTCGCTGAATATCGAGGCGAATCTCTAGCTTCCAAGGAAAATTTATCTGTGGACGACATTGTTAGAATAGCTTACCAATGTTTAGTTGGCCTGAAATACATGAATGAGCTTGGCTTAGTACATAGTCATCTAAGTCCAGATAATATTTTAGTAAATAAAAATGTAGACGTACAGCTTTATAACTTTGGATTGTATTATATGACTGATCATGGAAAGAATGTTTCCTTTCCTATTGGGTAAGACACAAACATTTTTTAACTGAATACACATTATTATACTTAAATTTATATTTGAAACATAAAATTTTACATCCTACAATACATTGAAGGTGTCCTAAATATACTGCACCTGAAGCATTTCTTAGCTCTGGAATACGCAGTAATAAAGTTGATTCATGGTCATTGGGAATGATTATTGCGGAACGTTTGCTAGGACGAACTCTTTGGCCTGGAGTAAAATTATCTCAGTGTTTAAGAAAAGTCTTGAGCTTACTTCATACTGAGAATAGTGTTTTTGAACGACTGTCACGCGAAAATAATTGCTACGATGTTTATGAAGTAATGTATTTTTTTTTGTTATAAAATATAATTTATAGTCTATTAAAAAAATGTAATTATTTTATGTTTAGGAATTGCCTGATAATGTTAAAGAGTTTGTAAATGACTGCTTGCAAATCCACCCATTGTTACGTAAAACTCCTGAAGATCTTTTAGAATTACCAATATTTGAAGATTTTCTGAAGAAAGATGAAAGAGAAAAGAAGAATGGCTTGTATGAAAATGTTATCAATCGAAAAATGGATGAATTGTATTATTTATGGCAACTGGCAGGAGGAGATATGTCAATTGAGTTGAAAAAGCAAGGTTTAATTCGTTCAAGACCTCCAATTTTATCAATCCCAAAGTAAATTAATTCTGCTTGTACATACGATTGTTATAACCATTATTACATATTACATGTTTTTAGCTTAGTGATTTTGCTTGGTCAAATGTTTGGACATCGTGACACAGCAGGACTGCTTGATCTTAGAGTTGTTAAGGTGCCACTTGATACGTTAAATCAAAGATTATCGCATATTCCTTATGTTGCCAATTATCCTCGACTTACAAGCCAGTAAGTACATTATACATAAAATTGCGATTGTGGCATCCTAAATTCAAGATAATTTTAATTTTTAGGATGCATGTGCAAGCTCAAGATGATTTGACGGATGCATCATCTCAATTGCCATTAATTATAAGAGAAAGAGACACAGAGTATCAATTTTATAGAATCGTTTTATATGATAGATTACTTCAGGTAATCGATTTGAAAATAGTTGTCAATATTAATTTATTTTCTCAATTGTATTTCATGCTGCATCACATGTAATTTTTAGATCTATCCAATAACAAAAGATGCAATAATTAGAGAAGCCCATAAAGATATTCCACCACCAGTAAGAGGAGCTGTGTGGGCAGCTTTACTGGGTGTAACAGGTGATATTCAAAAACGGTACGATATGATTGACAAAGAAACACCAACACACACTGATAGACAAATTGAAGTGGACATTCCGAGGTGTCATCAGTACAGTGAACTTTTATCATCCGGTGCAGGGCATGAAAGACTCCAGAGGTTACTAAAAGCATGGGTTAGAGATAATCCTCATTACGTTTATTGGCAAGGACTCGATTCACTCACAGCACCATTTTTATTTTTGAATTTTAATAATGAAGGTGGATCTGCAATTCAAGTTGTTGTTAATTCAACTAAATAATTCTGTTACAGTGTTGTTAATTGTTAATAATGTTACAGCTAGAGCTTTTGCTTGTCTATCTGCTTTTATACCAAAGTATCTACACAAATTTTTCTTGAAAGACAATTCTGCAGTTATACAAGAATATTTGGGAAAATTCTCACAAATTATCGCATTCCACGATCCACAATTAGCCAATCATTTGAAATCAATCAATTTCGTTCCCGAACTATTTGCCATACCTTGGTTTTTAACAATGTTTTCACGTAAGTTTCTTGACTTCAATAGTACTTTTAACAAAGATTTCCAGTTCTACAAATTATAATTATACTCTGCATGTACAGATGTGTTTCCTATACATAAAATCTTACACTTGTGGGATAAACTTTTACTCGGAGATTCGTCCTTTCCACTGTTTGTTGGCTTGGCAATTTTGAAGCAATTAAGAGATGCCTTACTCACTTCTGGATTCAACGAATGCATCCTTCTGTTTTCGGATCTTCCCGAGATTGATATAGAACTGTGCGTCAAAGATTCAATGTCAATGTATCAAAAAACCCCAGCTAGTATAACTTATCGTAAACATCAGTACAATCAATCAAAGGTAAATTTAACTTCTCGTTGTGCTATAAATTGTCAATTATTACGCAATATTTCTTACAGGCTAACAGTTGGTTAGAACCGGAACTTGGAACTGAGAAGATGCCTAGAATCAGTGTTGACGACTTTCTGACTTTGTTGGAGAATACTCCAGACAAAGTTATTGTTGTGGATATTCGAAATAATATACAGTAAGAATATCTTTATTCTCGAGACATTTAAATTATTTTAACGATATTAATTTGTTAAATCATTTTTCAGATTTGAAAGAGGTGCTATCGTGGGAAGCATAAATATTCCTTTTACTAGTGTACAGCTGGCTCATGTACAACTGGATACTCTTGGACCTCAAGCAAAGCCACTGGCAGAGAATAAAGACAGCATTGTTGCTATAATTGGACCAAACGATCAGAACAATGCTTTGGTTAGTAAACTATCTTAAAAAATTGGCGTAGCTAACGATATTGACTAAATCTGACATATGTTATTTTTAAAGTTCGCAGATTTCCTCATGAGCTGCCGAGTTTTTGGCGTTTGTTCGCTGCAAGGAGGCATTTACGCACTGCGTTCGAAAGCCGCTAATCTTCTGCTTCCCGCGCGTTGATGGGATATTCAATTATTTTCTCCGAGAGACTTTTACTTTTTAAATCGGTAATTATTTTTATTCGCTGTTTGCGTACGTAATCACGAGAGCGTACATCATGATCAACTTTGCAAAGATCTATCTATTGTGATAAAATTATTGAGAAATTTATTTATATACAATACTCTATCGCCGTGTATATATACGATGCATGTACTCTATAAAAAATAAATGTTTTATTATGTTTACTAAACGACGCCTACACAGTCCTCAGTGGAATTACGTTCGAATTCATGCACGTGCTCTCGTTACCATGACGATAATTTGAAAACACAAATCACCTACTTTGCTAGCCTATCGCGTATACACCTCCGTACGTCGCGCTGCAGTTCGCGGCAATCAATGGCCGAATGAAAGAGTGTAAATAACAGTTCGTCCACAGTATAGAATTAAGTTAAGCATTGCAATCACATCGGCGATAATGGAGAGCCAGCTCTCGCCGCGCTTCAAGAAGTTCATAAAGAAATGCCTGAGCGACGAGTTCTCCGGCAGCATAGAGGAGAACCTGAAGGGGGATCGCGAGCCGTACGACGTCGCCCAGAAGATCATCAACTCGCGCGAGATGACGGAGCTGAGCAACGCCATCCGCACCTCGTTCATCGACCAGATCGACGCCTCGAGGGCGACGAGTCGCCTCAACTCGGCGGCGACCTCCCGGCCCCAGACGGCCCTCTCCTTCGTCAGCGACCTGTCCGCCGCCGACGAGTGGTCCCTCAAGCCCAACGGCGCCGACGAGATCGGCCAGATCGTCGAGCAGATGCACCAGGACAAGCCCGACCACGTGCGGCTCGCCGGCTACGAGGCTCTCCTCGAGACCGAGGTGGCCAACCTGTCGACCAACAGCTCGTGGCAGGCTCTCCTCAAGACTCTCCGGGACGGCCTGACGGACGACAGCAGGTCCGTGTTCGAGGCGAGCCTCCTCGTCCACGCGAAGCTCCTCAACTGCCCGCACTTCCTCGGCGCTTACTCGAACCTCCTGAGCGCCTACACCGAGCAGTGCCAGTCGAAGCGGCTCTGCGACACGCTGCCCACCCTCCTCAGCGGCGTCCACTTCAAGGTCTTCCTGCACGAGAAGCTCTTCCGCGTGATGCGGCTCATCCTCGACGAGCACGACGAGCTGCTCAAGTCGAATCGCGTCGGCGACAAGCTCGTCGAGGAGGCGCTCGAGCAGTTCGTCGTGTTCGTCGCCGCGCAGACGGCCCTCGGCGCCGGCCAGACGCGCCAGCTCAACGCCCTCAACGTCATCGCGCTCCTCGAGCCGCAGGCCGGCTGGAGCCGCAAGTGGCTCCACGCGCTCCACACCAGGCGGATCCTCTGCGCGGCCCTGGCCAAGTCCACGGGCCTCCTGCAGTACGTGATCGCCTGCGCGAAGCGCGGCCTGGGCCAGCAGTGCGGGCCCGTCTCCGTGGCCGTCTCCGACGAGCCGGCCGACGTCTTCGTCTCGGGCGACTCGGTCGAGGTCTTCACCCACCTGCACTGCCTTCACCTCCTGGCTCAGCTCTGCAGCTGCTCGAACGGCCGGGCCCTGCTGTCCGAGAGCCAGACCGAGGAGTCCTTTTCCGTTCCGGACTTCCTCACCGGCCTGCTCAGCTCGCTCAACTCCCTCGCCGCCTCGGACGCGTCCAACGGCATCTACGAGACGGTCAGGTCCGCTCTCAAGACCCTCTTGAGGAGGTCCTTCCTCGTCCTCTACGACTCGAGGTTCCATCGTCTGGCCCTGAGTCCACTGGAGCGAGCGGAGCACGCGAGGCTCTGGCCGCACTGCCTCGACGTCCTCGGCCACATGCTGGACACCCAGGACGGGCCGTCCTTCTTCATGACCGAGTACCGGCTGAACTCCGCCACGAGCGTGCCCGAGAGCAGCAAGAGCCGCAGCAACTGTCCGCTGATAGCCATCCTCGGCTACGCGGCCAACATGCTGAGGCAGCCGGTGGCCGTGATGAGCGCCGAGCACGTGGTCCAGCTGTTCAGGTTCGTCGGCCGACTCTTCGAGATCCACGAGATATTCTACATCGTCGAGGAGATCGTGAGGGAGCACTTCTATCCCAGCGTCACCTACCTCTACAGCAAGCTCGACAAGTACTACATCGAGAACGAGAAGAAAACGCAGCAACTCGACAAGTGAGATCCGTTTCGTTAGACCGTTGCCCCCCTACTTTACGAAATCTCAGGTGATATCTCGGCTGACAGTCTCAAGCCAAAATCTCGTCTAACCGATTTTCGCCGATTTTTCGTTCGTTATGTATTTAAGAACGAAAATTTCTGACAAATTGCACCATAATTATCTAAGTCCGAAATTCGTGAACGTTAAAATTTTTCAGAAATAGCCACCAATTCATTAAGAACGATCTTAAATACATAACGAACGAAAAATCGGTAAAAATCCGTTAAACGAGATTTTGGCGTGAGATATCGGGTGAGACGTCAGTCGAGATATCAACCGAGATCTCATCTGTGATTCTGCGATAGGGTGGTGTTTGTTGATGATTCTAATTGACTCGGAAATCCCCTTCAGAGCTGTCAAGGACATGCTGCTGAGCCTCGTGTCGATACCACTGGGTCTCCAGATGCTGTCCAACGAGCCTCTGGTTCTCGAGGAGCTGATCCGAGGCTCCATAGCTCCAGTCCGAGCCTCCTGGAGCGACTTGAAGGTCGTGAGCTTCATCTCCAACGCGGGATACCTGACTCGTGGAGCGGAGATCTTGCGCGACCTCGCGCTCCACGTCTTGTCGACATCTGCTGGTCGAGCTCAGCAAGATACTCGAGGATCCCCAGCAGTTTCACGATCCTTGGGAAAACGCCGACGTGAAGCTGTTTCTCCACGTCTTGTCCTTGTTTTCTCTCAATACTGGCTGTAAGTGCGTTTGGTGGACTCGTTCGAGATCGCAGATGGTGACCACGGTCTCGTTGCTTTCTTCTCTTCAGGCTTCACGGCTTTCGTAACGAGCGAGAACGCGGCTTGCAGGGACGACTCGGCCGAGTACCTCACCAATCTGTACGAGCTATTCCAGCATTTCGTTGACGTGGACTCGCCGTACCATCATCTCGGACTCTTGTCGCTCAAAGTCCTCATCTGGAATTTGGACATTTACATTTACTTGAGCAGCCTGCTGGATTTTCAAGTAAGCGAATTGTCACGTCTGTCACGTCACTGCACGATTTCTGAACGACTGAAACGAAAGAAAACTTTCAGAAGGAAATGCTCAAGTTCCAAGAGTACGGCGCTTACGAGCACGACGAATCTCTCGAAGTCAAGAGCAGCTACATCGTCGACGAATGCAGCCTCTTGCGGCACACGATCCTCTTGAATTGCTACTACGTGAGGCACAAACGCAGCGAGTACTTGGTTACGCCGGAGGAGAGCCGCTTGTTTTCAAAACTACCGCCACCCGACGGTACAGACGACGGCTTCGTCAGACGAAGCTCTTCGCAGTCGGACCTCAACACCTGGCTGCAAGACGCAGGGCCTGGACTGCGAGATCACAATTGGGTTTTGCAAACTAGGAAAGCGCACAAATCATCACCTGAGCCTATGAGGGTACGCCTTGAGTCCATATTAGGTCTTTCGCTATCTGGATGTTTTCACTGTGATAAAAAAGTTTTAAAAAGTTGTGCGCAATAACGTATCGTTGACTCATGAAATAGTTTCTTTTCAGAATGCAGTTCTCATAAATTTGCTGGATCAAATGGAACAGGCAGTGGAGCAGGTTGAGTGGGCTGACCGATTCAAGTGGGATCCTGATTTGAAGTACAACGACGATTACTGGCTCCCTGAAGAACTGAATGGAATCGATTTAGTTGTACACTATGGCGTGATAAATGGACAGTTAGAAAACACAGCCGACACCAAACATAACTTGAAAGTCTTTATTCACTCATCGCACGACTTCATAAATTACAATAAGTCCTTTAATTTTGAGGGATTCGACTGGTTCCTGGCAACTGTGTTTCTCATCTGCAGCGGGGACGTTGAAAAGTTCGTAAACGTTTTTACAACAATTATTCAATACTCAGATTAATGGTAGAAAACTGCCTCAGCTGGCCGCGATCAAGTTTTGGCCGCCGGAATGACATTTCAATTAACGTCTTTCTTACAACAATGTAACTTTAGTAAAAGCTTCATTGTTTGCAAAGACGTCAAAAGAAAATTACTCTACGGTAGCAAAACGACTCGAGCTAACCAATTATCATCATTGGCAAAATAGGTCTCAGGTTGAAAACTTGGTTGACATTGTCGTAGCTTTTATTGCCTTTGACTCCAAAGCTTTTAGTCATCACGGACCTTAAATGAATTTTTTAATAAATCTAACATTTACTTTTAATGATTTTTAGGGCTAAAACATTTGTATCGCAATTATTGCGATTCCCGTCTGCGATATTCATGTGGCCGACATTGGCGCAAACTGTTGACGAATCCAATGAAGAAGAAGCTTCGACGAAGCTCTTATTTGCTTATCTTCTTGAAAATATAATTAGTCAAGAATTTCCAACAATAAAATTTGCACTGAAGGTAAAGAAAATATTTATATGCGAAGTTTAACTATAAAAAAAAAATTTATGAATATTAAATTTAAAATTCAATTAAATTCTTAGAATGAATGCGGAATTGATTGGTGGATGATTTGTAATAGACTGCTCACTCAGTGTTTCTGGGGTGTTCTTCCATGGAGTGAAATAATGCACTACTTTGCAATTTGCATTACTCATCCGCCAGATTACGTGGTTTACTACTGCGCTTCCTTGCTAAATCACTGCGAAAGCGAAGTAATGAATAATATAATGAACGGAAAAATGTGGCCCGAAGACTTGGTAAAAATTAAGCAAGATATACATTTTTAAACTGTCAACTTAATAGATTGTGACGAGTATGTTTTGTTTTTAAAGATTCTAGAAGATTATCGATGTCATAGTCAAATGGGATTTATGGATCGTCTGGGAAAAAGACACGGAGGAAAAGTGCTTCCACCACTGACGCAACGTAAACTTAATATTCAAGATGGCGAGGAAAATAATTAAATGTTGTAAACGTCAAATTAAAACAACGTTTTGTTAAGTTTTATGTAAATCGATCATAGACTCACTTATTTTGTACAACTGACTAATTAATATTAGTTTTTAATAAAAATTAAAAAAAAGACGATACAATATTAGACAACGCGAAAAGATTATAATTGGTACTTTTGTACGATGAAATATTAAGATGAATAAATAAAAGTCATGCACTCGAAAATCTATGATACATGAGACTGAGTTAAGAAATAAAGTTTTTCATACATAATTTGTTATAACTATCTAATTTGTAATCTCTTAAGTATTTAAATGTCACCATACAAGCATTTTGTAATTGTCTATTGTCTTTGTTTATTTTGCTGCTAAGGCTCATTGAGCACCAAGATTAGCAGTTAAAATAAATGCAACTTTTCTTCGTACTTTCGGCGATTGAAGCATCTTGAAATTTCACCAAGAGTTCAATATCGATCGGAATGAATGTTAAGAAATTAAAATAATGGCACAAGTACCAGTTACCTCTTTTAACGTGATTATAAACGTTTCGAAAACACCATCACTTCACATTCGCGTATATACAAAACAATGATCTAAATAATTCAGACATTTAGGCTTTTCATTCTTCATGAATTGCAAATAACTTAGCAGCTTCATTTAATTCTTCATATTTTGTTCCTCTCGCAAGTAGCTGTAAAAAAATTTTTGAAATATACATGCTACCCATTTAAAATTTTTGGGATCAACAATTTATTTTTAATTACCTGTCTGGCAACGGACATGCGATTAAAAATATTCCACAGGACAACGCCCACAACTATGTTATCACGCACGTAGAAAATTACGCCTTTTCCATAATTATTTGCATCTTGAGACTCTGCCTTGGAGTTTTCATTACCAGCTTCCAGTACCATTTTGACTTCTACTTCACTTTCATTTTGCTGTGAATAAAAATAATTTTAAAATAACTTTTGATTTTAAATAAAAATTTATGTAAAAGTTAGTACTTCTTCACTCGCTGATCGAAGACCTTCATTGGAATTCGAAACTGCAGCTAACGGTGTATCTTGTTCAGAAGCTTTGGCAAATACACCAACTGTTTCTAAAGACGAATCGACAATTCCAATTGCTTCGAATCCAACTTCTGGACCAAGGTCAGACCAGAACATAGACTGATGCAAATATGGTTTGCGAGCACCTGTCATATTTTCACCAGCCAACCGTCCAGAGATGACTGCATGATCGTGGTGTTCAATTCTTCTTCTACCAAGTTTCACATCATAAAAGCATGCGGCATCGCCTGCGACCCATAAATTGCTTCTCGCTTCTAATTCAGCATTAACTAAATAGCCACCTTGTTCTGGATCAATTTCTAAACATGATTCTTTTGCTAACTGTGTATTAGCTTCAACGCCAATTGCTACCACAACTTGATCTGCTTCTAACTGTAAATTAAAAAAAAAAATTATTACCAGATTTTTTTAGATATATTTTCATAAGTTCAAAGAAATTAAATGATATAAAACAATTATTTTAAACTTACCGTTTGTCCATTTGTAAGAAGAAGTGATAATTTACCATTTTTCAAGTTACAGTCATGAACTTCTGCATTGGCTATACAATTTACACCTTCTGTTTGTGAATGCTTTGTTGTCCATTCACTCAAATATTCTGGTAAAACTTGTGCCAAGATACTCTTTTCTTTATAAACTTGATAAACTTTCTTACCTTCGGATGTTACTGTACCCAAAAATGATGAAACAATTTTAATTAAGTAAAAGATGAAAATAATAGTTATCAATAGTAAAAAACTTACAATTTCGAGCGAGTGATGTGGATAGTTCTGATCCTAGAAAACCACCACCAATAACGACAATTTTTTTCACTGAAGGTTTTTTAATGTTATGAACTAATTCAAGATAATCATCTTTAGTTCTAAAGACTATGACTTTTTCCATAATTTTCTCGCTCTTGTTTTCAAATGCAGCTACAGTTTTTGCTGATGCACCTAAATATACAGTAACATTAGTTTTCTTTAAAGAAATTTGTAAAGTTATTAGACAAATTTGAAGTTACCAGTTGCAATAAGGCATTTATCATATTTAATTTGATAACCATCTTGTAAATAGGCAGTTTTATTAGGCACATCTATTTTGCTTACACTCCAACCTGTAGCGACTGCTACACCACCTTTTTCTGAGTCTGCTAAATGGTCCACTTTTAGATAAAATTCAGGAGGTTCATAGAACAAACTATTAGAAATAATAAAAATATATTTTTTGAATTGTACTAATTGAAATAAAAAATTTTAAATTCAAATAAAAATGTTTACCTTCTCTTTGTGCCATTCCATTGCTTAAAAATTAATTTAGATGCAAAGGCATCGTCTTTGTTATACCAAAGTTCTTTTGACAGAGGTGGCCTCATATATGGTATATCTGCTTCTTTAGTTATCACCAAAACCTATTTGATTTTGTAAAAAATATTTACTTCAGCTTTATAAATATTGGAAAGTTTTAAAGAAAAATTAGGAAACCTTAGCAGTGGGATCACCAGCTTTGATGGCACGAAATGCTGAAAATGCAGCTGTGCCTCCTCCTATTAACAAGTATGGTATTTCGCTTGGTAATTTATCAGAATCTGATGGATTAGGTTCTATTTTGTGCCTTCCACTGGTATCATTTGCTAAAAGTATAAATTAAGGTTTAGCTTATAAATAACTGCATAATAATTTAATACCATTTTAAGAACATACGTTTTTTCGTCTTCTTTTTCTCATCCTTGCCTGAAAACCACTCCAGGTACTACAGAAGCAATGCAAAAAAAAAAAATTCAATAAAAATTAGATAAAAACACACATTTTGGTAGAGGGCATTCAAGAAGTATTTATATTTACTGCATAGGCAGATACTCCAGCTAAGATAACTGCTGCAATGAGATGTTTCCAGTATTTAAATCCTGGATCATTATCGTCAGGACCTGTAGGTTTGTAGCAGTCTTCTGCAAAAACTGGAGGGCAATTTGGCGGACAACTGTAACTCCTGTTATCACATAAGGCTCCCTCTAGTTCTTTTCGTGGTGGTATGGTTGGTGTTGGAGACGCGTGTGGTGCAGGTGGTGGAGGTGGCGGTGGAGGTAATGGAGGAACTTTTTTGTATGTTTTTTTGTTGCTGGGCACACATTCTTCTACTTTAGCTGTTGTGCCTGGTGTTCTCGGTTTTTTACTTTTGGAACTATACCTCATACATCCTATACTTATGAGTTCTGAAAAGGATAAACATTCGCATTAATTAACTGCTTACATAAGCGTGCGATCAAGATTAAACATTGCCTTGAAATTATACAAAGAAAATTCAAACCATGGTACAAGACAAATCTTTTATCAATTTCTTATTACAAGAACAAATCCAATCATAGATCCAAGCAGTGTTTATGTAATTTATCGATAAAATTATGAATTCACATCTCAGAATCAATCCTCTACAAGAACTCGACCGAAAGCACGGCAAAACTCTTTCCAAGCGTCAACAAATCCCGTGACATCCCGAACAAAACTAACTTTCACTCTCAAAAACGCAAGTCAAATATCAACCATCCGAATTCGAGGTTATGTCGCCACACACGCGGCTCCGCTTCCCTTCCCGACAACCTTCGCGTCTTTCTCTCGCCTCCCCCGAAGCGAAGCACCCGAGAATCTCGTCGCGCGCTTTCCCGGCCCGCGGTCGTGCCGAGGAAACGCGAGAAACCAGCGGAACATCGCCGACGGCGGAGACCGGCAAGCCGAGTACTTACCGACGCGCTCGAGGGGCTTGGAGAAGTTCTTGGCTTGCGCGTGTCTCGTTATCCTGGACAGCTGGCCGACGGCACGGCCGCAGCTCAGCATTTTCGCTCGGTCGACGGCTGCACCCGCGGAAAAAAAAAACACACGGAACGTCGTCGGCTCCTCTTGTCGCGGTTATGTGCTGTGTACTTAGTGTGTGTGTATATCGAGAGCTTATGCAATATGGTGGTCGGTGGCGCGCGTGCAGCGCTGCACGTCTGGACGAGCCGTCGCGCGGCAGCCGCGATTGATGCTTTTTGGTTTCGACAGCATTGTTTTATCTCTCTGCGGTGTGTAAGTATAATACACGCGAGTGTTATGCGTTGGGCAGGACTTTTTCTGGGCGAGAGTCTCGTCGCGTCGGCCGCTTCGCGGTGCGTCTAATATTGCCCCGTTTTCATCCTGGACGCGGGCGCTTGAGTTGCCCGTCTCTCGGACGCAAGCGAGCTTTCGGGTGTTTACGTAACGAATCGCGGATTTCTTATTTGAGTTCGATTTCGTTTGGAATATGAGAACTTTAAAGTTCTTTGTTTACTATACTTTTTTCTTGGTTATTTCGGGCGTCCGCGTGAAAAACAAAAGAGGGTTTTTCAATTACGCGAGAGAAAAGCGTGTCATAATATTAATTAGCGCTTAAAGTGCAATAATCGGTTGAGCCGGTAATGCGATTCTTTAATTTATGTTTATTTGGCTTTCGCACAATCAAGGAGATCGGGATGGGCTGAGCTATCAAGGCATTAATACAATAAAAAAACACAAAATTCCGGTAAAATTAACCGACTTGCTTCGGCATAAAAACCCCTACGGAACTAGGGGAAAAGCCGGAGCAAGCGGACTGATTTATTGAACACTCTTATAATCACTTACAATTTATCCACAAACACACACTACACACACACCAATTTCTACACATAAATTATAGTCGCAGCGCTGAGTACTTGGTGCAGTTTGCGTGCCGCGACCAGAGTCCGGAGACTCCTGGTATACAGGACGGAAGCGCGCCAAGGTTTACCGCTCTCCGTGCCACGGTGCTCCGACGTCTCGGAAACGGGCACAGCCCTTGCGCCGCGTACGGTTATGGGTATCCGTGGATTATAGATATTAAATACCGCACCTTGGCTGCTCTGAGCGAGGCTTCGCTCAACGGAGACGACTCCCTGAGTGTCTCGTCCGCTGATATGCGGGCACAAGCACCTCTACACTTAACAATATCACCGGCTTCACTTAACAATATCACCGGCTACACTTAACAATATCACCGGCTACACTTAACAATATCACCGGTTACACTTAACAATATCACCGGCTACACTTAACAATATCACCGGCTACACTTAACACTAAAACACACCGACTACACTAAACAGTCGTTTACAATATCGCAGTAACGGGTCACTGCCGCTTGTAGAATTTCGGAGCCTTCTCTGTACGACTGCCAAATTTTAACTAACTACCGCACATACGTTTTCCTATCAGAATACCTTTGGCCTAATTAACACGAGGGATTGGAGGCGTATCTTACCTAAGAGCCGACCAATAGGAAATTGCAATTTCTCCCACTACTGGGCCCTATTTTCCTTCGATAATTCCGGAGCTCACGTCCTACCTCGGCCTAATAACCTAATAACTAAGGGTTTCCCCGCGCTTATGACTCGAATACAACCGCTGCGTCTTGTATTTAATATTGTCATTAAGTGTTTCCCCGCGCGTTAATGACGGTCGGTCTGGCCCCATCCCCAGGTACGCGGCCGTCGTCAGATTCATCGATATCCTAAGCTACACTAAAATAGATATCATGCATATTCCCCACGAACAATTTAATTTCCACTTTACTTACGTGTCATTCGGTATATCTACGCTTTTAGTAGTTTTTCAAGGTAGGGGTGAAAAATTAAAATTAATTGACACTTTTTATTATGATGTATTATTACAAGAAACATCAATAAATATTTATTCTTATAAAATTGATTTTCATAATATTTACATACACGATAGATACTTATGAAACTATATATCCCTTTAAGCTACTGTAAAAACAATGGACCACTTCCCTTACAAAAACACAGTGATTGTAACGAAAATGGTACTTTTCATACCACTGTCTTCAAAAATTTTATTTTAATAATAAATTAGAAAAAAAACACTGCTACTGTAAATGCATTTAAAAATAAGGATACATAACGAAGCAATTACTTTCCCCAAACTATCTAACTTTAAAGAGGAGAACATTATCGAAAATTTCCTTCAGTAAACTCAAACATGTATATTGTATATAAAAGGTTTTATTAATTTAGGCATTTTCAATATGGATTAAAAGTGTTGTACTACTTATTGATTGTGTTGAAAAGAAAAGTTATTGTGGCACTGAACCTCTAGTAGCATTGTGTTCAAAAATCAAATTATTTATGAAGCGTTTTTCTTGTTTGCAGCAGAGCGCATTTAATGGATATGATGAACCCGAATATTATTGCCGTGGTCGCAGTAATCTCAAACATTTTTTTCACCTGCAGTATAGTTTCCAAGTAAACAACGTTTTATTGTGCTCTAATAGACCAAAATTCATTATTAGTTTCTACAAAAACGAAATTTTTTATGAACCTTTTTATATAGCTAAAAACACCATTTTCGTGACAATCAATTATATACATTATTAAATTGGATTATTCTGCTAAGCATGACATTATCTAGAGTCTATTATGGTTTAAGTCTTGAATATGACGTGTTCCATGTTCCATTGTATAACATTAAAATTATATAAAATTGATTAAAATATTGTATATTACAGAAGAAAACAATCTTCAATATTGTTCTCAGACATTATTCTTCATAAAACTATTATACTTCAATATAAATATGTTAATATGTAGAATATATAAATATGTAGAATTTTAAAATTATTTTTAACTAAAAGTCATCGAAAGACGAAAAGAGAAAAATAAATTTTCTCTAGATACAATTGTCGCTGTTGTTATCACTTTGTTCTGTAGGGGATGCATATGTACATACATACAACATACAAATAGAGAGTAGGTGCTTAGAATTTTCTGCATTAAGAATAATATCAGCCACTTCTATTTACACATGTAAGATTGACAAAATGCATTGTTTCTTATTAGATACGAAATTTGTGCAGCGGATAAGAAAACAAAAGAATGAAAATACTTTATCATCGCGTGAAACAGCAGTAAACGCAAATCTACAACAATCATACTTGGTGCATAGAAAATACTAACTTTATTTATGTTAACTAAGCAGACCAAGGACATGACCTGTAACGCGAAATAAACATAAAATTATTGATTTGCAATTCAAATGAATTTTTAAAATCTCTTTTTACCATTACTTACACATATAGTGAACAACAAATGTCGCGATCAACAGATTAAGAGTACTCCCGTACGTGGACGACTTAGAAATGCCTCTAAAGTAATCCGCATCAACTTTGCCCCACTCGGGAATCTCCCGTGTTTTCTTCATCATCCACCAGTAACCCTTTTCTCGCAGCTGTCTCTTTAATTCTTCTCCCACCTCGTCGCGTATGCGTCGATTGTACTCATTTAGCCAAGCTCGCTACAAAAAAATACTTCTTTACTGAAATGTCCCCTTGCTTTACAACACTAATTATACATGGACGACAAGGTTAATGATTCTTACATGCACCGGTGACAGCATTTCGACTTCTATTAATTTCGGCTCGTACGGAACAAGAGCAACGTCGCGGAACTTCAGAAATTGTTGCTTCCACGACGACTGCAAGCAAACAAAAAACCCTTTAATCAACAATATCCTGTTTTTGTTTTTGTCTATTAAGAATGTAATATTCTTTGTTATACCGGTACATCAGCCTTCACCACTTCCAGGACGTTCTCGAGCCGGACCCCAAAGTCTCCCTCCTTGTAGTAACCCGGTTCATTGGACAAGAAATAACCCGGTTTCAGGAGTGCGCTGTTGCAGCCCGCAGGAGCCGAAGTTTTTCCACCCATGTACGCCACGAGTATTGGAGCTAGAGGTGGACAGAAAGTACACGTATATACACAGGACTGCATTGAAATACAAGTCTACATGCAAGGGATCATTAAATTCGACAGCTTGAACTCACACTCGTGGACGGACAAAAAGTGGCCGACGCCGTGGCTCGTCCCGTGCGTGTAGTCGTAGCCCGTGGACCAAAGCGATTTTCGGGCCAGAACGTCCAGCTGATCGGTCCTCACAGTGCTCGGGAAGACGGTGGTCGCGAGCTCGATCTGCCCGATCAGCACTCGCGTGTAGGCCTCTTTCTGCTCCTGAGTCGGTTCGCCAAAGTGCAGGGTGCGCGTCAAGTCCGTTGTTCCATCTGCAGAGAGCCGACGTGCGGTCATCAATTGCCAAGGACGTTATTTATTAATTTTGCAAGATTGAACGAAGGCTCACCTTTGTACTGGCCGCCGGAGTCGATGACGAGCGTCGAGTCTCGGTCGATTCTGATGTTCGTCAAATTCGTCGGCTCGTAGTGCGGTATGGCGCCGTGGGGGCCGTAGCCGACGATCGTGTCGAAGGAGATGCCCTTGCTGTTGTTCTGCTCGTAGCGGAACGAGTTGACGACCCGGACGACCTGCAGCTCGTCCCATCCCGGAGCTTCGAGGTCCATCTGCTCTTCCATGTAGGCGAGAAAGTCGCACATTGCCACCGCGTCCTTCAAGTGCGCGTATCGCATGCCCTCGATTTCCACCTCGTTCTTCTCGGCGCGCATGTCGATAATCGGCGATGGCCGGATCATTCGCTTCTTCAGCGATATCTGGAAATTAGAAGATTTCTGTCACGATGCGCTCCGTCGACCCGTGAAAACGTTTTCTTGTGGCTAATTGTTATCGCTATTACTTCGCCCCCCCCCCCCATAAGCAATATTCTGTTGAAAATAATAAGTACTTTTTGGATATTTTTGGTATGGATACCAGAATCTACGTTTTTTTACATTTAATATACGTACTTTTTGTATACAGAAAGTTGGGATTAGTTTTAATAGTAAAAGGTTTCTCAGATTTTTGATGTATGATATTTATTTTTATCGATACATAAGTCGTATATTAAAATTCTACAGTAATGTTTTCCATTTCACCAAATTACCATATTCTTCCTACACATTGTGTAAATAAACTTCCTGTTGTAAACTTTTATTTATGAAGTGTTTTTTTTTTTCAAAAAATGTAGTAATCATTAAAAGACTTGAGTGAGTGTGATTGCGTTTTTAAAATTAAGTTAATTTGAATATGACAATTTTCTTTCTCAAAAGCATGGATACGCGTAGCATATAGATTTCATGATATTTTATCTAAAAAATGTAACATTAACGTTGTATTGTATGTGACTCGCTATGCACCACAAATGTGTTATTAATTACCAGGAAAAATAAAACACATTACGAACTTATATAATATCATCATTAAACTATTGCACATTATATATTTATTGATAAAATTTAATACACTGGCTGTATTTCTAAAAAAAATTATTACATGACTGGCTTTTTTCGCATTTATTATAATCTGGGTTAAAATTACAGTTTCTCGTCAGCAGCATAAAAAAAGAATCGCGGTAAGGGAAAATTTTAGTTGAATTCAAGCGTAAAGAAGAGCTTATTTTAAGCCTGGCTTTAGGAAAAGTGGTTTTTATCGGTTCGTTAAGTTATGTTGAAGATTTTGGAGCTGTTTGAATTTGTAAAAATATACATGTGACCTAAATAATTGTAATGTAAATAGAGCATTCCCGAGGTATGTTATGGAAAATATAATGTTCCATTTAATAGAGATAAGAAAATGTATGCGTGCGTCATATAAAAAGTGTGGAGAGTACCAAGAATGCAAAGTTCTTTTTTGCTTTTGTAAGCTCGTACGAGTTCAAGGCAAGTTTTATTTAAACAACATATAAATAATAGTTCACTTTTATCAAACTTATGGCTTCGGTATAAATCTGTAATTTGACGAGGAGCTGAGTATCTGGAAATAAATATAATGGCAATCCAACCATATTCGGAGAAAAATCATGGATCTCGTATTTACCCTAAACTCAAAAATGGATAAATTAGATATAAAGAGACTTGAATATTTTCTGTGCATTATTACATTAACGAACCTTTTTGGGTGGACAGTCTTTAGCACCTATAGTTTCAAAAAATTCTTGAATAACAGATTTATTTAATTGGTTTTTACATACGTCGTCATCTAACCTGATTGCAGTTGGAACTTTGTACTGTTCAAAAGCACGTCCGAGCACATATGCGTTTACCTTTAATTAAATTATCATAAAAAAAAGAAACCCAATAGTCCTTTCATATTGAAAAAATCGTATTCTTACAAGTAAATTCGGTGGAAGCTCATGTATAATGTCGACTACAAGTCTCACTGTATTCTCAGAATCAGTATTATAGTTAATAGAAAGTTCGAAGGTTTCTTCGTCGATATAAGTGGTGTTAAAGAAATCTACCATAATGTCTTCAAGTTTCACCGAATGACCATATTCTTCCTATACATGATAAGAAAAAACGTGTAGTGCAAAGACATTCAGAGTTGAGCATCAAATGTAAATTCGAATCTAAACTTACATAACACTTCCCGCTGCGAATATCAAGTGTGTAAAAAAATAAGAAAATCAACAATAAATTACAATGGTATTTAAACATTTTTTGATAAAACTGGCTTTTAATACAAAGAAAATCTATCTCAAAGTTTGAAATGCATACAATGATTGCTGTGGAGTAAATGAAACTTTACTTCTAAAACAAGTATTTTTTTTCACGAAACCATCGATGGCACGCAAAATGTTTGAAGTAAGCAGTAAAAATGTTATTTCATTAACGTCGCATTGTACGTCTTGCGTCGTTCGAATACACGATTCAGAGAGAACATTCAAAGATAGTGTCGTGAATCGGACGCGTTAAAAAAAGTATTGCGTATAGAATCACTCGCTTTTTGCTCGACAGCGAACGAAGCTTTTTGCACGATTTTTTTTTAGAAAGTCAGCATCGGGGATTCGAGACATTAATATCGCCTTCAAGATAAAATTGTGTATTACCGATGGCTTCAATAAATCGCCGTGCTTTTATTTTTCGAACTGCGAACTATTGTTTTTCTGCGGTCTACAAATAATTGTCAAGCGAGATCTGTTCTTAAAATGATAATACACCCAGGATACTCGTTACCAACTCAATTGTGGGACGAGCTCAAGTGTCCGTAATTCTCCTCGCAGACTCTGTACACGACGTGCAATTAGATTCATTGTGCTTTTTCAATTCCGCCATAATTTGCGATACCCCGAAAGAAGCATCAATCACAATCGCACAATCGCTTCCGACACGAACGCCGTATAGGATGTACGAAAACAGTACACCTATTTTTCTTCCCTCCCAGTAGAGAAATCTCGCGGCGACGACGGCGCGCGCGTGGAAAGACCGCATGCAGTATACGACAGCAGAACGAGTAAAATCACTCCCTGGATTACCGGTGCCCGCGCGCGTAACGCGAGCTGCCGATGATTGGACCCGCGCTTCTGAGCATGACCTCGATGATCCTCCGTGGTTCCTGATGCCGCGGGCGCCAAGGCGTCCTACGGCTCCGGGCATCATGAACGCGAGGAGGTGGTAGTCAACCGATCGCTTCTCTCTCTCTCGCTTGCGCTCACCTAGTCTATCCCCACTCGCGATGCAATGTGCAGCAAGTATACGTATAGTGTACAACGCAAAGGCTGCAGCGCCTACGTGTTATATAGAACGCGAGTAGAGCGATGAAAGTACTTTGCGCGCGCGCGCGCTTTGCGACGTGGAGGGAGGGAGAGAGAGAGAGAGAGAAAAGTCGCAGACGCCGACGCCGAAGACGAGGCTAGGCGCATCCAACGTGGGCGTGTCAGCCCGTCACGCGGGGATCAAGCTAAGCTCAACGAGCTCCTTGGGCTCAGGCGAACATGGCGAGGAAGGTATAGCTAAATCTAGGATTATCTCGTCTAAATCGCGCGCGTGCGCGCGCTCGCCCCGCGCGGCGGAGGTGTGCACCGCTGCTCTCTTGCACACCTATATACACGCGCGCGTGTGCGATATCCTGTATGGATTGCACATTTTGCGCTCGCGGTTGGCAAATCCATTTTTCGTCGACGCGTAAGTCAGTGTGGACGAAGCGCAACGCGACGAGAGGCTCGTTATTAACGGAAGACTTACGCATGTCTGAATGAGCTTCGAGGCGCCCGGCGAGAAGACGCAGCGGGACGGCAGCCACACGGACGTCCACAGCTGATTAAAGGTCCTCAGGTCCTTGAATATCTCGGTGTACTCCACCCAGCTGAAAGCAGTATGGGAAAGAGCGAATTTTTTTTGTGTGTCCGCATCGGTAGAGGGTATGTGGAGTCCTTGGCGGGGAGATTTCTTACGTGACGCAGTCGGCGTGGTAGCAGCCGTCCATCTTCAGGTGAATCTCGGTGCTGCGATCCAACTTGTGCTTCGGCGTGTAGAGGCGAATCTGGCCGAATTCGATGATCGCGTAAGCCCTGAGGACGTAAGTCGTCGGCAAATCGTGTCCGCGAATGTTGAACAGCCACGAGATCTCGTCGAGGGCCGTGACGACCAGAGCCGTCACGTTCATGAACAGCATCTCGTCCCTGACGGCTTTGATCTTTTCCTGCCACGGCTTGCCGGAAAACGACAGCTCGAGAGGATAGGCCACGAAGGTGTTGTACTCGGGCCGATCCACTTGCCAGATGGTGTCCACTAGATTGTTCTCCACTGCTATTATTTTGATGCTGGTGTTCGCTGAGAAAAAAAAAAGACGGATGCGAAGATCGGTAAATGTTGCGCGGGCTGCGCACGGCTGGCGTTGAGAGAATTCGAAAGTTTAACGATACTCTTTTGTTAATCGATTGTTTTTGTACAGTTTTTACATTTATTTTTACATAAAGAATTACGACTAACGCAAATTCTCGTGTGACTAATCCAACATTTTTCTAAAAATATAAATAAGTACCTAATTCAGTTTCCCATTGATCCCATATGAATGCTGGAATTAACTTTGGATCGGCACCTATTCGCGCTTTCTTATCTTTGAATTCGTTTTTTAACCACTCTGTTAGAGTAGGTGTCTGTAAAAAGAAAAATTATTCTTAATGAATAAATCTATTTGTAAAAAAATGATTATAATTAATGAATAAATCGATTGTATTAATTTTAATTAACTTTATTATTTCATTAAATTAAGCAATTTTATTTTTATTAGTTCAAAACATTAAAAACATTACAATGATAGTTACTTAAACCATTATTGCTAGGGAGTGATTTTTTTTGTTTCATTTCAATAAAAGGCAGACCACTCAGAAAGCCCATCCTTCCATGCCTTCTGTACAGAGTATAGAAGGTGAACGATCATCGATGACTGGCATTCCGCCAAGGCGGAATCCCGAGTCGTCCTCACGCTCAGGAAGGAGAGCTACGTCTCCTCATCATGGCTGCATCGACTCCTACTTTGGGTAGAGAGTCTGTGAAGATATACTACAGAAATGATCCTGTGAAGTATGATCTTAATATTCAGCTCTCCGCGGCTGCCTCTTATATGTTCAGGTGCGAGATTCGTTTATAGGCGAGACTTTTCAGCAGCCATCTGGCGGACAGTCGCTGAGGCACAGCACACAGTGTGAGTGTGCGCATGTCTGATCACATGTTACGCATGGCGCGAATATTCAAATAAATGAAAATATTTCATAAGAATTTTTACATTATATAAGCATACATTCAAAACGTTTTATTTTTATGGTGTGTATTTTACTTGAATGAATTTATGATATCTTAGAAAATGTATAAATAATACCCTGATAGAAAATAAATAAATTACTTTGAATAAAAAAACGGACAAGTTCTGTATCTGACGAATATTTAGTAAAAATTTCTATCAAGATATTAATTTTTGGAAATACAAAATTTTTATTTCACAAGATTTTGATTCCTTGAATGCTTGTACTTTTTTGTGTTTAATTAGCTTATACTAAAATTAGCTTACTTGTTCTTGCGGATGTTTCATAAGTATCCAATTACAATCTAGCTGGGAGTCGGCTTGAATAAAATACCTGCCGTCTGTCCAAAATACGGCTTTATCTTCGGTTATTAGAGCATCCCCAGCACTTCCAGTAAAGCCAGTAATATACCTCCGCCTTTCATCGCGAGGGTCCACAGTTTCACTCTTATGGAATAAAAAATATAAATTGTACCATTGTTTAAATAATAAGTCCATACGATAATATGCATTTTGCCTAACTAAAGATAAATTTAGATTTACAGTCACGCTTTAATTAATTCATGAATATACGTATATATGTCACGCATGTCATTAATACAGTCACGCATTAAATAATTCATGCACTTAAAGTTGTAATTATTTTCAATTTTAAATGACATTTTACCTGATGCTCATCATCTGAGGTTACTATATACCCATGAAGAGGTGCTGTTTGAAGAGTTGCAATGCGTTTCATTTCACTTCTTATCGATCGTAATCTAATGGTGGTGTTCACTCTATCTGGAGGTTGTTGATTTGGATATTTTTGAGCAGGACAATACTTTCTGGTTGACCCTTTATAGTGAAATGATGGATTTGGAAATTCAATTGCACTGCACTGTCGTGTGACCAAATCTAAAAAACATAAACAATTTTGTATAAATCTTTGTTTCTAGTAAATATATAGTTATTATTATTATTATTATTATTTTATAATAAAATAAAAGAAAAAAATCATAATAAAAATAACAAAAATTCAAAAATGAAATTTGGAGGCGCCGGGTATCGATCCCGGTACCTCTCGCATGCTAAGCGAGCGCTCTACCATCTGAGCTACGCCCCCAGTTTGAGAGCGATTGCAAAGTAGCGATCTCGGATTTGATACCTTCTTACTTTGAGATAGGCTCTGTTTCTCTCAGAAATATGTAAACTTAATCACATACACATGTATAAATAATTATGTAATTAGTTAATAACAAATAGGTTACCCTTTTCTACCAATTAGTTGTCTACTACCTATCATAACAACATTAATAAATACTTTATAGCTAAATAAAAGTTTTTGTTTATAAAATTATGCATATTTTATAAAATGTTTATGTAAATAAACAAGTCGATGCTACGTTGATTTAACAATAATAAGCATATCTAAAATGATATTTACAATGTCGATATTAAAAAAAAGATCATTTAAATAAATAATCCACTATATAAGTACACGTTGTACCAAAGTATATAATCCGAGCGCAAGGTGCATTGTCCGATTAACGAATTCACTAGCAAAAGTCGTCTTCGGAACGTCCCAGAAACGTCCCATGGGAATCCAGAGGGTGTGCTGAGTGGTGCGCATGAATCAGGCGCGTAAGAAGCGTCAGGAGGTTGCCTTCGGCCGCTCCGCTCGTTCGCCGCCATTTTCGAACGCGATGGCGCGGCGTTGCCATGGCGACGCGGCCAGCCCCAAGATAAGAAGCCGAAGCCGAATAAAGCGGAAAGATGAGCGCGCGAGGAAAGTGACGCTGCAGAGTGACGCAGTGTCGCCTTTCATCAATGCAGTTTCTGAGCTTCTGACAATAAATAATAGCGGCCTCGCGTATTTCCGAGAGTAATTCCGTATTAGGCTAGTAGGAGGTGCGCGTAATTCGTAGGCCTATTAACTGCCGATCGGTAAGACAGAATGCGACTAGACGTTTCTGCAAATGACAGAAACGGAGAAACCCCAATAGAATTTATGTCCAGTGCGGGGACTTGATTGTCGAAAATTTTGTTGCTCATGCTGGAGCGTAACGTGTAATTCTTACGCGTTTACGGAATATCGGATTTGCTATTGAAAATGGGACCGACTAAGTTTATATGCTTTAATTAAAAATTAATATTAAATGCGAGAGCGTAAATATTTAATGGATGCTAACATGATTTTAATGATTTTGCTACCGGGAGAGGGGACGATAAGCGACAACTAGAAAAAGGGCTTTCACGTTATAAGACATACATAACACGTAGCTTAGCAAGTGTGAACTCAACTTCCTACAATACATGCTTTCCTATTGGAATTTAGTCACCTTGCGTCTCGCCACTCTTTATTAATTAAAATACCTGCTTGCTTTACTCAGCACCTTGCTTACAAATAAAGCAAAAAGGCTTCAGGAAAGGAATAACCTATATGTATATATGTATAGACATATATACGTGTAGTTAACTGTACAAACTAACTCGCGTATACGTAAGCGAGTATATATGCTTATGGCTTATGTATATTTGCGATTGCTGTTACGGTAAGATCATAACAATGATTTCAATACAGCCACGATATGATACATTATGATTAAGTTAGGATGATAATAACAATTAAATTACTCATTATTTTTAATTACGGTATATATAATTGTACTGAAGTTTTTGGCTTGTTCGATTAGTTATAAAAGAAGTAAGGTTAAGTGAATTAAAATATATTCATACTCCGATAACATTTGTAATCTCCGAACGAGATACTTTTAAACGTTTCTAATTAGTGCAATTATGATTTTTTGCTGCACCTTGAAAGTCTCACTGCACAACATTCAATTTTTGCTAAATACATATGGAAACACGATCTTTAAAAGATTCTATACGATTCGTAAATATTACCTGCTATCACATTTAAAAGCAGACAATGAATTCTAGTAATTTTTTTTCAACTTCTTGGCGTTTTCAAACTTTGTCCGTCGCTTTATTCGTTCTTTTGCTTTGATAACGTTCACTCTAAGCAAAGTATTCGCAGAATCAGAGACGCTATAATGTTGACAAAGGCATACATTATTTTTACACTTGCTATAGTTGCTTATTGCGAAGAAGTACTTTGGGAAATTCCATTAGGCGCGTTAAAAGGATTAAAACTATCAACGGCATATCAAAATAAAACGTTTTATAGTTTTAGAAGTATTCCTTATGTTAAACCTGTTACTGGGATAAAGAAATTTGAGGTGAATTATTTTGCTATCTCTAAAATTATGAAATTCTGTAGTTTAACTGCAACGAGTAATTTGTTATGTTGAAAAGGAATTAATTTAAATAAAATAAATTTATTCAGCCTGCTGAAGCTATAGAGCCATGGCAAGGAGTACTCGACGCTACGAAGCCGACAGTGGAGTGTGTGTATTTTTGCCCAGCACGACGTACATATATCGGAGATGAAGACTGTTTAAAAATGAATATTTATACACCGGTATTAGATACAAATTCTGAAAAAGCGGTATTGTTATGGATCCACGCTGGAGGATTTAACTATTTGTCTGGCGATGATGGAGTTCTTGGACCGGACTTTTTGATTGAAAAGGATATTATTGTAGTTTCATTTAATTACCGTCTTGGGCCTATGGGTAATCAAGCTCTGTTATGCATTTTTAAAAATAATTTCATTTTTAAATGAACGATAAATAGTAATGAATATAACATGTGCTATATTTTCCAGGATTTTTGAATACCAGGGATGTCAACGCTCCTGGAAATATGGGATTAAAAGATCAAGTTATGGCTTTGAAATGGGTTAAAAAATACATTAAATATTTTGGTGGCGATCCGCAAAAAGTAACACTTAATGGAATGAATGCTGGAGCCGCCTCTATTCAATTACATATGCTATCTCCAATGTCTAAAGGTAAAAATTACAATTAAAAATTTTAATTTAATAAAGAATTCGTTTTCTTAGCACGTTCCAGCATAAAGTGCATACTTTGTCCCTGTAAAACTGAAAAATCGTTAAGCGACAGGCGCAGGCCGTAAACGCCACACTTTTTTCCAGTTCAATGGGAATAATTACGAACGTATAACCTGTGGTGTGTTAACAAATTATATATTTTGCACTCGAAAACAAAGTGGGCTATGACTTCCCTGCATGTAATAGTCGCTGGTTAATTTATGTCCTAAGAAAATATTTAATAAATAATTATTGCAGGATTGTTCCGTGGAGGTATAGAACAAAGTGGAACATCTCTTAATCCTTGGGTCATCCAATATAAGCCGAGAGAAATCGCATTTCAATTAGGCGAAGTCTTAGGTGTCAAGACCTCAGACTCTAAAGAACTTATTGATAAACTAAAGATGTTTACAGCAAGAGAGTTGATGATTGCAGCTGAAGAAGTTTCAAAGCCACTTGTATGTTGTTGTTTATATAAAGTAACTTAAATATAATAAGAATAATATAACCCACATAGGTTATTCCAGATAGTTTAAATTTTAATACTGTTAAGGAGAATATTCGGGTAACAGCTTCAACTAAAACATCAAGAATTTATTTTTTTTTTATCCAAAATAAGTGAACATAGTTTTTGACGCACGCGCAGCATTTAAACCAATTCCATAATATTTTAGTTAGCTACCTTAAATGGGCTTGTAATTTTGTAAGTCAAAATCTTTGTCTATTTCTATGCATATGGAGTATATTTATATAAACTGCTTACTATGTTTCTCCTAATTTTAAATTAAAAATAAAGTCCTTGAAGTTTTAGTTTGATTTGCCAGGCCTGAATGTCTGACACTCTCTTTATAAATTGTACATTAACTTTTAGAATTTTATGAGTGGAAACATCCATGCATTTTTACCATCTGTAGAAGTGAATGTAGGGCAAGAAATATTTTTACCAGCTGATCCATGGACTTTGATTAGAGAGGGAAATATTGTTGACGTACCGCTTATAGCTGGAATGAATTTAGAAGAAGAAGCCACCATGGCAGCGAGTATGATATTCACATCACTTTGAGAATCTTTGATTACTAATTAAATTACTTTATTATAATTTGAAAAACATTATGTTTATCTAGGGTATATCAAAGATGCTAATATGATGAACGATCATTTCGAATACTTCATTCCTGTCGATTTAAACGTAACTGAGGAAGAACGAAAAGCATATGGTGAAATGATTAGAAATTTTTATTTTGATGGAGAGGCACTAACAGTAGAAAGACTTGACGAATTTACAAATGTAATTATAATAATATGTATTTTATTTTCGATGTAAAACTTGATAAGAACGAATTAATTTTATTGTTATAGTTGTTGACCGATATAACGTTTACGTATGGAGTTCATTTTTCTACAAAACTCATTAGCAAAGTAAATAAATCACCTGTTTATAAGTACTTGCTTACACATTATTCACCAGTTGGTCCATTAAAAAATATGTATAGCTCAGATACAGGTAAAAACTCGCATGTATACAAAATCTAATTCTTATAATAATAAACTAAAATTTAGTATGATATTCGTTGAAAATGTTTCATAGGAGTGGCTCATGGAGATGAAATAAAATATATTTTTTATTCTGAAATATTTAAGAATTTGCCACCACCTAATTCTGTGCAAGAAAAAATTATGCATATGTTTACAACTATGTGGACTAATTTTGTTAAAACAGGGTAAAGTTTAACTTTACTTCTTTACGAAATCAAGTGCTATTTATAAAGATAATAACAAGTTTTGTCTTTCTAGAAATCCCACAATGTACAAGGATGAATATGTGACTATTGATTGGCTTCCAATTGGTACGGAAGATAATTATATTGAAATAGACGAGGAGCTGGCAATGAAAAACGGCTTTTATACAAATAGAATGCATTTGTGGGCCCAGTTTTGTAAAAATATTCTTGAAAAATTTACTAACGATTTTTAAAATGAATTATACATAAACAAATAATGTACATATTCTCAAATATAATAAAACTAGAATTTTTGTTAATAAATTTGTTGTATTGATTTACTATATAAATGAAAATAAAATGTGTCTACGATTCTGCGCGTATGCATTTATCGGTTGCATTCGTATATGCTAGTTTCTCACAAAAAAAATTGTTACATACACAATATACATATGCATACAGCGGTTTCAAAACACAGGACGTCAATGTTTTCATATTCCATTGTTCCTGCATACATTATATCGTAATTTTGGTGAATTATCTTATTCAAAAACTGATTTCAACTAGCCTTGCAGAACAATATCTTGGCTTTCAAATTCGATAAAATTGCACAAAACTAAAAATTGGTTAGGCATTTTCATAGGATTCGCTGACGTGCAATTACGATAATTCAGTTATGAAACATATTTACTGTCGCGGAAAATGCTCTTAAACTGTTATGCCAGCGAATTATAACTCATGACCTAGGTTAGTTAAAGTAGCTAGCCTGAGCTATTTTCTCATTGCAAAAATGGTACGACTATACCTTTATAGAAATAAAGAAAAATATACTAACTTTTTATAAAATAGTTGCAATCTTATTTTTAAGAAAAGACGATCGATTTCAATAATTTGTAAAATATATTTTTAATAATTTCGAAAGTTGTATTGGCTTACTTTTAAAATATGAGCACATTTAGTCTTAGAAAAATGCTATAATATTAATATAATATTTTTGTCGTTAGTTAGCATCGAAATTAATTACTGTCATAACAAAATTGAATTTATACTTTAGTAAAACGTGATGTGTATAAATTTGCACATATAAAAGGTAATGAAAATGAATATTTTGAAGAAATAAAATGTCACAGCTCAATGTCCTTCTCCTAAACAAAAATTCGATTTGCAGTACACTGCAACAAATTATGCTACAAACGCACTATGTGCTTATATTCTTTCTGGCATCAATTATTACTAATAATTATGGAATCAACAGACATTAAGCATAAGCTATCTTTTATGCCAAGATGACTCGCAGAATATTTCACTGCGAATAATTAATAATTTCATTTATACGATCGTAAAATTAATATTTTAGTGATATTCATAATATTTTTATTAAGATTTATTGTATAGCGATATTCAGCATAATATTTGTTTAACCCTAAGAAAAATCATGAATGTAATGAACACTCAACGACAATATAAACTAATCCATATAATGTAAGCTTTGTTATCAATATTTATTGAAATCTAAAAATATGCTTCAAAGATTTTCCAGGTTCAAACACTTCAAACCTTGTGAGATCAAAATGTTTTGCGAAGGTTACATGGATTGATGACATGTATGAGACCGCTATCACGTAAGACTCTGCAACAGGGTGATTTGGCTTTTTCCGACTCGGAAAACTGCGCATCAGCATATAAAGGCCGGCAATGCTCGAAAATACGGTACATTGCAAACGTACAATGCGCGCGTTAAAGTTGCTCGTATGCTTCCTCATTTTGGGGATAGCATATGCCGATGAAGAGTTCAAAGTTGACATTCCTCTTGGTTCACTTGTTGGTTTGAAAACGTCTACTGTCTTAAGTGGAAAACCTTACTATAGTTTCAAAGGCATTCCATATGCCAAACCACCAATTGGATTTCACAAATTCGAGGTGAATTAAAAGCAATCAGTTTTTTCTAATTTATTAGCACCATCGAATCATTATCTTTGAGTGTATTGTTAATTTACTTTTTCGATAAAAGTTATATTTGTTCAATAAATTTCAATAAATATTTTTTTTCGATTACAATTAATTGTTCTAATAATCTATTATTAATTAAAATTCAAATTATTTAAAATGCAATCTTTAATATTTTTAAATTATATGAAATATGTAGCTTATCAAAAATGATTGTCACGAAGTAAAATAATATTAAGATATTAAAGATTCTTATACAACGCGTGTTTTATTGTAAATAACGATTTAATTCAATTCTTTTAAGCCTGCAATCCAAGCAGATCCATGGATTGGGGAACTTAATGCAACTCATCACCGACAAACATGTATCTTTTTCTGCATGTTACGAAGTCAAATAATGGGAGACGAAGATTGTCTTTATTTAAACGTGTATACTCCTGGTGTTGATAAAGAAAGAAGAGCTGTTATTGTATCCTTTCATGGAGGCGGTTTTAATGGTGGCTCTGGAGACGATGACGCTTTCGGACCTGATTTTCTTATAGAACAGGATGTTATTGTAGTTACATTAAATTCGAGGCTTGGGGCTGCTGGTAGGTTTACCTTTTAAATGCATATTTATATAAGTGAAGAAACATTTTATATTCTAAGTATCATGTACCTTACTTAAACAACGTGACTTTATAATAAATGTTACCAAATTGTTCAAACCTTCTATTTAAAGCAATCGTAAACATTTTTTAAACATTTTTGAATAGGTAATTTGGTTTAATTTTCAGTTTTTTTTAAATCTAAATTACCTATTAAAAAATGTTTAAAAAATGTTTACGATTCACACGAAAACAAGTTTAAAAAAAATGAAAATTAAATCAAATTAGCTATTCAAAAATGTTTAAAAAATGTTTACGATTGCTTTAATTTGGTTTAATTTTCAGGTTTTAAAAAAACTGAAAATTAAACCAAATTACCTATTGAAAGAGAAAAGTAAATTTATTTTTATTTAGGCTATTTGAGTACTGGAGATGAAAACGCACCAGGTAATATTGGATTAAAGGATCAAGTTATGGCCTTGAACTGGGTAAGAGAAAATATATATTACTTTGGAGGATGCAGAGACAGAATAACTATTGTTGGCTCAAGTTCTGGGGCAGCCTCAGTACAATTCCATATGCTTTCACCCATGTCACGCGGTAAGTTTTAGTATAACAAAAACTTGTTTTGTATAAATTAAGAATGCGTACAATGCAATAGTAGTTAAATACTAATTCGATAATTTATATATTAATTATATATTTTAATTGTAGTATTTAATTTATTATATTTGTTTTATTAAAGGATTATTTAAGGGAGCTATCATGGAATCAGGATCGGTGCTAAATCCTTGGGCTTTGGAATATGATCCAAGAGAGATGGCATTCAAATTAGGCGAAGCTTTAGGAATAAAAACAAATTGCTCAAAAGAATTAGTGAGCAAACTTAAAGAATTCTCTGTTTACGACATTGTTATGGCCACTGGAGAAGTTACGAAAATAGTGGTAAAATGCTTTTTTGAATTGTTTTTAAAATTTTAGTTGTTGTGACAGTATACTTTTTCATATAATAAAAATAATTGAATTATAAAAATATTAATTTTTATTGTATTTAAAGAATCATATGAATGGACACATGGGTGCATTCGCACCAGTTGTAGAACCTGATGCTGGTCAAGAAATATTTTTAACTAACGACCCATGGACTTTGATAAAATCTGATGATATTGCTGATGTTCCAGTAATGATTGGATTAACTTTGGATGAAGCTGCATTTATGGCCCCAAGTAAATAATTTTGTAATAGCCTATCAATTTAATACATACTTATTTAATTTTTTTAAATTATCAATAAAATATTTACTTTATAGTGTTTCTACCAAATGCTGAAATGATGGATCAGCACTTCGACTTTTTTTTACCAGATGACTTAAATGCTACTGACACTAAGAGAAAGGAATACAGTGATATGATTAGGCAATTTTATTTAGATGGAAAACCACTTACATCTGATGCAAAAGAACAATTCACAAAGGCATGTGCAGAAATATAACTTTAAATATTTAAATTTAAAAAATAATGATTTAAAAATATTGAGTTGTAACTTTATATTGATGTTTAATTTCAGATGATTTCTGACATTTTCTTTGCTGCGGGGACACTAATGTCCTCTAGGATTATGAGCTCAAGGGATAAATCACCAGTTTATCAATATTTATTTTCGTATTATGCTCCATATGGAATTATGAAGAATATATTTAAAATGGAAGAAGGTACAAAATAAGAATAAACAAAACAAGTTTAATAATATATTAACTTATGTTTTGAAATAAAGTACAATAAATTAAATTTTATTTCATTAAATTTTAGGTGTTGCTCATGGTGATGAACTAGGATATTTGTTTTATTCAAACGCTTTTAAAAATAAGCCAGAACCAGGATCACAAGCAGAAAAAATGACTAGAACAATGACAAAAATGTGGGCCAATTTCGCAAAAGATGGGTAAGTATTTTTGTCTGAGTTTGACAATTCTATTAGACCTTTAAATTTGAATATAATTGGAATATTTGCGTATTATTTAAATATTTCAGTAATCCAACGCCAAACTTAGACGATGATATTACAGTATCTTGGTTACCCGCTGGTCAGGATGACAATTATTTGGAAATTAATACTCCTTTAAAAATGGATAAAGGACTCTTCAAAGACAGAATGAATATATGGGTTCAAATTTACAATGACATTTTAGGAGATTATGCAAAGCTATTTAAATAAGATGTTCTTTTATATTGAATTTAGCTGTAAATTAAAAAAAAAACAAAAAAATTGATATTCGTTTGTGTAACTAACAAAAATTGTACTACAATCTTTCACCTCTTTGTAAATAAGCTCCTCAAGATTTATTTTGAACTATATTGGATCTGTAATTTTTATATCTTGCATTTAAAGTTATATTTAAAGTTTGCTTTTAACTATGTATTAAATTTAGAAATCAACGATATCTCTAAAATCTCTATAAAATATGTCTATATATCATTATATTGTTGAAGCATTGAAAAAAAGGCATGATAAACAGTTTTGGCTGTTTCTATAACGTATATGCAGATTCTTTGCCTGCGACAATAAATAATTTTTAAAAATTGTACATTACAATGTCTCATTATAACAGAATAGAATGAAGCAGCAACACGTTCGTTTTATTTTCTATTTAATTCTTTTATATCTTATTTATAAATTACTTAATCGTATCTTTTCAAATTTAACTATTAATTTTCAAAAATATAATATATAAGTATAAGTAGTGTTTCTTTTTGTCAACGTTAGAAAAGGTGACATTACTCTTTTGCAGCAGAAAACTTTATGGTAAAATCATGAATGCTTCGGTGAATTCTTTTTAAGAAAGCGAAAGAATGTTGAGATGATCGAAATGCCGCAGCTGGACCAGGTTTCGAGATGATCTTTAGCATCTCTATACTAGGAGCGCATGATGTGTGAGATGTTAACATTCTCATCTCTAATAAAGAGCTGTATGGACCAGTTCCTCCGCAAAAAGGCAGAGCAGAATCTGGTATTATTTTAGAGAGTACAAAGACGATTAAACATTTCGTTGCATTTAATTCATGTAACAATTAGTTCAATAGTTAATTTAATAATTATTTTACCTTACATTCAACATTTTAGATTGCTTTGAAGGTTTCGAATATTATTACTGCGTTTTTTTAATATTGCAGCAAGTTAATATACAATTAAACAATTTATAGAATACATTTGAATTAGAAAATCAAATGTAATACCGACGATAATCATTATAATTTTAAGATTTTTGAATTTGATGATGATGTGAACATAATTTTAGTTTGCAAAGACTCAACTCTATATAGTATGAAAAAGATAAAAGATTGAAGTTGCGAGGGGTGAAGCGAGGAATTCTGGATCAGCAAGACATGGACTGAAGTTGGTATAAAAAAGTACATTGGAATGCAGTTGTCCTTTGCCAGAAAAAACTAAATAAAGACAAGATAGCTCTGAAAAAGGGATCTTGATGTGGGGTAGTTTGAGACTATTCGCAGTAGGAAAACATATATCGAAGTATATTTGTATAAAAGAGATAAATTAAGTTTTTATTAATAATAATAATAATAAAACTTTTCTTAATATTGCATTGACATTTCTTAAAGGATGTCTGATATTCATATATTTTATAAACCACTTAACATAAATTTCGAAATTGTAAAATGATTCTGCTACAGTCAATTAAGATAGAACATATTATCGTAATTGGAAAAAATTATTAGTTTATTCTATATGAATTGAGCAAAAGTTTTTAAAATATTGGTTTATTGAAAATTTAAAATCGTCGGGTGAGTGTTGGCAACCAGGGCGAAACATCCGGAAAACAAGAATTCAAGAGGGTAGCCAGGTGTCAAGCACCTTGCGTAGGCTATGATCGGCAGATTTTTTCTAAAATTGTGTATTTTACCCAATTTTTAATAATGTTTCATGACACATCAATTTTTATCATCATCTCATTCTACATACCATTCGTATACATTAAAATAATAATATGTATATCTTTACTCTTTAGTGATATGATTACGTTTTGCTTATGACGATTCAGTATTTTAAGATAAGCTGTATTTTTTTGTAGAAAATTACAATCTTGTTGATCTCAGAAAAAAATACTAAGTTTCATTGTTATGAAAGCTAATTTAAATATACAAAATGAAGCTGCAATCTAAATTAAAATTTCCTCTACGTACTGTTGCAGTCGAACAGTTCAGTTATGCATGTTCAAAACTTTTCGAGTATACATCTTAAAGCTGACAATTATATTTAAATTTTAAAACCAGAGTTTATCAGGTCCACCATACGTGCCGGTACATGCGCCTTGCGCCTCTCCGCCACATATATTGCAAATCGATATCGTTTGGATAGCGATGGGAAGGTAAATACAAACTCTCTCTCTCTCTCTCTCTCTCTCTCTCTCTCTCTCTCTCTCTCTCTGTACACGAATGCGCGCGCAGCGAGGGGTGGTCCCTTTTTGCGGAAAAAAGAGCGACGAAGGGCCGCAACATTTAGCCAAGTGCGACACAACAGCATCATCGGCCGTGCATGTGCGCGCGCGCTGTCTCTGTCTCTCTTTCTCTCTCGCTAAAAAACACAAGCTCGTCGTCAGTAGGGGATGGATTTCTATATGCGAGGGGCGTCATCCCCCTACCCCTAAGCGGATTGCTCTCGCATCGCTTGGTACCCGATACCGCCTCGCAGACTATGCGAGCCTGTCCGTAGTGAGACGCACGCCTGCTTAAGTGGCTCGAGGTGACTGGTAGGAAAGGCCGGTGGCCTGTCTCCAGGCGCCTCCCCCCGAAAAGTCGCGCCCGGAAAAAGGAGGCCGCTGCGTTTTTCGCGGCTTCTTCCGAGGGGCAAAGCGTCGCGGATGCCCGCCACTGTCCCAGGAACGCATGGCCTCGAGGAGGTGGCTTCGGCGCGTCGGGTTGAGAAGCGCCACGACTGCCAGGCCAACCCCCTTTTCATCCCCCCCGAACGTAACCCCACCCTTACCCCCCCCCTTGATTCATTCATTCAACCACCCCGTCAGTGACCCACTCTGTGGTTTCACTTTCGGTGGATACATGTATGCTCAGCTATATATCACTGGCCTTCTGTCTCTATCACGTGTGTACAGGCGAGACTGTTTGTGTGCGCGCGGATCGGGCTTCTGTATAGGGAATATGCGATATATCGCTTTAGCGTATTGCCGCGGATGCTCGCAAGCTTTGATGTTTTATTAATTCTTTTAACGTGCTCCTGCTCTATTGCACGCTTCTGCATAGGCATGCGTTCTAGTCAGCGGAGGTAAGAATTTATAATTATAAGATCTGTCCAATAACAATGCTTAATTTAAAATATTAATAATTGCTTTAAATCATTTCACGTCATAAAAATTATACGAAAATAGAACTTATTTTATATTTATAAAATTAATTTAAGACTTTTCATGGACTCATTACATTCATATGCACCACAGATTGTGATAAAGAATGTTTATAAACATATAAATTGAAATTGTTTTTAAATCTGGACAAAGACAAAACTAGTATAGATTAATATACTAAATTTATTAAATAAAATATTTTACAAAATGTTTATTTTAATGGATTTTGACATACTTAGAAATCCAATCGAGATATTTATAAACGGCGGTGAAAACAGCAACTTTACCACTACGATCACATTTGGCGGGCATGGAAGAAATGGCGACGAGCTTGCCATCTACGATAGCAGGATCACCAGCGTCTCCAAAACAAATACTGGCTGTGCTGCTACCAGCACAAATAATTTTACCTGTTATTGAATCCGAAGAATAAGGTTGTACACATCCTGACACAGAATCGCTCGGTAAATGTACTGTCTTTAGTCGATTTGTTTGTCCTTTCGATTCCTATTAGATTATTACATTATTAGCCATATCAACATTTCAGAAACACATATAAAAAAATAATAATTTCTTATATCCATTATTTTTAATACGTAATTTTTATATACCTTATTTTCAAATCCATATCCAGAAACAATCAAGCTTTGTCCTGGAGTAAATTTAAAGTTAGATTTTGCCAAGGGAATCGGCTTTTGAACATCACTGAATTTAATTGGCTTCGTCAGCTATAAAATGTAAACGTATGGCAATGAATTTCAAGCTTTTCTTGTGATAGTCCTATCGTTTAATTGGTTTGTAAAATACCTGAATCAGACCAATGTCGTTACTTCTAACTTTTTTGAAGCGATCATATTGAGGATGCGCAATGAGTCTTTTAACGCTGTGCTCTTCTCCATCGGTGATTGTGTTTGTAGCACCGGTTCGTACCTTCAGCTCATCAGGAACCAATAAACTAAACGTATTTTATCATTATTATTAGTATTAATATTAGTATATTATCCGCAGTAGTAGCAACCATTTTAACTTCATACTACAAATTTTATGGATTATTTTTTTTTTAATTCTTGGTTTTATGTTTAAATGCAGTTCTGTAAGATGCATCGTTATTACACTACTTATCAAAAATAAAATGATGATTTATTATTAAGGTACCTTATACAACGTGCTGCAGTAAGAATCCATTCTTCATTGAGAATAGTAGCACCACAAACATGTAGTCCATCTGAAGTTTCCTCTGACAACGGATATGTCATCAATGAAGCCTAAGAATAAATTAGATATTGCGGTTATTTGGTAAAAACTTGAACTAGTTTCTATCAGGATTTTCGTATAATTTATAATAGAAGACTATTGTTGTGATTTGTAAAATCCTCCATACAGAAATAATATAAAAACAAAATTGTTTTTTTACTTATTATTAATGCATGGATTAAAAATATATAGTATCGAAAATTATCCTATTTTTAAGAGTATAAAAGATAATAATAAAAAGATATAGTTTCATACCTGATAAGAAAACTCTTTAATAGCCACTATCTTTTTATCAGTGTTTTTAATGTCCTTCGCCAAAGCTTAAAATGAGAAAAGAATTGAATAAATGTTCATTTATTTAATATTATAAAACCAGTGTACATTTGATTTAGAATACTTACAACCCTGGATATACGCTAAGTATATGAAGAAAAGGCTAGTAACTTTCATCGTGAACACCATGATTCAATTTTTTTGAAAAAAGGCTCCAATATTACTACTTATTCTTCAAACTAGAAATGCAATCTTTGGTAGGACCCACAATCTACGAAACTCACTTGTCGTGCTTTGAATGCGGTATAGTCCAACTCGACCTATTTATACACCTGATCGCTGCCTTGGAAGCGCACCTTTTAATCTCTTCCGGTCGATATCGATGCGACTTAATGGGACACGCCATTAGCTGCCAGTGCATCACCCATTTGGGAATTTTCCAGACTTTCCACATGAATTTACTGCGATTAATAATATTCCTTTTACTTCCTCTTGGTTAGTGACGAATGATGATCAACCTTTAGTGATGTGAAGAACTATATACTGTTACGGGGGAGGGTGGATGGTGTGAAGATGCGTCTAGGTGAGGGTGCGTATTCGCGCCGATCGCGGTTCAAGCCCGTGATCGTGGAGAAGGGTGTCCGAATACATAAAGCAACGCGAGATATTTTTGGTGAGAACAATAGTTACGATTATTTACTGAGTCAAACAGAGATTTGTGTAATTGTGTGAAAATGTCGCGATATTTGTTGCTCGTTCGCAAAAAAAGTGTGAGTCCCGTTGCGCATCACCACCCCGAAGTCGTCTTGATAGTGCGACGGGGTACGTGGTCTGCCCTAGAACTTGTCGCGGGTAGCGAGCCTCGGACAGGCCGCCTCAGACTGGCCGCAATTAACTGCGCTGCTGCGTTTATATGTCCTTGGTGCTTGTGACGTGTGTCGCGTTGGTGATAAGAGCGGTCATCAACCGCCTGTCGCTGACCAGACTGCGATGCGCTTCTGTGCATCGTGTGAGACCCATTTATCGATTGAATTCTTAAGGGTCGTATTGCTCAGCGTACGCGAGCTAGCGTACGTAACAATACATATTATACTATTATTGGTTAGTGCATGGATTCGATGGATATGTACAAATCCACCAAATATAGGAAACAACTCTTTCTAAAAATTGCAAAAATTTTTGTTGAAGGCACACCTACCAGATCTGTTTTTTCTCATTTCTTAGGTAATTCTGAAAGATAAAAAACTTGCGTAACTGGCCAATAAAAAGGTATACTTTTTTCCGGAGTAAAAAAGTCTTAAAATTCATTAAAGAATGCTCTCAAAGTTTTTCAGATTATTGTTAAGGACGTTTTTCGAAATTTCGATTTTTTTGGATTTTCGAAAAATCAAAAATTGTATCGGATCAATCTAAAAAATTTGAGAGTATTCTTTGATGAATTTTAAAATATCTTTGTTTTAATGAATTTTTTTTAGAGGTCCATAGTTTTCGAGAAAAAAATCTATGAATTATTTTTTTTGTTAAATTGCTGTTCTGCTCCGGAAAAAATATATACCCTACGATCGGACATATACGCGAGTTTTTTCTCTTTCAGAATGACCTAAGGAACGAGAAAAAACAGGTCTAGTAGGTGTATCTTAAAAAACAATTTTGCAATTTTTGGAGAGAGTTTTATCTGACATTTCCTGGATATATATGTCTTGTTACGTTGATTATACATGAATTACATAACTAGGTTAATATCATATTTTTATGGGCGAGGTCCATTGTGCGCGCTCAAGTTAGGAAAGTGTATATATACACGAAAACGTAATCAAGCACAGGACGGATTTGGAATATGCCATAAAACAAATATATTTATAAAGAATGTTTTATTTGTCTATGCGAACACAGTAAATTCCAATAGAAGTAATAGTGGTAAATCTGCTATCCAGGACTCCAAGATCATCCAAGTTAACATTATACAGAACAAATTTTTATCATTAGTGCAATGCAGATAATTCTATCTGTGATTAGATCCAGGGAACGATATTCATGATGTTTTTTCTTCATTTGTGAGAATGCAGTCATTAGTTAGCATCATTAATTTTTTTTCAAAAACAATTGTTGCTTTTGACAATAAAACAAGGTTAAACAAAATAGATGAAGTGTATACAAATAGAATATGAAAATGAATAAATAATAAATGACAATAGTACATAACATAACGGAAATATGAATAAAATTAGTGCAAATAGATTACGATAGTAGCGACAGCCTTGACAAATTTCAAGGACAAATTAAACGGTCAGGACCTGATACTGCTAAAATATTTTATAAGATTGACTAGAGCATAACTCTAATTTTTATCATGCTTTGTTCTGTAAGTAAACTTCACGGATGAAAGTGATCAAGATTGTATCGGTGACAATAGGTGTAAGAATTTCTTATGTCTATGGTCGTGAAATTTGAATATTCTTTTTGATCGTCAAACTTTTCAGCTATTTTTTTTTTGGGTCACGCAATATGTTTGAGTAAAGATCGCACCGTATATGTTTGTCTGTTTTAACATAAAAATATAATAATATCCACAATTTTACAATGAAAAAAAAACTAAAATACGGAATGAATTAGATTTACATTTTGAAAAAATAAAATAAAGTTCATAAAAAATTTAATATTGACAGGCTGGAATGAAACATAGACTTCAGACTTTACATATCAGTTTAATAAAAGTCTTTTTCTCCGATTCGGTTCAAAAAGACCTCCTCTCTTTATGCACACAGATTTTTTCTGCTATTATATTAGGTTATGCATGAGCAAAGATCGAATCATATGGTCGAAGTGAACGTATGACGTCTTGTGACACTTGTATTCATCCTTTTTTTCACTTTCCACATAAAAATATAATATTTTCAAACTTCATTTTTGAATATAAAGGAAAACGCGGAATCGGAATCAGATTATAGATCTTTAGCCATATAAAAATTTGACGTAGTTAAAAGAAGATGTCTAATGTCTATAGCTCTCGACCAGCTTCGATGCATGCGCATAACACGAGCCAGTCACAAAGTCTTCAGATGCTTCAAAACATCCGGTTATGTCTTTCAAACTGCATGCATCCAAAATATAAAATATTTTAAATTTCACCATTGGAAGGTTATTAAATCATGGAATAAATGGTTAGGTATAATTTGATCCATTGGTTACCCTAAGTTGGAAGCTACAGTCACGAAACGTACCTTGCAATTCTGAACTAAGCTACTCAAAGCAGGCATCCACAGATATATCAAAATAATATATGAAAAACTCAAAATATAAGCACGATTATTTGTTAGAGTCCAAAATCGTATTACTCAAGTTCTCTCCCTTCAAAGCTTTTCCGCCCAGAATCAACGAAGAAAAGCTCTAGTCAGTGTGCAACCTCAAGAGGAAAGAGTCGATGGCGCATATCGAGAGAAGTACGTCACCCACAACAGCTTTCGAGAGATCCTGTGCAATTATGTCAAAAACTATGAAAGTAGGAGCATTTATTTTCAGGGAATAACACACGTATACCTATTTTAGCTATATGGGAAATACCCGAAATGTATATTGTATCTATTGATCTAATGTATTTATATTCATATCGTATTATATTGACGAGGCAAGGTACAATAACTTGCCATTTTGTAATATGCTATAGGACCCCAAACAAATTCAAATAAATAAAAATATTAATAAATAATAAGTTTTAGGTAATGCTCGCAATTAAGTTTTTATAATTTATTAATTCTTTTGTCGTGCCCCTGGTCTATTGCACGAGTCTGCGTAGGCGCATCTACTCTAGTCGCGGGAGGTAAGATTTAATAATTGCAAGTTCTGTTTTATCCAATAATAATGTTTAATTAAAAATATTAATACATTTTTTTAATTATTTCAAGACATAAAACTTATACCAAAGTAGAACTTGCATTATATTTATAAAAATAATTTTACGGGAGTTCGGAACCATTACACGCATTTAAATTGCATTAAATAAATAATAAACGCATTAAATAAAATATTTTACAAAATGTTTATTTTAATCGATTTTGACATACTTAGAAATCCAATCAAGATATTCATAAACGGCGGTGAAAATCGCAGGTTTAGTACTGCTATCACAATTGACTGCCAAGGAAGCAATAGCGACGAGCTTACCATCTATGATACCTGGATCACCAGAATCTCCAAAGCAAACACTATCTGTGCTGTTACCAGCACAAATCATGTTACTTGTTATTGCATCCGAAGAATAAGCATCTTGACACTCTGATAAAGAATCGATCGGTAAATTTACAGCCTTCAATCTGTATGCTTTTCCTTTCATATCCTATTATATTATTACATTATTAGCCATATCGACATTTCAGAGACATATTAAGAAATAATAATTTCTTATATCCATTATTTTTAATACGTAATTTTTTTATACCTTATTTTCAAATCCATATCCTGTAACAGTCAAGCTTTGTCCTGGAGCGGGTTTATCAGTAGGTTTTGCCAAGGGGATCGGCTTCTGAATATCACTAAATGTCATTGGATTTTCCAGCTGTAAAAACGTAAATGTACGGGAATTAATTTCAATTCTTTTCTTTGATAGTACTAGTTTTTAATTTTTTTTCTATAATACCTGAATAAGAGCAATGTCGTTACTTTTAAGCTGTGCATAAGGATTAAAATCAGGGTGTATAATGAATCTTTTAACGTTGTGCTCTTCTCCTTCGATATATGTGTTTGTAGCACCCGTTCGAACTTTCAGTTCTTCAGTAATCAATAAGCTACAAGTATTTCATCATTATTGTTAGTACTAATATTATTGTCATAGTAGTAGTAGTAGTAGTATTAGTAGCAGCGAAAGCTATTTTAATTTTTTCCACCAAGCTCCGTTCCTTAGAGGTACCTCTACCGATTTAGTCAATTTTTTTTTAATTCTTTGTTTTATTATTAGTGAAATTAAAAAGTAATCTACTCAGCCTGAATATTTACATATATAACAAATAAAAACTACTATAAGTATGTGTATATATATATATATATATATACATTATACAGCTCAATGGAAACCGATTGACTGGCTAGCTTGTAAAGCCGTGGTAAAAGAATTAAAATATCTAAAATATGAAGTCTAAAAGAGTGTGTTTTAATAACTCAGTAATAAAATATATATTATTTCAAATGCTTTTACTAAGTACTTTAAAATAGAAAAAAAAACTTATTTTTAATTGATGCAATTTAAAAATTTCTATAGCGTTAACAAAATTTGTTATTAATAACGTTTAATGACTTACTCCATTACTTATGAAAAGCAAAAAATTAATTTAATTTAATTATTCCGGTACCTTATGCAATGTGCTGCAGTAATAAGATATTCTTCGCTGACAATACTAGCCCCACAACTATGTTGTCCATCTAAATCTTCTTCTGACAAAGGATATGACATCAAACAAGCCTAATCATAACGTAATTTTTATTTCAAAGATTCAACGTAATTTTACAGAAATAATATAAAAAAATTGTTTTTTTTTTCTTATTGTTAAGGTATGACTCAAAAATAAAGTATCTACAATTATTCTCTTTTTTTAAGAGCACAAAATTATAAAAGATAATAATAAAAAGATATATTCTCATACCTGATGAGGAAAATCTCCAATAGTTACAGTATCTCCTCCAGCGATCCTGAGTACCTTCGCCAAAGCTTAAAATGGATAAAGTTTCCATGTATTTCATATTATAATAACATTGTATATTTTACAAGATATAGAATATACTCACAACTCTGGACATATGCTAAGTATATGAAAAAAAGGCAAGTAACTTTCATTATGAATACCATGACCCAATTTTTATGAAAAATTAAATCTGTAAGAATTATAATTCACAAGATTTATTATTACATTTCAAAATTAAAATAAAAACTTTTTCTGCATATTTTATGCTTAAACATACGTAATACATTTAATTTTACCACTTATTCTTCAAATTAATAACGCAATCTTTGGGAGCACCCACAATCTGCGAAACTCGCTTGTAGTGTACTGAATGTGGTAGTCCAGCATGAACATATTTATACACCTTATTACTGTCTTGGCGGCGCACCTTTTAATCTCGAAGTCGTAACAGTGTAAATAGTGGTGTAGAGATGTTTTTTTATTTAATTTTATAATTTTCATTTTGATTTATACCATGTATTATCCAGTATATTATAATGAGGTTATAATAGCTGCTTCCGATTATAATGGGCCTTGGGATGGTTTTTCAAAAAATTTTTGTATGTGTTACTGTATAAGTCATAAAAAAATTATTTAAGGGATATTAAAAAAGGAGAAAATTTAAAAGCGACACAAGTTAAACAGGTTTTATATAGCAGTTTGATACATAAAATATTGTACAATTTTGCTTGATAGTTTCCATGGAATATCTCTACAATGATATGCATTACCTACACAATCATATAAAATCTTATCGACTTCTTTATAAAGCAGTTATATAAAATTTTTATAAATGTTTTTGACTTTTAGGAGACAGTAATTTCTTATGTTACTCTTACTTTCTCTAATAAGACAAAATTTAAAGTTTTGGATTCTAAAGTTTTCAGTTCAAAGATTCTTTGAGTACGAAAAATTATATTATGTATATTACTAATGCATATCATGTTAATATTTTACGAAATTTTAATGTATTCAATGTACAATTTTTCCGACTTTTACGTGAAATACGATTTTAAACTTCACGAACAAGACATATGTTAAAATAAATGGAGGTTACCCTGTCGGAAAATTGAGGATGTATTAGGCAGAATCTGTCAAACTTTCTGCTCCGTGGGCAGAATATGTAACAGATCCTGCGCAGAAATAGCAGCTGTGAGGCGATGGTTTTCGCCACAGAATTTGCGCAAATTCTGCTGAATCCATTAATTTGAGGGTTTATAACCTCAAATGAATCAGCAGATAAATAATGATATAATTTTAATAATAAATTAAAAAATTAGGTTAGATAGTAATGAGTATAATAATATTAACAATTAAAAAAAATTATTTATTACATTTCTTTAAGTAAACAAACATTTACTTCGTGTCTTCTAGGCCTATAGTTCTATATGTATAGAATAATATATATATCTATATTCTTATACTCTATACACGGAATATATTTTATACATAATCGCGCCGCGAAAAAGGTATTAATTAAATAATAATTAAATAATAATTAAATAACGTTAATTATATAAACGTTGTAATAATATATAGAATGTATAAACTCCTATTATTTTATTTGGGAATGGAGGTTATGGGGAATAAATTACAACTGCGCGATTATGCCAAGTATCATAATAAAAAAATAATCTCAGAAGATATGGTAATAAAGCATAAATAAAATTACAATTAAGTAAAAAAATTATGTTTAACAAAAAAGTAAGTAAATTATGGGGCAAAAGGTTATAATTGTTCAAACAAAAAAGCGATCTCGCTGATATTGTAGATGTGTTCAGAGGGTAACATTATGTTTCATTGAATTGACTTTAAAGAATTAGAGTTTTTAATACAGTAAGTATAAATAAATGCTTAATGGATAAAATGGTAATTTTATAACAAAATGTTCAAAATGTTGATAATAATTACCATTTTATGTATACACCATTTTAAAACAGTAGCATCACACAATATCAAAAATGATACAGAATACCGTCTCAATTATGTTTATTTACATTTCAAGACTTTTTTTGGTTAAGTCGTTATGTAATAACTAAAAATAATGCTCAAAAAAAGTAATCTACGTTTATATAATTATTTACTTTTAAAAAATATTAAAAAGGCTTTCATATTTTAGAAATCATTTTTTTTTAACTCCGAAACGTTTTATTCAAGTATGTACGTTTGTAACAATTAAAAAAATATTCACTTATAGTAGAAAATAGACTAACTCGGATGGCCTATTGGCCAACGGCATTGCCAATCGCATTGGTCATCAGATACAATTGCGGTTAGTCCTTCATTCGCCAATTACTGCTGAATGTATGGAGAATTTTTTTTTCTTTCATATTGTTAAATGTTTTATATTGTTAAATGTTTATAAACAGCTAATAATATATCATTTTTATAATGATTTAAATGGGAGAAATAGATCCAATGCTGTCATAGTTAAGAAAACGATGAATTAATGTTCATTATAAGTAAGGTTAAGATTATCTATCACGGCTCAAATAGTATATCTATACATTAGCTACGTGCTGTCTCGCTTGATTACAGAAGCATGCGCAGTAAGAATCCGAGTTTGGAGTCTTGGCATTATGTTAGTATTCAGTAACCTAACCTTAAAATTTAATACAATGTATATGCGGTTTAAACATTAATTTAGATTGTAGAATCTACATAATTTTATGCATAATATAAGTTTATCAATTTTAAAATTTGTATGCACAATGTATTAAAGCTGCAATTAGTACTTTTTATTATTATTCTGTTATTTAAAATTTTCACCATCCATTGTCCATTGACGCGTGAAAAAGTATGACAAATTAGATGGGCTCGTTGGCGAATAGATATTGAAATCGTTGGCCAATACATAAAAATTTAGGGAACCATTGGGGAATGGTTGCTGAATTTTTCTACCAGAGGTAGTCTGAGAGAAACAAAAGTATATTGTTGTTATTTTGGGCATGAATCCAATGGATACATACGTCTTGTTACATTCATTATATATGAGGTAAATCACTGGGGATTTATATCATATTTTTATAGGCGAGATAATTTGTGCGCTATTGTATTAAGAAAGTGTGCGTGCATAAAAGAATGTAATCGAACACAGGACGGATTGTGAATATTTGATAAAACCAATATATTCATTAAGGATTTTTTATTTGTATAGGTAAAAATAGTTTTATTCAATTTTTGACATTTTCGGAAATCCATTCAAGGTACTTATAAACAAAAGTAACATCTTTAAATTCAAGGGCAGATTAAATGTGCATAATCGTACGATATTGTATAACAGTACAGCAAGATCAGCGCACTCTAATTGTTATAATGCTTGGTATCTATCAGTTCTATTCTATTGTTGGTTTTTGAACAGTTTTGTATTTAATTGGTTTATCAACGTTCAGACATGAAAGTATCGAAATAAATATTATTATCATTATTATTATCATCATTATTATTATTACTATTGTAGAATATATTTTTTCGATTGATAAACCAAGAAATATAGCCGAAGAAGTAACAGTATCAAATGCTTCTGTCAACGTTTAAAGGCGAAGAAAGTGTAGTTAATATTGCTTAAGCAAAGTACATCAAACCTTTTAATATTTTATAAGATATAAAATACTCATAAGCCTGAATATACGCTAAGTACATCAAATAGAGATAAGCTGCTTTCAAGATTATACAATAAAATTGTATTATTCTCAATAATTTTCAAAGAATTATGATATTAGATTGTTTTTTACTTTCAAGAGTTATTCAACATTGTGAATTTTTAGCTTATTTTTGTACTTTAGAGTACATTTTGATACCAGTGCGGAAGATGATTAATTAGCTTAGCTCTTATTACACGAGTGAAGCGAGGGAAAAAACTCACACGTGATAAAAATCTTCTTACGCATCACTATTAAACCGTATCATTTGCCACGAAAGCCTAAAAAAATTATATCAAAATTGCACTTATGTTAGAGTGGAACAAAACAGATCTTTACGCTTTGAACGCATAAAGTAATCTTGAAATTGTAAGAAGAAAACAATTATGCATCTCTTCGAGTAAACGTATTTATTGACAGCCAACGTTTCGAGCTAACTAGAGCTCCTCATTAGGGCTAAAACGCCAAAAATCACTTTAAAATTTCTCAAAATTTACAATAATTATACAACAAAAATAAATAACTAAATTAACGCTGTGCGTTGCTTAAATGTAATAAGTTTATCGGACGTAATTTTTAAGGTATTAATTTAGTTATTTATTTTTGTTGTATAATTATTGTAAATTTTGAGAAATTTTAAAGTGATTTTTGGCGTTCTAACCCTGATGAGGAGCTCTAGTTAACTCGAAATGTTGGCTGTCAATAAATACGTTTGCTCGAAGAGATGCATAATTGTTTTCTCCTTACACCTTAAACAACATTCGAGCGATAGAAGCATTTATTACAATTAATCTTGAAATTACCAGTACAATTGAAGAAACAAACTTATTCTTTACTTTAAAACATGTAACACACAACCTTTTCCCTCATATGCTGTTTTTACAATAGAACCATTTTTTATACAAATTTATGACTTTAAAGTCATTGTACGATAGCGGGACCCAATGCCGTACTTTACGGTCTAGGTATACAAATTTGCTATTAGAGTCGCATTAATATGTACAGTTTACTTGTTTTTTCGTTAGTACAATCAGCAACCAGCATTTTATGGAGTATTAAAATTGATAAATACTAGAACAAGGTCAGTGCGTTTCGCGCACTCTAATCTTTTTATCATGCTTTATTCTTAATCTAATAACATTCAAAACTACCCCTAAACTTGTCAGATGAAAATAGCCGAGACTCAATCGGTAGTCATAGGTATAAGAAGTTCTTATAGCTATATGGTCGTGATTTTTAAGTATTCTCCTGATCGCGAATCTTTTTTACTTTTTTTTAGATTACGCATGAGCAAACATTGAATCATTTGGTTTTATCAAATTTAATATACATTATACAAATATAATATCATATTTAATTTAGCAATGAATCTTTATTAAACTCAAATGCGGAATTACAATTATATATGTTGGAATACAAATTTTACGTTGCAAGTGAATATCTATAACTATCGACAGTCTCGATGCATGCGCACAACATGAGCCAACTACAGATCATTTTCAGTGACTTCACCTTGGACTTCACAACATTTAGTCATGCCTTTTTTTTAAACCATGGAGACTATTTATATTTTTAGATAAATATATTCTTTAATGTTCTATCACATTTTATTTTAAATGTCAATAAAAAACTAATACAGGTTATATAAACATTTAATTTTTCACATATTTGTCAATCCAATCGCGGTATTTATTAATATTAATGAAAACCGCTGGTAAATTATGATTATCACAGTCGATTCCAGTTAAAATAATAGCGGCGAGTCTACCGTTAACAACACCGGGACCACCTGCATCGCCATTGCAATAACTGTTTGTGACTTTACCGGCGCAAATTATCTTGTCTGTTATTGGATCCGAGGGATACGCTTTTTTACATGTGTCTGCAGGATCGATCTTTAAGTCTGTGGCCTTCAGTTGATCTTTGTCATTCTCCTCCTTCTATAATAATTATTATTACATTATAGATATAAGTTTAATTAGAAACAAAATGATAATTTATGCATACCGGTTCTTCTTCCTTGCCGTATCCAGAAATAGTCAAGACTCCTCCAAGTGAACGTGATGTCTCCAAAGAGATCGATTTTTGAACTTTATTAAATTTGATTGGTTGAACAAGCTATAAGACAAATTTTTTGAAATAAATTTTATAAGTTTTCTTTTCGATAATTACACAGGCCTACAAAATCAGACCGATTTTTAAGGTTATCGATTTACTGAATTCAAATCTAATAGCAGAATTGCAAAAAAATCTTTTTTAACATATTTGAGGTTATATAGCAACGTCAATTATTTTTTTATCAAAAAGCCGTACATAGAATCAGAAAATACAAGTCTGTTGAGTTTGCCCATATATTTTTTTTTCGCTGTAATATCGCATTTTGAAATATTCAAATTTATAAATTCTACACTATTCGAAAAACCACTTAACCCATTCACGCCTAAAAGGACCGACTTCAACACCAAAGTTTGAGCTATCACAATCTAATGAATTTGTACGAGAAAAATTAGGGAACCACAGTTTTTTATGTATAGAGACTGTTCTTTTCAATAGTGGGGACTAAAATTTTCCAAAATTTAATTTTATCATGTAAAAATCGAAAATAATAAAGAAAAATGCAGTTTTTTGAAATCTTTTTTTAAATCGATTTTTCGACCACTTTAAATTTTTTTATACACTAAAGAATGGTTCCAAAAGTGACCTTGAGATAAGAATTGAATAAATCCTTGGTCGCTTATGCCCGAACAAATTTTTTTCTACATGAAAGTGCGGCCTATGTGAACATTTATTTATTTTATGTACACAGATTTTTTTCTCGAAAACTATGAACTTTTTTAAAAATTTCGTTAGAACAAAAATGTTTTAAAATTCATCAAAGAATGCTCTCAAATTTTTTTCAGATAGATCCGGCACGATTTTTTATTTTTCGAAAAGTTAAAATATTGAAATTTCGAAAGACGTCCTTTAAAAATCTGAAAAATTTGAGGTCATTCTTTGTTGAATTCTAAGAGATTTTCGTTTTTATGAAATTTTTATTTAAATCCATAGTTTTCGAGAAAAAAATCTGTGTACATAAAACCAAAAAATGTTCACATAGGCCGCCATTCTATGTAAAAAAATTTTTTGGGCACAACCGACCACGGACTTTTTCAATTTAGACCTCGAGGTCACTTTTGGAAGTAATGCCGAAAAATCAATTTAAAAAAAATTTTTTTAAATTTCAGTTTTTTTATTATTTTCCATTTCTGCATAACAAAATTGAATTCTGGAAAATTTTGGTCCCCACCATTGAAAAGAGCAGCCTTTAATACATCAATAACTGTGATTCCTGTATTTTCCCCATACAAATTCATTTGATGGTGATGGCTCATACTTTAGTGTTGAAATTGGTCCTTTCAGACGTTAATGGGTTAAGTGGTTTTTCTACTAGTGTAGAATTTATAAATTTGAAAATTTCAAAATGCGATATCTCGGCAAAAAAGATATTTGGGCAAGCTCAACGGCATTTTAAAGAAAAAGACTTGTACTTTCTAATACTATGTAAAGTTTTTTGATAAAGAAATAATTGGCGTTGCTACATAACCTCAAATATGTAAAAAAAATTGAATTTTTTGAACTTTTAGGTTAGGATATCTCAAAACCCTGACGTGGTGGAGCAATTCTGCGCTCAGATTTAAATTTAGCGCATCAAAAACCTTGAGAAAAGTATGGTCCAATTTCTGGACAAATTTCTTGTAGACCTGTGTTATTTACACCTTTTTATTTCATTTTAGATTACCTGAATAAGACCGATATCATCACTAATAATCTGATCATGTGGTTCATAACCAGGGTGTATTATGGTTGTCTTAATCTCATGATCTTCTCCATCGTTATATCTTTTTGTAGCACCTGTTCGAACTTTCAATCCGCGAAAAGTAGTTCCTCTAAAAATAATAATCATGTTATACAATCCTCAATAAATAATGTTTTAATCATAGGTAAGAGTCATATAATGAATATAATAGATAAAAATCTCAAAAAATAAAAAGAATGTTTTAATTTTAGAGTGAAGTTTGGATTTAGTTATTAATAATGTTCATACTCTAAACAATGTCCAGCAGTAACAACCCATTCGGCACTGAGAATAGTAGCGCCGCAAATCACTTCTTCAATCGTTTTTTCTCCGTCATCCGACGTAACGTTTAGCATTAAGCTTGCCTAAAAATAAAGACGTTTATGTAAGTGTTATCAAAAAGCATTACATAATGCATGCTTAACTATCTAAACGTTTTTATGATTTTGAAAACATGATAGTAGTACTGCGCTGGTTTGTTTTACGTCACTTCTGTACAAACATGTTCAAAATACAACTACACGAACAGAACCTACACAATTTTTTACGGGGACAGATTACCCCTGACTATAAACAATTAAATTATTTAAAAATATTTTTCTGACGAGTGATAGATACTATAGATATATGGTATTACTTTCAAGTTTACTAAATCCATTTTGAACTTTTAATAGCACATCAATGTGTATATTGTGTATCATAAGCGTACTGTGGTAATGTATTTGTCGAATTTTTTAAATAAACTCATTATTCTTAAAAATTGCTTAAAAAGTTTATCATTTATAAATAAACTTAGGAATTTGGATTTTAATGGTTGGAATAACATTATTTAGCTAAAAATGTAGCAAAAATGGTTTGCTAAGCTGAACTTCGCAGAAAAAGTCTAATTATTCAAATCAAAATTTCTTCATTCATGGCAGACAGTGAGCTATTTCAACATTCGCAAAAAAATGAGTCCATTTGGTTCGTATGTACGGTGTGTATGTTTGTTTGGAGTACGTTTACTAAACGTGTCAATGAATATCCAAATAATTTAGGAGTCATAAATCAAAATTTACTTTATAGTATACTGTATTCGCTTATTTCGTGTAAAAATATTCATTCAGAAAATTGATCATTTTCGAACCACAATGAAATATTTTTTGTAATTATTCGACATTATCATAAATTAAGTAATTATGTAGTACATAAATTATATAATTCCTGTGTTGGTGCTAGTTTCATAAAACAATAATTTCAATAATGGGAGTATACACAATCAGCGATTTTAATTATGTTTTACATTAGGTGCACATAAATTACGTTTAATGATAATATCAAGCCACTATGACTTAGACTATTAACAGTATATTACGTATCTGATTAATTTGCTCATGAAAAGGCCGTTATTCATGTTACAAAAATTCTGGCCTCTTAAACAATTCACGTTTCAGTTAATAAGCGTTTCCTACTTAAAACCAATATAAAGTAGACTAATTATGAATTTATAAAAATTGATTTCTTATTCATATTTTATAAAATTAAGTATACAATTAAGTATACATGAAAGTATACTTAAGTTTTATCTCTTATATTCTCTAAATATATCGAAACAATTAATAGTATATTTTAAATATTGTGAATATTCAATGTAAAGAAGCAGCTAGATTTATTTTTTATGGACATCCTTTTATGAGAAATTTTAGAATAAGTAAATTTTTAATTATCGAATGAATTAATTAACATACTTGATAAGGTAACTCTTCAATGGACATGGGTCTCCAAACAGCAAGTGCATTAGTCAAAGCTTAAAATAGGTGATATAAAAAGTGAATATTGATTTGATTAACAATTATGAAAAATTGTTTAAATTTAGTAAAATATATAAAATACTTACAATTCTGGAGACACGTTAAACTGAACAAAAGTAGATATGTGACTTTCATGATGGATACGATGAAATTTACTGAGTGATACTGATTTTTCTTGAAAAACGCGCATCAAGTTTATTGATTACGATATTGACATTAAATCTGACAATCCGCCTGTGAGTGTATTTATACTATAGCCGTCACAAGGCCTTAACAATGTAAATACAAGCGGCTAAAAAACATTGATTTTCCTCACAAAAGTTCCTTCTTTATTTACCATGAAGTTGTTGTGGATATTTATTCTTAATAGTCATGTCTAACTTTTAATGGGGTCGTTGCTATATTACTAGGATTAGATAAAGATATTTTGAAATCGATTGTAGATATATTGAATATGAGTCACTTTCAAGTAAGCAGCTGTTAAAAACAAGTGTGTGTTGAGAATTGTTAACCAATACAGTCCTTTTGGTCTTGTTACTCATACTTTATTGAAATGCGCGTTTAAAATTTTTGATTTGTCATTGCAAGCAATTAATCGATAAGCCAATTATGCATATGTTATAAAAGCTCATTATTATACACGCTGTAAACAGCAGGTGATAAATGTTTCCTCATTTGGTTACTTACATGAAAGAATACATCAGGCTCATCAGAATATCGAAAAATAATATACACATATTTCAATTAATCTGTGATATGAATTGTAATATGAGAATAAGTATATATTTATTATTGTATTTAGGTCTATATCATGAATTCAGAGGATATTTCAGCTTGATATATGTTTGTTGATGTGTCTGGATTTTGTAAAGTTCAAAATGTATGAAATTTTTATGCTTTCTTCGTAATCAAACGTATGTATACTGCAATGTCAGAAATCTATACTAAGAATATACGTGAGTTTGCGAAAATAATTCTCTATAGCGTAGTGAAAAATATGAGTAATCGCAGACAAATACATTTACAATCCTTACTAAATCCTTGACTTGATCTATTATTATAAAAGCAAAAATGTTACACACTAAAATCCACTGTCAAATTTACAATTTATATTCCGAATTCTAGGACACAAGTAGGAATCGTGATAAATGAAATATCTATTGTTCTCACATTTAACAGTAAAAGCTTATCTCGGTAAAAATAATTTCGGAAATGCCAAAGCCGCTGCAGATAAGTGCTCCGTCGAGACTGCCAAGAACTATAGACATCCGCTTTCAACAACATCAAATTTTTATGTCTAATCTAATTTTATTTAAATATAATTATAATTCCACGTTTTAGTTTGATGAATTTTATTTTCCATTGTAAAATTATTAGAAGTTTTATATTTTTGTATATTAAGCGATAAAAAAGACTTTCAGGAGTTATAAATAGATACTTTTATATTAAATTGCTTTGGAAAATTTTTGCGGACGCTTGAGTGTTTTTTGTTGCTGTATTATACATGAGTACGTATATAGTACATAACTGGAATCGCTGTCGATAAAATGGTGTAATAATTTGTGAGTTACGATTTTTCCAGAATTTATGTAAGTTTCAATTCAGCTCAAATAACTCCTAGCTCCCACACTGACAGAATTTTTAGACAACTGTTGCCTTTGACACGGCGCATGCTGTACAAAACCGATGCGCTATACGATTTTATAGAGCTACTGTCCAAAATTTGTATGGCAACCTACACTAGCGCCGCTATTGTCACGAAATGCTTGTTCGCACGTTCTTTCGTTATGTTTACAATTATTTGGAGTAGCAGATGCCCTTCGTTTTTGTTATAGTAGAGCTGCTGTAAAAATTCATAGTACAGTTACTGCACTTGTTATGTACAGCGACTGTCTTAAAATTGTTTCAGCGCAGTTCAGTCCAAAAAGCTCCTGATTCGGAGTCCAGTCGAAGAAGATAAAATTTAGATAACGTTTATTTATGTAAAAATTCAAAGAAAAACATATTTTTGCTGAATTCATTAAGATGCAAGTTAGGATGTACACTTAATCCTGTTTTTCTCCATCCACTAGTGGCTAAAACCATAATTTTCCCAAACATGAGTTTCAGCATAAATAAATACTGGAGTTTTCAAAATGTACTTACATTGAGAATAGCAAATTTTCAAATTTAATTACTTTTTTTATGTTCTATATAAGCAACGTCCAGCTGTAACAAGCCATTACTAGTCGATAATAGGATCATCGTACGATCTACGGCATACGTTGGTTAAAAATAAATACTCAACTGTCATGATGGATGCAATGAAATTTCAATAACAATAATGTCTCTTTAAAATAGGTACTAATCTTCGTGTCCGCAGCTGAGTGCACATTATTTCCGTGTATTCTTCAATAATTGTTTACATAGGTTTTATTATAAAATAATCAACATAATATAATAATCGTTAAATAATGTTTTTTATAGCAGCTGTAATTTCAGGAAAAGATAAAAATTGAGGAAACAGTTTTTTATTTTGAAAAACGTATGATATAAGAAGAACTTATTATACATTTTTAAAAATATGATAAAGTGAATGATTACTATCTGCGCATATTTTACTTATCACAGATTTAGCGCGTGACTTTAAGGACAAAGAAAAATATTACCATTTATGTATTGTTAGCGGTATTCAAATTGAATGCGGAAGTCCAGATGTGGGCTTATTTCTATACGCCTAAAGTCTGTCTTGCACGCGCGCTTCTAATCCCAAGGTCTTAACAATGCAAACAGAGTAACAGCAAGTCTTACATTTTCTCGAAAAAGTTGGATTTTCATTTAGAAAGAATAAAATTTCAGCTAGCCGTACTTGTACGTATAATATTTCGTTTTTACCTATTTTCAATCGTCTGCCGCTTACGTTTCGTATAACCGATTAGAAAGTCAGACGGAATTTTGAATGTTTTTAAACATACTTTTTTGTGATTATTTTTTTTTATTTAATAATTATTATGTACCATGATGTGGCGCAGGCCAATTATGTATTAGCTTCTTGTTAGCGCTATTTGTTACAAGCATAAATCAGCTCTTTTTTCTTACGCTGTCTCGCGGCGCGAAATTCGAATTTTCAGTTGACTTCGGCATCCTTTCACGATGAGGCCAGCTTTGCAGTAAAAAAGAAAGTATAACCTTAATAACGAAATTCGTCCCCCGTATACAACTAAAAATATCGATAAAGTAGAATTTCAGAGCTCGTCGAAATGTAATTTTCATCGGGCCGACAAATCTAAATTTACAGCGAAGAGCGCGCGCGCGCGCGGAAACAAGGTTTTCGGGTCGTCGCCGCAACAACATACAAACTAAGCCGAACGGCCGTCGCAACAGCGGCGAGCTGTAAAACGCCCTGAAGCTTCCTGGGCTCCTCGTTAATCACACTGCACGTACGACCGCCCACGCAACTGCAACAGTTTCTCAGCTACTGCGCAGCTGCCAAATAACCGGAGGAAGAGCAGACGAGTCGCCGCCACCGCGGAAAGTACACCGGAAATGGAGCAGGAGTCCATGTCACCCCGGAGCTATTCGCCACCCCTCCGTGTCGGCTCCAACCCCTTTTCTCTGCCGCGTATACGTGTATACACATTGTCAGCATACGTATATACAGACGTCGCGCTCCACAGTGTATAGTTCTATATACACGATGTAGGAATCGAGCGAGTCGCTGCGGAGGGTTGACAAAAAAAAGTCCGCCGACAAATTGAACCCCCTGATTTTGGACTTGGCTGCTTTGTATTTATTGGAAAACAAGGGCGGTACGGTAACAGGCGAGCATGATGACTCGGCTGGTGGCCGCAACCCCTCGCTCGCGTGTGTGTGTACGAGAGAGAAAATGAGAAGGGTGACTCCCCCTCTGCGTGACCCACCGGTGCGCGCACTTTGACTTGACGCAGAGTGACACGCGTATACGGCGTATAGGGTGTCCGTATGCCGCTTGATCGCCGGACTATTGTGCGCAGAGGAGCGATATAAGCTGCAGTGTATTATACGCTTCCGATCCTTCCGATGAGGTGTGTGTGTGTGTAACGTATTGTGTGCCCAGCTGCGGGCTACGGTTTCACCGTCTGATGCGCCTCTCAACTTTCCACGGAAGCACGTCAGCTGGTGGCTTTTTGGGATACCTCCTTACGTGTGGTCACGATTTTACTGGGTGTTCAGGTACTTTTGCCGAACGTAATTACTTGTACTACTTAGATTTTCAGGTGATTTAGTATACTGGCGATAGGGCCTGGCCTTTAGGGTAGTTCTATTGTCAAGCCTAAAAGATTCAACATTTATTCTAAAAAAAATTGAAGTATACGAAAGTTATAAGAAACGTTTAAAAGTCGGTAAGATTTGGCCTAAATGTAAAGTTGCATCAGAAAAACAATCAATGATAAACAACGAAGGCGTGTCCATAAACGCGCTCATTACCAACAAAATTCAGGCGCCAATCTACCCAACACCCGCACACGGTCACGACGTGCCGCAAAGCGCAGAGTGTCTAAAGATATCAAAAGGTGTACCTGCATCTCCCTCTCGTTTTTCACAAGTATAAGGCGACTCGATCGGTAACGTTATCGACAAAACTGCGAGAGTCCTCTCTCCCCGCGTTTGCGCTCATCAAATCATCGCCGAGATTAATAAGAAAGGAGGTGGCGGACTCTCGTTTGAATAATATTAGAGCAGTATCAACATCACAGGTGTTCCTCTCCTCTTTGTCCAGAATTCCGAGACTCCGCCGTATACGTACACCGACTCCACGGTTACGTATGAAGAGGTATTTCCACTTGTACGGGTATACACACACACGTATACGGCTATAACCAAATAAGCTGCGTACACTGCGCTGGCGTCGTTAATCAAGCAACAAGAAAGCGCAGAGACGCTGCCGCTCGAGAAACGCACGCGACCAACTTCCGCGCTGCGAAGTAATGGGTTAGAACAGGCGAGCGTGTGCGATACCAGGCTACCAGAAGAGATCGGGCGCTACTGCCGTCTTTTAAATCGTTCCCGCAAGCGCGCGCTTTTCCAATTCAATTTCAAATTTTCGAACGCGCGAGGCGGCGTGCGCGCGTAACACATCGGAATTTCGGAGTCAGGAAGTTCTCGGCTGCGTATTTCGTAAACACGCGGGCATGAACTTTGGTCTGCGAGTCCGCTGGCTTTGCAGCGAGGAAAGGTGGCTTCGAATGCTAAAATTTTTAATGGACACTTGGACTTCTATACAATTACAGGCAGTTGAATAAACTTGGAAAAATTCGATGCCTCGAAAGTGATCGTGTATGCGCGCGCTGCACTCGTGTGAAACTTTCTCCTGCGGGAGTTTTGTTTATTTGTAACAAATGTTGGATGCAGCGCGTGTAAAATCTTGAAAACGGTTTTTCATTCGCTTGACCTGAAAATAGACGTTTATGAGATTGCTTTGCGTGATTCATGGGATCGTATACACGATAAAATGTAGTGGTACAATTATATACATTTAAAGCGCTTATTTTAGGTTAAGATTATTATAGTAGGTTTATTAGTTTTTAAGTTATGTGCGGAATTTTTTGCTCGGACTCGTGCGAACTAAAAATAAACAGAATGTTTGCTCTAATGATGATTTACAGATAGTTGTACCGGCAATTTCTTATTGATGAATTGGCTGTTTTTACTGAAATGCAGTACTGTAATATATTGACTTTCCAAATTTAAGAAGTGAAAAATTCAATCGATTGGTCACTGACACAACTTTTACTTTTGAAATAGTAAAATTATTATTCCGAAAAATACAACTTCAAAGTTTTCCCAAATCCATTCAAAATTCACTGTTTAAAATAGTGATCTTATCAAATTACAAGATTATCTTAAAAGAACTATACTGTTAGGTTTAATACTTACAAAATTAAACATGGAATCGAGAAACTCATTACTTTAAAATGGTTAGTCTTGAAAATGAGCGAGTCACGCTTTTCATGACAGCTTTTATGCGTTTAAAACGCGTGTCTTTGTTAAATTATGCTGTATCACATTAAACCACTTAGTATTCAGACTATATGCAAACTTTCATTGCCGAAAATTCTTTAAAGAATTATGACTTTCACGAATACACTGCCAAGTCACTGTTATTGGAGTCCACATACATAGTTATGATTATAAAATAATATTCTAAATCACCTTATCTTATCTCTTTTTAATTCATATAAGTATATCGAAGTAAATTACGTATTATATTACACTTTATAAAAAATGAATATTTCATTATTTATAGGTTGCGAATATTTTGCATAACGTCGAATTTAAGGTTAAAATGTCGAAACTGCACACAGACAAATATTAGAAGAAGCATTTTATTTACCATTTTCCAATATAAGCTTCCACATAAAATGCCAATTTCGAAGTAACATTTTCAACGTATACTAAAATTCCGTTAAAGTTAAAGTTTACGTTGCAAATGTCCATTTAATTTCTAAAATAATCAATCACCGAGCGGACATCAACCGATCGCATTTATTCCCCTTTTTCCATATTTAATCTTGCCAATCGCTATGCAAATACAGTCAAGAAAATCATTTGCTACTAAAATTCTTTATAAATACTTCCAAGTACACGCTCTGCAGTCCGCATATATTTTCCCTGCGGCGCTCGGTTGCGCGCGCTGCACTTTCAAACCGCTTCTTCTTCTCCTCTTTTTTTGTTTCCATCCTCTCGCAAACGCGCTTTTTTTCTCCCCTCCTCTATACTCGGGCTATACTTTTACGACTCCGCGGAGCAGCAAAACTCCGCAGTCTCGCAGAAAACTGAAGTTTCTTGCGTATAAACTCACCCGGCGACCGCAGACTCCGAGAAGCTCTGCCACTGACACGCGCCCGAGAGAGAGAGAAAAAGCAAAGCCATAAACTCGGCAGCGCATAGCTCTCGAGACCGCGAAATCTCCGACCGCCGAGCAAGTATATATACGTATATCTCTCGATCCGCGGCGCGCAAAACGACGCCGACGACGACGACGACGGCAAAGAAGACGTTCTCAGCAGCGCTCAAAGGGACGTCAATGAGTTTGCCGTGAGCCAGGGGAGCAGAAAAAGCGCGGGGCCACTCGCCGCAACTCTCTCTCCGCATCTCGGCTATGTATCTTGACTTTGCCGCACTCGCGGTAGTATATAGGCGGAGACTCTCGGGCCTAGAATGCACTCGCGACCTGCTGCGCTACATGCTCACCTGATACCTCTCGCGACATGTTGTATTAAAAAAAAACTAAGTCTAATAGGAATAAAGCGATTCCCGCCGGAGGAGGCGCTCGGCCGCGTCGGTTTTCTCTCGCGGCGCGCCGTTCGCGGCGGGATGCAAACGCGAGTTTCCGATCCGCGCGGGGGAGAAGCTTTGGGTTTTGTCCGCGCGCGCTCTTATCGAAAATTCGACGGAGCCCTATGTGCGCAGCTGGCGCCGAAACGACAAATCACGCGGGCGCTTCTACGCAGTTTTTGGCGAGCTGCAGGGCCTCGTAAAAGCAAAATCCAACGGAGCTTTCGCGCACGAGGCCTCCCTCTGCAGCTGCACCGAGAGCCGAGGCGACTCCGGGGCGAAACGAGCGTATAGCGGGCGTAATCGGCCTCGGGTAGGTGGGACAATAACCATTTTTTGTTTACAGATATTGGATAAGTGACAGCGGAGCGTAACAGGGCCTCATGAGTCGGCGGCGTTATCCCGGTGCGCGCCCCCTCCGGGTGCGGGCGCCCGCGATGCCTTTCATCTCCGACGCGGCCTATAACGCGCTCTGCGCTCGTCCTCCCTCTCTCTCCCTCGCTATCTCCGCCACACGTTGTGTGCGGCTGCTCTCTCCGCACCGCGCGTGCAAACGGCGCTTCTCGCGCTACTCTCCTCTCCGCGCGCGCCTGAGTATAATAGAGTCTCGAGGTAGAGTAGGTATAGAGTAGAGAGAGGAGAGAGAGAGAGCATCCGCTCTCGGGGGGCAGACCGGCATTAATTAGGGTGGAACAATAGAGAACGAGAATTTCCACTAGGGTCGCATCATGACCAGGAGGTCGAGGCGTGGGAGGCCTCTCGCGCGCGCGGCGCCTGCCAACTCGCCACGCGCCCGCGCGCTCTCTCGCCTGATACTATACTCGAGTTCTGCGCGTTTAGCTCCTGCTATATATAGGTATGTGTGTGGCTGCAGCGGCGGCGGCAGCAGCAGCTATCACGACTCGCCGCTGCCGCTGCGGCACTTACTCTCTCTCTCTCTCTCTCTCTTTCTACGTCTGTCCGCGTGTGCGGCGCGAGCGCGAAAGACGAGAGCGTGAACTAAGCGAATTCCTCGCGCGTGAGACGCTGTAATTTAGTGGCGAGCACGTGCCGCGCGAGGTGCGCTCTTGGCCATACTAAATACTCTCGGGTACGTATATACGCGAGGGTATACTGCAGGAGGAATGCGCTCGGCGGACGAGTTCGATGCCTTTGGCGAATCGACGCGCGAGGTCGTAACGCTTTGCGAGATGGAGAGACTTTAGAGCGCGTGGGGGGAGGAGGAGGGCTGTATAATGTATATAGGCTGTAATGGTGATCTATATCGAGTGCGTAAATTTTCATCGCGGGATCTTGAATTGGAATCGCGGAGGAGTTGCGGCCGTTATATAGGTGTGATGAATGAACGGGTGAATGGAATATCGTTCATTGACATTGGACTCGCGGGTTCGAATGAGTCACGGCTACTTGGTTTAGACGGCGGGATTTTAGGCTTGAAATAAATGCGGTTCTACGATTGAGAAGTATAGAATATATATATGAAATAAAATGAGATGTATATAGGATTTGTGTTGCTGTTGTTTATTACAACCGTAGATTTAAGGAGGTATAAAACAAAACTTTTGTGTTGACTCGCGTAGTGATTATACACACGATATATCTATATCGTCTAGAAATTTACTATATTAAGTGGGACTTTTTGAATATTTTGTATATTTTTAATCAATCCATAGTTGACCAATCAATATTTTGCTTGATATTAATTTCAACGAGATCTCATTGTCATAGTCTAAGATATGAGTAAAAAATGTCAAATCTCCATAAGAGACTGTGTTAAAAGTAAAAAAATAATATCTTTAATAACTCGTTTCAAAACCAACCCCAAGTCTTAAAGTTTTAACCAAATCTTTTAGTAATAGCGATTTTTACAAGTTTGCTTTGAAACACTCAAAACATGATTTGTATTCCCTACTCCATACGGTAATGCGCATATAGGATTTAATCCAATCGCACAGTAATAATGTTGTTAACTGATAATTGGTTTATAACCCCGCCCATTACTTGAAAAATTTCGATACCTAGCGTGGACCTTTATTATTAAATTATTACATAATTCGAAACACAATTTTCACAACAGCTAATGTTAAATAGGCAGAATCTTCAAATACATATTTATGCATGTGAAAAGAAATCATTTGGTATCAAGCTAAGTGCCAGAGACTTGGCAGCGGTTTTTTTATGTATTATACCCATAACGATACACCAAGTTTCACAATTTTTTCATCGTTATAATTCTATTCACTGCCATACCTTCTTCATTGTTTATCTTATCACTTAACAATTACAACACTGCAATTTCAACAAATTAGTCATTCTCAAGCGGTCGAAACGCACGAAACAAGGAAAAACTACCAGGAGCTCGTGAATAATACCTCTCAAGTATTCTACGCGGCGTAAGAAACTCGAGAGAACGCGCGCAGGTACAGCGAGCGCCACACGGCACGGGGACGGCACGAGAACGGCACGAATGCTGCCTTACACAAAGGGCCCGAGGGGGCTGCGTGCGTGGCGTTACCAAGGTAACAGCCCCGGCAGGTAGTACGCGCCAAGGGCCTCAAAGGACTCCTGCTGCCCCCCACCCCACTCGCTCGGGGACGTCGGGCCCCTGTGCGTATGTCAACTCTCCCGTACACGACGCAGACACACAAGCTCACACGTACGTACGTGTACACACAGACGGCAAGTGGTCATGGGCTCACGCACTGCCGGCTGGGCTCGGTTTATCGGGGAAGCATGATCTGTTGTGTATATATGGGAGAGAGAGAGAGAGAGAGAGAGAGCGAGAGAGTGAGAGACGGTATTCCTTTTTGGGCGAGAGACACACGATCCTGACTGCGGTCCAACTGTACACGGGACGCATGAGAACTATGCATGCAAGGAGGCGAGTCGGCACCATCGATCTTTTGTCGGTTGGGAAATTTCTGGGGGCTCGGAGGTGCGTTAAGTGCGATTGGCAGGGTGGGGCTCGGAATTGTTAATTTGGTGATTGTCGATAGGATTCCCGGTGGGAATTGCGGGAGTCATTTTCGTACGCGGAGAGCTGCACATTGAGGGATCGAAGGTGCGGATAATAGCGTTGTCGGGGACTCGCGATTAACAAGAAGATTACGCTGCGATAAACATCCGTGATTTTTGTAATTTTCGTAGACGACCGGCAGCGTTGGCGTCGGGATGTCGGTTGATTTTTTCTTTTTAAATAATTAATTTTACCGCGGCGTACAGGCGTGCACGCATCAGGTGGCGGCGATTTCGCTCGCGTTCATACTTCCCCAATAGTTTACATATAGAATTCACTGCTCTATATACTGCATTTTATTATTCTCTAACACGTTGCGCTCGCGCGACTCCGCTATACAGATATATTGAAATACGTTTTGCAACATAAACGTCGTGTCTTTTTTTGTCGAAAAATCGTTTGTACTATAGTGACAAGGTCCCGCTGAACATCGAAGAAATTTCGATTTTTCAAAATATCGCGTATTATGTACAGGCAAACCGCAATGCTTTACAAATTAATAGCGAAATTCAATGGAACGCATATATACATAGCCGCGTCTTATACGCCGCGCAGTGTGTGCCATCTGCTCTGCTGTTGTGTACATACACGTATACGCGGGAAGACGCGTGTGTCACGCACATTACGTCGTCACATCGACACACGCGTTATTAGGGTTGCATGGCACGGCTAGACCGCGCGTTTATACGCACTCTTGAACGAGCATCTACTGTACGCTGAATATACATGCGTACATTAGGCGCCATAGGTATACACGTGCATGTATGTAAGGAGATATCAAAGCCACGTGCGCGATGCTATACTTACCCGCAGGTGTTGATCGTATAAGCTGCATTCGTCTATTTGAGTGTTCTGGATTGTTAAGTTAGGGGGGGGGGGGGTACGTCGTAAACGTTGTTTTGCGAGCTAGTGATCGATTAAGACTTTGTCTTTTAAAGCTATTTTATCGTTGATTAAAGATGTATTAATGACGGATTGTACTCTGTAATATAATGTTGTAAAGCTCCGGCGATACGTAAGGTGTGATTTGATCAATAATGTATGATATCGATATACCACTCACATACATCAGAAAACGTTTGTCTGTCATTTAATTACAACAATAAATACCAACAGATAATCCTAAAAATTCTATTTTTTACTTTGACTATTATGTAAATTAAAATTTGCTCTTATAAATTATTCGATTTCGTCGAAACGAACAACACGCAGAGCTCCATCTTTCGGCCACTCGTTCCTTCAGGCTTCGCTACTTTATTTATCGATCAACATCGAGGAAGTAGTTGCAAAATCGTTATATAGCATTCGAACAATAGAATTTCGGCAACGTTATGGTTTTAAAAAAAATCATTTTTTTCCCGCGAACAGCACAGTTGCGCAGCTCCCCGCGAGAGTTTCAAAATTTGGCGCGCTTGCGCAATCCGACCAATCGCAGGCGTTGCCCAACGTGTATTCAGTATATCTGTAGCGGGAACCCCTGCCTCTACACACGCACTGTAATACATCCACTAAAAAGACTAATCAATTATACGCCGAAAATGTTGATTTAGTTATTTTATTAGTTGTACTATTCATGCGCGCACGTGAGCGTCACGTGGGTGGCTCATGTGTGGAAACGTTGAATAAAGAAAAAACATGTAAGCCAACAGGAGAACACGAAGCCCGAGGGGCTCGACGCTCTCTCTCTCTCTCTCTCTCTCCGGGGAAAAATCATCCGTCCCCACAGTCTGATCGCTGACCCTTGTCTCCTCCCCCAAAAAGTCATGGCGCAGTCACGCGGCGGCCTGTGAAGCTCGGCTGCTACGTCGGCTGCATTCCCCGCAACTGCGCGATGGCGGCCGCGCGCGCAAGTATTTATAAACTCGGATACGCCTTTTGTATATAACGCTTATAAGCAGTTTTTTTTCACTCGACGATTTCGCCGCGCGCTTTCGAGCGTTTCGCGATCGACGATTGGTTAATAATGGTTGGAAGACTTTTGGTTTTCTTGTCGTAGCGCAATGTTTGAGTGTACGGAGGGATGCGGAGGGTGGATGTTGAACGGGTAGTTTTACGAACTCGGAAGCAGTTTTTTGATGAGAATTTAGTATATTTTATAATTTGTGTAATTAACTTTTGTTCGTCGAAAACATTGAAAGCTATATTCGATAAAAAAGATGAGTTTCTGTGCGAAAGCAATTGTATAGTTAGAATAACGAATCGAGTGTTATAAAAAAAATTAAATATAACCAAACTTATCAATACAAAATTGAAGCCTTACGATTTTTCAAGTCTTAGGCTGATTGAATACTATTTCATTAATTCAAATTAAATCAAAAATTTCTTTTTTAATATATTCCTTTTTTAAAAATTAAATTCTTCTCTATAAATGCGCGCATACATAAATAACAATTACATTGGTTTCAAAGACTCTAAATGACAAACGTGCACCAAAATTAAAGCCGACATCCAAGTGTAAAAGCACTGAAACATAATTCACGGAAAACGTTGCTCGCAGGATGCAGTGCGCTTATACGTGGCGTGCCGTACAATTGTTCTATGTGTAATGTGTATACTGTATATACGTATACATTATACACGTATACACGTGCGGCGGAGTCGCCGAGCGAGATCGCGCGCGCTCGAAAATGCGAAAGCGCGAGCGCGTGCTTCGCTTGAATCGCAGGAGAGCATGACTGTCAAAGTGCTGGCCGCGTCTACGCGCGGCTTGCAAAACTATAGTTCGCCTATGACAAGATGATACGAGGCTATCTGAGCAGTCGGTGATTTTACTGTTGCGTCGATTGTCGACGCCCCTCTACGCGTTGGCGAACGTTAATGATAAGAAAAATTAATATATGTTTTAAATAAGAAATAAAAATAATTGTAAATGATTTTTGTAATTTTTGTGACGCGGTCAGAGAGTCATAATGTACAAAATTTGAATATTTTAGTTTTTTCTTGATTTTTATAATTAACTCAAACGTTATACAATATACATTTCACTTATAAAAGCGTTTTTTTCTTGCAAATGTTAAAACTGTCTAAAAACTTAGTAACAATAATTACTTTTTAAACGAGGGAGTACATCAATAACAACACGATCTCGACTATTTGCGGAATCCATGTATTTTAATTACTGTAATTGTTTAAAATATAATATTCACAAAAAGTTAGAAGGAAAAGTATAGTTGCAGTACTGAAAAAGTTACTACAAAATTAAGAATAATGTAGAATATTCAGATGTTTCTAGAACGTGAGTAAACAGAACAACGCATATTTTTAAATTAATTTTTCGCAGGGTTTCTTTCAATTATTTTCATTATTTATAAGAAATGCGTATTCAGTCATTTTCTATTTAACAATCAAAGTTTCATGGTTCTTATTAATTTCAATTTTGCGCAAGAGAGATTTCACGTGATCAATGTTCGTTCATTCATAGTACCAACAAAATAAACAATTCTACTTTTTGAAACATGGTGTGAACAATTAGTTCCGCAAGAACTGGACATCACAAAATAAGTTGTAGCCTTGCATTACATACACTTGAGCAACATTCGCTTCGTTATCGGGCTCCATCAGACACTTATACATAGAGCTCCCATCGCGTCAAAATTTCAATTTCTATTTCGAACATTTCACAAAATAATCAACACAAAATCTTCAATTAACAATTAAATCCTCGAACCGATCGAACGCAAAAAAAAATTGCAGTCCCCACAGCCCGCACCGCGGCACGCGGCGAATCAGCGAATTCCCGCAGCCGTATACACGTGTACACACAGCGCGTACGCCATCAGGCTCGGCTGCAGTGCGAGAGGAGGCGAGGCGAGGCGAGCGAGTCTATACGGGGACCGTTGTTGGTAAAACGCTGTTTAGAAGTAGGAGGAGAGCAGAGCCGGCGAGGAGGTGGCGGCGTTGAGCTAAGCGCGTTTAGGATAGCTCCGGCTCTTGTCGGTGGCTCTCCTCGAGAATGACTCTAAGCCCGGCGGTGCGGAGCGCGAGAGAAAGAGAGAGAGAATGCGAGCAGCAGGAGAACGCGCGAGTGAGAGAAGGTAGACACACGTACACATTCTCTCTCTCTCTCTCTCGATCTATACCTGCTGCTGCAGGCTCTGCCACGCGTGCTAACGTCTGCGGCCAATGCTCTCTCACTCTCCCCCCCCCCCCATCCCTCCTCTCTAGCCCCTGAGGTCGTCTTTTGCTATTACCACTTGGAAACAGAGTGAGAGAGAGAGAGAGAGAGAAGAGCGAGAGACAGAGAGATGCCAGCGGATAGTGCAAGTATAGTTCTCTGGAGGTATACGCGCGGAGAACGTCGAGAGAGCTGCTGCTGCTGCTGCTCCTGCTGCTGCCGTGATACGGTATACAGGGGGGTATGCACCCAATCGAAATAGTGCTGTGGCTTTGTTGATAGGATTTTCTTGCCGAGCCGCGCGATGGCTGTTTTATGCTTTTGGGAATTAGTCGTGAGAGCGGATGGAATTTTTCCGATTTAAAATGTCGTGTTATATACGCGCAGGCGAATGGGTTGCTAACAAGAAAATAATTATGTAGTGGCGAGCTCGAAAGAAGAAGAAAAAAAAACGATGCGATAAAATCGTTGCTATCTGTGGGAGAGCCGCAATGTGGCCTATAGGCGCTGTATCAGGAAGAGATTTTTTGCCGATATCTTTAGCGGTACACGAGCATCCAATTTTTTTTTTACGCGCAAAACGATTTGTCCGTACGATCGCAGTGCTCTGCCTTATGAAATTATTTATTTGATGCTCGATGCTGGATTTATGTAACTATGACGTTGTACGCGTACGATTAAATTTGCAATACGTATAACGAAGACGATTATGCATTAGAAACGTTTATTTCTTGGTGTAGGTTAATTGTAATTTCAGTATATGTGATTACCGTGATAAAACAAAAATTTTATGCGCAATTGCGCGATTTAACGAATAGCATCAAAGAAAATCAAAGTTTGAAAGTTTTTCCGTGTTCAATTTAATTAAGATTTAAATGTATATTGAGTTTCATCGGTGTAATTAATATTTATTTATAAAATTATATTTGTAATTAAGAGCTGATTGACGAAAAATATTGTATAAAAAAACGGAAATTTTTTTTAGAATTTTTTTTAGATTTTTAGAATTATTTTTAACAGTAATTGATTTTGTTAAAATGTGTGGGGATAGAACAAATTATTAGTTACATTATGTTGTTAAAAAATATTTTTTTAGAATGCTCATTGTAAAAACGTCGTAAATGCGAAGGGTGCAATTAAACAAAGGATTACTATATGTGCATATAAAATTAAAGTAATCTGTACAACTTGCACAATTATTTTTTATCGAAAAAATATTAATTTTCTATTTTATTAAATAGAAACGACATAAGGAATTAAAATAAAATTAACAAAAAAAAAAATTTGGAGGCGCCGGGTATCGATCCCGGTACCTCTCGCATGCTAAGCGAGCGCTCTACCATCTGAGCTACGCCCCCCGTAGACGACTGTTCCTTTAAAGCACATCTTGAGGCAGACGTTGATACTTTGGCAATTTTTTCGCATATATAAATATATTTTGTCACTGTATTTCATACAGGAGAATATGAATTGCAAGAGCATATTGTATGCATTGTTGTATTTACACAAATTATTCTAAAAAATTTGTTAAAATAACTTTTTTTATTCATAATTACGCATAAGCAGTACTGTAATGCTTTGTAATACAACAATTTGTAAGCACGTGATAGTATAGAACGGATAAATGCTACTACAAACGGAAAAAAAGAAAAAAAAACGGAATGGTGGAGCAACGTACATGTAGAATCGTGAAACAGGAGAACAGTACGAAGTGAAGCATGTATTTTGAGAAAGCAAAGCATGTATGTTTATATAAGACCAAGACTTCAAATACTGTGACAGTAAACACTGCGGTTAAAAATAAAAATTAATTACAAAGTATTGTTTGTTTTAAAATTATTCTTATAAGTGAGTTTAATTTGCACCTAATTTTTTAAATAAATCATATATACGTCTCCAATTTTGTTCAAAATAGTGTTATATACAAACTTTAACAATGCCTCAAAGGCATTTAGAAAAAGTGTGATATGGATTTCTCAAAATTATAATATAATTATTGCTGCTTTTAATCCGATTGCAAAAAAAACACCAAATAATAGTAAATAAAGTAAAACCGCATATATTACCTGAATTACAAACAAATTATTATAAAAACAAACATAATTTTAATTTCATAACGCAAGTACAATCATAAATTCTGTTTTAGTAGACACTCAATTTTTTTTCCGGATTACGATAGAGAGGCGTCCTTCCTTCATTTCATTCATATCTCCAACCTTTACCACGCGTACAGCATCGATTGGAAATCCACCGCGTATTTATAGGCGTTTAAAACGTATATAATGCCTTTTCCAATGGCCAAGCATAAGACGGGCAGTTACGATGCTTGGCTTGGAAGAAATGACGAAAAAGAGCTTTTAGAGCTTTGTAAAATAATTTCACGTGGGTCGAAGCGAGACGCGCTGGAGGGTGTGAACCGGGCGACCTCTCGGATTTTCTGAAAGCCTGCTACGCGCAACCGTCTCTTTTCCGATAATTTACCGCTCATTATAGAAGCGCGCGGTCCTAAAAGACACGGAAAATTAGAATTGACACAGTTTTATGCGCGTTCGTGCGATGACGTTTATAGCCGACGATTTCGTAAAGAGTCAGCGCGTACAGGATGTATATTTCGTACAGTCATGTTCTGGGTGCTCGGAAATGTAAGACGACACCATCGATAAATTTGTTAATTTAAAACTTATTTTGCCTAATATTGTTGACGGTGATTTTTAATGAAAAATAGATTTTCAAACTGTTTTTTTCTTCTTATCGCTGCTGTAATCCGACGTTGTTAAGGATGTATTTTCGGATTACATAAAAGAAGCAATTTTAACAAGGTCTAATTTATTTCACTACACAGAATAATTCTATGGTATGGATGGAAGATAAGAATAATACGTGTCTGTCAATTATCAGCAGACAGTCATCCTACTTTACAATAAATCTGCAATTATGTAACATGCATGGAAGGAAAAAGATATAGCGTCGCTGAACATCAAATTTTTACTTGCAGACGAGTTGAAAATTAAACTCATATAATTTTTTTTTTTCGAAAAGCATATTTGTCTGCATAATATAAAAAAATTAATTATTTGCTGAAAACTCATAACAATATACGACACCAGACATGCTAAGAAAACTAGATTATAGAAGTACTAGCAAAAAGTGTTTTTATTTTTTGAAGATCTTTATATAACCATCTCGAATTATAGTGCAAAAATGAAATCAATAGTAATTTTAAATATTATAAAAACTGCAAATTATTTATAATTTACATTAAAAAATAAACTTTGTTGTACTGATACGAACTATAATTTATTCTTTGGGTTGGAAGTTTCCGTTTGGAGATTTTGTCTTATAGTCATCATTCTTATAATTAATTTCCGCCAGGAATTTAAAATCGACGAAGAAAAAACTACTTTGTTGCAGATGTTTTGACTTACTTTACATAATGTTCGTAAAATATTGATCGTCTCTGTCAAAACATAAAAGAGTTCAAAAGTTACTTTAGAAAGTTATGGAAGTGAATCTTTATGTCGTAGTTGTAGCGTCTGACATCAACATTTTTTCAAAGCAGTAAAATCCAAAAATATAAACAATTTATGACTGTTCTTTGATATTCTAAGTATTTATGGAATTGAAAGTTTTAAGCATGGATAAGTACAGTGCACCAATTTTGATTTTACCAGAAATAATAGTCATGAACAAATGTAAATACGAATAACAAAGTAATATTCTTAAATTCCAGAGTACCTCATAATGTTAGCTCCATTAACTTCTATAATTACATTTCTTATGTCTTTTTGTCACGAAATCTGAAATAGATCATAAACACGTCAGTAAAAGTTACGTAAAGTATACGAGTTTCTGTCTCCCATAGGCTTGTCATCGTTTATAAATCATATCTTCATTTTGAGTAAGTTGTTTCTGTGCAGCATCGTAATTTATATATATATATACCGCGCTACTACAAAGCATACGTAGAAGTATCATATTGTTTTCTGACTTATTAACTTTGAATCACAGACATATTCTAGAAACTTTGTATAATTTTAATAAAGTATAAAACATGTAGTAATACCACTAAGTTTAAAATAAAATTTATAAATAAATATACTGTATATTAGATCTAAAAATGTTAGATGTTGCATTGAAGACAGACCAGGAAAATGGATTAAAGAGAATATATGATTATTGAAACTGTCATACTGTTGTAGAACTGTTGAAGTAGAAGCTTTAAGTAACTTTTAAGTTAAATTGTCATTAATATTCTCCTGCATTACTTTCGGCTAATGCTATTTTGACATATTTATTTAGTAATAAAAATATTTATTTGAATTATAAATAAACAACGAAATTTACGTAGTACTTCCCCCAACATTGCTGACATGTCATCATCAGCATATTTAACATGACCCAATCAAAACTTTTCTCTTTCAAAAGCGACTCTCTTTTTCTTCTTCAGTTGCTGATATTATTATCATTATCTGAGCTGCTGAAGCCCACTCGGTTTGAACCAACAGAAAGAGTTGGCCTGTCGACTACTCCAAAAGGAGCAATAGCCTTTTAATTAACGAAATTACTTTGATAGGAGTGGCCGCCCTCGGTAAAGGAGAGCTATTTCAAGTACCTCTCGTTTTTCAATCGATACAGAGCAGCCGCCCATGTGTCTATAGTGTGTACTCTGTACACAATCTATTATCGTTTAATTCGTTTAATGTTGCGTGTATAGCTCGATTAGCCGAATTACGGTTTAGAGTGTACGAAAAAAAGATTGATTGACACATTATGCAGTGAATTACGCACTGTCCGCACGACTGTATAAATATTTCCTCTTTTACATTTAATCTACTATTTCTTTACAATAGCTGTCGGCCATTAAAGATAACAGAGTGGCTACGAAAATGAAGTATGTGAAGCACGTTTTATTGTCCTTGCAATGAAGTACGTATCACACTCACACGTGTGTATGATCGACAATATGAATGAACTTGAAGCTGGTTTACTTAATATAGAATTAAGGCGCCCTCGTCTGCATCCTGCTTCGTGATGACAATAACTTGTTTACTTGTGTGAATCACAACAAATTTATTTATCTTATTAAGGATGCATTTGTCACTGTCCCTAACTCAGTTGTAAAATATTAGTGCTGGAAAAATATGACGCTAATCAATTCTCCTTATGTAAATCAATTTCTTCGAATGTAAACTTTTCAGTGGATATACAAAAAATTACATTTTATTATAATTGTTTAATGACAGTTACTCATCAGCGTGACAGTATCGGTGCATGACAAATCAGTAGCAGCTAACTCTTACAGCTCTGATAATTGTCATTTCAATGAAAGCGATTATGTATCGCTTCCTTAGGAGAAGATACGTCACGTCCGATTAAAAGAAATTTCATTTGCATGTCTAATTGATTTTCCGTATAAGAGAACAGTTTCTCATCGTTTCCTCTTGAAATAACAATTCGTATCGCAAGATAGGCTTTTGTTCCAATTAAACATAAATACGTTTGCATCTTTTAGTACATTTCTCATGGATGTATCGCGTTCTCACGGGAAGCGTGTAATTTATCATTGAATTTTCTTTTTTATTCATTTAAGGGGGTTCAAAAGTCAAAAGTTCACATTTTAATTGCGCAATTTTTTCTGCAAAGTTCTAATTTTTGTAAGACAATAAGAAAAAGTGAATGAAAACTTAATAATAATTTGAATCATTATATATATGCAAGCTTCATACTTTATGAAATGGTATAGATAATTACATAACAAAGGGGAAAAAGTTAAAAATTTTAAATTTAAAATTTTGTTTTAATATTTTGCTGTAAACAAATTATTTGGTTTTTCGTCTGCTATAGTGTGGCGCGAAATTAAGATTTTATTGACTTTGATTCTCTTTAAGGGGATGTCAGAGTTTATGTGACGCGTAACAACAAGTGAAATTCATTTTATATCATGCAAATTTTAGTTACTTATTCCTAATTATGGTACAAACTACTTCGGAGCATAGAGTTTTTATTAATCCATTGTTTAAATTATATTATACTAATTATGTGTGTGAAAAAGTGAGTCATTTTAGTTTCATCATCGGCTTCACCTTATATCATTGTTTGTAAATTTCACAAATAATTATGGGAAAATTAAAACTTGGTTAATATCAATTATTGTAAATGTTTCCTCAGAACACTGCATTTTTTTAGCACAAAAGAAGCGTATTTACTTATTGTCTAAGATGTAAAAAAATGTTATGGTTATGTAATATCCCATTCAATTTGCATAGCTCTATGATCTCCCTTAAAAGTATGGATAAAAAACACGTTTACGACCTTCAGAATATACATAATATGTGAAATAAAAAAAATCCTATTACATATACTAACATTTAGTCCAAACGACAGTAATAATACTCTGCACTCTTTATCGAATATAACTTCGAAAAGTTAGTGCATAAACTCCAGAAAGATGAAATGATCATCGTCTCGTCAAGCGGACTCACCGTCCAGAACATATTCTCGCATCTGAATTTTCCCGACGGAACTATATGCAATGCATGCGCATTCGGCCCGGAATTTCCAAACCATTGGAAAGGGAAAATTTCGGCGTCTCTCTCAAGCATCACGGCAGAGTGCGGTCAACGAATATAGACACTCTCTCGGCGGCGTGACATTATGGAGAAAGCATACGTGCTGCGGTGCGTTCTTTGGAAGGTTGGGGAGGGGGGGGGGGCGGTTGGGGTGTAAAATTAGAATCCGCGTAATTTTAGGACGCGCGAATAGAGAGCGCGCGTGTAGTGTGTGGATGTAGTCTATGCGCGCGCGCGCGCCCGCGACGACAGTTGACGATAAGTGTTCTAGTTTGCCTGAGATTCTTCGCGATTAAAAAAAGCGAAAAAGTAACGCTTATTTTTAGAGCGCGCGCGAGCTGCTGTTTATTTTTTCTTCTTTTTTTGTCAAAGCGCGGAAGCTTAATAGCGCGAAAGAGAGAGAGAGAGAGAGAGAGAATGTACTTTTTTATTTTTCATAGCATTGCAAATATTTATAGTATTTATTATGTCAATACGGTACTTAATTTTTTTATATATAATGCAAACAATAGTAGAATTGGTTAGAGAGAGGAAGGTTGTTTTTACATCGTGTGACATTTCACGTGCGAAGCGAATTTTTTTACGCGTCAGTATCGAACCGTATTTTATGCATTCCAAGAAAAACACGTTAACTATCTTTTAATAGTAATGTATTAATTACTTTAAGTACTGTAAGAAATGCAATAAAGAAATTTTAAATACTCATGAATTAAATGTGCAATTACGAAGTCCTATAAGAAACCTCGTTTGTCTTATATAACGATTTTACAACTCATCGAAACTAAAATCAGTACATAAAACGTTACAGATTCACGATCGACTATCCTTTCTGATAAGATTAACATACAATTTGCCGGCGATAAATCCTACTGCAAGACGATAAAGTCTGGTGTCGCTTCGATGTAGAGAAAGGCTCTGATACTAAAGGGAAACGACACTTTAAATCAATTACGGATCGGAAAAAGATTAAATGCCCTCTGAACATACGAGCTGCGAGACAAATGCTCAAATAGTTTAACGGGGCAGGCGGCACAGTCGCCGGATTTGATGGCCATTTACCACTTTACATAGAGTGGAGTGGGTCGTCCATGACATAGCCGGTGAGGATATGACATTGAACTTAACTCGTTAATGGCTGTTACAAGCACAGAGCACAAACAAAACCGCCCGGAAGTCATTGCGAAAATGACACGTGCTCGGAATTGGACAAATGTACAAATATGATTCGTGGATTTATCAATTTTATCATATACGCATTATAGTATTGCAAGCGCAGAAGAAAGACTTTCTTTCGTTTATTATTACTGAATTTTATTAAAAAAATAAAATAAAAATGTTGGGAACAACACCAAATCTCATTATAGTTGATTGGCGATGGAGAGAAAATTTCCAGTTTATTACGTAGCTTATTTTATGTATATATATGCATAGGCGATAATAGCTTGTGACCTGAAACCTCTGGACAAATTGCGTACAACAAACATTTTTAAAAGCTATATCTTGTATTTAATGAAGATGATGGTGACAGATAAGCAATGCAATGTTCGATTGATAGGCATCTATATCTTATAATTATTTTCTTGTTGCAAGATAATGTACGATCAGTGATACTCGAAGTTTTTCTGTATATATTTATAAAAGATAAATCTTTATTGTAAATAAGAAATAATTCTCTTTATTATATTGTGAAAGTATAATAAAAGGCGTACGTGGATATTTGTAGGAATATTTTAAAAATCAATAAAACAATAATCTTAAATCAGAATGGATGTCGGCTATAATTATTGGTTAAAAATCCAGTTAAACGTACAACACGTTTAAAAAATCAAATTCAATTTTGCTTCACGATAACATGTATTTTAATCGTCTAGTATTATTAAATAAACCCATCGTCATATTATTACATGTACTTTTGATTCAATTTTAACGTCAATCTTTCCACACGCATCAAGTGCAAACTTCTACCAGGCTAGTCGATACTTTGATAACTTTGAAAATTATGCAGCTGGCATTAATAATAAATGCGATATAGCCATTAGACGAGCTCGGTCTACGCGGCACAGCTATTTTTCCTCAATAAAAAATTCATCACTATCGCTATAGGCGAGAATTTCCCTACGCGGCTATACACACAAGCGCATCGCGTTTAATGTCAAACTCTTAATCTCTCACCGGACTCCCATCGCGCCTAGATATACAGAAAATTCCTTTTCCACTTATTTTCTCTCCATTCAATTAGCTGAGGTCGTATGCAAATGTTCACCTATTATTCCAAACGCAAGCGGCACAGCGCGCGAGTATCTAAATTTCTTCATAATTAATAATCCAATCGCTTTCCAGCGATGCAAACGCACACACACACACACACTCGGAAACGTCCCGGGGAGCAATATCGAAATTACCTCGTCGCGAAGGAAGAAAAAAAAAGAAGTAATACCAATAACGCTGAAAGCAAAAAACGAGGCCATGGGCTCTTTAATTTCTCAGCGCGTAAGCAACTCGGCGCAAGCGTATATAAGTTCAAAGACCCGTAAAATTCTACTCTGTCTCTCTCTCTATCTCTCTCTTGATGTGCAGCTCGCGCCAAAATAAGGCTCCACGCGCCGTCGCTATTTTTTGATCTAGGTTGCGGAAAGTGTTATCAATTTTAACTCTCCCGCATAGAATACGCCAACAGCTGTGTGGTATATAGCCTGATTGTTCGCACTTTGTTCTAAAGCGAGCCATCAATTATCCGCGCGCGCGCGCGCGGCTTTGTTTTCCTTAAAGCTTTGGCGCCTGAATTCGATTCGGTAAATCTCGAAGAGAAACGGAGCGAAATATTTTATAATGCCGGTGTATATAGTCGCGCGCGCCGGATGATTTATTGTAATACGTGCACAGGCGAAGCTCTCTGCGCGCGATACAAGATTTCACGCCCTCTCGTTCGTTATAGTATTAGATAATTATTAATGGAATAAAAACAGTTGCATAATCGGTGTTATTTATAAGCGCTTGGAGAAACGGAATGTGATTCCCGCATTGTGCGCGCGGGCGCGACAAAATAGTTGTGTATACTTATATATATAAGAATCTAACAGACTAGAGCAGCAAAACAGCGCGTTTCGTGCGCTCCGATCTTTCGCTGAAGCGAAATGTGTATGAAATAGATGAGATATCCGTTATTGAATGATAGGATCGAAATACTCAGCCAGGACTCTTTAAATATCGTAGAATGTAAATACTAAAGTTTAGGACTAATTGCACAGCTGATACTTCTTTAATTCGTATACTTTCTTCTTACCGCTTGCGAGTACGATTGATCACTGGCATTCATCAAAGTCATTCATCTAGCAATTTATAACTAAATTAAAATTATTATTTACTTTCAAGCACTCAAACTAGATCGAACTATATATTACACGATATACGGATTGATAGTTTTAGTTACACGCTCAGTGCCACGAACCAATAAAAGAGCGTTTATCTGCCTCGCAGTCGATGGCCGAACAGACGTACTGGAGCCGCAATAATCGCACAGAACAGAATAGAACGTTTATCTCGGCTTCACAACATCCGGTCACGTCTTTCTTGTATTACAGTGAAAAATAGCGACGATGATGATTTAAGCGTCGGGATGATTACTCGCTTTGTACTTGTCTAATTGCCAGCAGCTTAGCGAGATCTGTCAAAACACATTTTTTCTCTCTTCACCCGCAACGCAGCAGCCGCACACACACAAGTGTACACGCGAGGGAAACAATGCGAATAATGGTCTTACAACACAATGTCAACGTCATTAACGGGTCGCGCGCGGGCGAGAGGGAAGAAAAAGAGTCCTTCGATATTCCGAGAACGGGATTCACACGGTTTCGCGCTGTTTTTCTCGCCTTCCCGGAATCCGCGAGCGTCTATTTCATGCGTATAAATCAGTGCAGTCCATTGACCGTCTCTCGTCCCTTTCACGCGCCGAGTTACACATTCCTGAATATACACTTCATATATACTTGCGCGACGTTGGCCGCGGCTTCGCCGTGGGAATAAATACATTTAACGCTGATGGACGAGAGAGAGAAATTCGCAGGCCAGCGGCGACGGCATTTGTCGTTTTCAAGAAGGTCGTCTCTCTGGGAAATCGCAGGGGGGGTCAGACCAAGGCTTCTCGCGCCTCGCGCGATTCATTCTTTTTGCTCCTCTTATTGCGCCTGCCGTTTGTGGTTCAAGGCTCCCTCTCGCCGATTTCATACACTTGCACGCTCGCGCGCGCGGCTTTCGACGTCTTCCTTTTACGTTCGCGTTGTACGTATACATATATTACGTATAACGCAAGTGTAGACTAAAAGAGCCGATCGTTTCTTTTCTTTCTTTTTTTGTCTTCGTTGTTCGAGAGCGAGAGGCATTGGCTTGCACGCTTGATTTACCGAAGGTATATCACGTCATATTCGCACGTGACACAAGGCGAACGAATCTTCGCTCCGGTGGGCGTATTTTTCCCTACGTCAACAATTTGACTCACCTTTCCGCGATGTATAATCGAGCTTTATTTTCGTTCGGCCGCCTCCGACGCGGCGGCGGCGGCGGCTCTAAAAATATTGGAATTCAGCTCATCGGCCGCGAGCTAAGCAGAAAAAAAGAAAAACATCGAGCCGCGGCCAGCGCAGGATAATTACGCTCGCGTGTATACTGTATATGTATACATACTTATACGTATAGATATACGTCTACACACGTAGGTGCACGAGCGCGCGCATCGCGCGGCGGCGGCGGCGGTGCTTAACTATATAATTGCACAGACTCACCGTCCAGCAGTAAGAAGCACAGGGCCAGGCCGAGCCCGAGCAGCCGAAGATCCTTCATCTCGGACGAGTGTGTACAGATGAAAATAATTCACAGAAAAATTCTCCGGGACGTCGGCGATCGGGGTGCGCACGTGCGACGCGATACGCCGCCTCCTCCGAGTACTGCGGTGCACTTGCAGTGTATATTACCGATCGCACAGGTTATAGCTGCCGCTTCCCTCCCGCCCGACACCGCGAGACTGTATATACTTGTGTATATACTTTATACACAGAACGAAGTGTCACGAGCGCACTCGTCGGCTTGGATTTGTTTACTCCCGCTGATGTCGCGCGCGAAGCATCGTCTCGCGTCTATATGTAACGCAGCACACTTGCACCCCGTCAGCCCCGTTGACAACTCGACGCACTATTTACCGCGTACATATACGGCACGAACGCACAAGCACACGCGTAAGTAAGTATATGTATACAAGTACACGCGCGCGCGCGCGGGCGCTGCTGCTGCTGCAGAAAACAAAACAAGTGTCGACGACGGGGCTCTCCGGCTACTTCACTCCCGACGCACACATCAGTAGCTCGGACGCACATGTGCCCGCGCACAACGCGTTCTATACACCTTTCGCTCTTCACTCGCTCTTCGCGTCTCGCGCGCGCGCGGCTTCCTGGCCCGGGGGGAGGGGGGGAATCGAAAGTCGCCGGCGCATCACGTGTGTGTGTGTACACTCCCACACACAGACACGGAAGGCTTTGCACAGCGGTACACGGGGGAGACGAGAGCCGCGGCGGCTCTGTGCTTGTGTGTATATCGATGTCCCCTCGCGGCGGACTCCGCGACTAAACTACCGATGCCACGGCGATGATGTATTCGCGAGTCGACTCCCCTTCCATCAGTCTGCGGCCTACCTATAGGGGAGGATCGCGCCGCGCGGCTGCTCTCAGCTCTCACGGCGCGCTCTTTCTCTCAACTTCGTAGATTGCGGTAGACGCGTATATTTTTGAACGCTAAAGACGTCGACGAGAGATTCTCTCGCTCTCGCGCACTCTGTTTCCCCTCGCGTTAGGATTTTCCCGCCGCCGGTCGATTTGAGAGACGCGGAGAGCGACACTTTCCTCAATGGAGACACGTATATTAAGAGCCGGGGTGAGTGTGTGTACGAGGGAACACGAGGAGAATTAGTGCGGCGATGTTTTATGCGCCTCTTCGACGCGAGAGACGAGGAGAGCTGATGCGATCGTGTTACGGGCTTGTTACTGGATATATCTACTCGGGACGCGAGAGTTTCGCTCTCCGTCTCGTTTTCAAAACTGTTTTATCGGCCGTGCGGAGGGTATACGCTTTATACTGAATTACCGGATTTTCGATTATGGCCATACTTTTCGGAGCAACAAGTATATACGTAACACGTATGAAAAAGAAACTTGAGCGCAATTGAAAGGGCTTCCGGTGGGGTTGCAACTAAGTATTTATTTGGATTAAGTTATGTTTGGATGCAAGTAACAAAAATTCAATTGGGCCTTTTTATTTGCGTTACTCGATTATAGTTTACGCAAAATTTTATATCAAATGACTGTATTTTCAATGGTAGTCATGATATTATGGAACTTTTCGGTTGATATGTACAAATATATCTATATTTCATTGAAATTTTAAAAACCTCCAAATCTGTTGCATAACATTCATATTTATGCACGATACGTTTCGAATGACCGGATGTAGAATTTTGCAAACCTGCAAATATGCCCTTAATTGTCCATAGTGCATTTCATTTTTCAATAATATGAAATATTTTGTGTATTTACTTATTGCTCAATTGAGTAGTTAGTTTTTCGTTATTAGTAATTTTCCAAAGTCTTTCGTGTATTTGCTTATTACTGTGTTGCAGTTAGTTTTATAGATAAAAAATGAATACTGAAGTTTCCTCATACATCGCAATCGTACTTTCGATAAACATAAATGTATTCAAGATTGATAACAAGTAACTCTTTTTATTTTTCATGTTTTAGTCATTTAGCTTTTGAGCCACATGTTTGAGTCAATTTAACCACTAAATTATTGGTGATTGGCTATTGTCGGGTATACACATTTATAATACAGATCTAAGTGTTATAGTAGCAGCAAATGGTGTAACCATTTTTAATCAAAAAATGACTTTACTGCAATTTTTAATTTTCTTATTTACATTGTTCAAACGGTTTTTAGATAGTGAATAAAATTGAAGTGGCATAATAAGTAGTAAATATCGTTGAATTAGTCGTAATCCAAACATAAACGTATAAATCACATCAATCTCGGAATCGTAACCGAACATGCGAGTTACGTGGGATTCGGTTGTGGTTAAAATTATAAAATTTGGTTTCGCGGGATATAACAGGACAGTGTGCGTGCGACATATTACTTGCGGTCCTGGACTAGAGATTATCGATCCGTCACTTTCAGAGAAGACATGCAACAGCTGACGTCATCCAAGGAAGAAATATCTTGATCCAAGTGTACCCATTGTCTTTAGAATGAAATGGAGGTAAAACAGTGTTACCCTTTTTTTGTCATCATGAACATCAGCTACTTTAGTATGAAAATTGTAATCACACAATTATGAGCAAATTATTAAGTTAAACACATAAAACTATTTTTTACGAACGTAAACGTATAAATTAAATAGAAAAAATGTTAATGACATTTTGCAACTACTTATAAATTTAATTAATGTTCTACAGACAAAAATAATAATTCTTAATTATGCAGTTGGAGGATAACAGAAGGATAAAGTCGACTCACAGAGTAATATATTATCAATATTTATTTATTTAATTCACCGATGATAAAGTAGTAATCACATAAAGTTATTAAAGTAACCCAATATTCACTACAGCGTGTGTATGTTATGTACAATTAATCGCTCTAACGCTCCTCGCGAGCATCGAATATCAGGATTCGAGTCTCCTTAACGTGAAATATATATAATATATTATATTGTTATATCACGTAGCTCGTAACGCAAACACGCGCGAGTAGCAGTCGATTTAGATATAGTACGACAGTGGCGCAGCGTCTGGTTTAATATGCGCCCCCGTCATAAATTTAACTACGTTTAAAACTCAAAGGTGAATGTACAATGATAATTAAGTGCGCCCTACATAATTTCTTTCGCAAAAAAAAACACTATCCCCCTTTATTTCGTATTTTACAGCACGGAGCACACACGCGTTTACGTCAACGATTATAACTAATTACAACGCTGATTGCAAGTCCGCCTTTAATTTTTTTTTATATACTTCATTTTTATTTATCGAGTTTTTTCGCTGCAGCTTCCGAGGAAGAAGCAACAAAAGAAAATGCATTCGTACCCAGAACCTTTATTTTTCTCAAGAAATCATGAAAATCAATAATATTTCCTAGTTAACAATAAATTATTAAATATATCTATTCACAAATTTACGCACATACTAATGTTATATATCGTTTTTGTTATTTCTCTCTTTCTTCAACGATTCCGTCGTTATCGCACTTCGTATCGATCATATATATAGGCATTTTGTTTCTTTTCTACATTTAGCGAACGTATCACTTAGCAAAGCGCTTAATTGATAAGTCTTTTATAAATTTATTATTACTTCATTCGACAAACATAATCATCGTCAATAAATAGTCTGGGTTATCACTTACTCGCTTACCGTTTTGAATTGAAAAATATAACGAATAATTGTGGATTATTCATCAATGATAAAACAAAAATAGATTGGCCATCGACATACAAAATCTTTTCGCCTCGAACTGAAAACTACGTATTTTATCTTGTGTTACATTCTTTTCTTTTTATGAATAGCATTAAAAATTCAGATATAAAAGGAATACCTTAGAATATTAGAGTTATACATGTACAATCATAACGATGCTACGTTTGGAAAAAATACCTTATGCACGTCGTGAGTCTCGAAGGTGTGATATACATTGATAGACAACAGTCGTTTTAATTTCTTTTTAGTCGGCAGGACGACCGGATCGATTCAGGGAGAGAAGTCGCAAGTTTAACCTTTGCTTTATACCGTCAACTTAACTTTTCTCCCCGAAGATCGCGAGAGCTTCTAACATTTGGATACTATGTTAAAAAAGTAGAGTGTATACACATTAAGTAACCTTCTGGCCGTTAATCGTCGATCAGTAGCAACATTTAACTGATTGTTATTGGAAGTTACATTTGACACTGGCAGTACAGTGCCGTATCGCCCTTGTACGCTTTATATGTATATATTTATACTTGTATCTGGCCAATGTCTTTATTAATGAATGATCGACTTTTTGGGTTCGATGCAATTTATTTATAACTGTTCAGTTTACTTAAATTCTTAAAAAGCAAACAAGCCAGTCACAAATTTTCAAATATACTCGACTTCATATATTTTAATATAAAAAATTTTACTACAACATCTTATCACGCATGCATTCGTTTTTTTCCCCTATTATTTTCCATGATCACCACGATATTATAGACGCGTAAATATCGGTAAAAATTCAAAAGGTTTCATAAAAACTCTTTTTGAAGTACAAAAATATCACCAATATAGCAATAGCTGCTTTTAAAAGATAATTGACTATTATTTATTAATATATTATCATTACGTGATTTTTTTCTTTTCTTTCCTTCGAACGTCAATGATAATCGGTGTGGGTTACAATTTATTCAAGTACAGCAATTTCTTGTTTAAGAATTTAAGTGAACCAAATCTGATTAAGTATGTGCATCGTCATGTATTTTAAATAAATCTTCGTTGCAGCCACTATACAAAGGATATATATGGTGTCTCTCTTTCTCCATAGCGTTTAATCTTTTGCACGTTCAATCGAAGCGCGGTACACGCGCAGCGAGTGTGACTTTCTTTCAACACATCATCCGCCCTTATATACAAGTCTATTCTCATTGCAGTTCGCTAAAGTTTAATCTCTAAATCGTTACAGCTACAGTATAAGACTGACACGCGACGGGGCATATTCGCGCAATCCACGCCTGTCCCAAGCACTCGCGTAGCCTGTACTCCTCGTATTCGCCCAGTGCATACAACGAAGTCATTCCGCGTGTGTACGCGTACGCTTGCTCCTCGACACTGCTCTCCCACCAAAGAATCGTTGATTACATCGCATGCAAATTCATTTATATAATTAGCATACGAGCGGACGCGTTCGTCCGTATACAAGAAACGACGCGACATCGAGATACAAGAACGTTGAGAAAGTTGAAAAACGCGCGCTAAGACTTGGAAGAGTCGCGCCTCCGTCTCGCTCGATCCGCCGGACTCGGTATACAATGCGTATGTCTAAAGACGTGCAGTGGCAGTATAGTAACTCGTTATACACAGGAATGCATGCGCGAGTAAAGTGAAAAACTATGCACGAGTCGTGGCTTCGTCGCGTCCTATACATAAAAGAGAGACAAACACAAGGAAGACTGACACGGGGCCGACGCAATCGCCGCTCTCGCATCGAGTTTAAAAACGGCCTCGCGATACAGACACGCGGTGGCGTACCCCCCGTAACGACGCGTCGATTCTAGTGTAAAAATTGGAATGTGTCCTCGATCATCCTCCCCCCCGCAAGCTGCACGACGCAGAGCAAGAACACAGTGTGAACGAAAGGGTTCGCGCGCACGTGTACATAAGTATACGTATACCGAGACGAGCTTCGCGCCGACTTGCATGTCGATGCTCGTGTCCCCCGAGATTGGGGGGGGGGGGGGATGGCTCTCGCGTGCGAGCGACGAAGAATAAGAAGGAGAAAAAAAGAAGAAAATAACACAACGGAAAGGAGGTCGTCGTCGGCGCTTGAAATCGGGGTGACAAAGCTCCTTCGACGACGCGAGCTGCCGCGCAGAGGCTTCGCGGTTTCTTTCTCTCCCTTTTTTTCTCTCTCTCTCTCTCTCTCTCTCTTTCTCGGTAATAGCGCGTGGAAAACGAGAACATCATGCAAACTCTCTCTCTCTCTCTTTCTCTCACCTCTCGAATATACCGTTTATGTACAAACGTGCTTATATATACGTACGTGCATATGTGTGTACGTGTTTGTGTGTGTGTGTGTGTGTGTTTGTGTGTACGAGCTCGAGTGTGTTTACAATTGCTACGAAATAACACTGTCGCTCGTTTCCTTTTTTTTTCAAACTTCCCCACTGATTAGTCTTGTTCCACTGCTTATTTAATCTCAAGAGCGCTTCTCCATCCTCGGCTTCGCTTCGCGCACTCACGCATCTGTCTCGCGCTTTTTCTCGATAATCTCTCTCTCTCTCGCTCTCACGTATACTCACGCACTCTTTCTCGCTCGCGATTGACTATATTTGACACTTCGGCCGACGGCTCGGAAGCGGAGGATCAAAGGATCGCGCTCCCTTGCGCGCGGTGCCGAGCGGCGAGCGCGGCAAAAACGCCGCCGACGAGTGTCGCCGTCTAGTTGCCGCGCATTAACGGAGCAGCAGCCTGGAGTCCCGGGTTTTATAAGGGCGGCGCCGCGCGGTAGAGCGGATTCTTGCCCCTGATCGGCAGAGCGTGAGCCTCCGAGTTGAAGACCCATTCGTCGAGGCTTATGAGATCGTCGTCGCTGAACAGCAGGTAGAGATACTGCGGAGGAGAGAAAAAGAGGCGTGTGGTTAGCGATGATATACGCACTGCGTTGATAAGCTGTTCCGAAGAGTCGAGCAGTTCAGATTTTCGCGAGGATGGTTTTTCTTTGTGGAGGCTGGTTGTTTGAAATGAATATATAGTTAGATAGCAAATATTAAATTGAGCTTTTCAAATGTTTCCTGAAAATTTGCTACAGTTTATCTTCAATTGCATCAAGACAATTATGTATAATAATTACATTGGTATTTATTTAATGTGAAATTCTTCGAAATTCAAGATCCTGACTTTACATTTTGGCATAAAACATTATCTTATATATAGGTTTCCATCTAATTTCTTTGTCGGATTTCTATTTTCGTCGCTCTAAGAGGGAAAGCCCACGACCTAATAAATAAGGTATGATTTGTAAATTAAAAGAAAAACAAAAAAAAATCATCTTGAGAGGATTGGAAAATCTATAAAATTCAAGTTTCAATATAGCAGACAAAAAAAATTATGATTTTTCCTTACAACTAACATAATATATTTTAAATTAAGAGAATAAAAAGTTCGAGACATTTACGATCTACAATGTAATTATCCAAAATGTTTATAAAACTTGGAGTTTATATTGTAATGTGCTTAAATGAAGGAAATTTGAGTACGGTAAAAAAATAATATCATTCCAACTTTGTTAAGTCGATAAGAAATGGCAATCATCCTTCTAGGTTTTCAGAATTTGATTTCTATCTCTAGCTACATTACAGTTTCTTTTATCTGCAATATTATTATTTCAAATTTAAATTTTAAGTGAGTTTCAGGCTATCTCATAAAAACTAAACTAAAAGATATTCATCTAATCCCATACGCGCATATTGCTTCTGTTCACACCGTTTTTAATATTCGTAAAATATTCACCACCTATCTCTAAAAAGCACAAAGCTCAAAAATCCATTATTCCATTTTTCTAACTAAAAAATCGTCACCCAGCACCAAAGCCCACTCGACAATCCCCTGAAAATTATCGTCGAAAATCTGAACCGCATCTCGAGTCTTCGCCCACAGCATCACTACGTTCACGGAAAATCGAAGTAATGCATATACGAACCTTGAGCGTCTCGGCGAAGAAGTAGCTCTGCTGGACGTCGTCCTTGGGCGAGTCGAGCTGGTAGACGTTGTGGAGGCCGGTGTAGCCTCCGGGAACGCGGCAGTGCCTCTCGAGAGCTTGCACCGCCTCCCATCCCCATTCCCGGTACTTGGGATCTTTCGTCAGCCGCCACATCACGAAGTACGACTCGAAAGTCTGCAAATAAACGTTTTACGTGAGCGTTATACTGCGCAGTCTCCCATTCGCCCCTGTAACGTCTCTATGTACGCGCAATATGTATGTACACATTGCACACACACACACGCACGCACGTGCAGACATCACTAAAAGCATCTCGCGCATAAAAATGCAAAGGCTTCGTGCCTCGGAGTTTGAGGAATTTTCCGGAACTTCGAGATTATGTTTATCTTGTCGTCTCCCTTCTTTTTCACAAGCACACGTATATATATAACGCGTACCGTTCAACGCGCAAGCTTCGCAATTTTCGGTACGTATGGTACACTCACGCATATAATACGTATATGTGCAAATCCATCAAATTTTGGGAAACAACTCGGGATGGAAAAATTGCAAAAATTTTCGTTGACGGCACAGCAGAGCTGCTTTTTCTTCGTTACTTAGGTCACTCTGAAAGAAAAAAAACTGGCGTACATGACCAATCTTACTTTTTTTCGGAGCAGAAACGACTCGAAAAACGAGAATTCGTAGATTTCTTTGTGTCAAAAATTATGGGCTTTTAAAAATATTTCATTGGAACAAAAATGTCTTAAAATTCATCAAAGAATGCTCTGAAATTTTTTCAGATTTTTCAAGGACGATTTTCGAGCTTTCGATTTTTTTGAATTTTCGAAAAATCAAAAATTGTGTCGGATCAATCTGAAAAAATTTCAAAGCATTCTTTGATAAATTGTAAGATATTTTTGTTCTTATGAAATTTTTATAAAAGTTTATAGTTTTAGAGAAAATAAATCTATGAACTTTCTTAATTTTGTTAATGTTATTCCTCGTTTTTTCGAGTCGCTTTTGCTCCGGATAAAAGTATACCCTACGATCGGCCACGTACGCGAGTTTTTACCTTTTCATAATGAACTAAGGAATGAGAATTTTGTTTCCGAAATTTGATGGATTTACACATATATGAGGAAATCCGTATTTTTCATTCATTTTTTTGCTCCCAAAAGTTGTGAAAAAAAATTTTAGACTACATCGACCGGATAAGGTTATTTCTGTTCTATAGGACGTACACAACAAGAAAAAAAGAGTGTACCCACGAAATCGATCTTGTGACATTGTTTTCTTTTTGCTATCTTTATGATTTTATGCAGAGATTATTACTCATTTTTTAGTAAAATATTCTGTACTGTTTCGAATGCAAGGCTAAATATAGGCATGTAGATAGATTTAAAGTATAGTAAAAGAGCTGTCATTAGAACCCAAATTGATTTAGATCGGATGCACTGATCAAAAGTCACGTACTTTTGAAATAAACGAGTTTTGCTTCAGACTCCCTTTAGGCTGTTATGAAAATTCTCAATTTTACATTTTTTTTCTTTCAACCCTCGTAACTTTTGATTCAGTGACTTGATTTTCTACTCTTCTGCTAATGAGTCTAGATTAAATTTTTATAATATAGTGAGCTGTATATATACTTTCAGAACAATGATATACTTGAGAAGCATATATATAGCAAAAAATAGAAGAAAAGGCTTTAATTTGAACTATTGAACATTAAAAGTTACGAGGATTAAAAGAAAAAAAAATGTAAAATCGAGAATTTTCGTAATAGCCTAAAGTGAGTCTGAAGCAAAATTCGTTTATTTCAAAAGTACGTGACTTTTTGATCAGTGCATCTGATATTATTATTGTACTTTAAGCCTGTCTATATGCCTATTTATAGGCTTGCATTCGAAGAAATCCAGAATATTTTATTAAAAAATGCGTAATAATCTCTGCACGTGTCACAAGATCGATTTCGTGGGTACACTATTTTTTTCTTATTCTACATGTCCTATAGAACAGAAAAAACCTTATCCGGTCGATATAGGCCGAGATTTTTTTTTCGCAACTTTTGGGGGCAAAACAGTGAATGCAAAATACGGATTTTCTCATGTATACAGCTGCATTCTAAGCCCGGTGCGCAGCGGCAAATTTTCGAGAGAGAAATCACGTTTATACTGCGCGCGCGCGCGCGGCGTATAATAAAAGCGTCAAAGTGCAGAGAGCGGGAGAGACGTCGTTACGCGCTCGCGCGGAAGAAAATCAAGACGCGCGCGGGCCGAGTAGTAATTAAGGCGCGCATGCGATAGTAAAAAAATTTTTTTTTTTTTTTAATGAAGAGCTCACCTCGGGCCGCAAGATGTAGTATCTCTCGCCGTTCTTGAGGCTTTTGGCCTCGTTGCCCTCGATGAAGTGGAAGGCTTCGGGGCCGAGTTTCGTGGCGCTGCGGTCGTAGGACTCGTGACAGGTGTTCGTTAGTCCCGCCGCTATGTCCATGTGCTGATTACTCACCTCGTTCTCCTGCGTCTTCGCCCCGAGTGCGAACATCCCACCTGAGGAGAATAATCCACGCGCAGCTGCATTAATTGCGCCGACTATATAGCCGCGATGACGACGACCCATACGGCGTTTACGGGGCGTACGGGCTCGTTAAACGGGGCCGATTCTCGCGCAATTGCCGTTTTGAAGATGCTTTTGTATTTTGATTGTTGAAAACGCGTGGAAATTGCGGCTTTTTTCGGTTAATGGATTGCTCGCTCTCGCAGAGGAAAGGGCCGATCGATGCTGCGTTGTGAAAATTTAATTATCGGAAATTCGAATTGAAATATTGCGAATACTTCATTATTTTCAAATTTGTGTTTTTCGTCGAGCCAAAATTGGCTTGTACGTCGGTGCATTAATTAACTCAGTTAATATTCGAGAATATATTTTTGAAATATGCCGGCAGGATCGTGATCAAAAGTTAGCATTTTTCAAGAGAATTCGCGCCGAGAGCAAAATGTATTTAATCACGTGAACTTTGAGAGAGCGGAAATTTGACGTATTTTGTCGGTGAAAAATTTTGAAAATTTTTACTACTCGACTGTGGAGGTAAATTTTTCTGATGCTCAGTCCCCGAAGCTAAAAAGTTGGAGCGTATAATATTTTCGAGTAAAAATAAATTAATTATTGACTGTGTAGAAATGAAGAAAAAACACGATCGAAAATGTAAATTAAAATTGGCTCTGTGCGCAAAAATACTATTATTTATTAAGCACGGTGAGTATACAATAACATTTAGTCGACGAATAAATTTTCATACAAAACTAATTGCGTACAGCAAGTAACTGTACATGATAGCACGTTTCTTTCATTTTTTTCACATTCCCAGTGCTAATATTTGTATACAATTGTGCAGTACACTGAAAAACCGGTAATAGTAAAAAATTACTATTTAATCGCGTATTTTACTATTTTACATAGTAAATTTTTACTACAGTACAGTTTTACTAATACAGTAAAGATTGTTTTTTAAATATCAAATAGTAAAATATGCGATCGATCAAGTACATCCAATCGTCGCTGTCTTAAATAATAATTTTTCCTACCCCCGGTTTCTCAGCGCAGATATATTTATGACATTCCCGCGCAATCAATAATCCGCAGCGAGAGTCGCGGCCGCGCAATTTCAGAAAGTCGCATCAAGAGCTCGCGTTCCTCGTGCAAAATTTAAAACTGCACGGCTTTGTCAACGGTTCCCCTCCGGTATTGTTTGCAAATGATTCAATCTTTAAATGAGAGCCCCATCGCGACACAAAAGCTCTCTCGGCCATATATATAGTATACATATATTGTTTCCACCGGCGCCAGCGAACTCGTTCTTTTTAATAAAGAAAAAGAGAGGAAGTGGCAGAAGAAGAAGAATAAGAAAGTACGAAAGAAAAAAAACGTCAAGCCGCCTAGAATAATACCGCAGACCAAGAGCGCAAGTACATAATGCACGCGCCGCAAGCTCGACGTCGCTATATACACACTTACCGGCGAAGCAGGCGAGGTGGCCCATCTTGTGCTCGAGTCTCTCGTACTGCAGATCCGAGGCGTAGAGCAGTCCGCCGGCCGAACGCATGATCATGTGCTTGACGACCGCGTCCATGGCCTCGTCGTACATCTCGCGGGCCTCGCTGTCCTCCTTGCCGGACTGGATCCAGGCTTTCAGCAGGTACTCGTAGAAACTGTCGCCGAGGCCGCCCAGCGACATGTGATCTGTCGATGAGAAAAGTTCCCTTCTTAGTTTCCCGACTGCGCCGTGCGTCTATATACCTTTTTGTCTCGCGCGCGCGCGCAGCTGACCGCATTTTTCCATTAGCGTCAATTATGGTCTCTCGCAGCGACTTGGCGGTATGGGGGAGAGAGAGAGAGAGGAGTCGGGGAGGTCTACGGTTGTGACAATCTGTGTGGCTCATTGTGCGATTGCGCATATGCTTTGGAATTAATTGCGAAGCAGTTGAATTTGTCTTTTTAATTTGCGAGCCTCATTACGGTATACGAACTTCCTCCGCGTTTCCTTGTCGGGATTGAAATACCTATTTTTATTACTTTCATTCGGTACTGCTGAAATAATTATCGCCTGGACTAGCAAAATAAGTGAAAAATGCTTTCGCATTTGACATCAAATTATACTACTGAAAATGAAGAAGACATGTGGATTGCTCTACTTCTTGCACTGAAAGGCTTTTGAGACATCTAGTAAACCGAAGAAAGTACGCTAAATCCGTTTAATTAATTAAACCTTGAAAACATGTATTTTAGTTGTTGAAAGAGGTGTAATTAATAGTAAAGTTATATCTGCAATAAAAATGAAATATTATTACTTCTAAAAGTTTATCTCTGGCTCAGAGTTATTCGAAACCACAATTAGCCATGTTACAGTTCTAAATTTTCAAAAGTTTGTTAATCTCAGTCTTCCAGCGACGTATAAGTAACTTTTTTAATCTCGGTTTTGAGTCATACCAACTTTCGCCTTGACAGATCCTCATATCCACAAGAATAAATGCACGTGTAAGACGCACCTTTTACGTCGACGAGGGCAACCTTATTATACGCGTCGGTCTTACTCAGCGTCAATTTTTTTCTTACACGCAAGCACTATATCCCGAGAAACAGAATTTATTTAAAAATTTTAATGTTCATCGCATCGATACCCTCTATTCCTTCGCGCGCGAACGATCCAGTTCGCGGTGTATTTTTTTTCCCTTTTCATCCACCTAAAAGAGTTGAAAGCTCCGTCTTGGAATTGAAAAAATACGGGTCGCGTCCCTTAGGGCTGGAAAAATTCAACGGGAGAGTTGATCTTGATGACACATTTTTCGAGTATATATGTATATATATATCGCGTGTTTATATAGGTGCGGCGCAGCGCCGCCGACGCAGCGGAAAACTCTCGAACGCGGCAGTTCAAAGTTAATCGCATTAAACGGAAGATGAAGTAGTCAAGAGGGTAGGTAAGAAGGAGAATCTCCAAGCTGGATGAAAAAGGAGAAAAGTCTCTCTCTCCGGGTTGCTATATACGTATAGTGTGGATAGTACGTGCGACGCAAGAGACTCAACGATAAATAACAAGACGATTACCTTTCGCAAATTTTTACTGCTAATTTATTCAGCTGCCAGGATAAGTAAGGTCTCTCTCTCTCTTTTCTCGACTCTCTCTCTCTCTCTCTCCCTCTGTATCGCCTCCTCCGCGCTTTTTTTTATCAAACTATATTTTCTTTCTATTTTCTTATCTTTACCACCTCCGCAGATAACTCGGCCTCGGCGCGCGGCGCGTTTACCCCGTTTTATACCGCTTTTTTTTCGCCCCTCCAAGCGCAGTTTGGGAAATATACCGTTTCAGGCTCGAGCTTTTCCGAAACTCGCCCTCCCAAATTTATTCCCGCGTCGCCCGCGAATTTCCCATAGAATTACAGAACGTCGATTCGCCTTCGCCGTTGTACCGCCCTATGCGCTCGCGCCCTTTCCCGGGCCGCTGTCTCTGTGTTTTACGCGTTGGGTTAAACGCATTTTCTTGACAAAATGCCCCGCGCGCGCGCGCAACATCGATACCGCGATTTCGAGAGCTTTCACGACTCTGATTTACGGCCGGCCTCGTTTCATCTCGCGCCGACGCCGCGCGTGTCGTATATATAATGATGCACCGAGCCGTCGTATACGTATACGTTATATACGGGGTGACCGAAAATGAGCGAATAATATTGCCCCGCGCGCGCTTCGGAGTCATCTGGAGAGAGAAAGCAAATCGATATGCTTCTTTTTAGCCATACTTCGCAGACTTCGCGATCGAACGGCTTCGTATTGTGTACTTGCGGGGTGGGCTTTCCATTAGTCGAGCTTTTAAAATACAGAAGCTCGTATCGTGTAATATCGAGTTTCTGTACGCAAAGACTGAGTGAACTTCGCGAACAAACGTAATAACAGTGGAAAAAGAAATGAGCATGTCCTGGAAATTTCGGAAACAATACTCGGACGGAAAAGTTGCAAAAAATTTTCTTGAAGACACACCTGCCAGACCTGTTTTTTCTCGTTCCTTAGGTCATTCTGAAAGAGAAAAAAAACTCGTACATGACTAACAAAACGACTCGAAAAAATGAGAAATATAATTAACAAAAAGAGAATTCATACATTTTTTCCTCGAAAACTATGGACTTTTATAAAAATTTCATAAGAAGAAAAATATCTTAAAATTCATCGAAGAATGCTCTGAAATTTTTTCAAATTGATCCAATACAATTTTTTATTTTTCAAAAATCCAAAAAAATCGTAATTTTGAAAAACGTCCTTAAAAAACCTGTAATAATTTTAGAGCATTCTTTCGTGAATTTTAAGACATTTTTGTTCTAACGAAATTTTTAGAAAAGTCCATAGTTTTCGAGAAAAAACTCTACGAATTCTTGTTTTTTAATTATTTCTCGCTTTTCGAGTCGGAAAAAAGTATACCCTACGATCGGCCATGTGTTCGCGAGCTTTCTCTCTTTCAGAATGCCCTAAAGAACGAGAAAAAACAGGTCTGATAGGTGTGCCTTCAAGAAAATTTTTCGCAACTTTTCCGTCCGAGTTGTTTCCGAAATTTCCAGGATAACCCTCGATTAAAAGGAAAAGAGAAAGCCGAGCCGGGCACTTTTGAACCACCGCGTATATATACTCGAGTCGCGGTACCCGGACTTTCGGCTGGATCCTATTATCCAGGCGATATGTGTCCCGAGCCGTAAACGCGGCAATTGCGAAAAATGCGTCACTGCAGCGCGCTCACAGCCCCGGAGTCTGTTGCCCCGGTGTAATCGCGCGTTCGATTCCCGCGGGCGCTGTCACTCGTCCTCCCTCCTCCTCTCCGACTCTCCCCCCCCCCTTCTCCCACTCTTCATACGCATCCCCCAGTCAAACGAATGCGCGGGGAGATCGCTTTGATCAGCCACGAATGAGAATTAAAGGTGAATAGCCGTGAGCCGCCGTATAGCTCTTTTAATCTTTTGTCTCCCTCCCCCCCCCCCGCGACGCTGCAACTGCTTTTCGATTAAAAAATGTTAAAAGCGCGGTAGTCGGGCTTTTTGTTTTAGATTCGTCGCTAGAGAGGTCTTTTTTTTCGCAGTTAAAGCTCAAAATATACGGGGCGAATTCTCGTCCCGGCGATCCCTTTATATCGCGAGGCTTACGCGGGCTTTTGTATTATGCACTGCGTGTATCGGCCGCTGCGCCGCGGAAGACTTTCTTGCTGCGTTGTGTGATAACTCGAGGGATGGCGGCGGGGGGTATGGAGGGCTCGGTTCTAACAACACACTAAAATTTTGTAGCTACACTAACTTTATATATCTGAATTCCGATCGCGTACGGATTTTATGGCTCGTAAAATTACGCAGCCAAGCTCTCTTTTTTGTCTTCGAATATTTGCATGATAAACCTTGTTGATTGTCGGTTACGGCCGGGGTAATTTTGTTTGTCTAACAGGCCGCGTCTCTGCGCGGCCTTAAAGCGCGCGGGAGAGGCGACGACCCGGATTGTTTGGTTTTATGAAGGAAAAAACGCGTGTCGCGTCGTGTGTGCGCTTTACAAATTGATCCGATATATATACTCTCGGCTGTGAGGCGGAAAAAAGCCTTTCTAATTAAATTCCAGTTTCGACGTACGGCCGGGGAAAAATCTGCGACAGGTTGGAAAGGAGCCAAGACGGGCTCTCGGGAGAGCTCAGCGCAAGAATGGATGTGCCTTTCCTTCCAAATTATTTCGACTTGATTTAAAAATTTTAGTGAATCCCGAAATTCCGTGCATACCGTTTTCTTTTCTCTTTTTTTTTTACTCGCGACGTAACGAAAATTAATATTTGTTCCTTTGCGGGCGTTGCGATCGATAAGTTTCATTATATCGATGCAATAACCCAATGTTTCAGCTACACGTACGTATTATAAGAGCTTCATTCGCTTTGTAAAAGGTAAAATCCATGTACTAGTCGGAAAAATTAAAAGCCGTCGACGGCGCGGGAAGCGTTAACATTTTCCAATTACTTTTCCCAAAACATTACAACGTATGTATTTCCAGAAGCATCAGATATTGCCGGCAATATTGCACACAATCTCGCTAATAAGATTCCCCGGAAATTTCGGGAATTCAGCGCGATTCGCGCTCTGCGCCTCGCGAAACCCCGTTTAAAAATAAACCATAATAATAATCATTCTCGCGCTGCGCGCAGGGATATATAATACGAAGCCGCAAATGCGATCTGCAAAGTGAAAATTACACGGGACAATTACAGGGGAGGGGAAATTCGAAATTTCACGAGATTAACGGAGGAGCTATTTTCCGCCGAAAATATAACTGGTGCACGCGCGCCTCAAAAGCATCAGAGAGAGCCGCAGTGCGAGTCTCTCGCGCTGATAAGGAGAGAGAAAAAAGAGAGATAGAGACGCGGGAGAAAAGGGAAGCCAACGCCTGAAGAGTTGATCTTACGGCATAATGAATGAGATCGAGCTATATATACAGGGGAGGAGCTGCGCAGCCGAGGGCTCGTCTCTCGGGCCGACATTAGAACCGTAAATTCGCGACGAGGTGAAAATCCGCATCGCGCGAAGGTCTGCGGCCGCGCTGTAATTTCGACTATCTCTCGTAATTCTCGCCGCGGGCCCCCGGAGCGCCTCCGATTTTTCGTCATTTCGCGCCGAGGCACTTTTTTTCTCTCCTCTTTTCTCTTCGAGCGTCGTCGTCGCGCGGCTCCGAGCGACTTTCAAATTCCATACATTTGTTCGGGATTATTATTAATATCGAGTTTTCGGACGCTTCTCGCGTTACACCGGGAGGGTTATTTTTTTTTTTTTTTTTTTTTGGCTCGCAGTTATGAGAAACATTGTATAGCAGCAATATTTTAAGTTTCCTTTTCTCTTGTAATCCAATCTCGTATGCACGTGTATCCGATTTTATCGACTGCGGTTATAAATAATCGAAAATTGAAAAGGAATTGTTATGACGAACCAATATTCGGGTATAAATGTAGTATTAGATTTTCTTGAAACTTTGGAACAATGTATGTTTTATACGTGGATGCCTCTTACGAATGCTTCGCATGTTTTATAAACAGAGTTCGATTCAAAGTTATTCGAATTAAGTTTAAATTTAAAACAAAATTGTTTTGTTTGTCAGGCCAATGAAGAATTCGTCTCTTTGCACGATCGATGGTTAAATTTTGCTTTTAATATAGGTTTTAAAAAATATTTCAAACTGCGTCTATCAACGCATTCATTGGATTTAAATAAAACATATTTCCGAAACAGTAAATTAATCAATGAAAATATTGACAGCGCGTATTATTCATTTTTTCTCCGACAAACGGATAAAGGTATATGAGGTCACAGTGTGCAGGGCCGGGACGATAAGCAGCGACGAGGCGACTTTTGACGGAAAATACGTACTGGGAAAAATTAAACAGAGAAAGAGGGTAGGCGAAAGAGATAAAGAGCCCGAGTGAGTCTTATTACTATATAATCCGCCGTCATCCGTTACCTCTTCGGTTCAAATGCGCGCGATATCTCTCTCTCTCTCTTTCTTCCTCTTTTCTGAAGGATTCAAGAGGATTTACGAAGGCCACCCAGTGATGTTGCGACGCTGAAGATGCGAAGATCGAGGATTGAAAAGATATGCAAGGGAAAGGCCTTCCTTTCCCGTGTGTTCGTCTTTTCGTTTCCTTTTTCTTCTCTTCACTCGCAGCTCCTCCTCCTCATCCCCCCTCGCGCAGAGGAGTTAAAAAAAACGGGGAATTGAAAGAGCGCAAAGACGCGAATTCTACGCGTCATTACTTTTATTTTCTCTCCTATGAATGCACGCGTATGATTAATAACGCCTTTAAACCCGACGCTCCAAGCGAATTTTGCATTCGATAAAATCGAAGCTTTTCGCTGTTTTCTTTCTATTTACCCTCCTCGCTGCTAATAACCGGGTATGATTTATGGAAAGACGAGTATATAGCCGTAAAGTCGTTTCTAACTTACGTCTTCCCCATTTTCCGGTCTTCGGATGAATGTAGTTCGGGTAGAGTCCCTTCGGCTTTTCAAGGTTTTTCAGTGTCTTGCGGACGTGCTCGACCTTCGCCCTGTAGATCGGATTGCCCGTGATGTCGCTCAAGTACGTGAATTCCAGATGCATCGTGCCAATTTCCGCCAGGATACTGCAGCCGCTGCTCGCCCAGCCGTAGTTTTTACTCGCCTGTAACGCGCAACGAATAAAGTTATTATCTGATATATTTAATATTGTTAAATTGTTTAATGTTTATTTGGGTTAATTTTATACATAAAAAATAATTTTGTAGTGTTCACACATAGTAATAATTATATGAGAATGTACTTATATAAGTTAGTTCGTAAATTGTTATTTTGTAGTTTGTAAGCTTGTTTTGTGCCAGCCTATGTACAGGTAATTGTATTACCCCTGTAGGATTTACTTCTGTAAATTTTTTTCTGGTCAATAAATAAATAATTAAACTTTATTTTTATTGAGAGCCTACTAATTCAAGTTATTTTTATAAATTAAAAATTTTCATTTCTGCAGGTGTACAGTGAAAATTAGATTAACTTTATATTTAGAAAATTAGGTTATAATGAGCGAAGGAAATTTCGAAACAAATTTAACGTATAAAAGTTCTCTGTAGAATTCAAGCTTAAAATATTCGGCATTTTTCAAAGATTTCATTATGAATGGCATCGAAGCTAAATTTAACACATTAAATTTCTGTGCAAAATTCATCTAAATATATTTTCCCTCGTATTACTCACAAATTTTTAGTTAAATACTCATGCACCGCACAACGAAAAATTCAATTTTGCATTTTCCCTCGCGCCGTGTACGTACAAATTCGAGAACGAAGCAAGTTCGAGCAGTTTCCCCGAACAATGCCGCCCCCGAACGAAAAGTTGATAGCAAATTCACTGCCTCCAATTGATAGCTTCTCAGTTATAAATTTATCTCATTAAAACTTTTTTTCTCCCCCACCGGAAAAAAATCGCGCATTCTAATTCCGCCGCGCAGCGGTTCGCGGATATTTCGACGTCCGCGATTCGCGAGTGCCTCGGCGCGCGCGCGCGAATTAAAAAAGCTCGAGGAGTAACTTGCTCGACTCTCCGCGAAAGTTGAAAAGATAATTAAAAATAGCCGCGCCGCAGCGAAGCAAGGGGGGTAGGGGGGAGATCGGCGTCAAAGCGAGACGCGATTAAAGTGCAAAAAGCCCTATATAACCGCGCGCGGCTGGAATATTCATGTCGACGTCATCGTTTCGCGCTCTCCCGACCGGCGTCCAATCGAGTATTATAGTTGCACACCGCAGTCACAGGTGAAGTCGAAGAAACCGTAGAATTATATGTGCGAAACGGTGTTAGTACACCTGTTCAATTATGCACTCGAGACACTGGGATTTATCTCGTATATTCGCGAGGATAATCCTATACGGCTGAGACGCGTTATAATTCAGGAATAGCACGTGTATATAGCTGATACATCCAATATTACACTGCGGACTTGATGATTCTCGCCTTTGCAATATAAGGCGCGCAGTTTCCAATCTTTTTCTCCGCTCGCGCGCACTCGGCTTATGATACGACTCGGCGCGCGACAATTGGATTTCCATGTTTAATAAAGATCCGCGGGCTGCAGCGCGGCGCGATTTAATTAAGGGGCTTTTTGAAGGAAATAATTCCTCTTTATTGCGGATTAGTCTCTCGGCCGCGCGTCTTTGCGCCGCAGCGATCCAATACTGCCCATTTCATATTGCTGACGTAATATATATGTTATATATATACACCGCGCAACCGCGGAATATTAAATCTTTAATTGTGCATAAGCGCGTCTTTAATCCCGAAGTATTCGCCGCGCTGCCTCGAATTAAACAAGCCGACCCAGACAGACACCTATTGTTTTCTGGTCTCTCTCCCTCGGGGGCAGCCGTTGACTGCTTTTAATTCCGCGATTAAGCGTTTGTTCCAAGTGACAGTGCGCGTAAAAAAAATTTGTTGCTCACTCTCTCTCTCTCTCTCTCTCTCTTTCGAGTCGCACGACGACGCAAAAGAAATAGGGCCGGGGGTGGAGGAGGCGGTAGAAAAACGAAGGCGAAGAGGCTGCTGCAGCGCGGCGGGGAATTAACATAAATGCGAGAGGCGAGAGAAAAAAAAACGAAGTAAATTACTGGCCGTTTCCATCAACGGAAGTCGACGCGGGGCCGGGGAGGAGGAGGGGGGAGTAGGAGGTGAAGCTAACGTCCGGCAATTAAGCGGCGAAAAGATCGCTAATGCGAATCCTCGACGATAATTTCACACCAAGCCGGCGCGCGCAGCTCTCGGCAAGTCGTATAGACGACGACGACGACGACGACGACGAGAGGACTATACTGTACGCACCGAACAGAATTTCGCGCAGATGGCACACACGAAAAGCGCCATCTCACTCTCTCTCTCTCTCTCTCCGGCTATATTCGGTATAATTAAAGCTTCCGTCCGCTTCCGGAAATTTCGGATTTTTGAATATTAATTTAATCAGGGCCGCGGCGCCCTCGCTGCTGATGGTTCATTTCGCTCAACTTTATCGTTGTCGTAAAAAAAGCCCTTGCCGATTCGTTATTGGCACCGAGATTCCGTCAAACTAATTAAAAATTTCCGGGTACTATGTGTACGGAATAGGTAGGATATAATGTATAAAGCGGTATTTTTATTCATAAAAGTCAAGGTTTTATCTATATAAGTTGATTCAAATTCCTCTATGCAATTTTTGTTATCGTCTTTTAATTCGCGTTTAAAAAAAATTGCAATCTTAATTTAATATCTTTGGACTCGATGGGTTCCATAAGCAGCGGGGAGAACTCGACTGAGATTAGGAATAATCTGGCATTTTCCAAAATTAAGATTCAAGCATTTTGTGATGTACACTTTATATCATGACACATTTTATCATGCAAAAATTGTATTATTTTGCTATGCATATGCTTAGAAAATATTATTATTTCAAGAAATATTGTCTTAAAAAAAACGTTACTGCACTACATATCAATTTACTGAAATTTAACAAATTTCATACTTATGGACAAGTTAATTGCTTCAACTCTATCGACAAAAAATTACGATAAAATACAATTACATAACTTTAAATAGGAAACTGGATTGTTTCTACGAATATCTAATCAAAAAATGATCTTATTCTAATCTCCAGAAGCAATGCACATATTATACACACCAGAGGTTCCCAATAAATTGAGAAATAAACGAAAAAAAATATGATTATTACAATTTAGCCTTGTACCCAAAAGTAAGGGCTCGGCGCACTCCGCGTATAATACAGTGCAAGAGTCCGACGTGTCGATCCCGAGTCAATATTACGAGGTCGTCGCGCGAGTGTATGCACACACAGGAAAAAGTTATCGCGTCGGGGAGAGAGAGGTGAGGGGGAGCTTTGATGGGCGGCACGGCGCTTGCGGAAAAGCTCGAATTGAAAAACCTGATAACGGCTTTAAAGTCTTTTTCAGACGGTGAAAAAAAAGCGAGAGGAGGGAGAGAGAGAGAGAGAAGGGCGGGGGTGAATAACGATCGGACGGCGATTGCGTACAATGACTGGACGCTTCTGGCCCACTTCTCGGTTTAATCAACTGGCGCCTGCTATATACTGCATAGCTGTCGGGCAAAAGTCCCGAGGGCCTATCTATATATGCCGCTACTTTATGGCCTCTTTTCGACTTTTTTCGCTGCGGCGCGACTCTTTCGATTTTCCGCGACTGCTGTACATATATATATGCAGCGCGCGGATCCCGGGGGAGATTCGAACGCGCGAGTTATGCGGGATGAGCGTGAGTGAAATATTATGAAATCCATAGCGGCGCGAGGCGGTTTTTAGCGCGAGCCTATATAACTGATGTTCTGCTGTGCAGGGGAGTATTTTTAATTTCGATTTCGCTCTGAAATTGTGCGCGCATATAAATTGTATACCCATTTTTTCTTGAATGAAAATGTGACGGCTGTGAATAAATATTTGGCTCGCACAACCGTGAAATTGAAAATTACATTTTACAGTTGGTATTATCAAAGAGTATTTTATGTAAGATTTAGCTTTTGCTTCGTAATTATTTTGTGATTCTCTGTTAAAAAAGTGATAGTTGTATTGTTACGTCCTGGTATTCAACAAAGTTGCTTCATTAATTATTGAGCAAAAAAGCAATCGTTTCTACTTTTGTACTTTAATATTATTAGCTTAAGAATAGCTTAAGAATTTGAGTTATTAAATAAATAATTGCTTCGAAGTTTGTTTCCTATCATCAAAAATTATAGTGTATGCAATCTGCTGTGTCCTCGAGAATTTATTTTGCGAACAAATTAATTTTAGAACGCAATCTATATTCCAATCGTACGAAATAGACGCCTCTTTAAAAAAATTTCCTCGATATATATTATAATGCGCAATCGACTAAACTACCCTGTATACTCCTAAGGTCCCATATAGAAACCACGGCCTCGCATTTCATAGCGAAACTTTCCAGAGAGGGATTCCAGGTCGCGTCGGCAAAAAGTCGCGCGATATTTTAAAACTTCAAATAATTTCAAATAGTTCAAAAGCCGCGACAGAGCGCAATGGTTTACGACGGGCTAACGGTAAAAGATATTCGGCAAGTTTATTGTTGCGAAGAAAATGATTACTGCAGCGGACGCGGGGTACAGAGAGAGAGATCGAGTGAGGGAGAGCGAGAGAGTAGGGAGGGGGGGAAGGTCGTGGGAAGATGGAAGATGGGAATTTCATCGACCGAGGTGGCGAGAAATTTTCGGAATTTCGAGCAGAAGGTATCCCGAGCATCTGCGTCGGTTATCGGGAAATAAATCGCGCGCGCGGGGCGCACTTGTGAAATGAGAAATTAATGGCTTCGACAAATAATTCGGAGTCGCATCTTCTTTTTCTTTCTCTCCTCGTCCGGATACCCTCTGCGTCTCCTCGTCTGCGCTCGAAATAATAATACAAGCGCGTCGCATCGGCGACGATATATGCATCCCGTATTAAAAAATCGCCGCGATTGCAAACTCCCGCCGAAGGAGCGCACACGTATATACGTCGTCGTCGCGACGAGACGGGAGAGTCGGGCCAAGTTTGGCGCAGACGAGTCAACGGCACAGAGAGACGGAGAAGCCGTCGCTCGCTCGAGTTTGTCTTTGCCGGAGCGAGAACCGCACAAGAGAAACTTGGATACGTTATGTACGTTCGACTTACATGGAGTTGTGTGTGCGCACAGTCGTACGCGCGTATACACGTACATATGTATATATATGAGTGCATGTGTACTTACCCCGGTGTGAAGGTTGATGAGGGAGTGAGGAATTCCGGTTTCCGTTTGGAAGGCCGGCAGCAAGCGCTCGCCGAGCAGTGCCGCCTTATCGCGGAACATCACGTCGCCGGTGAGAGCGTAGCTGGCCAGCAGACTACCCATGAAGCGAATGTTCGTCTCGAACAATGACATCTCCGAGTTCTGAAACGAAATTTTCGCAAAGCTGTTTAGCACTCTGGGATACGGTAAATAAATTTTTGTTTTAACGCTGTCCCGCTACCTGAGCCCCGACAAATTTGTTTGGAACAAGAAGAATGTACTACTACTACGTTGCACTGCATATGTTAATTCTAGTTATTAATTATAGGTTTATTACGCAGGGGAGTAGCATATCGCGTTAATTTTGAAAAATTCAAAATTACACCTGCCTTCGAGACACATAATAATAACAATAAATTATTCCAGCTTTTTAAAAAAAATCGCGCAGTGCGCCCGGCATGCCGCGGCAAAATTAATATTCTAGTCTGCTGCGTTTCCAGCAAATCAATATATGCAAGTATGCTAATCAAGTTTCGATGCACACCGCATGTTGCACTAAATACCCCCTTATCCATTAAAATTTTTTATTGCTGTAACTAAATTTAAAAATAAAAAAGAATAAAAGAGGACTGCATTATCAGAACTTTACTCGGGGAAAAATAAAGTACGTACATGCGCTTATACAGCATGCATCAGGTGTACCTCCAAGAAATGTAAAGAGGAATACACGTATAAGCTATATACGAGCTAGCCGTATCCCCTCGCGGTTGAAATTACCAGGAGCTTATACTTTTACTCGCATGCTACATATACGTATATACGTATACATAGGTATGTACGCGCATACGTATATATACACAGCGCCATTATAATGCAGCTTATATACGAAGAAGAAGAAGGTCGTACGGGGAGAGAGTCTCGGATGCAAACCGCAGGTGCCGCCGCAGCTTCTCTCCCGCGTAATATTTCCGGGGCATTGTATTATCCGATGCCGCCGCGGCGCGGCGGCATCCGATAAGAGACGGCCCGCTTTTAATTAGCCCCGAGAGCTTCTCGCGGATAATTGCCCTTCGCGGTGTCACGAGCGCCGCGCAAATTTCGATATTTTACGCGAAAGTTTCGGCGCGGCATGCACTTGTGGCCGTGGAAATAATGGGCAAACAATTGGACGATCTATTGTTCGTCGTGGCACCGAAGCTCGTATACACACACACGTCGGGGATGAATCCACGCGTCAAACGTCGGAGTCTGTGAATAATGCCGAGAGGAGAGAGCAAACCTGCCTCGCGGCGACGTTGCCCTGTTCCTGTATCGCTATGTACGAAAGGGTCGACTGTCGTGTGTGCGATCCTTGGCCGTTAATTGATTAACCGGTAATTAAGCAAACAATTAATTATACTGGGAAAAACGGTGCAGTTGACTTTTCGGGCTCGGGAATTGGCCGCTATATATTTCGAAAGCGAACGATCGTTTGAGCAATTTTAAATATGTCGTTTGAATTATAAATCGATTCTCGGCGATTTGAATTATGAAATTTTATCACATTATTGTGGTTACAGTCAATCGTGGCGAGCTTTTCAGACATTGATCGTTAACCAACCGAATTGCGTTCGAGTCATCGGGAAATAATTCAGTTGATCGTCATCGCATTTTTGAGAAGGAAATTCGCGCAAGACGCTGTTATGATTCATTATAGCAATTCGGATTAATCGAGGCGTATTATTTCGCGCGACGAGTCAGATTCACGAACTTTATGCAGAGACCGAGCTTTGTATTCTATACCTGACGATATATTTATGAAATCTCGGAATTGCGAGCAGTATTCACGTCAACGAAATGTTTGTTAATGAAATTTTACGCGTCACTGTGTTATATAATAATCAGCGTACAATAATAATTTTTCAAACCGTACAATATCGCTTTACAAATTACATACACGTACATCATACTCGGCGAAAATACGATGGTGTAACGTTATTATCAAAAGTCTATTTCAGTTGCTAGCAAGTGCGGGCGTAAGATAACGTTACAGTTTATTTCTAAATTTAAACTCACGTTCAGGTGGTATGTCTCAACTGTCGAATTATGAGATAAGAATTCTGCATACCTCTCTAAAAATTTTGAAAAATGAATATAACTTTCTGTTTAATTGCGTGCGGGGCATTTTTTACAAAAACAATTGCAGCGCCGGGCGAAATTTCATTCCGTTAAACATAAAGTGTACGCGAGAGAGTTTCACCTGGGCAAATAAATTTTTTTTTTATTCTTACAAAAGAAAAGCTAACAACTTTAAAATTCAAGCGGGCAGAGAAGGCACGTAGCTTTGCAAATGCGCGCGAGCAGCTAATTCTGTAAAAATTTAGCGCACCTGCGCTTGCGCAGCCGAATGACAGAAGTGCATAATTAAAGTAAACTTTTGTAATTAGTCTAAAAGTCGCTCGTTTTATTTTGCCTCTCGAAGGTGCGTACAAATTTTACACGACGAATATCTATGCACACAGCGTCGAATATATATACATTATACGTGTCTGTATATATATATTAAAAAAGCGCGATTTTATTTACTCTCGCGCGGATCGGCAAAATTATCCCAGTTTTCGCTAATTTCGCAGCTCTGATTCAATCGTCGCAAATTTAAATTAACACGCGAACGAGGGAGAAAAAAAAACCAGCAGAACGTCCGCGCAGCGCGAGAGAGCTGCCTTCCGAGAATCATAAAAAGCAAGAACAAACTCCCGGAAAAACGATCGTCCCTTCCGACTACCTCAGCGCTATTTCGCAATTAAGGTTCGCATGAAGCTTATTAGGCGTACACTCGAGATATAGCTTTAATCATACAATAATTATATATGTAATTTAAGTTTATTTTGCGAGCTAATTAGCTGCGCACTGGCCGCGCCGTCATCTCGAAAAAAGCCGCTCTCGCAGCGGTTCTTATACTTCGCGACCTTTTTTTTCTTTCATTAAATATGACGTACAAACACAGACACACACTGTACTTTGCACTGCGCGCGACGAGAACAATGCGGCTGTTATTCGCAATAGTTTTCGGGGAGACGAGAGAAAACGGGAATTCCAATAAACCATTTCTGGCAAACTCCCGGCTCTCGGAGCTCCGCGCGTTTCATTAAATTTACACGCTATATTTATAATATTGACATATATATGTGTAAATCCAGGAAATTCGGAAACAACTCGGACGGAAAAGTTGCGAAAAATTTTCTTGAAGGCACACCTACCAGACCTGTTTCATCTCGTTCCTTAAGTCATTCTAAAAGAGAAGAAACTCGCGTACATGACCAATCTTAGGGTATACTTTTTTCTGGAGCAAAAACGACTCGAAGAAACGAGCAATAATTAACAAAAAGAGAATTCATATAGATCTTTTTTTCGAAAACTATGAACTTTTATAAAAATTTCGTTAGAAAAAAATGTCTTAAGATTCATGAAAGAATGCTTTGAAATTTTTTCAGATTTTTTAAGGACGTTTTTCGAAATTTCGATTTTTTTCAATTTTCGAAAAATCAAAAATTGTATCGGATCAGTCTGACAAAATTTCAGAGCATTCTTTAATAAATTTTCAGACATTTTTGTTCTAATGAAATATTTTTAAAAGTCCATAGTCATCGAGAAAAAAAATCTGAGAATTCTTTTTTTTAATTATTTCTCGTTTTTCGAGTCGTTTTTGCTGCGGAAAACAGTATACCCTACGATCGGCCGTGTACGCGAGTTTTTTCTCTTTCAGACTGACCTAAGGAACGAACAAGAGCGGGTCTGGTAGGTGCGCCGTCAAAATTTTTTGCAACTTTTCCGTCCGAAATTTTCTGGATGTGCACATATACATCCCACAAGTTTCTTCGGGGAAACGTATAGTAATCGAATGTCATCGCCACCTAAAAGAAATACTACACCTATACGTGGCTGCTAAACTTTTTACGAGATCCCACGTTACACAGTCGGTCCCCGACGACTGTCGCACCTGTCAACGCTCTCCCCTCGCGACAATTAACATTCTGCCGCGGCGTGTCCCACTCGAAAATTAGGGCGTCCCCTTCGATTCGCCTTAACGATCCTCGGCTCGATCGGCGCAGTGTCGTGTGTCCTTATAAAGGCGATCGAGGCTCGTTTAGAGAAGAAAAGCTCTTGGCAATCGGCTCGTCGTGCCGCTGAGCACTGATATGCCGTCTCAATCGTCATCGGTGCTGGTGTTGCCGTCGCGGATGATTTTAAGTGAGTTCGCGAGTGTCGTACTTGCGTCACGACTTCAATTTGATTTGGTTGTACGCGTATTGCTTGGACGCTCAGTTGGACTGGCTTTCGATTAGTCTTTATCGCTCGGTCTCATTTTATATACTGAGCTTTTATTTCTCTGTAGTTCAAGCTCAATAATCCCATTTAAGGGGTTATGACAGTGTTAAACGTCTAAAAAAATTATTTTTTTGGAAAGCTGTCAAAATTTTATTATTCAGGCAATCATAATAGAGCTGCTTATATTTTAAAGCGTCTATTAAGACGCTTTAATCATTAAAAAAATGACATAAACTTGTTTAAAAAAATAGAAAAAAAATTTTTGGTTAAAAAAGTGCTCCACTCATTTTTTAGTGCAGGTTCCAAGGAATAAAATGAGATATTAAACTTTTGATTTGATTTACCCAAACATTTAGAAACGTGCACACCGCAAAAAATCTGCAGTAAAAAACATGTGTTACTAATAATAGATTTGCGAGATGAAAAATTAACATTTTCAAGAGTTCAATAGCTTAAATTGAAGGTCTCAATAAACACTTTAAAACAAAAGTAGTTTCCCAAAAAAAAATTTTTTTTAGACGTTCAACACTGTCATAACCCCTTAAAGCTCCTACTTTCATTTCATCCTAGCGTCGCTCGTCAGCCTCTCCCGTTTTCACCCATAACAGAGATTGCTCCGAACAATCGTTGATTGACCATTACTCATCACTCCCCTTCGCCCTCGTTTATTTATTACACCCGAAAAATTGCCAATTCGTTTTTTTTCCTCCAGGATTTCGCGTGCCCAAGTACCGCGCGCCGCAGTGACGTTATTAATGCGATGTGTGCGCACACGTACACGCGCGTATGCACACGGGGAAGGAGAGGCGGCGGTCCTCGTTAAGCGAAACGAGTCAAATGAAGAGGGGCTGCGGTGCGCAGATGTGTATGGCGGCGACGCCCGGGGGCCAAAACGAGAAAAGGAACGCGTCTTTGATGTTCATTCCCTCTCTTGCTCGCTGGGCCAGTTCTTTGTTAAGTCGTCTCTCTCTCTCTCTCTCTCTCTCTCTCTCTGCAGCAGCGCTTCCCTTTGTTTTTCGGCGGACTTAATTGTGGCCGAACCAATGAGTGCTCGAGTGGAGCTCCATATACCCGCGGCCCGAATCAAGGCTGCTTTGCATTCGCGAATATATTATGGGTACAGTTGTGTAGAGGCGTGTGTCTCCCGCGCATTATGCACGTGTATTATAGATCGTCCGCGGGCTTGAATTCCCATATACACGCGCGCGTATAACGCGTTTAGAAGCGACGCGCAAATGGAAAGTTGAAGTTGAAATTGCAAAACTATACGCGATGCTATATGTATACCGTATATACGTACGCGAAATTCCAATGAACACACAGGCACGGCTCGATAAAATCAACTGCTTCTGTTTCGTATATAACAGAACTTTCCTTCTATGCGTCCACGATGAGTTCATGCGTACATGTAGGCTTTTTAATATCCGTTGTAAACACTGTGTACAAATTATTGTTCTCACTCTCTCTCTCTCTCTCTATTTATCTGGTCACTATCGAAATTCAACTTTACGAGGGACAAACTATAGTCGCTGGTGTTATACGACTTTCGCGCGCGCAAAATTTCGACAGCGCGCGAACACATCAATCATTCATCAAAAGATATGTATAACAAGCGGACGGTATACATACGTACCTATATAAACGTTCGATAATCGAGCGTCACTTAATAGCGCCTTTTTTCGAAGATACGCGGAGGCAAGTAGGTCGGCGCTTCCGCTCACACAAACTCACATATATATATAACCTGCGCGTCGATATCGTTCCAATAGACTAAATTGAAGCTCTCGCGGCCGCCTCGATGTAGCGTGGATTATATTCCGCGATTTTTTCGCCAATGATGATGCGACGTTACAACTCGTTTACATCGCTGTATCGCGACGCTAATGACGGGGTATTGTGCGTTCGGCTAATTGACGCGTTTACCGTGAATGCGTCGATACATACAGTGTGAATGGTGCGCACCGCGCGACAAATTCCCAGTTGTGTACGTATATATATATATGTATGCAGACACGCTTGTACGCGGTATATGCACGTGTGCTTATAATCGCGCACCGCGAGGCGCTTGACGAGGCCCATTGTGAGCGTCGAATAAAGTGGTTTTCCTTTGAAGGCACGGGGGGCCAAGTGTCGGTGCGTTAACTCGATTCAGCTTTTCGACGGGGCGGGGGGGAAATCTTTTTGAACTGTGGGAAACGCGCGGATGTGCGAAACTGAACTGCTCTGCGACGTTCAAGTTGTTTTTAATTAGAGATAATGAAGGTGCGCTTTTTCGACGCGGTGTACTCGATACAAAATATTAAATTATCCCCATCGGATTCTCTTTGACGCGGTGGTATGTGATTTTGTATACGCGATCATTTCAGCGCGGCTTTATAATATATTTTTAATTAAAATTTATTGTTGTCAAATATTATGTATGCATTTGCCGAAAAACAGTCCTCGAACGAACAACCCTTTCCAATTTATTCCGGGCCGTTCCTTTGAATATAAAATATTTCCATGCATTTCTTTTTATGCTCGAAACGTAAAATTCGAGAAATCGCACGAGACGACATCTTGTCCCAAAATTGTGCTACCCTTTGTATACATTGTATAACGTGAAATATTTCTAAAACAAACGAATAAAAATGAGTTCAGCTGATTCTTTCTAATCTTAAAATTTTCTGAAAATGCGAATTAAATGAGCTGCCGCCGATGGAAAAAGTATATAGCTTAAAAATTTCAATAATTATTTAACAGAACTGACTTAACAAGCTCCACAAAAATAGCCAATATTTCTAAAATCTTTTCTTTTTTTTAAATTTCAATTCCATTAAAGGAAACCAATCTCTTTAATTTTTTACTCTTAAAGCTACACCTAAACTATCGCAAAAACAAATTCCCCACAAAGCAGAAGCGCGTCTACGAAATAAAAAACGCCTTCCCCCCACACACACAGTTTGAGCTTCCAAAGCTTAAAATCGCGTCTCTCAGGCAGCTTATATAAAGGAAAACAGTTAAAATTTTGCTCCAAAGCCTCCTCCCCGACGGCGGAAAAATACCCGAGCATCAAACTCATCCGGGCGCAAAAGAAATTACAGCGAAGCATCCAGCAGAGTCATCGCGTAGACAAACGCGGGCAAACAGTCGCGGCGACAGGTGCGTAACAGTTAGTCGAAACGCCCGGTAGCCGCGGCGCGCGTAAAGACCCGAAATAGGGCTCTCCCGCGCGGCTCGGCATACTTAGTATGTAAATAAAGCCGCTTCGCCCGTCTGTGTCTCTGTACGAGTGTGTGTGCGTACGTGTGCGAGCAGAGAGGGAGAGAGAGAGTCGAGCTGCTCATCGGCGCTCATAAATAGCCGGACGCGCAATCTTGCCGTCCGACGGGAAAATTGCAAAATATGACCGGCTCCAGCTGTCGTAATGGCAGCAATTTATCCTAATATACAAGTACACAGCACTAAAGATGGATTTCGAAGCTTGTGTGTGGGCGTTTGCGCGCGCGTACGGGTGTATATACAGTTTACACGTGTATATATATATATACACAGTACACCGAGCGGTACACGCACAGACACATCTATATATATACACTCTCATTGTCGCTCTATCTCTCGAGGAAGACGTTAAGTTGAATTTATTCCCGGCAATTCGAATCTGCTTACGAGCTTTTACGAGCGAAATATAAGAATCCAGAGGAGCGCGCGCACGTACGCGCGCGGCTCTTAGCGCGATTAACGAGAGGCCGCATACTGTATATATATACGGGAGAGAGATTTTCTAGGCACGAAAAGGCTACGTACACGTTCGAGATTAATTGAGCGCTGCGCGAATTTCGGCTTTTGTTTATTTATTTATTTACTTGCTTTTTTTGAGGGATAGAGGGGGGGGGGGTACGCGATGTGTATACATATATCGATCGCGGTAATTCGACCGCGGGGGCGTATCGAGAGCGTTTAGAATTGAATTAGGGTAGATTGTGTGTGTGTACAAGCGCGCTGTAACGAAATGATTAAATAAAGCTTGTAATGTGCATAATTATGGGTTATACGCGTGTGGTATAAATTAGCGACTTTAACGACCGAACGACCGCGTGTGCGAGCGCACACGCGTAAATAGAGAAAACAGGCTTTGAATATAATTGACTTGGAGGCTTCGACTGGAATTGGTCGCCGCCAGCAACTGATGTTTTATGAATTATATTATTATACGATGCTAATAGTATATTAGGCGAAATTGTAATTAATGCGAGTTTAATGGAAAACGCAACATAAATTCATGAAGTTCGCAATGTCGAAACTTTGGGGCATAAAACGATAATGGCTGTATAATAAACTCGATATCAAAAACTCTTTCATAATAAACCATCGCACGCGCGTGCGCGAGGGGGGCTGGAAGTGGGGGGAGGGGGGGGGGGTAGTTGAGTTCCTTAATTGCATTAAACTTTACAGCTTATAATTTACAGCGACATCTGTTTTAGTCCCGAAAATATTTATGATCGAAAGAGTCGCGCCGATGCGAATGCACCGTTTATAAACGTATATATGTTTATACGTGCGCGTAAGATATTTTATCGAAACGATGTATACGTAATAGAATCGTTCGTTTTAATGCAGTGCACTCTGATCGAGAAAAATGATAATAGATAATTTATTGTTTGTGCGGAAATTTTTTATTCATCCGGGCGGTTTTTGTTCCGTGAAAAAAAGACTTGAGAAAATTATGAATTATTGCGCACAGTAATCAGGAAAAAAAATGAGGTTAAAAGTGTTCTTATTATCGATTTTCTGAGTAAATCTTTTATTATTTCTGATAAAGTTTTTTAAAATCGGATAATATTGCAAGATCTAATCAGTGTGTTTTCAGAAACTTATAGGAGTAAACGTCATTATAAACGTGTACTACCCAGAAACTTTATCCAAAGAAAATTTTAAATTTTCTGTCAGGTTGTAGTTACACAGTAAAGTTTGATTTTCATCAATTTTAGTATGTACTATTATGCATATATATTTATGTACAATATTTCATTAGGAAATGTAATCCCTTCATTCCTGAATATTATCCTTTTATAATATCGTATAGGAACGATAAATTATTTTGGAGTGAACTATACGTTGCCAAACTAAGCAGACAAGTGTTTTTATCATTAAAGCAAGAAAAGTTGTTACAAACTCAACAAATTCATCGTTATATTTCCACTGCAAATAATCGAAATCCGCGTCGATCGCGTTAAACATGCATAATCGTCAGCCGGTTTCGTCCCCACTTTACGAGCTCCGAACTCCGCGTAAAAAATATTATCCGGCTTGTATCGACAACCAACTTTTCGCTCTTATCCATAATGCAGCCTCTCCGCACACATACGTTCCATCCGTATATAAAAAAACATCGAGGTACACCAGCGGGGATTCGCTAAGTTTATCAAGCCATCGTTAAGTGCGGCCTTTCCCACGGGTGTAATTATTTATCTGCAGCAGCAGCAGCAGCAGCAGCAGCAGCCGTAGCAGTAGCAGCAACGTCGTCGTCGTCGTCGGCTTCTTGCCTGCAAGCTCGTAAAGCTCGCCGAGTTTTACGAGTTTATTTTCCGCTCCTGCGCGCGCGCGCGTGTGTGTGTGTGTTCATCTGTGTATGTCGAGCGGCGAAGAAAAAAAAATCAAAAGAAAAGGTCACGCCAGGTATATAGACAAATCGAGACGACTGCGCGCTCGTCGCGGATAAAAGCATCTGCGCTATCCCCTCCCCACCCCCCCGCTCGAAGCTTACGGGCCGTATTAAAGGTTCGATCTCTACTTTACGGCTGGTCGTTACGTTAAAAGGTCCCGACACCTGCACGAACTTCCTTCCCGATCGCAAGCGAACCTCTGCGCCGATTATTAATCCAACCCCCCCCCCCCCCATCGAGCTTCGCGTGAGAGCTGACTGTTCGACTGAATGTACAGATATACATCGTATGCGTATACATGTGCAGGGGGAGCTGAAGCTTTTTTTACCAGCGTAGCTTTTAACGCGAGGACGAGAAGCGCGTGAGATAGAGGGAAAAAGCTCGTAAAGAGGCTGCGCGCTCTGCGGAAAATTTATTTACTCTTAATTCGCAATTTCAGCAACACTTTGAAGGCTTTTCAGCTTCTTCCGCGCGCGCGCGCGCGTGGCTAATGGAGATTATGCTGCTTTGAAAAATGATGCATATCCCTCTCTCTCTTCTCTCGAGCTCCGGCGGGGCGAGCTTTTTTATCCGGGGTCCGATGTATCGGAGTTCTCTTCCATAAAGCGACTACTCTCCCCGCGTCTGTGCGGCTTTTTATCAGGGACTCGCATACGAGAGCTTTTACGTCTGGTCCTCGATCCGTGTGTGCACATACGTGCGCGCGGGTCAGCGAGAAAAAAGCACGAGCTTCGGAGTGTGAGCCCCGGGAAAAATCGCTTTGCGCGAATCGCAATAATCACTGCGGCCCGAGGAAAAAAAAGAAATATCTTTAATCTCGAACGCGCGCGCGGACGAAGAAAAAGCCGCGCGAGCCGGGCAGGGCTGCACTTTCGGGGGAAAAAAGCTCGGCGCAGCGGCGTCGAAGCCCGCGTTTCGCAAAAACCCGCTGCGCTTCTCGGGTCGTTAGGGAAAACGTTAAACCCAATGAGTCGAGCATAGCAGGAATGCATAAGAAGCTCGCGCGCCCTGCTGCAGCTCATAACGAGGGGGAGTGAGGCTGCGCAAGCTCTAATGGCGCGACGACGACGACGACGACGACGGCGGCAAGTTTTAATGAAAACGTCGCATTTCAAGGCGCGCGCGCGCGCGGCATTGATATTCCCACGCCCCCCTTCGCTATATACAGAGGCCTACTATGCACCCAAACGTCGCGCGCGAGTTTTATTCTGCACGTGTGTATGCGTATATAAAAGTGTATTATATACACGTATATATAGTGTGGGAGAGGCGAGATATATAGAGAAGTCGACGTGGCGGCACGCAATAACGCTAAGCTCGGCGGAAAGCTCCGCATATCTCGAAAGCGCGCGCGCGATTGTAAAACGCGTTAAATATTCCAGAGCGAAGCGCGCGAGAGCCGCCTTGTATACGAATATGGATATAGGGCGGTTTGTGGCATTTCGGTCTTAACTGTGTATGTATATATATATATAAATGCCTACACCAGACGAGAGATACGCGTTGCTCTTTGACTTCTCTGTGCGGCGTCGAGGAGAATCTGGGGGGAAATTGCTCTGCTGGATGCGTTTCGATCCGGATCACTTTGTTCTTCGGAGGAAAATTCGAATCGGTTTCTTTCATATTTTCGCCAACGTTTTTCCTCGCGGCTTTTTCGATATCCGCGCGCGATTCGATATACGTATATAATACGTATACGCGCACGCGGGCTTTTTTCACAATTCGGTCTTTGAAATCCGATTGAATGTTTCGGCGCATGAGAATTTGATCAATTATCTTTGAGTGACGTGTACAGAAATCGCGTTGTTCGGAGCTTTTTTATCGTGCTGGTGTATTAGAGTACGAAATTAGAAACTTATTGATAAAAAAAATAGGTTACTTTTAAGTATGTCAGATAAGATAATACAAAGATTTATTTGGCTTAAGCTAAATTGGATATAACGGAGGGAGAGTCAGTGTCTCCTATTTTGCTGCTTTTTAAGTTTTATGTGTCATTTAATTCTTCTTTTTAAAAAAAAAAATTCCTCTGCTAATTTTCGTCAGCCGAATAAAGGATTTTCCAAACGCTTCAGAACAATAAAAGTACACACACACACGTATATAGAAAACAAAAAGTCATAGAAAAGCCCCAACGCTATCCCTGCGCGGTCTAATCTCATTCCATTCTTGCGGTCGCCTACACCGCGACATCAGATTGCGCTCGAGCAGCGAACTGCGCGCCTTACGTCGCGAAGGAGGGAAAAACGGCGCGACTCGAGGCAACAACTGTACCAGCCTCTCGGCTCTATACACACACACACACACACACACAAAACGGCGGTTCAGGAGAAGCGCGGCGCAATAAAAGACGTCCTCTCATCGCGATTGCGATGAAAGTCAAACGACGGCGCAAGTATTTGCCTCGGCTGTTAAAAGACTCGCTCTCGTTCTCTCTCTCTCTCTCTCTCTCTCGTCTCGCGCGCGGTGCGTCAATGCGGCGAAATGAATATTTTTTTCTTCCTCCTTCGCGCGCGCGCGCACTCACGGCTCTCATATAACGAGATTCGCTCGCTGCGAAAAGGGGGCTCAATATTTCACTTTTGCATAATTAAGAGGGGAAAAATAATGAAAGCCGGGCCGCAACGCGCGCGCCTAGCTAAATTAAAAGTCCCGAGAAATGTGGATTAATTTTTTTTAACCGGAGTTTTTCGGGGGTGTTTTTTTTTTTACTATTTTCACCGAATTTTCCAGTCGCGCGTTGCAGTCGTTTTCGCGTTGTTTCAATTAGCCCGCGCATTAACGTATTCGTTGCGTACACACAAGCGTGGTATATATATAGAAAAGTCAAGTGGGATATATACGAGGAATGATTGTTGGTTAACTTTGATTTTAATTTTGCAAAAATCGGAAAATTGACCGTCTACGTAACTGAACAATCGATTGTAATTTTAAGTACAGCTATTCAATGAAGAAAAAGGTACCTACTTCAAACAAGCATTTAAAAACAGCAGGGAGCATTACGTGCGCATTTCAAACACGAAACAGCTGGGAGCGATATTAATAGTAATTACCCGTTGACAGAGAAAATTCTCGGTGAAATGGAAAAGAGAAATGCAATCGCTTTCGAAATAATTGAAGTCAGTTCAGGATTTATTTTTTTCTGTGTCGAACTGTATACTAAGACGCGGAATACCCGTCGCCTATAACCGAAGTGCGACGCGCTCTATACATCTATCCCATATGGATTTGGTCCTCGTCCAAAAAAGGAGTCGAAACAACGTCTCGGGCTCTTTCTTCGACTGCAGTTTCTTCTTATTTCTCTCTCTCTCTCTCCCTCTCTTTTTCCGCGCGCGATTCCTTTGTATCTCATTCAGCGGTGCTGTTTTCTCATTTCCACAAAAGCGGAGATAGCCAATAACGTTATGACGACACGGCTCTTGAGCTGCGTCGCTTCGTGTACTCGGCGCTGCTCGCAAATTTATTGCTCTCGACTCGACTGTTTATTTTTTTAAGATTTCGCATAGTCGATCGCCAACTATAAAGCGTTATATTGGCCGGAAAAATGGGATATTCCGTCGAAATAATTGCCAGGGGGGGAGAGCGAGCGAGCGGGAGAAAGAGATCGAAGCTTGGATATTATGATGAAGCGTAAACGGGCTTTCAAATGCAGCTGCAGAGTCGACGAGTCAATATTAAATTTCGTTATATTGTCTGCGGGTGATTGGATTCTAGAATTTTATTATACACGCCAGCAGGGAAATAGCCTCGTTCTCCGCGTATAAGGAATTTCTTTGTGAGATATATATATTTTCAGTTAATTGATTTTCTTTACGGGGGCTGTATTATTACGAAGCTGTATAAGTCGTCCTCTCTGAATCTTATACACGGGATATATAGCCGATAGTCGCGGTGAACAATGTTTTTATGCGAGGCGAAGGTCGAAGCACTAAAGTTTCCACGTTATAAAACGCAGTGCGTTAACTTGGACTTTGAATTATAAGCCCGCTGCTTCAGGGTCATGGATTTGTCTGCGGAGCTGCGGGAAAAATGAATTCCTCGCTTAAGGAAATGGAGGTCGTGCTACAGCGCCCTCCGCGTCCCATAGGTGCGATTTCTCGAGGTACGCACAAAGATTTGTATTTGCATGTCTACATAAATATTGCAGAAACAATGAATATCGTTTGTATACAGTCCAGGCTTTTATATAGGCGAAGAGCAGCACGGCTCGGACAATTCATCGTGGATAAATCCCTTTTTCTAGCGGATCGAAGACAAAAATATACTTTAAAAGCATCAAATATTTTTCAAGAATTTTCAAAGGATTCTCCGAATTTTTCAACTTTTAAGAAAACCATGGATAAGCTCGCGTAATATGAATTCGACCGAAAACCCACCAGCGACGAGACTTCTTAGAAACAAATTTGACCATTCACGAAAATTTCGAATTACAAATTCATTACTCTGCCTCGAATTTCCCAGCCATTACTCAGCATAATGGAGAATCCAGCCACAAAACATTATCAGAACTTTGGCATAGTCTTCTCTCGCGCTGGGAGTCTGAGCTATGCTCGCCTCTCCCTCTCGCCGTACGAGGCCAAATGTATATAGACATAAACTGCACACTTACGTCGACAAGTCAACACCCCGAGAAATAGGGCCCACGGGAGAGACAGAACCGTAGGGCGCGAGCTCCATTTTTCCCCGCGCCAACAAGTCGTTTTCCAAACTTTTATCCCCCCCCCCCCCCCCGAAGTTTCGGGAACTTTTTCGGTATACGCCAATATCGCCGATCCGAGAGAGCGTTATGCGTATTAATAGTTATAAACGAGAGAAACACATGCATATTCAACGTCGCGCAGTGTATGTATAAATAATTTAAGCTCGAGAGACCGGTAGGGTACGTATATATATGTACAGTGTACACATATACATTGGGAGAGAGATTGATAGCGTACAGTAAATACATACAGCATATGGAATCTCTCGCGGTCGCGCCTGCACGAAAGGGGGGGGTAAAGGCAAAGTGGAAAAATCGAGAGACAAAAGGAGGGGGGGGGGCGGAGGGAGAAAAAAAGAAAAATCGTCGAATCGATCGACGCCAGACGAGAGCTGAAAATAGTATGTGCATCTCTGCAAGCTCGTGCACTCCTTGCTGCTCTCTCTCTCTCTCGTGTGCAATATTTGACGCGGGTTCGCGCCGAAGCACTATGAATACTCGACCCAGATTCAGGGGAGGGAAAGCCTTATATCCCACCTTTCCCCATTTAGCCGTAGCGCGAAGTGTTCAGGCTCGCGAGCAGCTTCTATTTTCAACGCCGCCAAACTGCATCGTAGCCGCGCGCGAATTAAGGCTCGAACAAGAATGCCCCGGGCTATATTGGAAGCAGATCTGGGCTGATTCTGGTTGTTGTGGGTATAATGCGCGCAGATGCTCGAAAATACAAGTTGAGACACTGAGAGGGAAGATTGTAGTTGGAGCTTATTCGCTGTGTGGAAGGAAGCTCAAGACAGGACTTCAGCTCGGTCGGCTGCGAAGGGTCGAGGAGGAAGCACAGCTAGTGTTTCATCCAGGAGGGCACATTCTTGGCAGATATCAGGATCCAAGGCGGGGTAAGTGTGCTGCTTTGGAACCAGAGATTCGACTTCAGCAGTTTCGGTACTCTAGATAAGTGTGTCTTGCATTTATTACTTCCCAATTCGCCCACACTCCACCTAATGATCAACGCGTGTTACTCGGTTTATCGCATACCTGTCGGTGTATACTGGTGTCATATGTCGCCTAATGGCTTTTCTGGCCAGGCAGGGCGCAGCCTCGCGTTCCAGATATCGGGCAGAGACGGATCAAAGCTGTTAGCTATTATCCTCCCTCGTGGAATACCTTCTCTCCTCTAATATGAATTCTTAACGATATTTCACGGGGAAATTCAACGGGCTGCCCAGTACAGCGTTTGGGAGACTCACTAAGATGGATATTGTGGAAGGAGCTGCTGTGCGAGGAAGCTCGAGGCAGCAGCAGCACTCCAGCTCCAGCTCGTGCTTTATTTACGATAGCGTGTCTTGCGTGCTTTTAACATTATAAAAATAATGTTAAAAGCATGCAGTCAGTTAGATGGAATGGATTCATAAGATTTTAAACGTATGAAAGCCAGGATGCTGGGTGCAGATGAGAATAGTCATGTCTACAGCGTGATAGCTGTATTGATTTCCTGAGTGAGGTACACGGCGTTGACAATGTTGCTGGGCTTTAAGTGAGACTGGAAAGAGACAGTTTTGATGCTGTGAATGTTAGGGAGTAGACGGTACTCCAGAGATTGGGTCGTTGTTGAATGAATTCTACAACGACTCAAGTCGAGAAGGGATGAAGTGCGCGATGAAATTCAAAGACTTGTATGTAGTTCTTGTTTCTTGAAGAAACAAGCACTATAAGAGACTTTCTATGTCAGTCAGTTGTTAGACATTGTAGCGTATGTTCTGATCGCTTTTCAAATCAAAGACTTAATGTATTAGGTCGCAGGTATAATACTAAGTGAAATGCAATCGATGGAAGAGAACAGGATTATCTACATCGGCGCGCTTGGATATGTCGACAGGTCTACGACACGATCTTATCTTTTCAAAAAGGTTTAGATTTCGGGACGACGCCCAGGTGGCGTACTGATTACTCAAAATCGATCAGAACGGCACTCAAGTCGATATAGTTGTATTAGCTATACAGATGACCAGTTGCTGGTGCTGTAGGGAGAATCCAGTTCGGTTGTCTGACAAGTATCGAGCTCTTCTGCGGCCATCTGCGTAGTTGACATCTACATAGACTGAACGGTATAGCAGTATCAGACTAAAATAGCTGTCGTCAGTACCATTTGTTCTATTGTGTAGCAATCAGGTGCAAGCGTTTTTATAGCTATTTTTACATTAATTGCAATGCAAGTTAACCGTTCCTTTATTAAAAAATATTTACGTACAGTATAGACGGTGAGAATAATGATTTTGATGTACAATAAAACAAATTTAATTGAAAATAATTGATTGTTTCAATCAACTTTTCATCCTGTAAATGGTTTATTGTCTTTTTCTTTTGTTTTTTATTAATTGATTGGTGAAATCACGGCGTGGAAATTACCAATCTTCCAAAACACCTTGAATCAATTAAATATTTCATTCGCTAATATAATTGGCGTTATTTATGAATGAAACACGGAATAATTGTGGATCCCACCATTTTCTCCTATATCAATTGTTCATCTTTCTTCGCTGTGAAATTCGTTAAAAATATTTTACTTTCAATTAATAAAAAAATCTGAAAAATACCCAACGTCGCTCTTCGAATCAACGAAGCCACTCGGACAAACGTTCAAATCGCAATGTTTCCGTTCCAGAGGGCGCAGCCTGCATAATTCACGGCGCACTCGATCGCGCGGTATCGAAGAAAAAATAAAGGGAGAACCATCGTGTATAGATAAAAAGCCGGTAAAGCGAGCTCGGGGGTCTGAATTAGCGTATAGTATCCGAAGCAGCTGCGTGAGCGCGCGCGCGAGAAGAGGATACTTAAAAGCCGCGTAAATACTCAGCGTAAGTAAAAGGACGCACTAATAGCCGCGCGGCTGTTTTTCATCCTTCCGATACGCGATCGGCCACCTCTTCTCTCTCTCTCTCTCTCGCGCGCGCTCGTACTTTATAAAGTCGTATAAACTCGCGCAGAAACAGGATCATTAAGCGAAAACTGGTCCCGCTGCATAGGCGCTGCACAGCGCGCGCCCCGCGTGGCGCGTATACGTACGCCTAAGTAGTGTATACAGTCCCACATGCAGATGAAATCGGAAGTTGGGTTTGGCCGTACATTCATTACGCGAGGGAGCGAGAAAGAGAGACGCGCGCGCGAGATCGTAGATCTCGGCGCGTATAGCGCGGAGAGTTATGCGGGCCGGTGCGCGCTATGGCCTTTTCCCCTGTTATTAACGCCGGAGTCGTTACGCCTTGTTCTCTTGCGGCGCGAGCGCGGGCTCTTCGTTTTTTTTTTCTCTTCTCTCCTCTCGTCCGTATGCGTATACGTGTACGCGTACGTGCGTCTGGCGCTACTCGTATTGCAGAGACGAGATGGAAAAATGAAGGGGGAGGAGACGCGACTGGACGCGGCGGCGGAGAGAACGAACGAGACCTGGGCTTAATATAAATTGGTGATTGGAACGGCGGGTGCGAGGGAGGCCGGCGCGGCAGAGGTTTTCGCGATGATATCGTGATGCTGCGCTGTGTGTGTGTGTGTATATGTGGATGCAGCGAGTTTTTGTGTGATGCCGATTAATAAGCGGGTAGTCGTCTTAGAATTAATAGTAATTAAGTGGCGTGTAAGTAGGTATGTGCATCAAAATAATATAGCTTAGTTAGTATGTTTAAAAAATTAGTATAGAGGTATATATTTTTATACAGTGTAATAATTTAAAAGGGATAACTCCATCCCATCCATGTATTAATTCTTCGGAATTTTCTCAGTAGTGCGGAAGTCTGTGAATCAATACGTATACGAGCCTGCCTTCACGGACTCGGCAATTGAAAAAGCAAGGCTATTTAATTCACGCAAAAATATTACCACTCTATTCAGAATTTAATTACTCTAATTTTTGCGTGCTTTAATTTAATAGCGTTTTGAAAGTGTTGAAAGGGGATAAAGTGTTTTTTTATCTCCTCGTATAAGTCGCTCGCCTAATGAATATTGAACGGCTAACTGGTTTCTAAGTATAATTTATCGACGCGAGCGCAAATAATGTAACGTAAAGGTTGTACATAATTGAGTTGGTAACACTGTAGCTTTATATATTCTGAACGATAAGCGTGTCGTATTGCGAAGATAGAGCTCAGACGAGGTCATTAACTCACTCCTGTGATGTGGTCCGCATTGAATTTGCCTGCAGTTTCGAGAGGGGCGCGTCTGTCAAAACTGTCAAGTAGCTTACGAGGGTGGGACACGAAAGGGGAAATTAATCGTCGATACGTATTGATTGGGAAAATTCGTCGTTTGTCTGCGTTTGTCGCGGAAACTGCATACCGTGGTCTTATATGTATATATACGTACGCAGGGCTTGAGCTCGTCAAAGGAAGTCGTGCGGAGAGTTCTGAGTGAAGTTCGGTCGTATAAGTTATAAATTGGTAGTCTAGAGGGTATTGCGTGTTACAATTTCTGGAATGAGCGAGAACGAATCCTTCGTAAACGTATTTAAACGCGTCTTTTACAGAAAATTCATAGACTATCGTATGAAAGCACAGGAATCTGTTAGTCTGACTTTGCACTGCCGTTACTACTTGATAATACAAGCCGTTTAAAATATCCGCGTTCAGAAACCATTGTTCTAATTTTTCTCCGTAATTCATTTCAACTTCAAAAGCGGCCAATTATATCGTACTCGAATGGGATACTGACCCCCTCCCCCTCCCCTCCCCTCACCGACTGATCGAATCATCGAGTATTTCCAGCCTCAAAGCTTCTGCTAATCTAAGTAACATTTCGGAGAAGCCGAGCCCCACCGACGTCGTCGACGAAAACTAACTTTTCCAAAAGCAGGTACAATCAACCGTTAAACTTTCTTTCATCCAGCAGGTTACCCCGCCCCCTTCTCTCTTTTTTTTTCTTTATCGCGGATGGATGCACGACTCCAAAGTCCAGCCCCCACAAAAGCGTGCACACGATGCAAAAACGAGGAAGCAAGAAAAAAAAAAACGAAACAAAAAAGTTGCAAGTTCGGAAAGCTTTCTAAACCCCCTCGGCAACATCCGCGCACAGTGTAATTACCACATTTACGATCTCCTCTCACTTCCACTCTTCGATGTATATACGTGTATTTTTCGCCCGCGGAGGTCTCATTTAATCCCCCCGGCTTCTTTCGCGCACGCACACACGTATATATACGGGCGGAGAGTCGCGGGGCGACCGTAAGTCGAGCCGAAATATTGCGTTCGTGACCCGGAATATCAATTGCAGGTATATAGCAGCGGAGGGCGAAGAGCAGAGCAGCCAGTTTTCGTACACGACGCACCGATGCTGCGTTCTAGATTGCAGCCGCTCTCTCTCTCACTACTCGGGGCAGAGATTTAATTAGCCGATAGTGGGCAAAGAAGCAACGTCGTTAAATTATGGCTGAGCTTCCCATGCTACTCTCTCTCACTCTCACTGTCTCTCTCGCTCTCGCTCTCACTCTCGCTCTGGCCGTGTTTTTATACGCGCTAAAATTAATTATGTTATGCGCCGGCGCGCCGCCGGCCCCGCACTCCGCGGCGCTAATGACGCCCCGCGCACGAACGGTGCGGGGGCTATTTGTTTGGGCAAGAAGATTGGATTATGGAAATGCAAATAAAGCTCCGGGATTTACGGTAATGCGACGTTTTTGCGTATCGGCTGTTAAAACCGAGCGAGGCCTCTCCTCGGGGGCCCGCCTCCTCTCATTACACGCTTTTAAGCGCGGAAAGAGAATTCGCTTCGTACGCGCCGACTCGTTACTTGTTGCCCATACGCCATCGCTGTACGGGATAGCCTTGATTAACGCCGCGCGCGGCTACGTCCGCTTGACGTCTTAATCGAAGGAAAAGGGAAAGCGCGCTACAACGCGCATAATCTCGCGCGCGGAATACAAGCATTTTTATCCTCGCAATTCGGCGCGGCTTATCGCATTCGCTAACTGCCTCGACCCTCTCCCCCCCGCGCGTAATCTTCGCCTTTATATCGAGCCGACGTTTGGAAAAGCTTATCTCCCTTGGCTCTCGCTGTATATTATATACACGACTATATGAAGCGGCAGTAGCGCGCGCTAGAACAGGTGGGGGAGGGGTGAGCTTGTTTCGCAACGTCGATAAAAGCCGTATGATAAAATTCCCATCGTCAAGATTATTACAATGGCTACGTGTCTAGTTTAGATATAGACAGGGCGCCTCGATGCGCGTCTGGGGGGCGAGCTTCGATCGGCCGGCCTCAGCAGTAAAGTCGTCGCGCGCCCGCGCGGAGGTTACTCCTCGAGAGAGATAAGCGCGCGCAGGGGAGACTACCTCTTAACTGGATTCGACTGGAATTTATTTTACGCTTTATTTCGCCTAACTTCAAGTATTATATGTGTATCTATATGAGATGCTTCATTCGTGTTCATGCATTTTTATTTTCTTTTGCGACGTTTTTTATTTTCGGTAATTTTATAATCCTCTGTAAATCGCTATTCTTTATGATAAATTCACTTTATTGGCAAGAAGCGATATGTCGTTTACTTGACACCGAAATTTAAAATTCTATAATTCAATCAGAATTGTGAAACAACAACGTGAATTATGCAGTCGATCGATTAAGTTTCGTTGTTCTTTAAATATTAAACAATAAATTTTTAAACTGAATTTTTAAACATTACGTGTTCCTAGTCTGGGTTTGCAACAAAAATTAAATTAAAGAAAAAAACAGCAAAAACGTATTGAACAGCACTTTAACATCTGGAGTAAATAAACGTAAATGGAGTTGAAATTTCGCAGAGCGCGCGAAGTTCTCGAATTTTAAAATACATGCACTCCATTGCATTATACGTTCGAAAAAAACTGCGCGCGCGTCAATAAATTAGCAGCGACGCTTTTATTATCTGCAGGAAAGAGGAATGCGCACCGCGCGCGCATATCACAGCGAGAGCGGACGGAAATATTTGTTCGCCAAATCGATGTTGTATTAATAGAGCCGCAGCGGAATCTCTATACACACACACACACACACATACTCGTGATAGTCCCGCGTAGAATATCGCTTTAATAATACAAAAAAAAAAATTTCGCTTCTCGCCATTGTTCGGCGTGGCCGAGGATGTGTTGCATTATTAAAAATAAAAAGCATTGTTCCTTGTCTTTGTTTCCGCGCCGCGGCGCTATTCGTCGCGCGCGCAAGTCGTCGTGAATTTTCCAGCGCCTCTATCTCGCGCTCAACTATACACAGTCATATCCTATTATTTTTTCAAATACAATCGCGTAACGCGCACGCAGCGCGAATAAAGCGCCGCCTGCAGTCTGGCATTACAAATCAAGTGCCTTCCTCCACGTAATACACGTACACCCACTGGCAACCGGAAAATCCGCGCAGTCGATAGCCATGAAAATTTATTTTCGGCCAGGGATGCATCCGTATATATATACAGATATAAGCCGCGGGCGAGTCGAGTGTGCGTCGCGACCGACTGCCCGCAACGGCAGCAGCAGCAGCAACATCTTTCTCCCGAAGTAAATCGAAAAGCCGAGTCGCAGCGGCAGCGGCTCAGGTCCGTAAAGAGGGTAAAAAGCGCGAGAGCGCGCGGTTGGAAAGAGACGCGTAAACCGATTTCGCGGGATTAGCCGCGGTAAGAGTCGTGAGCTGCTTGCACACGTGTCCTCTCTTTCTCTCCCGTATACCCTGTCTCTCTCTCTCGCTCTCTCCGGGGGGACTTTGGCATAATGATGATCCCGTTACCTTCATTGGCTTAAGCGGAACGTCAGCTCGACGGACTCGCGCAAATCGATCGCGACGCGCTCTCAATGCGCTATTAGTCTATCCCTTTTTGCACACTTTTTTTTTCTCGCAAGGCGACCGCCTACGATCTGTTTAACTGTGTGTACGTCGCTGCAGCGGAGGCGACCCAGTTGCGAGTTCGGCGGACGCAAAGTCCGCGATACGACGACGCGCGTTGGGGGTAGGGGTGCGAGAAGGTTATTCCGTCGCCGCGAAGATTTTGGTACCCCGATGTCTCTCCCTCTCGCTGGTCGGAGATGTGCGCAGTGCTCAATATAATGCAGCGGTCGAAGGAAATCCAATATGCCGGTGTGAAATTGCCGGCAGGAGGAGGCCGTGAATACAGCTGTCGCTCAAATCGTTATAGCGGCGGCTCCGTAAATAAACAGCGTATAGGAAATAAGCTCCTATACGCGCGCTGACGTTCGAAAGTCGAAAAAATAAAAACGAATCGGGGTCAATTTCGTTAGCAGAATTATGCTGGATATATATATATATATATAGGGATGTGCGATGTCCATTGGACGATGATGCGCATTGGGCACACGAGTTCGACATCCGAACTTTACAATTTTCACGACGAAGCAAAGGCGAATACTATACGTGTGCACAGGGGAAATCGTCGACACTTATATATAATATATAATATATATACGAGAAATTCGGGGCTGTGAGCTCTCATGATACTGTGGGCGATTCTTGTTCGACGGAGGAACACAACCGTTAACCCAATTCCACGGCGGTGTATGTGCGGCAGCTAAAAGCCAGTTGACCCATACATATATATAGACTAACCAACTTCTCGGAAAGCAAGGAGGTCTATATAGGTGTATGCGTGTACAATGTATACGTGTATCTGTGTATACGTATACATATACATGTGCATCCGGTTTCCCGCTTCGGCCGTACAACAGGGCAAGTCTCGCGCAACGTTTTCCATTTGCGAATTAAACGGACACGTGAATGACGGCTGATCTTTGATGTAAGCGCCGCGCACCTTTGCAACTTTGTATACACTCCCTCTCGCTCTCTGTCTATTAGTGCCAGAGTAATGGGATACGTTGCTCGGCTATCGATTAACCCTGGCTCGACGCCACGCGCTATATACGTTCACAATATTTCTTCCTAGATGCGCTGCCACTTGATTTTCGCGCTATGGTTATACCGTCGTTTTATTCGCTTTTATTGTGTACTTACGTTTTCTTCGCGGGGCGAGACTTGAATCGCTCTTCAGAAGTTTGAAGGTGTTGCAAGCTCGGTTGAAGTCAAGTTGTTGATAAATAACGATGGAAAATGATCGTTAAGTAAGTATTAATTTACAATAAACTTGAAACTTTGCAGAACGACAGACGCGTCGCGCATAATGATACAATTTCATTTCTACTGTTTACAACGTGACGCTAAATTCGAATCGCGTATTTTAACCCTTTAGTTTCTGCGCGTATGGATTTATGCGTGAGAAAAAGTGCGAAGCTATACGCCCGAAGAGACGCATAAATAAATATCTAAAATCTCGTTCTTTCCACTAGATAACTATATATAATCCACGCAGGGTGTAAACGAGCAGAGATATAAGTAGCATTGGAAAAAAGATATAGCTCCGCAGCCGAGATACAATATAATGGCCAGAGGCCATAGCGGGAGGTCATTCATTTTCGAGTGTAAATAACTCGTCCTATCTGTAGAAAGTCACATTATTTGCTTACACACGTACACATACACACAAACGTTATAGCTATACGCGCGTGTTTGCAAACTCATCGGGTAATGAAAACCCGAGACTCGTTCTTTTGTACCACTGCCACACCCTCGGCTGATGCGCGAATAGGAAAACTAAAGAGGCAAAGTCGATTCGCGGTACGTGTATATACATGTATAGTGTAATATACAGTATAGAGATATAGAAGCCTGATAAGGAAACTTTACCGGCCGGTAATTGCGATATCATCGGCAGTGAAAGGATTAATGTAACACAGAATTTTTTATTCATTCCCCGTCTACCCGCGGAGTATATATTCGTTTAAATAAGTAATGGAGATGGCACATGCGGTCTCGCGGCTTCGATCGAGTGTCGAACGCAGCTACTCTCGATATACGGAGCGAAAATGTTTGAAGGGGGAGGTGACCCGAAGAGGGTGTGCACCGGATTTTTTTTCTCTTTCAAATGGGGGGAAAAAGGCCGTTGACGGAGATGCCAGATTTCGAAGCACATCCAATTATGCGACTTCGCTAGACTGATTTTCACGCGTATTTGCGCGCAAGGACCCGCGTCGAGTGTACGTACTCCTGGAAAATTTTTCCGCGCACGCGAGAGAAGAAGACACTTCAGTCCCCGCGATGCGGAATAATAAACAAAAATATAGCGAATAGTAAGTACGAATGAAATTCTCCGTTACGGAGACTAATCGCGCACGTATATATATACGTACGCGGCGGCGTTTTCAATCTCGCAAAAGTGCAGCGCGGCGCTGCCTCCGAATTTCACACACACACAGAATTTTCATCCACTCGACGATCCCGCGCCTGCACCGGCGTAAGCACATGCGCGCGAACGACCGCGGGAATCTCAATTACGCGTGCGCACGATGTTCCGTGCGTGCGCGATCTTGAAATAAAAGGGGCGCGCGCACTCCGCTAAATTATCAAATCTCCTATATCACACGAGCTGCGCGCACACGATGTGCCGCGGCCTGCGCTCAGCGATGCTGATTGCAGACGCAACTTTTTGCGAGCGTTTCACGGCTTCTTTCATTTCTTCCGTGCCGCGAGTCAATTAGATGTATACCGAGACTGAATGGAAATTCGTCGTTTTGCTGGTGATTGAGAAGCGAATTGTTATGAAGTGGGCGGAATGGTAAAGTGAAAATTAATATGAGATAATTGTGATCGAGTATTTAAAAAAAATTTTGTTTCTACACCTCGGGGCGGGGGGGGGGGAGCGTTTTTTTTTTTGTTCTGTAGGATATGCAGAAGACGAAAGCAATAGTGTTTTGACTATTTTCATATTTATGTGCAGAATTTTTAATTGAAAAACTACGTGTTTTCCAAAAAAAAATCGTAACAGTAAAAAGTTCTTAAAATTAGCCAAATAATACACCACAATTTTTTCAAATCGATTCGAACAAGTTATCGATTTTACTTTTTTTTTGTAAAGTACCTTTTAAAATCGCAAAGTACACATATCGTAAAACACTTCTTGATTGAGATACACCTTCATTCAATTACAATTGAAGAAACCTTGAGATAAGAGCTTTTGTGAAAAGGTTTTTGAAAATCTGTTCGTAACATGTTTTCTACACGTCTATTATTATAATTAATGTTTATAATAAAATGAAATTATTTAAATTAACTATTTATCAGCTAACGCGCGACATCAAGTTTTTTTTTATTAAGCATAGCTTCAGGTGTCATTTCACTGCGAATAAGTGTAAGACTGAATGATTGCGACGACCTTCTTTTCACAGTGTATGACGGAATAACTCGAGCGAATGAATGTCATAAATAATGAAAAAACTTGTTCTACTACAATACGCGAAAAGGAAACTGACGCGTCGTTTTTCTTTGCCTAAGCGCGATTGCCGCGTGAAAATGCAAAAGTATAAAGCATATATCGTGCTATCAAGCCACTCGAGCGTGGTTTTTTATTTGTCCATTTTTCACGCGCGATCCCTTCAGCTTCTGAATAATAAAAGAGACTACTATGCTGCTGTACACATCTCTGACGGGAAAACGAGCCTCTCGCGTAATTGTCAACGTGACGGGAATTCTAGCTTTGACGTTTCCGTCACGTTTTTTACGCTTCTTTGTACTCCGAAGGTTTTGCGTTTGCTTTTTTTTTCTCTCCCTGTAATTATTATTCTTAAATGTCAGTAAAAAATATTACCGTCAGTGTGCGTATTCGAGAAAATTGTTATTTTAAATGTAAAAAGTGTATGTTATATTGAAGAAAGTTTTGTTAAGTTTTGTTTTGTTTTTTTGATGAATATTAATATTTATTAAATACTGTTAAAACCTATAAAGCCGTTAAAAATTATATTCTTATACAAAATTATAAAACACATTTGTGAGAAGAGAAGAACTTAATCAATCGAACTTAGTCAATTTTTTGTAACAATAACGATTGTTTTATGAAAAATGTATCGGTAGTTTCCATAAGAGTTTCTTAGATGAATTTTTTCTTTTGTGAAGTATTTGTTCACACTTTAATTTAACTTAGATAGCTGAAATTTTACGAATATTTTATTTTTAAATTAAAATTATAACTGCACGTTATTGTAATTAGTTAATATTACGTGAATGCATCCACTTTGATGCTCGTGGCGATTGAAATTCATTATAAAGTCCATAAACATGAACTTTCATATAATTTTTAGTAAATATATTACTCTAAATAACCGTAATTTTAATGAATATTAATGTAATTTTAGTGGTTTACCGATAGAACACCATCAGTGGAAATTCACGTATGCGAACGGAAAATTGGCGAGCAGTAATTTATACATGTAAATTTTCGAGTAGAAATCAAGTTAAAAATTGGAAGAATTTTTTCACATTCAATGATCACGTAAAATTCAAAGTTGCCTTTGGCCCAAGCCAAAAAAAAATTACCGCTAACCTTTCAGCGAATCGACCCAACCAAAAAAAATAATAATTCAACATTCCTTCCAAGAACAACAATCCCCGCGGCGACTATTAATCCCGCGTAAGCCCCAGCAATTCCCTCGTTCTCGCTCTAGGAAATAATATAAAGTCTCTCATCTAGCCAACTGTACATCAGCATTCAGCGCTGTTTAACCCGACCGAATTCCCGCTCCTCGCCGTCTCTCGAAATCGTCGTGCAGTGAATTCCATCGCGAACGGTATTCAGCACGTGCGCGCACATCAGCGTCCGGCCGGCAGCTCGAGCGGCCGAGAGCGAAGAAGGATGAGAAAGTGGAGAAAAAAATGAAGGACAAGAAGTCGTCGTCGTCGTCGCGCGCACACCTCGACGAGCCTGCGCGCACACGCATTTCGACTGCATTCCTCCGTGTGCCAAGGTCGTCGCCTCTCTCGCACAGAGCTGCGCGCAGTTGCAGAAAGTCTGCGCGCAGCTCCGCAGCCGATTAAAAATATCTGCCGCCCGTAGGGAACAATGTATGCAAGAGAGCGAGTCTTGCTCCCGGCGCAGCTCTCGTACGTACGGATGTATGTATATATAGGTGTGTACGTACGTGTGCGTAAGTGTGTACCGAAGAGCTTTACAATGCACATAAAAGGGGGGTCCCTCTCTCTCTCTCGGCTGCTACACTTTGGCAGCTACACGAATTTATCGCCTATCGGAATCGCGACGGTGGCACTTGCGCGCGCGAGAGACACTCGGACACGGCGGTCCTTCCGCGCTCTTTTTTATCTATTTTCCTGCCCGCGTGATTCTCATTTTTTTTTTCGCTTTCTTTTTCTTTTCTCCATTATTTCTTTTTGTGGACGGCTATTTATGTCGCGCGCGTGTATCGATAAGATGGTGGAAGAGACAAGGATCTCTCGGAAGAGCTAATGGAGAGGTAATTTTTTTCGTCCGCTGTAACCACATACCCGCCTCTTTGCGCGATTTTTTGCACTGATATTCTACTTTTTGCTCGGTAATGCAAGGGGCGCGGCGTTTAGGTTATAGGGCGGAATCAACTCGTACAGAGGTTTTTACAGCGTTGAACCGTTAAAAATAATATTCGCTCTTGACGTCATACCAAGCGTTGTTACTATACATACGCGCGCCTGCGAAGATAAGAATTCAATTTTATTTTTTAATGGTGGATTTAAATTTGCAGATTATTGATTGCTCAGTATTTTTTACGTAAATCGATAAGCACCGAAAGAAGTTTATAAACAGCGAGCGAAGCAAGCGATCTTATGGTCGTAGATTCTAATTATAGATAATATTTTAATGAGATTTTAATATTAATTTGACTGGATATGAAATCATTCGTATTTATTAATCGTCAAACGATTTATGTTTGTCGAGTTACGGCCGGCCGAATGTGAATTAACGATTAGATTCAGTAGCTAAAAAATTATTCTTCTATGAGGTCGAATTATATTAAACTTTTATATGATTTCCCTGCTTCATATACACCTATTAATTTATCATTAATTAACAAGTTAATAATTTTAAAGTTGCGAATAATGTAATTTTGTTCATGATTTCAACTGTACATTCCTTTGGGTATATTGCAATATAAGCTTTTGAATCTTTGCAAAATTTTGTTGAGATTCTTTTATTATTATATTATTATTATCTGTTAAACGTAAAATCAACGTTTCTTCTGCCAACTGTAGCATGGCACAACAATTTTTAAAACGAAATTTGGCTTACGCAAACATTTGCGCATTTATTTACGTCTGCGTATAGTATACATACTCGATCACATTATATTTGGTTATCTCTATAAATTCACGGCTATTTGCGATCAAGTGCTCTTACTTTGACATACCCGCACGGGGGCTACAATTATAGAACACGGCTGAATATTATTCATAAGCGCACTGCATCCACTAATAAATTTCAAATACAACGTTCGCATCGTAACAATTACACGCGAAACAGAACTGCGCATCCCAGAGCTACAGTCCGCAAAACGCGTGTATGCTGGGGCATTCCGAAAAATCTCAAGAATCCCGCGCATCACGACCCCCCGAAGAAAATTATGAAAAAGCTCTGAAGCACGTCCGCCGAGAGAATTCGCGACAATCCCCATCTTGGCAGCAAAAATAGTGACAGAGCGGAAAAATAACCCGCAGGACGTGTACCTCTGCGCGCGCGCAACAAGAGACGAACGAGACAATACCAGCCGCAGCTATTCATAAGAGTCGCGCTCGGACAGACAAACCAGCAGCAGCAGCAGCAGCAGCAGTAGCAGCAGAAGTGCTGCACACGGTATAATAGCAGTCGGGGGAAGGGGGGGAGGGGCGGCCGGCTAACTACGCGATTCTCGTCTTGGCGCTCACGAGACTAATTCGCCAAGTTATCCACTTAGAAATCCGCCCTAATGCCTCGGCGGCGCAAGTTCGCGCTCGCGCGCGTCCTTCTCCCTCTCGCGCACACACGCAACTTTACTTGAGAAAGTGCAGCGCACAGGACGCGAGAGCAACTTGGGAGAGCGCGCGCGCGCGCTTGATTCCGTCGTCTGGTGTAAGGGGGGCGGGAGGAAGGGGGTATATGTGCGACGAATTAGTTGCGGGAATGTTGCGGCAAATAAACATTTTCCTCGAAAGCTGAACTTTGCCGGCAGCAGCAGCTCGGAATTCCTCTGGTCCGCGTTTCGCTCCTTCTCTCGCGCGAGCTGTGCGCGCGCGAGCAACTTTTATGACGGAACGTTCAAGTTTCCATTTGGAGGTGGGAGGAGAGTTTGGCAGATTATCCGTGTATTGCGTGACAATTTGGTGGAGGATAATGCGAGATGATTTGTATTGGCGGGGATATGCATCGCGAGGAAGTTGAGTTGAGTGAATTGGTGCGCTCGGGGGAGACACGAGGTGAATATATAGTCAGTGGAGAGAGAGAGAGAGAGAGAGCTGGGATTAGTTGCGTTCAATTTCTAAGTTTATAGCGCGCTATAGCGACCTCAGACACGCTTCCCACCTTCTTGCACTGTATACCGCCGGCTGCGGGTACTCGTAACTTTTTACTTTCGGGGCGCTTGGCAATTATGCGTTTACGCGTCAAGTATGGTAGACCAGTCAAACAAGCAATCGCAAAACGATTATTCTACTCGTTTTAAAGAGGTGGCATATTTATTTCTGTATACATCCTATAGTTATGGATACACTTAGGGTCTAGTAAAACTGCTTATGAAATTGCTGGCTTTGGAATATTAACAATGAGATAATTAAATATACAAAATTTATTTTTACTGTCCCTAAATCGCCGAGTGTCAGGTTTGAACAGAGGACCTGTAGATTACTTATCCGATACTCTATCAATCGAGCCTTTGTCGCTCTGATTGATCACACATAATAAGCTATATATGCTAAAAGTATAGTATAAATAGTTTAGGTATAAATAGGTTAATTATTAGGTATAGAATTAATTAATTAGGTATAAATAGGTTAATTCGTCGCACATCACTCACTCAGACTATCTAAGTGTTGAGAATTTTTAATAGGATTTATGACACTCTAACCTAAAAATCGCAACTTCATTACTTGTTTTTAGATAATCGTGGTACAAGATATTGTATGGAACTAGTACGCAAAGGGTTTATTCACAAAACTTGTTCAGCGTGTTCTCTCGTTTAGTAAATAAACCCTTTCCGTACCGCATCGAATACTATTGGCTTCAATTACTAACCAATTTTTAATTGACAAGTACCACCTATATTTATCATTGTCAAAACAGCGATTATTTCTCTCAAAGAAAAACTTGGCAAGATACCGCTACTTTTTAGGAATCTAAAGTCTCTCTAATTCCATCCTTTTTATGTACTCAATTTCATCCATTACGACCATTTTAAAGAAATTAGATTCTACCAGAGCAAGGAATCCAACGCGCTGCGTACCGAAGCGCATTATTATTTTCTTCGCGGGGCGCTTAAACGAGAGGAGAGAAAGCACTTGCGTGCGCGCACTCGAGACACACTCGTTCTTGAAAACTAATTTGGACAAATGTACGCGGCAAAAAGCAGTGAGCGCCGATGAAACGGCAAGATAAATAAACGCTTAAAACGACTAACGAGACCCGCCGCGCCACCGTGCGGCAACTTTATTGATTTCTTAAAGTCTCGAGCGCGCGTACCCCAGACACAACTTGCCCCCTCTGCACACACACACACACACCCCCGCGAGAAATGATTTATAGAAAAACTTGGCTCTTTCACTCTTCGACGGAGAGAGAGAGAGAGAGAGAGAGAGAGAGAGAGAGAGAGAGAGAGAGAGAGAGAGAAAAAGCAGGTAGAGCAACGTCAACAAGTGCCTATAGAAACAGGCTCTCGTAGTGCGCGCGCGGCGCTGCGACGACGATTCCGAGGGAAAAATGAAGTTTCACCTCGTTTTTTTTTCACTTCTTTTTTCGTGTTCGCCAATCGATCGCACGCGCGCAAACACACTCGTTCGCGCAAGAAAAATACTCGCCTCTCTCTCTCTCTCTCTCTCTCTACGTGTGCGTGCATTACGCGTGGGGAGTGGGGGAGGTCGGGCGTCGACGACTAAATGTTTTTTTCCTCTACCCGCACTTTATTTTGAAAACGCGCTTGTACGTCAAACAAGTCCTCTCTCTCTCTCTCTCTCTCTCTCTCTCTCTCTCTCTCTCTCTCTCTCTCTCTCTCTCTCTACCGGAGACCTTCCAGGTATTTGCCGTCGTCGTCGTCCTCTCTCCTGTCCTCGGGGATTATCCCCGGATCTTCGTGAGAGTTTGTGTGCTGACAAGCGGCGGCCTTTGTTTTTAGTCCTAGTCGCTCGGTATACACGCAGTTTGTCAGGCTTGTGCATTAGTTACCGCCCCCCCCCCCCTTCGGCTCGTCCCGTCCCACCGGACACTTTTTTTCTTCCTTTATTCTTCTTCGCGTACACTCCTTTCCCGAGTGAGAGAAAGAGTGAGAGAGAAAGAGAGAGAGAGAAAGAGAGAGAGAGAAGAAAAGGGTCGTCTCGTGTCTCTCGGATGAAAAAAAAACTCGAGCGCCAAAGTATCGCGAGCTTATAGCTTAGACTTTCGGGGCTAAGTGTTCTCGAGCTTCTTCTTCCGGCTGGATATAGCTTCCTGCGCTTCTTCTCGCACTTTGCTGGCTGAATTTATTTATGGCTGAATTCGTCGGGCGAGTGTATATACGTGTTTGTATTGATTATTTATTAGGGATGTGTATATACCGCCGATGAGAATAGAGGATGCCGTACCAGGTGCGCGAGATGCAGCTTTTTTTGCATTAGGGAGGGGGGGGGGGATAGTCTTCCGGAGAGTCGATTAAGAATTCAAATTTCGCGCTTTCAGTTGAGAGACCGATTTGGATTGTGATTTATAATGGAAATTAAATTATAGCAAATTTTGTATCGTTTTGGAAAGTTTCGTGTATCTATATCAGAATAATAATATAGAGCTTCAATCATACGATCTTTTTATAACATTCAAATTTCAGTTTAGATATTATTGCACTAAATATAAATGCGATTTTGAAAAATGCTTGATTACTAAAATTTTATTCTGCTGTTAGTGCCAAGATAAATCGTCAATTCTTCCTGCTTTATTATAGCGCGAAATCTGAATTTTTAATCGACTTTCAGGACTCTTGCAATTTTTAAATTGTAGTGCGAAAATCAATTACTCGAATTTCTTCGACACATGAAACCATTAAAGAAATTCCCAATGCAACTTTTTCAAGCTTCAGCGCAAAAATTTAACAAGTCACGAGTAATTTCACTAAAACGCGATACTGTACTATTTTCGGATATAAAATATTAAACGTGAAATTTCTCGGGGACAGTTTTAAAGAATATTACACAGTTTGCAGTTGATTATATGTCCTTTTCCATGTTAAAAATGATAATGCTTTTAAAAAAATGTAAAATTGTTTTGTCTTTGTTACGTAAATCCGCCGTATTTAATTTCCGAAAAGACTTAGCTCAATTCTGACAACTGGAAATGAAATGGTATATTTACGACTTTTTTAAATTTTTTGCATGGCTTGAAAAAGCACTAACACTTTGCGACTTTTGGACGTTAATGAGTCGAGCAGTTTCCAAAACGTTTGTATAATTATACATGCGTATATGCTGAAACAAGAGTTTAACTCTGTAAATTGAAATGAAAAATCCGATATATTTCGAGAACGTTTTCTAAGTACTTTTCACGGACACAAAAAAGAGCGTACGTACTGCGCAAAGAAAAGCTTTTTTGTTCCAATAACGGACTTGATGAACTTCATCGCTCTCGAAGAATTTCTCATCTATTATACGAAGCAGCCTTTTTCTTATCTCAATTACTCGTTAATGAAAAAGTATGAAAACTTGATTATTCCAGCCGACGCGAATTAATTCAATGAATTTCAATCTCCTTCCGCCCCTTCTCGCGATTCCCTCTCCATCGAAAAATATATAGCTTACGCGCTAAGAGCATCGCGAAATTCTACGACTGACTGCACTTTAGCAAATGATCGCAGTCAATAAAAATATAATCACATTTTTGCTTCTTTCCCGTGGAAGCTTCGTAATAGTACATTTCGGATTCTCCATACTTCTTATCAAGCTATTGCATAATTTTGCGATTTCGCTCATTTCTTAATATCTTTTTCAAAATATTCTCACTCGTAAAATCGATTCTACAATAATAAATCTGAACGAGCACATAAAAACACGTAATTTTTGTAGATTGTCAATTTTCTTTATCCCCGACCATTATGCCTTTTATAATCGCACTTACATACGCAGACGAGAAACTAGTTTGAAGCAAGCCACACGTGCCCGTGAATTGCGGCAGCGGTTTATCGCAATTACACTCGAAACGAAGCCGAAGCCGAGATCGAGGCTTTACGCACAAGGCTGTAGTGTAATATTTACTCGACCGGTTACACCATCAAATGTATACGCGATCCACGTCAACCTCGAATCCATACAGCAACGCCAAGGCTCTTCGCACGGAGAAATGAAGAAAAAGGGAGAGAAAAAATAATGTACACTTTATACGTGCTCTCCGACCTGGAAAGTTAAGGTGTAAATTGCAAAGTCCTTTGCAATGCAGAATTTTCAAATGGAGCTCACGGCGGGAGGCTGAACGATTAAAACATCGCCGCCCTCTGCTCTCGCGCGTATTACTTTCTCGGCGGCGGAGCAGAGCAGAGCAGCGCAGCGCCGTCTTTTTATCCCGAGGTCGCGCGCGGAAATTGAAAAATAAAACCCGAGGAAGGATAATAGGCGCCGTCGCTTCTCTCGAATGTAGAGATGTATATATTCTCTCTCTCTCTCTCTTTCTCTCTTCTCTCTTTCTCCTTGCGCGTGTGTCGCGAAAAATTTTAACGAGATGTGCGGCGAGAAAAGGGCTGATGCGGGACGAGCGGAGAGAAGTGAAAATCGCGACGAACGAGTGACTTTTAGTGTCGTTCCGAGGAGGATCGACCGAGATGAGAATGACATACGCGATGTATATATGTATATATCGTTTGAGCACCAGCGAGAGAAACGAGAGGTCGACTTGGACTCCGAAAATTGCGGGAAACTAAATTAATCTCGATGCACTACATCTGGCGAATAATGTAAAAGACGCATAGTGGAAGTTGAGCGGGCGAAAATCCTTTTTCCCCCCCTCGCGAAGGATCGCATCGAAATAGTAAATGGCCGAGGTTGCCGAGAGAGAAATCTGGAAAGTAGAAAAGACGTGATGTACGTGTAAGGTACGTGTCCGTTATACTTTGAACTGCTTTTCGCCTCGACTCGCTCTTCTCTCTCTTTCTATCTATCTAAAGCCAGTGCAGTGAATCGATGCCGGAGGCTACTTAGCCGGAGGGATGAGCGCGAAATATTTTAGAAAATCTCGGCTCCACGTTGTTATTTCTCTTTCCAGCAGACGTCAGCTTTATATAAAGCGCCGAGAAGGCAATATGGGGAGAGAGAGAGAGAACGCAAAGGATCGAGGAAAATGAAGCTTTTCCCTCCTCCTCGCTTCGATTCGAAATTTCGAAGCTCCGAGGCAATGAAATGCGCCGAATATTTTTCCACGTATACGTGCACGTATACGACCAATTCTCCTTAAAAAATGCACTTTTGTTTGCTCTTCTTTATTGTAGTCTAGGGTGAACAGTCCAATAGATGGACACTGACCTAAAGATGGACACTCTTACAGTAAATCAATTTTAAACGTAAAAAACATTGGGTTGTTTTTTGCATTTAAAATTGATTTACTGTAAGAAGGTCCATCTACTGGTCTCTATTCTTCAGTGTCCAGCTTACAGGGTTGTTTACCCTAATTTGAAAATTTTTTTGTGCCTCGGGAACATTCCAGCATTTTGGCGCATTCATTTTTCGTAAAAAAAAAAATAAATAAACGGCTCAGAAATACGGTTATTCGTAACTCTTCACATTCGTAACTTACAGAAGAAAATCTGATCGGTCCGAAACCTCTATAGGCTTAAAAAAAAAATTTTCGATTTCTAGACGGCCAAAAAGTGCATTTTTCACGGATAATCGTTCATATACCTTCATTTTATGCACTCGCGCGTGCATCTTTTCCTTTTTCGCGGGCGTCGCGAGAGAAGAGAGCCGAGGGAACTGGATGTGAAGCTTGTTATTACGAGAATAGCAATTTAAAGTTGAAAACCAGCCTTTCTCTCGCTCTCGCGATAATATTTAATCATCCCTCCCAATTCGAATCCTCAAATAGACTTCGTACGCTCGGGCGAGCAGATGAATAGGCAAAAATAAACATCGGCGTAGCCTAGGGCTCGGCAATGTAAAGACTCTCTCTCTCTGTCTCTCGTCTGCATTAAATCGAAAAGCTTGCACGAGAGAGAGAGACCTGGGAATATAGCAGGGGCGCGGCCGTATAGGAGCTCGCGCCGGCAATCTCCAAAGTTTAATACTGTAATTGTACTCACGATATCGAAATCGAGATTTTGGGCGATCCAGTCGCGGCCCTGCTTGAACTCCTCGTGAAGTCCCATAATGTAGAGGGTGTCAAGGCCGTCGACTATGGTGGCGCCCATTGTCGAGGTGCCGAAGATGCTGGCGCTGTGGCCCCGCTTCGAGATCGGCCGTAGCTCGTTCTTGCCCCAGGCGTAGCGCACGTAGTTGTCCCAGCCGTGCTTCATCATCTGCAAAACAGGAGAAAAAAGAAAGGATCAGAGACGAGCGATCGGATCGGAGAGCTGCAGCGCCGCTGATTAATCGTGCGCGAGGCGATTTTCTGTCTCCTCTGCTGCTGCTGCTCTATGGCCGTTTGTTGCTTTCGCGACTGCGACGACGATGCGTTATATGTATACATTGTATATACGATGTATATGTATAGGCTATGAGCAGAGAGAGCTTGCGAGAAATGCTCTTTACAGCGCGTGGAATGCGTTGATAACAATTATCGATATACATGATAATATCGAGAAGTACTCGAGGTTCTAGAGATATATAAGACTTTGGAGAGGGTACAGCATTGTTCTATACGTCAGATATTTTAAATGGTTCCGAGCGTTTAAACGGAATTTTCATTCTCATTATCGTTCGAGTATAATATAGACGCACTTAACTTTTTAGAGTTAATAAATTTTTGTTTATGCAGGTACATTACATAAACGCAATGTTCGAGTTTTTGCATCATGTAAATAAAATAAATTGGAAAGTAAACATTGAATTTTGTATTTGAAAAATAGTTGCTACACTGAGAAACCGGATGTAGGAAAAATTGCTACAGGTGTAAGAAAAATTACTATTTAAGTAGTAAGGATTGGATGTACTTAATTAATAGCATATTTTACTATTTCATATATAGTAAAAACTACTATTTGAATAACAATTTTTACTATATAAAATAGTAAAATATGCTATTAATTAAGTACATCCAATCCTTACTATTTAAATAATAATTTTTCCTTCACCCGGTTTCTCATGTAAAATCTACCCTTATCGCCACAGTTGAAAAATTGAATTCAAGTACAATAGCACTTGAAATTTCACTTCTATGAAAGCGTACCACTAAAAATTACACTTTATACACCCTCAAACGAAACGTAAAGCTCCAATCAACGCTCAATCGTCAGTATTTACAACACTGGGAATTACGCTGCTCTCAGAGCCCCCCCCCCCCCCTAATCTCAACTTGTACTCGACATTTTCACTGTAAATTCGAGGGTTACTTGGCGGCACTAATGTCAAACATTCCAAATTGCAGAATTCACCCCAATTTTCATTAAAACAGCTCCAAAACTCACAGCTCCACCTCGAATAATTTCGAGATTCATCGCCGTCCTTGATATTTTTAACGCGTTTAACATTAACCGCCGTCCGCTTCGGAGAGAAAGGACACGCAGCGACTCATTCGATTTCTTCTTTTCCATTTCCAGGCCCTCTCACCCCCGGTTTTTCCCCCCTCCCGCGGCTCACGCTCCCTCCCGGAGGCCGCTATAGTCTGGCCCGCAGGAAATTAAATCGATCCGCGCTCGCGCGCGCCGTCGCCGTCGTCCGGATTACTTTCCGCGAAAAGTCTTGGGGTCAGCGTCTCGCCCGCTCTTTTTCTCTCTTTTCACGGCGTGAAAACGCCCGCAGTATTATATATTTCGAGGCGTAATCCAAGCGCTAAGCTCGGCGAATATTTCGCGCGGTTTTATATATTTGAATTTCACTGCGTGTGCCGCGCCGCTCTCGCTTTTCTCCGCCGAGCGGAGTATAGAATATCGCGGACTTTTTTTCTCCACGTCCGACAATGGTATATCGGCTCCGACATAATACGGCGTGGTATTATTGACTGAATGGCGAATCCAATCTTCGATTACATGTCCGGTGTATTGTAAGCAGATTCAATGATACGTTATAACCAACGTATTCTTGTCAATAAAGGGGGGGGGGGAGGGAGCTTTAATGAAAAATAAATATCCCACGCGGCGGTACTAGCCCCTTATAAGGCTATTCCCTCGGTCACACTCCGTAAAGAAATCAATTAATCATCATTATCCCCGGCTCTCTCTCGCGGTGTCCGATATATATATATATATGTATGTGTGTGTGTGTGTGTGTGTGTGTGTGTCCGTGTACGCGCCTATAGATACTCGCGAGTCGCTCTCCCGAGAGACGCGCGGAGAAAGAAGAAGCGCGCGCACACACACACACGCACACACACACACACACATATATATATAGCTAGCTGCTTCTCGAGAGACGCGACACGCGGAGCGAATGTACAGGCGGCTGCAAACGAGAATCTCGAAGCCCTTAAAGAATGAAAGACGCGGAAGCCGGCAAAGAAAACTGGTATTATATACGTGTATATATATATATATATATATATGAGAGACGAGTCAAGTCGTCGCGGCGACAAAGCCGCGCTGCAAATGCTCCCGCGGACGACTCGAAGGATAACGAGCCTCTGTATATCAATGCGTTATTAGCATTTTCGAAGGCTGTATATATTATATATACACACACACACACACCACTGCGCTTCTTCTCGCAACGAGGCCATACGTCCATGATTGCAAGATTAATACGCGCGGGCTTGTAAAACTCACGCGCGGGCGCGCGCTCAGGGGGCGTTTAAGCATTTCGCGCATGTATATTTTATACGCGCGCGCGTCTTTGAGTTTTACTACGTTGGGAGTAATAAAATCTCCTGTAGTATCACTTTGCGCTTCGCGAGAGCGGAGGCGAGAGAGGGAGGGGGGGGGGGGGGAGTCGGAGGGCGAGCGAGGATAAAAAGCCGCGGCTCCGCCCGCGCGCCTGAATTCTTCACGGATACGCGCGCGTTTATGCGGCGCTCTGCAGTGCGTTTCCAGAAAAGAGATTCCGCACCTTCGTTATATTTGACTATACGCTGCGCATCGCTTGGCTCAAGACGCTCGCAATAATTTTCCTGCCGAAAATCCAGTTCCGCCCTCGAGCGTGTGCTACGTGTGAAACGCTGTATTCCTCGAAACTCGCAGGTCGTCGTGTGGTTTTTCTGCGGCCCGCTATCCGCGCAAAAGGCGTCGCTTATTATTTCACTCGCGAGCCGCCGCCGCGAGAGAAAGAAGAGATTACCCGGCTCTCGCGTATTATAAACGCAGGTGTTGTGTACATTTCCGAGTAGAGTCTCTCTAGGCGCGCGATAAAAAGACCTCTACTCTCCGTCATTTTCTTCATCAGCTGCTGCTGCTGCTGCAGCGCGACGCGACGCGTTCTATGATGGGAGCGCGAGCGAGACAACGTGGAGGAGGAGGAGGAGGGAAAGAAAAAAAAAATGAAAGCGAAAGCCGCAGAGACCTCATCACGCAGGAACTCGACTCTTTGCGGAATCGCGACGTGTTTTCTTCTTCGGGGAGGAGGGGGGGATCGTTCTTTCGCGCGAGAGAGACAAAGAATGCGTCGGGGAGTCGTCGGAGATTTCCGGTTGAGATAGTCAGCTGTTGCGGTTTCTGCGCGCGCGTCTGATGGCACGCAGACGCTTCGCTGTGTATATATCGCGGGAATGAGTTCTGGGTTTTTCGTTCGTTTTCGAAAAATCTTTTTTTTTTCGAGGACACCACTGCGCACAATGAGTAATTGCTTCTGAGTGTATTATTATTTCGAGGATTGAACGTCTGCGAGGCTTTCGTGGGGGATGGGAGAGCTCGGCACTTAAGCGAAGCACTGTCGTGTACTTGAAAACAATGAGTGTTATGTACGTTTGAAGCATGAGTTCAATGTACGCGAGTGCTTGAAGACTAAATACTGCTCTCGATGTTTGGGGAACACGAGTACTTAAAAACTATATGAGTATACTCTACTCCAAATAAAATAGTAATTCAGTTTTATGTTTGAAGTGTACGATCCTTCAAGTTCTATCTCGCAATTACTGCATTTGATTCAAATCTATATTCATGAATAATTCTCGCGTAGAAAGGATTAAATATTTCCCACGTGCGAAATACGTATGCTACATGTTGGATGATATATGTATCATACGTGTATATTTTGAACGATTTCTATATACCTATTTTTTATGAAGCTTTCATGAAGTATGTTGCTTACTTTCGATATATAAAAAAGAACGTGTATTTTAAACAGCATGAAATTATCTCCTTAACCTTAACGTCGTATTCCCTAATTTTATGTAGATATTTTTTTTTTTTTGTAAACAAAATATCTGAGAGACTTCTGTCAAACGATTGCATGAAAGCTTCATGAAAAATAGGTAAAGAAATCGGTCAAAATATACATGTATGATACATATACCATACAACATGTAGCATGCATATGATCAATTTTCATAGAAAAATGCACTTTTCGGGGGTCCAAAAATCAAAAATTTTTTTTTACACCAAAGGTTTCGGACCGATTAGACTTTCTTCTGATAGTTGATAAATAGTCAAAAATGCAGAGGAACATGATAAAACATTGGAATTTAACATGGGGAGGTATATGCGGAAAAAAAAGAAAATCGGCTATTCAGATTTTTATTTACTTTTTTGTTGTCAAACGGACATAACTTTTGATCAGAGCATCGAATCTGGGCATATTTTTTTTATATTAAAGCTCTTTTGTTGTACTTTATTGTAGTCTAATTAGAAATTTTATTTGTGCCTCGGAAACATTCGTAGTTGTCATTATTCCAGTATTTCGACGTATTAATTCTTTGTAAAAGAAAAACGTAAAATGGCTCAGAAATATGGTTACTAATAACTTTTCTTATGTTCCTCTGCACTTTTGACTATCTTTTGGCTTACAGAAGAAAGTCTCATCGGTCCGAAACCTCTAGCTCTAAAAATAAAATTTCGATTTTTGGACCTCCGAAAAGTGCATTTTTCTATCAGAATTGGTCATATATATGTATTTCACATGTGGGGAAGATTTAATCCTTTTTACGCGGAATATCTTACAAGCGCTAAATAGATGTAATGCAATAAAAATTTATTACATTCTGCGTCATGCAGCGTAGAATAAAATAAGGAACATTCAATGTTCATTAGTTCGTTAATAGATCTCCACAGTGCAACGCATTAAAACTGTAATTGAACTAGAATATGAACAAAGTAAAAAAGTCGCTTTACAGTAGCAATTAATTGCAGCGCCAACAAACAATTTTCAGTGCATAAAAAAAACCATTCCTACCGACTAGTTCAATTATGAACAGTAATTATCGTCAATTACGGAACGTACACGCGCAGCTCTTTTCTTTCGACCCTCTTCGAAATTCAGCCCCTTCACCGGCGAGCTCAGACCTCCAATAAAGCGCTTCGAACACCTATCGTTTAAAATCGAATAGTTACCGAGACCTACGCCGTTCACAATACATTTATCCCCCACCCAAAGACAAAATCGCCCAACGAGATCTCGTAAAATTCCTCGATTCTGCGAAAAATCGCCGTATTCGATTAATCCCGAATTCGCGCGTCGTGTACCCCCCACGAATATTCTAAGCATTACGATAAAGCTCCCGGTGGGCACCGCGCAAAAAAAGCTCCGCTCTAAAATTCCCGCTGAACCACGCGCGCACGCCCCCCTCCAAGTTTTTTCGGGGTGAAAAGCGCATAAAAACCACCTCCACCCCCGGCGTACATATAAAATATACATACCCGCGCGTCGTCTCTCTCGAACGCGCATTTTTACGACAGCATAATTTAGAGGCTTTATAATGCAGGCAGAGCTCATGAAAAGCGGCCACACCGAGAGTCCTTTCCTACCCGGTCATCCCCCGACTCTCCCCCTCCCTAACTTTTTTTGCTCTCCTCCCGCGATTGAAATAAAGAGTATAGACGCCGAGCGAGGGGAGGGAGGCTACGCTCGATGTAAAAATTCTCGTATTTATCGAGCGAATTAAAAAGACCGCGTGTACAGCTGCGTTTAATAGACGCGCTTTAAAAATATGCACGCCAGAGAAACGAGTTCGACGCTGTTTGATGCTTTTTTTCTTTTTTTTTTCAATATTTCGAAATACGGGAGTTGCGGCGTTGAAGTAGCTTTTCGTCAATAATGTTGTTATCGGGGACGGGGGGGGAGGTGGGTAATTGTATAAATAAATATCATCGGAATTTTCTGGTAAGTCGCACAAGTACGTTTATACATACGAGAGTTCACCATTTACACAGGCACTGCTGTGATTGACGGCTGCGCCGAGGTAATTACTGTTGGACAGTGTACTGTGTCCCGCTAATGATAGACTTTTTCCCTCGATATTGGGTTTGGTAAGAACCGGCCGATAATGATCGAGTGTACTGAATAACGAATATACCAATCGCTGTCGCAAGGAAAATGTCGTATTTCTTCGGCTTCGCGGCGAAAGTTAATTTAAAAAATTACGAGCTCTCTTGAAATAGAACGAACGAAATCAAAGTGCAGTAGAGGAGGAGTGAAAAATTAGCTACGAAACAAGTGGACAATCGGACAATGACACTGGGGGTGTTATTCGATACTTTATTTCAGTCAAGTATATAATTGAAATAAAATTAAATAACAAATAATTTTATTTATAGTGAAATACCCACGAACGATTCAGTAAGTCTTTCGAATGAAAAATGAAAAATTAAGACCAATTCGTTAACTTAAACAATTACTGTTTTTATCTATAGTTTTATAACGATTTGAGATTGCAGTGGATGACAAAATTTTTGAATACAAAAAATATCGCAGCAATGGCCTACTCCAGCACTGATTTAGTATACTACGAGACAAGATTTCCAATCCCACAATAATACAAGCTGCCTCCACTGCTCTCCACCTCACTGCTGGTCAATACACCGGGGCCGAACCAAAGATTCTTTATTCCTCCCGATGAATTCGCCTCTCGACCATCCCCCCGGCGATCTGGCTTTTCTCGATCAACAGAAAAGAGAAGTGTCGCTGCGAATCGCGAGGAGAGCTCAGCCGTCGAAAGGAATAATCCCTCGATCGCGATCGAGCGGAGCAGAAGAAGAAGAAGAAGAAGAAGAAGAAGAAGAAGAAGCAACAGAAGAAGAGATATCCGTTTGATATAAAAGCCAAGCGAGCGAGAGAGAGAAAGAGATAAGTAAGGGCCGAATAATCGCCGAGATCAAGCGCATTTTTAATACGAAAGGTTAAGAGAGAAAGGGAGAGGGGCAGGGGGGGTTTGGTATAGCGAGCGAGTCGAGTGACGTTGATTAATCGCAGGTGCCTCCTTCCCTTAATTGCTCGTTAGGCGATCCCGAGCAGAAACATTCTCCTGGCATTTTTGCAGTACGCGCGCCCGTTCTCTAAAATCCACTGAGAGAAAGGGAGGAAAAAGGGCGTACGGGAAAAACAAAAGAAAAAAAAATTCGTAAGAGAGGGCGGGGGAGGGGGGGCTCACACGGGGGAAAAGAAGACGACGCGCGCGCGCGCGTAGGCCGAGTCTCTGTCACTGGCCATTATCCGTGGTAATTGCGGCTAATTTGTTCGGAGAAACCGGGGGCCCTGCGCTAATCTGTTTAACATCCACGTTCGGATTAAACCATTAGCCGCTGCGTCGCGCGCGCGCGCCTCCTCCTCGCCGCCGCCGCCGCCGTCGCCGTAGTCGTCGTCCCTTTGCCTCCCGCCGCTGCAGCAGCAGCAATTGTGCTGCTACTGGCTCACGTCCTCTCTCTCTCTCTCTGTTGCAGCGAGTGAGTACGTAGCTATACTCCCACGGTGTGCGCGCGCGCGTGTGCCTATATATAGTGTGTCGCGCGCGCGCGAAATTCGCCAACGTTACTATACTAACTCGATCCACTTGGTCTCTCTCTCCGCTTCGTTTCCAATGTATCGCTTGCGCGTTACACACACTCACTTGCCCTCACTATACGTCATTGAGCTTTACGCTAGATTGCTCGGCGTTAGCCCCGGTGCGCGCGCTCGCCTCTGTTACGTACTCTCTTTTTGTCCGCTTGTTGTTTTTTTTTTGTTCTGTGCTTTTTTATTGCGCTCCCCGCTGCTGCCTGTGTGCGGCGCGACGCGAGAGCGTTGGATTGCACGATTTTTTTCAGCAGCTATATACGCGCTATCTCGTCTCCTCTCGAGTGTTTTTGAGAGTCGAGTTATACGCGGCTGTCGTCGTAACGCGACTGATGCGCATTCTGACTCGCACACGCGGTTTTGTTTTTTTTTTTTTTTTTTGGTGTTTTCCTTGCGCTTCGTTTTTCGATCGGATGCGCGTATCGTAGCGTCGTTCGTCGGTTTTCCGTATTAGGTATTCGAGAAGCGATGGGATCGAGGGTGTGTATGTGTATGTAGGTGTGCGTATACTGCGTATCTCTCTAATTGCGCACAAAAGGTGGGAGAAGATGGTTTCGGCGAACTCAATTTCACGCGTCGGAAATCATCTTTGTTCCTGTGCGTTGGGATAAGTAATTTTGAAATTTAATTGAAGACGTTTAATGGAATTCGATCAATCTTTTATTCCGCGAATTATTCTTTTTTTTTTAATTCGTTAAGAGAGTGTTGTAAACATTCGAATTTCGCGGCACCATGAACGAAAAACGAAAAATCAGCTGATTTGCTGATAGCAACGGAGAATATTAACGAACAATATTATTAACGATAAATACAAACTATGGTGTAGTGCTGTCCTCTATTATGCAATTACCTAGCCGCTGCATTATAAACGCGGAATATTGATTGACACGCTTAAATAACCCATGATCATTAAATATTAGCAAAATAATAAATAATTAGAGTTAAAGTTTGTACAAGCTAAATTATTGTTGTGCGCTTGTAAATCGGGCTTATATACATATTTTTAGCCGTTAGCGCAAGATTATTATCGCGCGAAATGCTGAATATACTCAATCGATTTTTCAACCGTCCGCCCATCGAATATTTAATCGCGTAATAGACTATTCGCATAGAGCTCGCGCCCTGGATACAATGAAATTTTCATTGAAACCGCTAATTATTTCTCTCAGCGCTGTGTCTACACTATACATAGCTCTCGACGGGATTCGCGCGAGATATACTCGCTCAGGTGCGACTTGGAATTTGCCGATTACACTCGCATTAAGATCCAGCTAACTGCATTAACGAAGCATCAGAGCCGTGTCTAATTGCGCTCTCTCTAACCCCCACCCCCACCCCTCCCCCCATCTCACTCTCCTGTCGAGTGTAGCTAGCGCATGGAATGCCGATTTATTCATTAACACTGAAGCAGAGGGAGAGCGAGAGAGAGAGAGAGAGACGGATGATGATAATCGGCCGCCGACGATCGAGGAATCTCGGCAAGTGTAAGACGAAGCTATATGGCAGCGGCAGCAGCAGCTCAGCTCTCCGACTCACTGCACTTGGCAATTAACCCTGTTAATTAATTCCCCGCGGAGGATCGAACCGTGAGAGTAAGGGAGAGAGAGGGAGAGAGACTGTGTTTCCGGCTTATCTTTGCTCCATCTCTCTCTCTGGCTCTCGCCGACAGCGTGTAGGACGCGGGTCAGCGTACCGAGACCGAGACGCTCCGTACACAGGCTGCGCGCCCGCAGTATCGGAGGCGAGCTCGCGTACACGTCAAATTTCCGCCGCGCAATTAATTCAACGTTACATTATACGCCGATGATGCGCCACCGCTGTAGACAAAATAATTTTAATGGCCATCTCTCTCGATCGCCGAGAGCCGCAGTATAGGTGTATATACAGAGTAGCGCGCCGTGATTTCGTCTCCGCACGAGCGGAAGGGAAGAGGGAGAGAGAATTTTGAACGGATGATAGATCGCTATCCCGTTTTTGCGCAACGCCGCCGTCGAGGCTTTTATCTTATTACTGCACGCGAGCTGGGGAAGAATCAATAATCCTTTATCGCCGCTGCAGCGGAACCTTTTTCGTGCGCCTATAAATCAGCGGATCTCGGAGAGGAGCGAGGGGGGGGGGGGAGGAGGGTGAAGGGGACATTGACGCGCTCGCGGAAAAAGCTCGAGTTACACTCGATGCAAATCGCATCGGAATTTTCGACGGATCGAAGAGGCTACATTAGCCGGAAAGAGTTAATGCATTGAAGCGACGATTTATTGAAATGGATGCGGAAAAGAGAGCTGCCACATATGTATATATGTCGAATTTCAAAAAATAAATGCACTTTTCTTTGGTCTAGAAATCGAAAAAAATTTTTTCGATTTCGATCAGATTTTCTTGGATAACCCGAAAGATAGTCAAAAATTCAGAGGAACATGGAAAAAGTTACCAGTAACAATTTTTCTGAGCCATTTTAAATTTGTTTTACAAAAAATTAATGCGTCAAAATACTGGAATAATAACAATTGCGAATGTTTCCGAGGCACCAATAAAATTTCAAATTACACTACAATAAAGTATTTTTATAGAACTTTAATTAAAAAAAGAATATACCAAGATTCGATGTTCTGATCAAAAGTTATGCCCGTTTAAAAATAAAAAATAATAAAAATCCGAATAGCCGATTCTTCTTTTCTCTATCCATATATGCCTCCCCATGTTAAATTTTCATATTCTGTATTTTTCATCATCTTTTGCCTTATAGAAAAAAGTGTCATTGGCCCGAAAGCTCTAGCTTAAAAAATTATTTTGCTCATTCTAGACCAAAGAAAAGTGCATCTATTTTTTGAATTTCCACATATAAGTATATCAAGCAGCGCGGCGTTGCATATATATGCGCGAACCGGAAGAAATTAGCCCCGCGGACGCGACGAGAGGGAGAAGGAAGCGTGAGAAAGTGGCAGCGAGAGAGCAGAGAGAGGTGGAGAGGAGCAAAAAAAAAGTGCAGAGGAAGGAAGGAAGGAAGGAAGGAGACGACGAGCTTATCTCATTATCCGCGAGCGGCGCGGCGTCGCTAATAGGGAAGGAGGCGCCGTTTCACTGCCAATTTTTCTTGTCCGCTAAGCGGAAAATTATGTTCGCTTTGCTCCCACCTTTTCACGCTGATGTGCACAGTTTTTTTTTCTTTTTGCTCTCCTGCCATCCCTCCCTCGCTCGATGTATGTCCTATATACGTAGGGAAAGAGAAGACGAATCCCTTGATAAGCTCTCGGGAAGGAAAATTGCCAAGGAGAATTATACTCCTCGCGCGGTATAAGGCTAATTCTTGGGAGTTTAGCTGGATCTCGACGGTCGGATGTATAGCTGTTCTTTAGCGCCGCGGAGGCTTCTTTGTTATACGTGAAATTATAAATAATTTTATGGTATATATTTGCTTATTTTTGAATAATATATTTGGCAGTATCAATCGACAGTGTATTATACCGTTCCGGAAAATTCGTGGACTAATGCAAACGTATGGTAACTCTGTACGTACGAAATATTCCCTGAAATGCACTAAACAGAACTTCGCACTATAGGGCATAAAGCCTGATTTTCGAAATGAAACACAACCGGAGCCCCTTTCCGTTTTCACCATTTTTCAAAATTAACGCTATACCGTGCAGATACATCAAGTCTCTTTAAACTGTACTACGGCAATAAATATTTGTAATTCAACAACGTGCGCGTGAACTCGCGTAATGCTCGTATTTACAATTATTTGTATTCTTGACGAATCATCGATTTTTCACACTTAAAAATTTGCTAAAATTTGTCAGAGAGCTCATTAATCTGATCAGTGCGAGAGCCAAAAATACTGAAAACAAATCAACATACCGGCCATTAAGTTTAATTGAAGCTTTAATAAATTCTACCGATTCTTACAGTGAAATCAATTTATAAGGCTATATTCATGAATACTAATTTTACGCGGAATCATATATTTTGTTAATTGTGCAATTAATTTTACAATTTCGCTGAATCGACCGGCGTTCAGCATGATTTAGCTCGACTGCTCGTCCCGGAGAGAGCTTGGAGCTCGATTTCCGGTCAGACCGGAAATTCAATCTACTCATTCGCTTTAAATTTAGTAGAAAGTATGAATAAAGCAGAAGCAGAGATTAAGATTTTAAATTAAATTTCTATCCGCCGTCCGATCATTAAAGTTCAACGGAAATCCCCCGTCAAACCGGGAGCACCAGCTGGCTCGATCATTTTTGTCACCTGTATATATATGCAGAAACCTCAGAACACGACAGAACAAGGCCCCCTTGTCCAACGCACTTTTTCTACACCTTTTCCCAGTTGAGACACAGGCAGACCTGTCCCCCTGCAGAAGCTAATCAATTCCCTTACATACGCGCACTCTCCCACCTATAGGTATAATACACAAGCTCTTCAGGCTCTCTCGCGTCCGGTGTGTTTACTTTCGCCGCTGCAGAGTAGACTCTTTGCACACAGGCGGTATATACGGAGCATCGGGCCACGACTATATACCGCTACATGTATATATGGGAAACGAGGTCCACGTCGCGCGCGGCGGCACACAACACCTCCGCGTCTCCCCCCCCCCCTCTAGCATAATTGGGCCTTTGTTTATTATTGCGCGCGGAGGCGCGAGAGAAAGAGAGAGAGAGTCGTGTCGCCGGCGCGCGATGCATTGTGCAGTTGGCCCCTCGAGCGCCTCCACTCCGCTTTCGGAGAAAGGGCTAATAGCGCGAATTAATCTTCGCCGCGCAGAAGTGGAACCGGCTCTCTCGTCTACTTGCATACGTATACGCGGGGATCAAAGCGAGTGCAAGCCGTATACTTGTGCCCTTTTTTCGCACACCATCGCGCGCGCGCACTTCCTCCTCGAAAAATCTCTCGCGCGGGTCTCGTTCTCTATATGGTATACTATGTGCGTCGCGGAGCTTCCGACCTTCGCGCCGTGAGAAGCGATAGACGTCGTGCGAACGAGAAATTCTTGTCGTATTTTTTTTTCGGCGGTGATTCGATTCCGAGAAGCGATCCTTTCAATACGTCCTGAGGATTAATTTATACAGCGTGTGAAACGTGAATTTCGTGTGCACAAGCTGCCGGTCGGTCGCGTTTTATGTACGCGCGTTTTTGTTCTATTACTCGTGTACACTTTTCGCGACGACTTTCACTTTTCAGACGGTCGACCGAGAAGCGGAAGTACACCTTGTTTGGGTCGCGGGATTTACTGTAATATTCCTTTTTTTACAATTCGTTTTTTACGTTTCTATTTTACGATGGAAATTAACTTTACTAAAATACACGTTTACTACATAAGTTTTGAAGTTTTAGACTACATCGACAAACACAGTACGATTTTAATTGAGGGCAATGAAAAAAATGATAACAATCCACTTCAACGCGGAGTATCGTCTATCGCAAGCCTTAAAAAACGTACCCCGCAAACGGGAAAAAAAAAATCTCCTACGTGTCCGTCCCGCCTTTACATACACCGCGAGACGCACACTCTCCTCTCTCTCCCGACAGAGCCTGACAATGTGCAGATCTGCATACAAGGCGGTATACACTGCGGAGACTGCCGTCTACTTTGCAGCATCAGCTCGAGGGGTGGAGTGAGAGAGCTTAACTAACGTCTCGTTAAAAGGAGCTGTTGCCCCTCTCGCCGCAGCAGTCGCGGCGCGCTTGGCCATTGTACCCCCCCTCCCCTCCCCCCGAAAGACGATAGACAATAGGACTTTGTTGGCTTCCGAAAGACGACGGGCTGCTGCTGCTGCTGCTTGCGCTGCCGCTTACGTATACACAAGAGGCGCGCGCGCGTGCGACACTTGTTCCAAGGGACTTTGTCTCGTTAGCGTAAATCTGCCGTGGAATAAAATAAATGGGAGCCGGCGCGGTTGTGCTGGTGGGATGGAAGGGAGGGCATGTGTGCCGTGCGTGCGTACATTACACTTTCGCGCGATTGCGTGTGGTCGCGGTGGCGCGCGGAGTAAAGTAGGTGTTGATACGCGTGGCCGCGAAAGAGAGAGAGAGAGAGACGTGTAATCGGAACTATCGCGTTAATGGCTCTATCGAGAGTGGGTTTTTTTTGTGTTATAAATTTTTGCAGTTGCGCTGCGCGATATACGTGTGCGCGTTTTAGACGGATGCACGTAGTAAATTTCGTGCCGCGTTGTTATACATAGACCGAATAATTTGATAACGCCTGGTAGAAATTTTGCTATGAATTATGGTTGGGCTATGATAATGTCATTATAATTTATGACGAGTGTTATTATTAGATAATACAATAATCATGGCTGATTATATTATGTTATTATGATCGTGTTATAATTATAATTGATCTCATTATATGTTAGCATAAAATAACTAATCGTATTTTGTATAACTAATACGGGAGCTGGATTTATAATGACGTTATAAGCTATATTTTGATCATTCAAACATAAAACAGTATATTATCATAATAAACTCGAGATGTATTTTCTATATCAGGAAAATAATGAAAATGCGGTGTGAAGATTTTGAAATTTGAAACTCGGTACAGAACATTTATATTTGCCGTACAAAACCCGAGAAAAAAATCAGTTGGCCTCTCCCCCCACTTGAAAAAGAAATATCTGGTTTTGAAGGAACGCTTTAAGAGGCGAACGCTCGAATGTAGCCTCGATCCATCCTAGAAGCTTAGTGCTCCCTCTCTCTTTCCCTCATTGCATCTCGTTCTCGCCCCCGGCGCGGCGGAGAGGGAAACTCGGAATAAGAAAAAGCCCTCGGCGGCGAGCGCGACGTACGAGCTGCGGTGTGGCGCGCGCGAGCGGACTGCGGAGGAAATAGCCCCGTAAGATCTCGACTCTATACCCGACCCTCCCCACTCCCCCAGCCGCAGAAGTCCGCCGCGTCTAATGTATGTACGACTGAATTTTCTCGCTCTCCATCTCTCAGCCGGACTTACTTACTTACTCGCGACGTTCGCGCATAAAGTCCCGGGCCCAGCGTTCAAGCTCTACCCTCTACGTGTACATGTATACGCGTACATGTAAGCATGTACAGGTGAACCCCAGGCGCGAGCTCTACAGGCGAAGGAAAGAGCGATTGTTGCGCGGGCCGAGATAGCCGCGGCGGTCGGCAACACGCACACACACACACACATACACACGCGCGTGTCCCGATTGTTACATCAGGAAGTTCAGGGTTGCGTGTAAATGACCAGAGCCGTTAAGATAAGCCTTCCTCCCACGCGGTGCTCAATCTTCGAGATAGCGACGTCGACGCCCTCTATGCAGTGTATGCCTCGATCTCGTGACTGCAGCGGCCCCCTATGAGATGCGCGCCGAGGCTTACGTGTGTGTGCGGAGAGACTGAGACTCTCCCTCTCGGCTACAATTAAGTTCCAGAGGCTGTTCTTATCCGTGAAATTTTTCAGACCTGGTGTTTAGGCATCCAGCGCGCGCGCGGCCATTTGAAATTTTCGCGAGCGAGCGATTCGCCCGCGCCGCTGTAGTATTATATATAGCCTCTCCAACTCGCAGGATGTCTCATTTGCATTTACAAGCCGTGGAAACTAACGCGCCGCCCCGACGCGGGAGAGTTTCTGCAGATCCAATCAGACGCGGGACAGAGTAGGGAGTGAGAGAAATGACACTTACGTAACCGATAAAAATATATTCATAGCGCGCTGCGTGAAATTCGGCGGAGGAAAAACAATCGCGCGCGCGCGTGGAAAGCCAATAAAACATTCCCGACGACGATACTCGCTTTTTCTCTCGTCTCTCACCTCCCCTCCGGGCAAACACACGCGCGACGAAAAACTCGAGGCGATATTCTTGCCGAGGAGGATTCGCGCGCTTGTACGGCAATACGAGCAGTCGTGTCTTCCATTTGCCTCTCATACGCACTCGGCGCCGGGAGAGACACAATCGAGAAGCAGACTCACAGCGCTGCGCCATAGGGGATACGCGCTACACGACGACATTTTTCTCCGATTAATCTGAAGCTCGCTTTTTCGCGCGCTCGGAGTATATCGGCGGGCGCGTCAGCTGCTGTGCGAATACACGGGTATACGTATATACACATAGTCGAGAGGGAGCGAACAAGAGAGAGAGAGAGAGAGAGAGAGAGACAAAGGACTCATCGATTTCCTCCTACAAGGACTCTTTAATTTCCGCTTCCTATGGCTCGGTATATATATTACGCATATATACCTATATGTATACAGCGGCGCGTCCCCCGGTCTCCATTATGTATACGTGTGTACACAGTTACGCGCCCGGGTGTATATATATATGCAGAGTTTCGCGCGGCAATATAGCGACGGGTAACTCGAAACCTCGTCAAAGGGTTTCGAGAAAAGGAGAAAAAAAAGAGAGAAGAGGAACAGAGAGAGAGAGAGAGAGAGGGAATAAAATTGCTTTTGCGGCTGTGTGCACGGGGGCGAGTCTCTCTCTATCTCTTTTGCTCTCTTTCTTCTCCTTTCTTCTCTCTCTTTTTATTTGATTTGATTACAAAGCGCGACTTTATACCTCCTCCCGATCGATAATGAGAAGAATTTAATATACTTTTTTATTCGACGTGGAAGAGAGCTGCAATATCAAGTACATCCATCTTACCTTTGGTTTCTCGTGATGAGGCTTTCCTGGCGGATCGGAGCGACTTACTTAGAGACTACTGCAGCGCGTCGAGAGTTAAGCGTCGTTTTGTTATCTTGCTTTTGAGATGAAAGTACTTGTGTGCGACAGGCGAATTTAATTGGATTTGAAGAGCTGCCAAACTGCTGGTAAAGTTTCGTTGGTAAGGTTGTCAATCAAAATCAATTGAAATTTCAAATTTCAGGTCGTATGATAGCAGACAAACAAACGAGTGTTTTGTATTTAATAGTAAAAGTACAAAATCAGGACAAACCGCGAGATGCTTGCCCTTAATCTATCATTTCAAAAAGTTCCAAGTTTATACTTCAAGACTAGACTGTGTAACAACGCTCATTATTCCAAGCATTAAAATTCAAAATTTACAATACGAACTCGAAACTTTTCCAAATTCGCGGATTATTACGTGACGATGGAGAACGGCGCGAAATTTGAATTTACAATTGCCTCTCCAACCCTTTCAACGCTGCAATTATGACCTGGTCAGCAATTTCTTTTAACCACAATTCTTTTTAATTTCTTTTATTTTGTCTGTTTCTAGGTATGCTCATCACGCAAAATACTTCCATCTCATAAAGCAATCGTACATGGCGTCAGCGCGAAGATCGTAAAGAATTCCACCCCCTCATACCTCCTTAACCTTCTCCCTGCGCTGGTGGGTGACGTCATCTAAGGGCGGATTGGGCGGCTTGACGACGTAGGGCCCGAGCGCCTGCGCTGCGTCGGGCCGCTCGAGCTCTGGCGCGGATTCCTCGATCTGCGGGTGCCGGTGCCTCACGTTCACGACGACGCTCTTCCTCGGGGTGATCTGCGCCTCGAGCTGCAGCTGCTGCTGCTGCTGCTGGTAGTCCTGGTCGGGGACGACGTTGTCCTGGACCCAGGCGGGATTCGGCTGCTCGTTCCGCTCCTCGGGGCCGACGCCCCGGTCGACGACGCTCGCGAGGTCGCGCCTCGTCACGAACGTCCCCGTCAACAGGACGATCAGCATGACGGACAGCAGTCCGCTGATGGCCAGGCGCTGCATCAGCCTCATGTCCGGGCCGCACTTGCCTCTGATCCTGCTGCTCCAGCCGCTCTGCTGTGCTAACCCGACCGTTCTGCGATAATGGGAGAGATACTTTTTTTTAAACAGAGTTTATGTATTTTTTATTCAGATCGAGTTGATTGAATAACGATTTTTAATAATAAGATATATACTTGTAAGGGGTTATGACAGGGTTGACGGTCCAAATTTTTTTTTTGGTTTTGGCAAATTGTAAAAATACCATTATTTGTGCAATCATATATTATCAAACTTCTGTTATTGTATATTGTATAGTGTTCGCTCAGACCTTCAATTTAAGCTATTGAACTTTTAAAAATATTGATTTTTCATCGTACAAATCTATTATTATTATTAGACCACGTTTTTCACTGAAGTTTTTTTGTGGTGTGTACAATTCTAAGCGTTTAGGTAAACGAAATTAAATATTTAATATCTCATTTCACTCTTTAAAACTTGCACTAAAACTTAAGTCAAGCACTTTTCTAATAAAATTTATTTTTCATTTTTTCAGACAAGTTTATGTAATTTTTTTTCAAATTCGTTTTAAGTATTGCATAAATAATGACATTTTTACAGCTTAAAAAACATTTTTTTTCGACTGTTAAACCTGTCACAACTCCATCCCTTCAGCTATTGCTGTCGTATCAGAATGAAGTTAATTTATGTAATGACGAGCAGAATGAATCCTAATTAGTTTTCGTCTTAACGTCTTCTTTCAAAGCTTTAATTTAAACTACTGAATAACAATTCTCAGAATACTAATTCTCATAAATCTATAATCATTATATACTTTTTACTGGAGGTGCTCTACAGTCTTCTTAAACAAGATTCTCTAATTTTTGAAAAATAAATTAAAATGTAAATTCGTAAAAAATGTGATCGTTACACGTAGTGCTTTTCAAAAAATCTGGCATGTACATAACTAATACTGATACACAGAACATAGCGGTACATCGTTCTGCATCTGCAAGTAGTGTGAAACACAGTATATATCGATGACTATATAGAAATAGACAAGCACGATGAAAAGACATATAGACAGACGTTTGCTTTTAGAAGAGATCGATTTTACGTCCGCGTGTGCATTTTTGATGATCGGATAAATTTAGTGGACGGCGAGGTATTATTAGGATATTGGAGCACTACTGCTTCGGAACTTCCGTGTGAATTATGTAGATACTATCCCCGGTCACAGCGAATTAATTGGATACTAGTGCCCTCCCCCAACCCCTCCCCCCATACCCCCGTACACCCCCACTACGAAATACGCGCAGATACCATTAATAGCAATCGATATTCCGTTATGTCGCGTGATATAAGGTAAGCAAACCCTCGGCGTTGATACGAGCTTTTGTTTCGGGATTTAATAAAATACGGCGCGCGCGGGCTTATGCATTTTGCCCATTGCGACCTTATATAGAGAGCAGTAAGTACGCGTTTGTAATTACGACGCAATTTGCGGTCCGCGCGCCGCGTATACAGCCGTATCTCCTTAAATTTATGCGCAAATACGTTTTACCAGCTCGCGCACGACATTCGCCCGAAGATTTCGCGTTCTCGAACGAACTCCGAGTGAGAAGGGGAGCGAGCGATTGGATTCATTGCGAAAGAATGATTGAATACGTAAGAGATAAAGCGAAGGATGATCGAACGAGTCGTCGCGAAAGGGGGGGGGGGGTACGGGAGCTGAGCGTAAAAATTTTATCGCGAAAGAAGAAAGTCCTCTCTCTCTCTGCCCCTATTAGGCAATGGATTATTATCGATCAAAAGCTTCATTAGGGGAGCGTCCTTTCATCGATATAAATTCCATTTCGCGTAAGAGCTCATTTGCTCTTTACGCTTATTAAAACGCGCGCGCGCTCTTGTCTCTCGCCCGTAGCTACTGCTCTCGCGACGATATCCTTTTTTCTATATACGTATAGGCGAGATCCACCTCCCCCCTGACCTCCCACACCCTTTCGGATTCTCAATCCCGTCGGGGGATGCAAATGCATAATTGAATCTTCTCATTTTTCCCGAGCTCATTGTTTTTTCAGAGCCTTTACGATCCGCTTCGGGCCATTACGCCGATTTTACATCCGCGGATATCGGATATATACTCGGGCTAAAATGAACTTTTCAGAGAGAGAGACACGCTTTGTTATACACTTACGCACGCGTATACGTTTGCAGTAAAAGGCGCGCGCGGTATCCGCGTAACCTTCTTACTTTACGGTAAACTCGATTGTGCTAAGGTAAAAAATAGCCGCAACGCACACGAGTCCGATAATATTATATATATGTACGAGCCGCCGTTATTTATCGCGTCCGAGGCATCTCGAAAAGCAATTTCCCCCGAACCTCTGCTCAAATCCACAAAAAAATATGTATGTATGTATGGAAAATATAGCGCGCGTGTATACGGGAGAGAGAGAGAGAGTAAATGCGAAAAACGCCGAATCGAATTGAATCCTATACGATCTGCCCTCGAGGCTTTCACATATATATACCTTCGCGGCACAGAGACCTCCCGTCTCGGCTGCGAACATCTGAATAAAGTGTCGGCTGTGTGTGTACACAAGTACACATAAATATATATATATACACACACGTGTATTCGCACAGAGGGTTGCGCGATTCAATTACACGGGCCGTCGAGCACGAGGCTGCGCAGGAGAGTCGTCGCGTCGTTTACGAATTGACTAACGAGCAGTAGCAACGGAAGTACAATATCGGAAAGAAAGGAAGTCGTGGGGTGGGGGGGGGGGATGATAAATACCGGGGAGGGCGAGGAAAGAAGCGCTAATTGCGCCGAGAGGCGCCAAAGCTGCTTTTTCCAGGATGAATTGCGCGAGAGGGCTGGGCACAGGCTTGGGAAAAAGGCCCTACGCTTTTTGCGGCGAGTCGCTGTACTCGTCTCTCACCCTCTCTCTCTCGCTCTTTGTTAATTGCGGCGGTTTACACGTGTACTCGATTTACGCGCTGCAAGCTTTTTCTGCACCCCCCGCAGTTCCTAATACTCCTCCTCGTCGTCGTCGTCGAGCTCGTTCGACGGAAAAGCCTCGGCGGGCGCGGGGAAAAAATTTTGAAGAAAAGAGGAACGATTCGGATGTATACAAGCGTAGAGAGCGAAAGAGAGAGACGGAGAGGAAAAGAGAGAGAAGAGGCAAAGTAGAAGTGCAGGACTTACTTGTCAACCACCTGTTGTCGCGGCTGTCGCTCAAGCACCGCGTCGAGTGCTCGATTATGAGTCGTCGGGATTGTTTAAGCAATGCTACCTGCCGCTGCGCCAACACTCGAGAGACGTGTCCGTTCTCTCCCTCTCTGGGCCTCGATCCACTCTCCTCTCACCTCACGAGCATGGAATACCGGATGTCGCTCCGCTTCACTTTCTGTGGATATACAAAGAGAGACACGTGATGCTGGAGTGCGATACGCGGAATATGTATTGCCGCAATGAGTGTATGGATGTACGTGACGAGTCTGTATAACCGACCCTCTCCATAAAGGTCTAACCCTACGATTTAAGGTAATGGATTGTGGACGTATAAGCGTCACATTCGGCAACCGCTTGACTCCGCATTTTCCAGTTTCTTTTTTTTCCCGATAAATCAAAGAGCGCGGCTTTCGAGCTTGCGGCAAAGTTGTCCAAAGCCACGCACTCACGGATGCGCGCACATCAATTTCCCGCAAATACCCTTGCCTATATATACACTCTCGAATTTTTATACGCGGTCAGAGTTTCTCTCTCTCTCTCTCTTTCACTCGCCTAATGGATGGTGACGCGCGGTCAATTAAAACTTGTCGAGCCTCTCTCTCTCTCTCTCTCGGTTTTCCGCGTCAGCCGAAGAAAAAGCTCGATCCATCAAAAAGCTCGCGCATAAAGTACGCAAGTTTTTCCGTGTCGCGGCCGCAGATATTTGATTTCCCCCCACCCCCCCTCCCGAAGTTGGCATCGAATAAAGTTGGCGCGATGAAAGTTCATGCGAAGAGCGCGGCGGGACCAACCTCCCCCCTCCCCACCCCCATCCCTTGATCGATAAATCCACATCAGAAGTTGGCCGCCGGGAAAATTCCTCGGGACGAAAATAATTGTTTTCGCTACGCGGAACTCAAACTTATCCCACACACACACGCGCGCGCGCGCGACTTCCGCTCGACTGCGAGTGCGCGCACACGCAGAGCGCAATGACTCGAGAGGAGGATATCGGCTGTACGGAACTGTAAATCGCGAGGACACGCTCGTTAAACCTATTGCGCGCAGCCGGAAAAGTGCTCCTCCGTATACGCGGGCCGTTACAGGGACGATCGCGATGAAGATCGAACAATTGGATTGGAGTGGCCGACTTGGAGGGGTTGTACAAGGGTGTGCGGGTCTGGAGGGGTGGAGGTGAGGGGGTCTGGTAATTTCGTTTGCGTGGAAACGCTCGTCGGGGAAATCGTTCTAATTAAATGCAAATTGGGCGGAGGGTTATGTTATGCTTTGGCTTGATAGACAGTGTCTTACGTTCCGAGACGTTTGGCTCTTTGGAGGGGCTGTGTTTTCGTACAAGAGTAACAACAACAGTCGTAATTAACTTTGAGAGATGATTTCGCTCGAATGAGGGGATGATCTTTCTTCCGACGTGTACTTGGGCGAGAATATTTGTGCGGTGAGATGCGTGTAATCTGAAAATTGTATAGTTACTTTTTTCGTAAATACTATCGAGTTGGAATTTTAAAGCCGGATTTGAATTTAGTGTATAAAATGACATTTTTTGATACATTCTTTGCTTGTTAACGAATGATCGCATTATTACTCAATCAGTGCGTATTGTGTATTACGAAAGTTGAGAATCTGCGAAATTTTGTTGTATCCCATTGCCCACCAAAGTATTAAACAGAGCGCATAATTTACCCATTTAAATTAATGTGTCTGTTATTTCTTTACTTACTACGAAGCTATCGAATTTTTCGAAAATTAAATGCTATCGCGCGAAATCACTGCCAAGGTACAAAATGCAAATATTAACGCAACTGAATTAAATTGAAATTTAATTAACGCAAAGACGCATTAAATTTAATATTACACACAGCGAGCCGTGGTATCGCAATCGCTAAAAATCAAGAATACTATCAACACTGCGTTACATATCAGCAGAATTTTCCCAGAAACCGAGTCTGCGTATCGCACTTCTCTCCGCGGCAATCTAGATATCTGTAAAAAAGCCGCTCGTTTCCTCTTACGAGCACCAAAAAAAAAAAAACACACGAGCGCTCTAATCGATTCATACGGCGCGTCTCGTCCGGCTAAAGCAGTCTCTCTCTCTCTCTCCCTCCGCGTGCAAGACTCCACACGCAGGCGAGAGCCGAGGCGGCGGCGCATACTCGTCGCGCCCGCAAAAATGCCGGCGGTGTCCGATCCCGAAAGCAATTAGACGCTGCCATCAGCACACCGCAGCGCGTCCGGCCCCAGCCGCACCGCAGCGCCGGAGCAGCTCTTTGTCGAATATTTCGCCCCGCGCACCTGCCCGCTTCCACACAGCCAAAGGCTCGCGGGCAGCTCTCATACGCGCGCGTGTGCGAGACACACGTGTATAGTACAGGGTGTACGGGAATATCAGGCGCGCAAGGGCTATAGTGTACAGCGCAGCAGCGGGTATCAGTGGATTCCAGGATCTCGTGGCGATTATCCGGATATGGGAGTCGATATCGGGGAGTATCTGCGAGAGCGAGAGAGAGACGACTCGGCAAAAAGCTGTAAGAATTCAGCCGAGTGAAAGCGACGAGAGAGACGAAGGAAGATCCAGGAAAGCGTAAAACTCGAGGAGGAGGAGGAGGAGGGAGGGAGAGGGGGAGTAAATGATAATAATTAAGGGACGCGAGGAATCGGGGCGAAAAAAGAGTGGGATTCTTTTTCTGCGCTCGCTTCGGGAGGGAGAGACGAGTGAGCGCAAGATTCAGTCGTTCTGTACACATGACGCTGACGACGCAATGAAATTCCTCGGAGCCGTGCGGACGACGGATTCGTTTGATAGCTATACTCTGCGCTGGTGCTCTGGCTTTTTCAATGCCGTGTCACCGCCGTTAATCGAGAGAGAATCGCTCGTAGCCTTTCACTGACTTTTCGACTGTATATACACATCTTGGATTGTTAGGTTTCTCTTTTATAGCATTAAATGAAGTTTCTCATTTGCAGTGTGTTGTCTTATTTATTGATGCGGTTGCTATTAAATACGGAAGGAGCTGTAAAGTCGCTGCGAACGGCTGTGTACACAGGTTCGTGCAAAAATTATCACTCTTTACACACCAGACTTTGTTTACACTCGTATAACAAGATTTTTTTTGTTTTCACGCAGTTCTCCCCAAAAACCTTTACGATTAATGGTTATGTCGGTTTTGCAGCCTACATACATATATACGCGAGCAGAACACAAACCGTAGGCCAGTCTTTGAGAATCGCAAATTAAACAGTTCCATAAGCCATGCGACTCATATCTTTGATATCAGCGATCCCGTATCGCGTTTATATTATTAATTTTCCTCTAATGCGACCGTCGAATCATACATACCCGACGAATTGAGTTTCCAGCGCGGGAAATTCACAAAAGATGCGGAATCGATCTATACATATACACGCCGTAAAAGCCTCGCGCGTGGACGAATATTAATTAATACGCGCGCGCGGCTGTACTCTCTTATCGCCGAATGATCAGCCGAAAATTTTCATTAAAATTAATAACGCGCCGCACCGCGCGCTAATTGCTCCATTCTTAAAATCAGTCGGCGCTGCGTTCGATCCAAATTTAAATTCGCGAGCCGCGCGACCGAGAGACGCACAGGCCTTTTTTTAATATAACGCGGATATGTCGAATTTCGACCAAAAAATGCACTTTTCCTGGTAGAAAATAGCCTATAATTTATAGAATTGAAAACTAGCAACTCGGTATATTTTGTCGCGATACAATTATGTAGCGATGAACTGTCGGTAATATCATTTAGGTCATATCCCTGGTAGAATTGTTCCCGATAAGCTACCGGTAACATCTATGCTTTAATTAGTTTTAGAAAAAATGTAATGTTTCTTAATAATAATTCATTATAAATTAGTTTAAATTAAATTATTTTTTGTATTCTAATTAAAAAACTGTTAAATCTTCGATTTTACATATATCGTTGACGATAAGTTCGGCATAGCGTGTCCAGAAACCGTCGCCGGGTAACGGGGTTTCTGGCGATATTTTTCCCGATAATCTATGGGCAGACGATAAAATAAGGTATTTTGTCGGTAGTACATCGGGAACGATTCTTGCAGAGTTTCTTTGGTCTAGAATTAGAAAAAAGTTTTTTTAAGCTAGAGCTTTCAGACCGATGGGATGATGAAAAATACCGAGGAATTCATGGGAAAAGTTACTGGCAATCGTATTTCTGCGACATTGTAAGTCATTTTTTCGCAAAATATGAATGCGTCAAAGTAGTGAAATAATAACTACGAATACGAAAACTAAGTACAACAAAAGAGCTCTAATTTAAAAAAATGTATAATCAAAAGTTACGCTCGTTAAAAAATAATTATAAAAATCCGGATAGCCTATTCTTTCTTTTTTCTCCATTAAATTTTCATATTATATATTTTCCATGTTCCTCGACATTTTTTATCATCTTTTCGCTTACAGAACAAAGTCCCATCAATCCCACCAGAATTCTAGACCGAAGAAAAGTGTTTTTTTTTTTTAATTGAAATTCCACAAATACGCGAGCTTAAAACAAAACAAATAAAAAAAAAACATGGCTATACTAGAGGAGCGAAGGAGCACAAGCAGCAGCAGTAGCGCGCAATAAAAGGAAATAATCCCTAAAGAGCGAGTAATCGCAAACTCGTCAATCATTCAGCTTTGAGAGGACGAAAAAAAATGTATACATACACAGCAGAGGGTGAGCGCGCGAGCATTAAACCAGAGCAACATCGGCCGGACAAAGGAGCGGAGATAAGCTCTCATTACTCTAGTGTGCGTAAATTTGTTGCGGTGCGTGTGCCCGCTCTGTGTATTATGCAGGTGCGCGCGATCGTAAAATCGTATCTGGCCGCGCCGCGCTGCCAGGAACGAGATAAAGCCGAGGCAAGAGAGACAGAGAGAGGGAATAGGGCTCGAGGCGCGGCCACGTGCCTCTTTCTCTCTTTCGCTTATATATATACTCTCTTTCTCTCCCTGCCTCTGCGTATCGCGTATCTCCGTATATATATATAGTCGGCGCAGACAAAAGTTTAGCTGCAGCCATCAGGCGCGTCAGTCGCGAGAGAGCAAAGGGCAATTAAAAAAGTGGACTTTAAAGTAGCAGTCATTCCGCGCGGAGCTCTAAAAACTATTCTAAGGTTATCCGCCCCCTTTTTTTTCCTCCTCTTCTGTTTCGCTTCTTCGCTTCGCGTGGGTATATGGGATTGCTCGTCGACCGCCGTAAAAGCTCGACTTTGGTAATCTGACTGCGCGAAGTAGTCCGCGGCGTTCTCTCTCTCTCGGTGTGTCCCGAGGATCGAGATAAGAGCGCGCTGTATGCGGTGCGCGCCCTTTTTCTGCCCGCGAAAGTTGAAAACGTTGACCCTCTTTCACGAAATACAAGCGTCGCGAGAGAGACGCGCCGCGCGACGACGACACAAAAAACTCGTTTCAAAGTTCAACGCGCGCGCGCGCGCTCTCGCCCCTCCCCCCCCAATGTCGAGAAGAATCATACAGGGAAAATAAACAGGTCGAACTCGCGGCGCGGAGAGCGACTCGCCGAGTGCTTACCGCGCTTTGTACATTTTTCCGCCATTTCAACCCACGCGCCCGCACGTACACACACGCGCGGTCGGAGGTACGTATATATATGTATATATAGGTATATATATGGACTCTCTCGTGAGCGAAAAACTTTATTCCATCTCGTTAAAGCGCCGCGGCGGAGAGGCACGGCGTCCACAATAGATCATAAAATCGGGGGGAGGTGCAGGAGGTGGGAGGAAGGGGGGGGGGAGAAAAAAGCGGAGAAATCAACGGAAAGCTCCCGAGGTATATAAATAAAGTGCCAAACGCATCTTCATCGAGTTCCAAAACTCGTTCGCCGCGTCGCTCGATTAGCATATTTTATATATACATATATATATATACCGCGCGGCTGCTGCGGCGGCGTCGCTCCGTGTATTTTATAGCCTCGGCTCGAAAACTTGGCGGTGTGTGTATATCAATAAAACAAAAGCAAACGGGCAGGCGCGTGTGTATATATACGCATACCTATAGATATATACATATTAAAAAAAAAGAAGAAGAAAAACAAAGGGATCGTGCGTATACATATATATACACTGTCGCTGCGAATTTTCGCACGCAAAGTTCGCGGAGCGAATCGGCTCGCAGGAACTTTACGAGTCGGAGCCGCGCCGCATATAAACATCTCACGGCGAAAGAGCCGAAAAAACAACTATAGCCTCTGATATTTAATGGCGCGGCCGGGCGGATCTCTCGCTCGCGTGTGTACGACTGCTGGGCCTATTTGGAGAGGGGGGGGGGAGGGGTGGCGAGACTGGGTTAAATGCGCGGGGTAACGAAAAATTATTCATTCGTCGGGAGAGTGATACGAGTTGGCCCACAGGTGAATGTGGCTCGTCGTACTGGATTTGTATTGAGATTCCATTGTAAACAATATGTTTTTGGAGATGCAATAGTCTGCACAAGTGCGCATTTGAACGCTTTAACTAAATAGTAATTTAAAGTAAAATTTTTTGCAATTAATAGATGTGAATGACATTTTCCGCACTGAGAGAAGAGAATGTTTAACCGAAATGTGGCATGTTTAACCGAAACGTGGCATTGTAACTATTACAATGTACATTGTAATAGTTACAATGCCACTTTTCGGTTAAAATTCTCTTCTCTCAGTGCGAAGAGTCTGCAGTGTGTGATGTTCTTATAAAAGGAAAATTTTAAATCTCGTCTGATGAGCAACGATGTGAAATCAAGTGAGCAATATCGAAACAGTCTGGCACACAAGTATCCGAGATTAAAGTAATGTCAATTCGTGTCAATTACTCGGTACTACAAAGAACCACACGAACGAATTCGCTCCAAATTGCGATTGACACAAACGTTCGTCATTCATCACACCCTTGTTAAACAAAAAAGAGCGATTCAACACGCCTGAGCCGTTTAGATAATTATACAAATTTGGAAAACGATGAATATTCGTATATAAATCCACGGCGTACGAGACAGCGAGCGAGGAGCGGGAGATCGAGCTGGTGTCCAATAAAGTTCTTCCTCTCTAATTGCGAATTCATCGAGGAGCTGCCCGCGATGATTGAATTTCCAACTCGTCGCAAGATTCCGGCGGTAATCCGCAAAGGTTATACGCGTCGTCGTCGACGTCCCCCTACCCTCCCCCCCCCCCCACGATTCCGCGAAAGAGACAGAGAGCGCAGTGCGCAGCGCACGACAAGATGTAAATACAAGAACAATCCGACGGAGATTTGATTCACGGTCAGTTTCGGCGACGCCGGCAGCGCCGGAAGCCCGGAAATCGAATCAGTCCCTTGTAACAAAGGAGGATTCGAGGCCTCTCCTCCCCGTGTGGAGCGAGAGAGAGAGAAATCCTATTATGCAGCCCGAGAGACTAGCCGCCACTGCTCATACAGCATGCATGCGGCAGCCCGCGATTTCGCCGACGTCCCTGCGAACAAGGAGGCGGGAAGGTGGTGGTAGGGGGCGGGGGAGGGGGAGCTCGAGAACCTATCGGGCTGAGCTTGCATTTTTAATGCTGAAAGGCTTGTTGTGCGGGGGATTTGAGAGGTGGAGGATCGAGGAGAGAGGAAAGAATTGATCGGGGTGATGAGTCACGACGCGAAATGGGCTTTTTTTCATGTCGCGCGCTCGCGCGCTATATACACACACGGCGCGCTGCTGCTGCTTCTGCTGATGATGTACTCTTTTAAGGAAGCTTTCGAAAAATTTTTATGAAACCACCCGCGTGTGTGTGCAGTGCACATCCATCCGGTTTTTCCCCGACTAAATTTGATGGCCGGTTGATGCATGGATTAGGGCTAACCTCGGCGCTGCGGAATAACAAATGCGCAGCCGCCTTTAAAGGGGGTCAGTGGCTTTGGTCTATACGCGCATCTATGTACAGTACGTATTGTATACAGGCATGTGTGATTTCGCGATAGCGCTTAAACTTCCGCGTTATTTCGTCAATTAAACGTTGATTTACAGCCGACGGTTAACACATATATTCCAGATCTGAGTTGGCGCGCGCGCGGCTCATCGATTTGCGGCCGCACGCACGCGTGCAGTATTTTAAAAGCTCGCACAGAGCCGTATACGCATGTATCACAGACGTAATTCAGCGACGCTTTTAATCGCCGCGCAAGTCCTCGAAGTCCGCGCAGATTTAAAAGCGCGCTTTAATTTTCTCGAGTCCGCCGCAAATTCGCAAAAAAAATGTTTTAAGCTTGAGCTTTCTGGCCCAATCAGACTTTCTTCTCTAAGCGAAAAGATGATGAGAAGTGCGGAGGAACGATGGGAAATATAGAATATGAAAATTTCTATATTTCAGGGGAGGCATATGGAGGAGAATGAAAAAAATTGGTTATTCGGAATTTTTATTTATCAGAGCATCGAAACTCGGCATATTTTTTTTCAAATGAAAACTCTTTTGTAATACTTTATCATGGAGTAATTCGAAATTAGTTCGAGTTATTATTTCAGTATTTGAACACATTGCTTTTTTGTAAAAGAAAAGCATAAAATAGCTCAGAAATATGGTTACTAGTGACTTTTCCCATGTTCCTCTCCACTTTTCACTATCTTTCGGCTCACAGAAAAAAGTCTAATCAAAAATTTTTCGATCTCCAGACCAAAGAAAAGTGCATTTTTTTTCTTTTTTTTTTGAAATTCGACATATAGGGTTATAGGCTTGCGCGAATGCGCGGCGCGAAAGACGCCGACGCGATCGAGAGAGCCGCTCGTCGGCGATCCCTCACACGTAAGTACTCGCGCGGGCCTCGCCGCAGATAAGACGGCGAGCGCGGAGCAGCGCCAATCTCTCATATTTCGGGCTTCTCGCGTCGACTCTTATCCCGAGCGACGCGAGAAAGAAAAAGCTCGGCGCGCAGGTATGTACAGTGAAGCTCGAACGAACTATATGATATGTGTGAGGTAAGTTACGAGGCTCCCCCACAGCGACTGCGCTTTACCGCGAAAACCTTCCAGACGGACGTTTACGGATGTGCGCCCGGCTGGTCTAACCTCTCTATATTACAGTTGTGTGTGTATGGGTACACGCAGACACACCGCACCTAACCGAAGATATTTTCCCTCGTGTCCGGCCGTTTAGTTGTAAACCGATGTAGTTATATGTGTAAGTCTTCCGGGTCCTCCCATGGGGTTCTCGACCCAGTCGTTGGCTCATTCCTCTGTTATACTTTTACGAATATGTGTATTTATCGCGGGTGTGTCATCTGCTGTGGCCGGACACTGGGATTGTTGCTAAAGTGCTCTTTTATTATTTGTCCCGATTAATCGGGTCGGAGATTAATTGCAATTTTGCATGGAGCCGACAATAAGCTGTCGAGCGTTCGTTAAATAATTCCATTTGAGAAATGAGTAATAGCGCCGCTCTTTTAGACGGGACGAAATGGAATGACACTTAAGACTCGAGACTTGAGCTGCTCCGGACAATCAACTCGATGTTATATACGTACGTGTCGTCAACTTTATTTTTGACTATACGACGGCTGGTCACTAAAAATTCGCTTGGTTAACGCGGCGATCGTAAAATCATGAAAATTATCCTCCCACGTCGATTCTCCAATTCTCTTAATTGACACTTCGTCAGCTAAATTAACAATTTAAAAATTGGAGCAGACGAAGCATAAAACTGATACGCGATTATATTCTCGAGTTATCACAAAACGAGTATTCCACAAATCGCCGGGATGTACACAATGCGGAAGAAAGCGTTTGAGAAACTGGACTCAAAATAACAGGCGCGTGTGCTCCCCCTCGTTTCTTTCGCGAAGTGTTACGCAAATTTTCAAATATCGCGCCGAGACACGAGAGCGAAAAAGAGAGAGAGATAAAAAGCGAAAATACCCGCAGAGCCTATCAAGTAGAAACCGCCGGATTTGGTAAGCCAAGCCCAAGAGTATACGCTTATACTATATATATATTCACGCGCAGAAGAGGCGGCGACCTGTATAAACTCGGGGAGGCGAGTGAGAGAACGTCTAGTTAAAACGACGAGCCGACGGTAGCAGCGCAGGGTATACACGTACACACACACACGCACATATATATCTAACTCAATGTATATGTGTATAGACTCGGCCGCGCGTCCGCCGTCTGTCCGTCTTTGTCGGCTGTAGCACAATATAGCGGTGCTGCGTCGGACACGTGATGAATACGCGCTGCTTCGGGATTAACACGTTCGCCCGTATTGTCTAAGCGTCCTCTACTCTTTCGCTGCGAGCAGCGCTGCCGCTGCCGTTGCGCCGCCGTTGCCGTTGCCGCAGCGCTCCGAACTCCTGCGCGAGCCGGGAGCCGAAGGAGAACCGTTAATTATCGGCTATATGGCAAAGCTCGCTGCTCTCCCGGCTTTTAATCATTCGACCTGTGTATATATACAAGCTAATCCACGAAATAGTGGAAACACAACTCGACCTCAGAAAGCTGCAAAATTTTTTTGTCGAAGGCACGCCTATACTATAGACCTATGTTTTCGCGTTCCTTGGATTATACTGAAAGAGAAAGAACTCGCGTGAACGGCGAATCATGGGGGATATATATACTTTTTTCCGGGGCAAAGACGACTCGAAAAATGAGAAATAATTGACAAGAAAAGAATTCATGCATTTTTTCCGCGAAAATATGAACTTTTATAAAAATTTCATTAGAACGAAAATGTCTTAAAATGCATCAAAGTATGTTCTGAAATTTTTTCAGATTTTTAAAGAACGTTTTTTGAAATTTCGATTTTTTTGACAAAGATTTCAGAACATTCTTCGATGAATTTGAAGACATTTCTGTTCTAATGAAATTTTTATAAAACTCCATAGTTCTCGCGAAAAAAATCTGTGAATTCTATTTTTGCTAATTATGTCTCGTTTTTTCGAGTCGTTTTTGCTCCGGAAAAAAGTATACCTGACGATTCGCCGTTTACGCGAGTTTTTTCTCTCTCAGTATGGTCTAAGAAACCAGAAAACATAGGTCAGTAGGTGTTCAATAAATGATTTTGCAATTTTCTGAGGTGAGTTGTTTCTTCTATTTCGTGGATTAGCACATATATACTCGTGTGTGCGTATATATATAAGCAAGCAGCTTACACGTATATATAGGAGGAAGTTCTCTGGAGAATCTTTTCTTTATTTCTCTCTCTCTCTCTCGCTTTGGCCGGCGATGCCGTTCGGCTGATTAATTGCCACGGCGAATGTATACCCACTTTCCGGAGGTTAACCTTTCAAGGCCGCGAGTGAGGAGAAAAGTAATGGCGCGGGATTATCGTCGGGGGATATCTTTATTCCCCTTCCCATCCGCTCACCCCCTCCCCTACCCCTCAACACGTTTTTCTTTTTTTCTTTTCTCAATTCGACGCTCGCCCGCGAGAAAAGCTCACCCCCCCCCCCACCCTCCCTCCCTCCCGCAACGGCTGTATTTATACGCGCGCCAAGGAAAGAACGAAGCTGCGCGCGTTCCGAAATAAAGTGGCTTATTTTATTGCTTTGTGCGGAAGGAGGAGGAGGAGGAGGAGCCTAGATTTTTGCGCTATATATATATACGTGCACGCAGCAAGAGTTGGAAACAAAAGTTGAAAGGACCATAATACATCCCCCAGTTGTTTCCGATATATACCGACTCTCTCTCTCGCTTCCCTTCTTTGATTACTTTCGACGAAACTTTCATCGGGCAACTCCGCGGCCTCTCTCCCTCCCCCCTCTCCCGAGATTTTCGCACCCATATTCCCCGAAATAAACTTTTGCCCCGCGGAAACGCAGGGAAAGGCGCGCGCTTGTATTATAGATATATATTCTATACATATATATAGACATATATATACACAAGCCTGCGGGACGATGAGACGGCGCGCGAGTGCGCGAGAGAAGGAGAGCGCGTAATAAAGCCAATGGCGCGATAATGTAGATTTTCCAATTAGTATAGCGGCGCCCCCGCGCTCCGGTGCTTTGCCAAGTCGAAATAATCAAACGCGAGCGCCGGGGGTAAAGCGAGAGAGGGAGAAAGACACGGAGGCTTCTTTACGAGGCAACTTCCGCGGTACAACTGCGCGCGCGCGCGCGCTCGCGTTATAAATCCGCAGCCGGCGCAATTTCGGCGCGTAACTTTCGAAGCCGATAACCGCGACGCGGTGTGCGTATATATAGACCGCGCGGCTGTGTGCGTACACGTGTGTGTGGATAGGGGGGAGGATCTTTATGCGCAAGTTTGAGAAATATGACGACGACTTGGAGCGCGAAGATATAATTGCGACAAAGAGACGAGAGACGATGTGTAGAGTGTCGCTTGATCTTTGCGAATTAGTCGGTGTATTGTTCTGCAAAGCTGAGCTATTGTTTCTTTGATGTACTTTCTCGCTTGATTTTCGTAAATTTTTCATTATCCGCCTTTCTGCTTAGGTAATTTTTCAACAAAATAGTATCACACGCTTTGTCAAACGGTGATTCAGCCGAAAGTTATACGCACTGCAATTGAAATTCCTCAGCGGCGGATTACGCGAACCGAAGAATTTCACGAGTGTGGATCAAGTCTGCTTCACGTTTCTTCGTACATCGACCGGCCAAGACAGAGAAACATCGCGCAATATGCGGACAACGAGAAAAATAAATCGCGATGACGTCCGCGACGTTGCGTCATTAAAAAGCTCGCGTCATTCTTCCATCCCTGCATGCGCGAGCGTAAATTAGCTCCGAAAAGTCAGTTTTCGATGTAGATATATCGTGATATGCACGTAAGTCGCGGGCAAATACGCGCAAGAAGAAAAGAAGCGGAGAAAGGGGAGAAAAAAAAGAGCCCGAGCCAAAGTGCCTCGAGCCACCGACTCGAGATGATGATTGCAAGCACTGCAGCGTCAAAGCTCTCGTCTAGTCGGCTAAATGAGCGCCTCGAGAATCTCGCTCCACCCGCCCTGTGTCTGTGTGTGTGTGTGTGTACCCACTTCTCCAGCTCGAGCTGTAATTTAGAGTAGTAATGACGTATGGGCACTCGAGCAGGAGGGTAGCTGCTTTTGGACCAGCTATATATTACACAGAAAAGCTTTTCAGGCCTGTTTGCTCAGGGTACACGGTATATGCAGTATATATACAGCGATTAATAATGTAATAACCCTAGCTCGAAACGGGGGAAACTTGTAATTTTCGTCGTCGATGCATACAAAGAGCGGTTGAAAGTCCTCTCGCATCTTTTATATATACATGTGGGAAAATTCGCCAAAAATATTCAGATGGTTTAGGAAATTAAAAATGAAATTTCTATGGGACTCGCAGAAGCGAAAAAGAATAGTGTTGACACTGTTCTTTTTACCATTTTGATATTTATGTGTGGAATTTAAAAAGCAAAAAAGGTTTCTTCTACATAATGCATAGCTCTCGAGGACCTAAATGTTTCTCAGGTGTAATCGCTATTTATTACGGAAAAAGAGCTTCAATTTAAGGGGTTATGACAGTGTTAAAATTTTGAAAATACCCATTTTTTTTTATTCACTTTTTTCATAGTTAATAGTCTGTAGAATATGGTCCTGAAAGCCGTTTTTGGCTAAAAAAATGTTCCTCGAAGATATTAACAAAAAACTAACAAATCTGTTTCAAGTAAATTTTTGAAAAATCGTGATTTTTAAATATTTTAATTAAGCCAAACTTGTGGAAAGGATTGTTCTAACCCACTTTTTACAGAGTAATTTCATGAGAAATCTTACTGAAAATATGACTTAAAAACCGTTTTACAAACCGTTTTTTTCTCAAGAGTTATTAATTTAATTATTTCCGTAAAATAAATAAAATCTGTAAAATTAATTTTTCTATTTGTGATTTTATGTTACTAAACTCAATGTGTTAAAGTAAAGGCATTCAACAAATTTGAATTTGCCACTCGAATAGGTTGTGCCTCACAGCGTCTAGTCGAGAATGAAGATTTCTGTTTGATCGGTATAGTAGAATTTTCTGTAAAGCAGCAGAAAGCAGCCAAACAGCTGTTTTTCATCCAAGATACTAGATCAGTGCAGTTAGTCTGCTAGCTGCTGTAGCAATGCTTATAACCTTATAGTGGTGTTGCAAAAGTGCAAGAGCTTCTGCAGAGTACAAACATTATTCAGATAAGTATTGGAAACTAATTTGTAATAACAGTGTTCATAATGAGCTTTTTCTTTGTTGGTATATTTTTTGCTTTTAGGTATACGGGTGCAAGCCAGCAAAATGGGAGCTTATATTGACTGCCTGAAGTATTATTTTGCATACCTTTTAAGAACTTGAAGTGTATTTAATAATGGTAAGTATTGTATTGTATTGTATTCATAAACATAACTTGATTATGAATAGCTAACGATAATTTTTATTTTATTTTCAGCTTCTAAATGCTATTATCACACAGCATGACAAGCGCGTACCATCAAATATACTTTATTGTATGTATATTTGAGTACCAAAAGCAAATCAAGGTATGCCGGATATTTTCTGTAAGTATAGCTGAGTTCATTTGTATGATTTACATTATAAACTTTAAATGCCTTTTACTCAAATTTAGTTTTTTCATGCTTTTGATGTACTTGCCGCAGCTTTCTGAAGGAACCATAACATCAATCCGGATGAACCAAAGTGGAAAACCTTCCTAATGAGTACGGTCACAAACTGAGTGGAGCAGAATTGGCAAAAATAAGTTCAAAGTGAATGTTACGTATGTTTACATATGTAACATTCACTATAATTATTAATATTGTCAATATATGTTTAATTAATTATATTAATTTTGTGTTTTTCAGGAATCTGTTCCACTTAGTCTGAGACCAGACTCATAATGAAGATTTGGCACTTTGATTCAACAGGATTGATGGTACGGTTCCATCAGAAACATGCGGCAAGTAAATAAAAGTGATGAAAATCATGATTTTTGGTAAGCAAATACCTTTAATTGTTTTTAAATGTTACACTCACTTTATGCATATTATTTATGCATAAAAGTGATGTATAATACTTGTATTTGAAAGCAAAAATATAGTTTTTAGAGCACCTATATATCTATTAATTTTTTTCAACACTAACAATTTTTCTTTTTTTTCAGGTTTTAACACTGTCATAACCCCTTAAGCTAGAAAATATTAAAATCGGATTGGTTAAATTACGAGTTATTGGCATTTAATCATAGCAACGGTGCCTCAAATATAAATTTTTCGTGAAAACGTTGATAAGTGTTTTGAATTGAAATTACTATACATTTTCTGAAAAATTGGAAAAAATAAAAGATTCTTAAAATTGGCCAAAGAATACACCCCAATTCGAGCAATTTTTCGTTGCAATTATCCGTAAGAACAAACTTTTCGCTTTTTAAATTTCACTGTTAAAAATCAAAATGATTAAAAAACCAGTGTCATCGACCGCTTTCGTGGGAGCACTATTCTTTTCGTATTCTGTACAGTAGAGAGGTGTAGAACGAATTTTTTTTAAGTTCACCAACCAATTATCTAAATATTTTTGGTGGAATTTCCCACATACGTATACGTAACCTGCGAGAGCTTTCGGCGAGAGCTTAAAAGCTACTCGCATATAATCTGGTTTGACCGATCGAAATTGCGATTCGAACTACATACACGAAGCTTTTCGCGGAGGGAACTGGAATGATAAAAAAAGCATATAGAAAAGTACAGGCGAATCCTGCAAAGGCGACAGACAGAGAAGAACAAAAATCCATTGACTCGTTTTCGGAACGATGAAGAGAGAGAGAGAGAGAAATTTCGCGGCGTCGGCACCGAAAGAACTCCTCCCACGATACTTGTACGTATATAGATATACACAGACACGCACACATTCCCGCATTCAGTGAAGCGTCGTCGGCTATTGTCAAAGGAGTCGGTTATAGCAGTGGTCGAGAGGATAACACTGCGCACTGCGCAGAATTCGTGGCGGTCCGCCGAAGGCCGGGGGAAATGACTGTGTCGTAAAAAAATCTCTCTCTATAGATATATATACATATACGTACACGTATACCCGCATCTTCGAGCCGGACATGTGGAGCCTCTCTCTCTCGCTTTGAATGCGCGACGAGGAATATTCGCGAGTATCAATCATCCTTATCGGATATTCATATCGAGAGGCGCAGCTCCCGCTGGAAATTGTACCCTTTTTGCGCGCTGCGCAATTTCGATTAATGCGATTTGGAGAAAATTTTCATTCGCCAACGCACAGAGAAAGAGAGAGAGAGAGAGAGAAAGTGAGAGATAATTTCATCGAGGCTGCGGGTACGTAAGCCTATTGCGTTTACGTCTAGTTACGCGAAATTCAGGTTGCACCCCCCCCCCCTGCCTGCCCCTGAGGAAAATGTATTTACAGAAAAAGCAGGTCAGAATCTAAACTTTGTATATATATACATTAGGAGAAGCGCGCGGGATAGGACTACGCCGGGAAAAGACGAGCGGCGGCGCGTATATATATATATCTATACGTCTATATAAGCGGTCGTCTCGCGCAAGTTGAGCTTTCCTCGGTCTGCGCTAATTAGGTCGGATGATTCGGTAAATCATATCAAAGCCCATGGAATTGAAAGACGACGAGGAGGATTCAGCGAGCCGAGAGCGCGCTGCAGAGTCGAGTCGTCCAAGTTTCGAGATTTTCCTATACTTGCGCTCTCGCGAGCTTCTTGTTACGTCTCATTAGCCAGTCGTCTCTTACGTCAATTCGCGCGTACTCTATATCCTTCTCTTTTCTCGCGAACAGTGCAGCGGCTACATTTGAACTTCTCGCTTCTATTCTTTCTCTCTGTTGGCCAAAGTTTTCGGGGAATAAGTTAATTCCTGTATTATTTCGACTGAGCTTATTACGGCGAACTAATCGAGTAATTGAATGGTTTTCTGGTTCGACTATGAGGTTTCGCTTTGGACTCATTGCGCAAGTGTAAAGTGAGCTTAATTTTCGTACAGCTTTACAGCAGAATGCGATGAGATCGTTACACGTAAAGGAATCTGAGTCTGAACACCATACGTTTTAGTGGATAAAAGTCCAAAGCTGTCCTAGAACGCGACAAGACAGAACAATGAAGTGGGATCATGGAATCGCGTCACATGACGTGTGCAGCTCTACCAGACTCGTACGATATTTTTCTATTCAAGTATTTCAACTTTTAGTTTTCTAACAATAATTTTACTACCTAAAAATAACGATTGTATAATTTCTAGGCAATAAGTAAGTACCAAAAATTAAAAACCAAACAAAACGATATTTTGATAGAACTCCACTTCTGCAATCCAGCAAAGTACATTAACATCGAATTTCATATAATTTGAATAGTACTTCTTGTTAATGCAATTTGGATGCTTAATTGAGGTGTACAACCATCAATCAAAATTCGTATCACCTATGCAAAATTCACTCCATACAACATTCTTCTGCAAATATCCAACCAGAATTCTGAATATTTGGATTTTCCAGCTTGCTTTAACTGAAATCCAATCTACAATTGATGAAAATGTAATCCACACGAAAATTCCAACGTAAACGAAACCTTTATGAAAAACCTACAACAATATTTCCATTGCATTCGTTTACATGAATCGTCATCCAAGCAGTAGTGCCAACCTGTTGACCGCCGCGTTCAAGTCAATGAAAAAATTTCTCCAAACTCAAAAGTGTCAGGCTTATCGCATTTAATACCAGCGCATAGATTCCCGGGCGATCGAAGCGGTTTCTGCGATCGGGCGCGCGGCCGCCGCAGCCGAGATGATCGAGTGCTTATGAAATGGAGCGCGGAATCGCGGCAGTCGAGGATCGTTAGAGCAATTAGCCCGTTCGGCGTCTTAATTCAATTGCTTGATTCGGCAACGTCGACGCCGGCAGCGCCTTTAATCACTCCCCCGTCCCTCGTCCCTCTCGCCAGACAGGCCATGGGATGAGAGAGAGAGAGAGAGAGAACTGGAGGTGCAAATCAGTCGCTTAAATTATCCGATTAAATCAACAGGCTGGAGCTATTGATTCGCCCTTGTGCAGTGCATATCGCAGCAACAATTAATTGTCATCTCCCCCCCCCCCCAATTGTCATCAGCCTCGATTGATTTTAAATATTGTAGTTGAATCTTGTGGTGCATTTCGGAAGACGTAATTTCTCGAGCTAAATTATTTTAGTCGAGTTTCTTGAGTGAAAATCAGCGTTGATGAGAAGTCGAATTTTATATCTGGATATTTATAGAGAACCGGGAGGTGAACGTTCTGTTGTCGAAGTCTCGGCGACATTCGTCAAACGCGTTTTTTGAAGAGAAAAACTGGTTTCACGGACTTTTCAAGGGTATATACTTAAAAAATATGTCACATATAGCACAAATTATTCATAATTATAACAAACAAGGAAAACGTGTATTGAATTATCGCACATTAAATTTGTTCAGGAAACTTTATACTACAAACATCGATCGATAGTTCTTAATCTGCTGGATACATAGGCTATTCGTATGAGGTATTTGATTGAAACAATGAAAAGTCTGAATGAAAAACTATGAATACCAATAGCAGGAAATCAATGCAAATTTTATTTCTTTTAACCAACACATTATGCGCATACGATTTCGCTGATCAAAAGCTTCGATTAAAACTTAAGTCTCAAGCACGAGTTCTCGCGAGAAACGCGATTACCGCTAATATCCCGTTACGTAAGCGCAAAACGTAAACAAAAGCACCAAAGTCTCGATGTCTCCGCGAAAGAAGCCGTGCAGTATATACGGGGTGACAACAGACATATACACACAGCCGAACCGCCTTAAACGATCTCGAATCTCGCGCTCGCTTACTTTATCCGGCAAATTGACGCGACGCGACCCAGCTCCTACTCCCTCGGATCGATCAGCTGTTTTCCTTGGAGAGGAAAAATTAATTACTGCACCTATACACAGCTACATCTGCGCTCCGATAAACTCGCGTTTTACCATCAGTCAGCGCGCTAGCGCGATCGAGCTTTTCAAGAGAAAAAAAAGGCGATATACGCCTGCATCAATTTCACGAGAAACACACGCGATGCATCAGCCGCTTGCAAATATAGTCACACTGCACGTATATACGTACGTGCGGCATTACATATACGGGTATATAGAGAACGACGGCGGCGGCGGGTGTGATTAAGTGGCCTCGTGTCGCTTGTTTTAATAACGAGAGAGAGAGAGAAGCTCGAGGCCCTCCCGCGACGAGCCTTTGAGACGCGTGCGTGCACATCCGGGACGACGACGACGACGACGAGCTTTGAGACGCACTCTTCTACTCTCGTGACTCTCTTTCAATCTCGCTCACACGCGCGGCGGCGGTTCTCCCGTCTCTACGCCAAAGCATCCTTTTTGGGCACGAGCTTTTCTCTCGCCCGCTTGTTTACCTCGTGCATTACATCTCCGCGACGACGAGAGCCTGTAATTAGGTGGGACGCGAGCTTTTCTTCGTGGGAAAAAGTGCGCTGCCGCTGCACGCTTGGATATCCCATTTATCAAATATACGTGTATATATGCAGTCGAGTCTTTTACGCGGGACGCAGAGCCTCGACGATAAAAGTCTCGTTATACCGAAGCGCGAACAATAAAGCCAGTCACAGAGAGAGAGGGAGGGAGAGATCTTCCTTTTGCGCTGGCAATTCTCCCGTGTCGCCTCGTCTCTCCTCTCGTCGTTCGCAGAATAATTGCGTCTCTCGTATATACATTTCGCGGATTCCTCGGAGATGTCGATCGACGCGCGCGACGCCGCACAGCCACTCAGATGCACGGAGATGGCGGAAAAAAAAATAAATTGCGCTTATACACAAAGAAGCCTGCAGGAGCGACGGGAAAGCGTCATTAGCCGAAGTGGAAAAGGGAGCCCTCTCTCCCCCCCATTGAGAGGAGAGACGGCGACGGCCGCGCTGTAAATGCACCGGTGGATGACACCTTTTCGTGGCGTCGCTACAACGTCCCGACCGCCGTGGGAGAGCGAGACAGAGAGAGAGAAGAGAGAAGAAAAAATGACGGGAGAGAGAACCGAATAAACGCGACGTGGGTCCAGCGTTATACGAGCGTCGCGCCGTCGTAAATTTCAACTCGGCACATATTCCGAGAGAGAAAGAGAGACCCCGCGATTTTTCCATGACCCCCCGAAGCGGATGTGTCCGAGCGATATGCCGCCGCGGCATCTCTCGCTTGCGCAACCATTTTTGCTTTATTGGGCTCGTTCGGGGGCCCCGGTTTTATTGCAGCCGCGCGACGAGCTTTAATTGCCGGGACGAGCAGCGAGGTTTGATTCGCGCGGCCGGATTAGAAAAGCTGAGCAAGTGCCTTTTTTTATCATGGCTTCGCCTCCAAAGGCGTCCGCTAATGGCCCGCGCTGTCCGCGGCTTCGCGGGGCGTGGAGCGGTGTAAGTGCGGCTTTTACGTCGTACAAGAGCCATTACGCGCCGATCAAAACTTCTACGATGTGACTCGCTTGGAATTAAGGAGACGCTTACACGCCTCGGAGCTGCAAGAATTTTAGTTTGATTTGCTTGAATTATAAGGCATTAAACAATGGTATGAACTCGCGATCAACGCCGCAGATTGGATACAGTCTTAAAAGACTGTAAAACACTTGTAGACAATAGATGATCGGTTTTATGGCCATAATATGATATATTTTTTGTTGAATGATCGTGATACAGCCTATAATGTCATTATAAACACTGCTGTCATTAGTAGAAAATATGATCAGTTACGATGATAGTATGATCAGTTATGATTATATAATATGGTCAGTCAAGATAATAATATGATCAGTTATGATTAAAATATGGTCACTTATGATAATCATATTGATCAGTTATGATTATAATATGATCATGGTAACATAATATGATCAGTTATGATTGTAATATGACCTGTTATGATTATAATATGGTCAGTTATGATAGTAATATGATCAGTTATGATTGTAATATGATCTGTTATGATTATAATATGGTCAGTTATGATAATAATATGATCAGTTATGATTATAATATGATCATGGTAACATAATATGATCGGTTATGATTACCTTATGATTATGGTAACATAATATGATCAGTATGATTGTAATATAATCTGTTATGATTATAATATGGTCAGTTGTGATGATATGATCAGTTATGATTAAAATATGGTCACTTATGATAATCATATTGATCAGTTCCGATTATAATATGATCATGGTAACATAATATGATCAGTTATGATTGTAATATGACCTTTTATGATTATAATATGGTCAGTTCTGCTAGTAATATGATCAGTTATGATTGTAATATGATCTGTTATGATTGTAATATGATCTGTTATGATTATAATATGATCAGTTATGATTATAATATGATTATGATAACATAATATATGAACAGTTATGATTATATTATAATAATGGTAACATAATCAGTTATGATTATATTATGATTATATTGTGTTACAATAACACTCGTCATAAATTATGCCGACATTACGTCAACCCGACCACATTTTACAGCATAACTTCTACCCAAGAACCCACAATATTCATTTTCATACAAAATTTCGGCGCGTACAGTACGCGCAGTTCCCGCGAGAACGCGAAAAACTCCCAGCCTCTCCAAACTACGTCAAATCGACAGTCAAAGTTACATGCCACGGCTGCAGATTATCCGCGGAGGGCTTTCGAAGCTGGAGAAGAGCAGCGCAGAGATTGGCGCCGGACAAACTTCCTCACGTCTCAATAGGAGCCTGACTTTATGCGCGGCGCGATTCTCGTACTTCTTGCGCCGCATAGCTCGTCGCGCGGAAAAGTTATCGCGCCGAAGATTTATCGCCGCGCGACCAGTGCGGAGTCTCGAGAAATCTTTCTCTCGCGACGAGAGAGAGAGAGAGAGAGAGAACCGCGCGCTTATTGTTATTGTCCCGCGTATGCACCCGCGAGTCCTTTCAATGATTTCTGCGGCCGCATTAGTATGTATACTTCGGCCAGAACGAATTTTACGACGGCAAGCGCATTGGATTAGCTGCGCGAATATTTTCGAGATTGAATTCCGATGCTGTGTATGGGCTATTACTTATAGTGCGTCTTGAATGGGAGAGGAGACCGAGAAAAGTCTAAATGTTTAATATTGCGCAAATTACAATATTCGCATAAGCGGAATGTTATAATGACTTGAATAATGCCTGGAAAACGTAATTATAACGAAAGTTCAGATGTAGGTGCAGTTAAGCTTGCTTCTGACGTATCTTATAACGTCGTGACCGTTGTGCTTTGTTTTCAGGAAAGAAAGCTACGCTGTTCATATATGTTTGATACCGGAGTTTCAAGTAAATCTCTGCAAAAGCCGTTGTTTCTCAGAGCGAACGGTATTATCTTGTCTTTAAAAAAAAAAAAGTAACGCAGCCATTGTGTTGTCATGCTTTTATTCCGCCTTTCTGATCTATTTCAATGTTTTAAAGTAGTAATGGGCGCAGTATAATAAGCCGTAAAAATTATGCAAAAGTCTTGAGTGATGAAATAAAAAATTTTATAATTTGTAAAATATTTCACGACATTTTTACAACCAATTGCGAGTCTCGCGTTGAGACATAAGCCAGAGTAATCGCGCGGCGCTGTAAGCTGTAATTCTCGCTTTTAACAATACAATCTCTACATATGCATGAGCGTCTAATCTCGAAGAGAAAAGAGAAATGAATAATGAAAAATACGAGCGAAGACGCGTTTGAAGTCGTGTGTAAAGTAAAAGCGATATACTGTACAGCAATGTAATTCCACAGTCCTCCTAATAAACTATTCGTTTTCATCCGTCATCCCTCCGCGCATATATATGCATATATGTATGAATTCCGCTCGTGTCGCGCTAAAAAAACATACCGCACGAGGAGGACTAAACAATATCGTAGGGACTTTACGCGGTACTCGCTAAGTAATAGCTGCGGGCGATCGGGAAATTTAGAGCCGTCGTCGGCGTGTATATACCTATATCCCCAAAGGTTACATCTAACTTTCGACTGCGCAGCTCTCTCCCTCCCTCGCCCTCTCCACCTCCCCATATCTCTCTTTCGCGAAGAGGAAAAAGAGCCGCGCTGGGTAAACAGAGAGATATAGCAATCCCCCAAACGAGTCGCGTGCGCGAGCCGTGGAGAATAAAAAGAGCGAGCCGTGGAGAATCGCAATTTGTTTGAACGGGTTTAGGGGGCGGGGGGGGGGGAGAGGTCGACCGCCCAGCGGGTCATTAGATTCCCTGGGATCGTTTAGAGAGCAACGTGCGCGCTCTTGTATATACACGTATATACACAAGCTTTGGAAGCGCCGCGGTTGGTCTAAGCTCTCTTTGTGCTCGCGCGCGCGCGCGCGTCCTTGGCTCCTTTTTTTTGCGCCGGAGCTGCGCTCGTGTATTTTGATAGAGTGTCATTCGCGATGCTGAGTAACTGTTTGTTTCTGTCTTCCTCTTTCTCTCTTTCTCTCGCCCTCTTGCCCTTTCTCGCTGTATGAGTTATGGATTTTCGCGTGACTGTGTGTGTGTATATATATATGTATAGATGCGTGTTGCACGTGGGGTCTTTGGGAAATAACGCGAAGACAGAGAGTTTGCGAAATTTTATCGCAGCGCACGGACGGAATGTAATGAAAAAGTTATATTGCATAGCTTGAAATTTACAGTAATAATATAGTTAAAGCACACAAAGTAATAATTAATTATCAATGTTCAGAATTAAGTAAGTAGTGTACGAAATCGAAAATTGTAAGAAGATAATTACCTTAATTACCGCATAATTATAGCGTATTTTTAAAATAAGTAAAATAAACTGCTTCATTCTGCACGTACAGCTATACCCAAGCGTATACACATCGAGAACGTAACGAAAAGGCAAGAGTCTCGTCTTGGCTAACGAAGGGAGACGCTCTGTGTATATAGAGCGGGAGAGAAAACAAGAGCCGAAGCTGACGTGCCGCACCGCCGATGCTACGGAGTTTTAGGGGGATGTTACTGCAATCTAATCGGGAGTCTCCGCGCAAGCAAAGCTCCTCTCCTCCCCCCCCCCTCCTCCTCTCACTCTCGCACTTAATTAAGAGAAAGCATTTTCAATTAGAGGCACTGCTTTTTAAAATGATCCCTCGCTCGCTCAGCGAGGAGAGGAAAACAAATTACGCTCCCATACACGGCTCGATTGTTTTTCCGAAAGTCTGCGGAGATTATATTATTGCGCGCGCGCGCGCGTTAATTAATTATATATATCGCACGCCGTGATTACGGAGGGAAAACAATTATCGAGCCCCGAGATAGCCGGGGCGCGACGACGAGTTTCACGAGCTTTGCTACTGCAACAGCAGCAGTAGCAGCTGCTTAATTACGTACTTGTTATTTCTTGCAAGGGAGAGCCGTCGAATGCTCTCCTCCCTTCTTTTTTTTTCCTCCTCATTGCGCGTAGTACACTCGCTTCATTGAGCTTTCGCGTGAAAAGTTTCATTATCGTCGGCGGCCCGGATTGTGTGTGTATACACGCGTATGTTATACGTGCAGCATAAACCACTTGAGAAAATAATAAGCTTCTGCAAAATGTTCCCGTTGTTATCGCAACAATAACAGTATAGCAAATATAAATGGCCAATTATACGCATCGCCGTGTATATGTACGGCGCAACGCGCTCTATAAACGCGAAGCGATTGTTCAGTTTCACAAGGAACTTTTGTTCGCCGAGCGAAATTCTCCCTCTCTCTCTACATTCACGATTATTCGGATCGTCCATTGGATTTTACATCTCACTTGTATGCATATAATACGCCAAGTCCTCGGCGAGCGTCTCCTCGCTCTCGAATTCGGAGCGTCGGATATCGAAAGAGCTCGGGCAATTTCTGTCGAAAAAAGAGGAAGGAATTAAGCATAAAAATTTATCGAACTCGGGGGAGAAAGAGAGAGAGAGAGAGAGAAGACTCGCAAGGGCGCCCGGAGGCTTACACTCGCTCACTCTCTCTTTCTCTCGTAATCGCTAATCGATGCGATTTATCTCCGGCTCGAGTTCACACGGCCATTACTCGATCAATTCGCCCGGCAGCTCTCCTCTTATTCTTCGTCGTCTTCTTCTTCGCTCTCCCCCCTCCCCCCCGTCTTCCGCTCGCCGTATCATTCACGGAATTTGGATAATCCGGGGGGAGGCGACTCCTCCTTTTGCCTCTCGCGCGGCGTTTATTAGCTCTCTTTTACGGGGACGCGTGATTTTGTTATTTCTTCTTTCTCTCTCTATCTCTCTCTCCCTCTCGCTGTACATGAATCGCCCCGCGGGGCTGCTGCACTCGAGTCTTCAATTTGAGGCGCCTGATTGAACTATTACGCGCGATCGATCTCGGGCTTTATATTGCGCTTTTGTACATTTATTTTGTACGGCTCGGCCGCGGCGCGGTTTTACCGGGAGAAAAAAAATTTCCCCTCACTGATCGTCGCGACGGGAGACTGCAGTGCACACGTGGAAAATCCCTGGGGTATATTAGCATACGCGGGACAGTAATCGCGCCCGGACTTTTGCGTAATTTCATCGAGGCGTATAGAGCAGTACGAGCGAAGGAGAGAGAGAAAGATAACAATTAGCGATAAGGAAAACACGCGCTCGTCCTCGCGCTAACCGCGCGTCCAGCTGCGTTTTACATTCCTCGGATCGATCGACGATGAAAAACAAGGAGTTTAATTACACTCGCGCCTCCTATCTCTGTGTACAGTGTGTCTGTGCGCGAGCGAAGGTCGCCTCTTATCTCCCCCCTCCCCCTCCCCCGAGATCCGATCGAACGAGACGTGGAAATTCCAAAGTTTCGTCGAGCTCGTCTCTTTTTCGAATTTTCCAAATCCAATCGTATGTCATTACTTCCACTGCCGAAGTAAAGTTTCCCGGTTAATTGGCCTATATTTCAGGCTCTCGCGCAGCCAACTGTCCCATCGCCGATTTCCATACTTTCCTGCGAAGTCGGCCTGATGCAGAAAACTTTCTGGTTACGTTGTAACGCGTAGAGAGAAAGCCAATCGTTTAATATTGAAATTCGAAGCGATTCGATTATGCCGCAGGATACAGTGCAGTAGCGAAAATAAATATAAGCGCAGCGGTTAATAAAGTGGCAGCAGAGAATGCATTTCACTTCCAGCCCAAGACGACCCTTCCCAACAATTATTTCATTTTCTCTGCTTTCACTTAATGCTCCGCGGAAGCTCCGAGTGTCGCGCGCCTCACTCCGACTATAAATCTTCATATTCCAGAAAATACAATGAATTCATTCTCACTAATCCCAATCACGCCGTGAAATTTATGTCTCCTTCCATGGGAGGCATGAGCGATAACGCGAAGGCCGAATATATTCCGGTCAAAATCGCTAGTTGAGGAGAACAAAGACTAATGAAACTGAGTAGATAACAGGCAACTAAGAACAATTAGAAATCTAGTGATTAGTGATCAAATCATTGAATCAGGGCTTCGAAACTGTTATTGAACTCTTCGCTAAACATCGACCTTTTCACTTCGAAGCCAAATATTGAAGTTTGTCAATACATACATTTTGCGGAAAATCTAATCCTTCCACGCAATCGAATGTAAACCGAAACTTTATCAATATAGTACGTATCACACTATAATGTTATGTTGTGCAAACACATTTGGCAACCGCATAAATCTTGAAAAGCTTTCAACGCAACTACAGAATGCCTAAGAAGAGTACGAGTACTGAAAAAAGCTCTACACTAACAGTACGCAAGTGTACATCTAAAATGACATTCTTAGGTATACCGAAGACTAATTGCGCATGTACATACGTCAACTTGTTTCTGATATACAGTCGCTCGCTCCCTCTCGTAAAGCTCGCATAACCTGATGATCCGCTCAGGTACTTAGCATCGTGGGAATCTAATTAAGCGCGGATTAAAGACAATCGCTCGAAGTGAGACAGAGAGAGAGATAGATATAGAGCTTAGCCATCCATCTGGCGCTGTAGGCTACATGGCGCCGATCGATATGTGGCATCGGAGCGAGGATAATGAACAATTGACTGCACGTGGCACAGCTACGCGCGCATATACGTACACACATACACATGTACATATATATACAGTCTTAAAGCCGTAGCACAACTATTGTTCCGAAGCGAAGCCATTGAACTTGGCGCCTGGCTCGACGTACATATGCTAATTGTCTCTCCACCACCCCGGTGATTAATACATTCAGTTTCGGATGATTATAAATTACCCGACAGTCACGTGTGTGTGTGTGTGTGCGCGCAGCTTATACTCGCTTTTCGTGCTCATACGCGTAATCACCAATGAGCGCGCGGGAAGCCCCCCGAGCGATATAACTGAATTCGGAAGCTCTCTCTCTCTCTCTCTCTTTCTTTCTCTCCGGCATTGTTTGCTTGTTTGCAACGCGCGCGTTTTATTTATTTTTCTGTTTTTTTTTCTTTTCGAGAAAATCGTAGACGAGAGAGAGAGAGAGAGAGAGAGGAGAGAAGCTATACGCGAGAAATTTACGGGGAAAAGCGGGTCCAATTAAAAACGACACTCGGCCGCGCGGTACGTGCAGCGCACACGTCGCGAGCTTTCTTCTGAAGGGAATCAAGTAGCGGAAAAAGAGGAGGAACGGCACTACGTAGATATATATAGGCCCGTAGCTCTCTCTCTCTCTCTCGCCGAGGCTCATTTCATTCATCGGCCACTCGAAAAGGCAATTCCAATGCAGCGCAGGGAGCTGTATACTACCACCAGCACCGGCGGTCTCGCTCCACTCAATAGACGCTGAAGAACCCGCGCGCCGCAGCGAGAAAGAGAGAAAGGGAGTCTGCGAGTATATACGCGCTGCGGAGCCGCCGTCTGCGTGCGGTGCGCGTTTATATACCTGTATGGGTGTATACTTATATGTACGCGCGCGCACACACTTATGTACATACGAGTCGTCGGCTTACACGCGTTACTACGTGCGCAATTGAAAGTCTGATTTATCGGCTTGTGATGGGGTACTGAGGAGGATGGGTGGGAGGGTGGAAGGGGAGGGGGGGGGGTAGTCGCAGCACGTGTCGCGATAAGAAAGCGAGAGCGATTTCCATTATCATAACTGGCCTCCGCCGAGTTCCCTCAAAAACGCATCGCTCCTATATGCGCGCGCTCTGGAGATATATGTATGTATATAGAAAGAGAAATGCGACGATATATCACTCAGAGCTTCGGGAAATTCTGCAAGTGTGTGTGTGTAGTGTGGGTGAGACGACTCGTACGAGGGATTCTCGTGTACCTTGGGCTATTAGGTTGTACAGCTACCTGCATGTGCTTGTCGAGAAAAATGGCAGTTGTTGCATTTGCTGAAGATGTCAGCGAGGATGACAGCGTCACTCGATCGCTATGGTTTTCAGGAGAAATGAAGAGACTTTTTATTTATAAATACAGCCTATACACTTTTTTCTTGATTTTTTTAAGAACGCGTATCGAAGGGTTGGAATGAAATAAATGATAATGTATCATTTCGATGAAGAATATGTATATTCAAAATTAAGCATTAAGTGTTAATAAAAATGAATCACACGTGTTTACAACGCAATTATTAATTTTCACAACATATGTTTGAGCTGTAATTTAACTTGTGTTATATAAATTCACGTTGAAACTTTACGATAATCCCAGCGATACGTCAACATATTGTAAATCAAATAGTTTTAATAAAAATGTCCGCATAAATAGCATTGTTCTCTTTCGCGCTTAAACAATAACACATCTTTTAACGTCCACAATAAAATGCAGCGCTCCGACGTCCAACGCCAGCAAAATCCACAAAGAAGAAATTTTCCCATTTAACCCAAGCCGGCGTTGAGCGTCACTGCAGTGCACTGAACCGCGTTAAATAATTTTATCCTTCGAATCCCATTTTACCTGCGCAATATTATATGCAAGCCGCATATACACATTATTATATTACCTCCAGACACACCGGATCCATAACTCGCGCAATAACGTTTTACCGGAACAAAAGTCGAGACATTATATGACCGGCGCGTCGAGAACAGAAAAAATGCGCAAAACACAGCACACGACGCGCGCACGCAGAGACGAAGCTTATATAGCTTGCGAAAAGTGAACCCCTATTAATCAATCGTCCGTACGGCGCATTCCTCCCAGCGTAATGAGTCCCCGGCGTTTCAGCCTTTTTCTCCGATATATACGACGACCAGTCTTCGTCGCTCATTTACTAATGTAGCCGTATAGATAGATACAGAGAGTGACTAGCGACTCGAGGTCGTCGTGTATATATACAGCTCTACCCCCCCTTCCCCTCCCCCACCGTCACCCCCGTAGAGAGACGAGAGCTAAATAAATCTTTGCGCGACTCCGGCGCGCTCTTTTCCAGTCGGGAAAATGTTCGCTTAATATTCCTCTCCTTCTTCGTCTTCTCGTTCTGTGTTCGATGCCGGAACGGAGTTATGATGCCGGTGTGTACGGAAATATCGTGGCTCTCGCGGAGAGACGGGATGATAAAGCGGAATATTGCCGATATTTGGAAAGATAACAGAGGCATCGATAATAGGTAGTAATCGACGCGCGGAGTGCAGTGAGATAAACGCTTTATGACAAATGATAGTGAGCTGTATAGCTGTAAACGATAGATTTTATTAAAAAGGATGCTATAGTTCAATTTATTTGACGTTAAAGTAATTAAAAATATGATTATAACTTGGACAATGCGTCGAAAGATTGGACGACGACGACCCTGACAACGTGATGAATGTTGTTTGCCTGTTGGTGGCTCGTCCGGAACAGTGGGGACGTTGTTTAGAAAAAAATATTCAGTCGAGAGATAAGATATGATAGAAAAGAAACATAGAAACACTGATGGAAGCATTGCAGACATGTAGACGTAAGGCCACATCAGTTTCTCAGCGATAGTTCAGAAACATGAGCGGCAATCATTGACTTGACTTTAGAAACTATATTTACAATAATAGATTCTAATCAGGTTTACAAAGTAATGAATAACATTGTCACCGATGTCTCTTGTGTAGTTTAAATTAGAAACAAGTAGGTCTGCGCAATCTATTTGTATCCTTAATGAATGCCATTGTCGGCGACGTCATCCTCAACCAGTGGAAACGAAAGAGTTCACTCAGGAAGACCCATTGGTTATTCACGAAACTGCAGTCAACCTGCAAAAGAGCTGCTGTACGCCCAAAAAAGACAACAGCAAATCAAGGATTTCGCAACAAAAAAAGAACTCGAATCCCAATCAAAGTCGCTCGCTCATTAAGCCAATTAATAAAGCCGCGATTCTCCCACAGGGTCCCTCGCATCCGCGCTCTTCTCTCTCGCTCCTCGCGGATATGATCAGTCGGCTCGATAAGCCTCGCAACGACTCCGCAGAGGAGGAGCGGCTGGAGGGGGAGGATTTCGAGCGGACACCACAGACAAATGGATGCCGTGGGGCTACCGCGATGATAAGCCGCCGCGATACCGCAGACGCAGAGCGACGAGAGAGAGAGCTTGCGCGGAGCCGAGGAGGTTAAGGTGAGAGACGAGAGAGGAGGAAGAAGGAAAAAAGAAAGCGCGAGCAGGAGTTGTTGCCGGCACTTTCATTAAGTTTGTTATCCGAAAGCTCGCCATTCAATGAGATGGAAGCGGGCAAGCTGATTTCGAGCTTTACGAGGGACTTGAAAGAGTGGATGCTACTCCCGGGCCTCTCGCGCTGCTACTACTGCTGGATGAGTGGCGGAGGAGGGGGGGTGGGGGGAAAGAGATATCTCGCGCGCTTTGTGTACGACGAGCCTGCGGAGCACTCGTTATTCGCTCGGAGGATGTTTCAATTGGGATGCGGACGAGATTAGATTGGAAAGTTTCCTCGGAATAATCTATTTTGCGTATCTTGCCCGCCGTATAGAGAGTGAGAGAGAGGATCGGGGAGGATTGAGCTTTTATTGGGATCTCGCGGTTCGCGGATCGGCTCTATCCCGCGCGCACGTATACACCCTGCGAGGGAACGAGAGAAATTAATTGGATTATATTTATTGTAGTGGCTATGTGTATTGCGCGACGAGACGCACAGCGCGTGTCTTTCTCTCTTTTTCGCGGTATATATGCATGTAGAAACGGCATAGACGCGCCTAACACATAACGTACGAGATATATCTCCGGGAGTTAATTAATCGAAGCGAATGCGGGGCCGACGAGTATCCTCGGGCTCTTTCGAGATCATGAGAAATTCATGCCAAACTCCCCGCGGAGCACACGCCAAGTTTTCCACGCGTCCTGCGCCGCCACGTGTGTGTACTTCCTCGAGTAACCTCTCGAAGATCAGCTTCTGCCGCTACTACGCGGCATGTCGTATGTATATACGGTGTAGCGTACACGTATATGCATATTGTAAATACGATATACTTCTGCTACACGTATATATATACGTGTACATTAATTCAGCGTAAATAGTGTACGCCACCGCACACTTGCCCCGTGTATTAAAGCTCGAAAAGTTCCGTCGGCCTGAAAAAATCAGCCGGTCACTTCCTTCCGCCCTCCCCCCCCCCCCCTATGGAAAAAAAGGCTTTTATACATCTAGCCCGATCCCCGGCTCAGATAGCGGTATTTACGAGGACTCGTAGCTGCCTCTCAGGAAATGGAGGATAGATCACCGCGTGTGCACTAATCTCGCGTCATCTACAATCGCGTGTGTCTGCGCGCGCGCGCGTGTGTGTGTGTGTGTGTGTGTGTGTGTGTGTACGTGGCCCGCAGAGCATTGGCCGCGGCAACATCAATCATCGAAATTTGACGGTCATAATGCACCGAATCTCGATGACCGGCGCTACACCACAGCGACGCACCGATGATCGATCGCACTTTATTTTGATTGATCCGGCGTTATGTGCAGCCCCCGCGAACAAACTGCGCGCGCAAGCTTGCGTGTATATATATATACGCAGGAAAAGGCGGCGCGGAATACGCGAGAGAGCGTCAGAAGGACTAATTTATCGCTCGGATCGAGGCGGCTAACTGTCGATGAGATTTTGCTTTTTCTCTCTTTTTTTTTAACGAGACAACCGTCCCGCTGCTTGTTTCGAGAATTCTTCGCTCTTCGACGAGATCGAGAGGTGGAAGTGGGCGTGCATTTAGGTTTGCTCGAAAGCGAAGAGACGTGGAAATGGAGAATATTTTTTTCATGATTGAAATTGATGTAGTTTTAATCAGTGGGTTGTCAATTTTATACGGACTTTCCTATTTTTAACAGAAATTATATGATGCGTATGTACGATTATATCTGCTGAATGCAACTTACTATTAATAACAATATTTTTCTTTAATCGTCATATTAAGGCTTTTATTATGAATATTCGTATTACCATTTAATGAAATGAAATTATTTTAATTTTTTAAGATCAATGTTAGCTTAGCATAATTCTATTAAAATTTTCATTACAATTAAATTGACTGTACAATAAAGCGAATTTACGAGTACTCGCTCGTGATCGATGATCACAAATCTATCTTGGCTCTCTTGAAGCATATATACATTCTGCATTAAAGCATTCAAAAGCTCTATTAAAAATTATCGAAAATTAGTTAAGGTATTTTTTGTGTGTCACTCATGTTTGACTTTTAATGCATCAAAAATATAAATTATAATGTTAACCTAAAATTTGCATGAAATTTAATAGAACATTAATGCAAACGACCGTAATTTTAATGATTAATTAATGGACATCAATATGAATCAAAATTCACGTTCGCATACGGAAAATTCGCTTCCACTGCAGGATTCGCATAAAAATTCAAATAGAATTTTTAATATTTATGCGCACTATGAAGTTGAATTAAATTTCTTAATTGTTAACGCCCTCTTTCACGAACGACTTCGCACTATTCATTTTATGCGACAAGCACGTACTAACGCACACACTCAACATTGACCCAGACTACCCTCGCCAACAACCTAAAAATTGTTCCTCGCCTACTCAGCCCATTTTTAATTAATCAACAGATCCATTTCGTTCCCATCTCTTACACACCGCGAAAATCCATTCCCAATACGCGACTCGCTCCGCGCACGTTCCTCCTTATTCATAAATAAACGCCGAGCGCTCTCTCGTCTTCCCGGCCCTCTCCCCCCCTCGAAAAACGCGTACACACATTATACACAGAGCTGCAGGACGAACGACGACGTATCAATCACAAAACAGCCTGCGTACTACTGTCGGGCGACTAAACGAGGCCGCGGCGCTCGATAATTTACGCACGTGCTCCCGATGCACATTATCGTCCTCCGCGTATATGTATACCCGCACTCCCCGGATCCCATTGATTTATGCGAAAAGAATTTCGGCTCTCTGTGCGAAGGAGGAGAGCTTATACTTTAATAACGAAAGCTGCAACGTATACGTTGGGGGGGGGGGGCCTCGAGCGCTTATTCTCCGCGAGAGAGAGAGAGAGAGAGAGAGAGAGAGAGAGAGATCAGCCGCTCGATATAAAGCACAGGAGATAGAGAGAGAGAGAGGAGTAAGAGGGAGGGCGACTAAAATTTTCTCGAATTTCAGCAGTAGGCAGAGGCTTGATTATGCGAAGCCGGCGCTCTCTGATGAATAAAATCTCGGCGCCTCGAGCGAGGATGATGGCGCGCGGGGATCTTATCGCGCTTTCCGAGGCTCCTGCTCCTGCTCCTGCTGCTCCGCGACGCTTTAATACGCGTATATACATTATATATACATGTATTGTCTGGTCCGCGCTTGTGCGGGAAAAATCTGCGCCTGTGCGATATATATGCGTGTAATACGCGATCGAGAGATCCGCTGACCGAGATTGATGTAAAAATGCACGCTTTTTTCAGTCCCTCTCTCACGGCTTGTTTGCGAGTTTATTTGCTCGGCGCCGATGAGCTTTTTTCGCGTTGTATATTTACCTGCGTTTTATCGTCATACTGATGCGGCGCGTACACACCCGAAGAGATGAGCGCGCGTTTGCGTATACACGCGCTATCGTTTTTCTTTTTTTTTTCTTTTTTTCTCCACTTTATTACTCTGATATATAGTTTTAAACGGCGCTTTAACTTTTACATCGACAACACTCTCTGCCGCCGATAAAACGGAAAATGACAGTCGGGTACGTGTAATAAAATCACACGCGCTATACATCGCACGAAATTAAACAAATGAACGCGCGGCTGATTTAAAATCAGCTAATCGCGTCAGCCCCGGAAAAACGACATTCAAACAGGTGCGCTTTTCGGATCGAAAAGTTCGAGCTTCTCTCGAGGAGAATATACTTAATGCGACTTACTCGACGAGGAGAACTTCTCGTTAGCGCGAATGACGTCGCGCCTCCGTGTGTGCGCAGAGACGGCGGAGGCGAGAGAGCTAATTTTTAATTAGCCGCCTAGCTGTGTACCGCTAATTTCAAAGGCCGATGAGTCAGTGCTCTCTTTACCCGCGACGGCGGCTCTCAAACGCGGGACTAATAAAAATATGTGTGTATACGCACAGTTATATCGTTTCCCGGACTTTTATTCTCCGAGTGTGGCAGTATTTCACGCGCGGCTTTTCAACGGATTTTTCCGAGTTTCTATCGCTTATATATATATAGTTTTCCGATCTATGTACGCATTTTGAAAAATTGCGATGCTTGGAAAATTTTCGTCCGACGTACGGTATGTATCCGAGAAACTACGTTACAGTGAAAAGTGGCGCGTTTCCCGATTTTTCAATGGTTCAAATGGCCGAATTGATAGTGGACTCGCTACGTGTTTAAAGTGGGCGCATTGGCATAAATGATGCGTCTTGTTGTAAGCGCGTATGCTTCGATGAGAAAAAAGCGTCGGGGGAGGCATTTCCAATTTCGGGACCGTTCGCAGTTTGCGGGAGCAAATAAATTTTAATATTTCCACAATGAGCGTCGTTACAAGGGGCCAAGGGGGGGGGGGCGAATAAATTTTCACTTTGGCAAGAACGCATTCGTGGATGCGTAGATTATGGATAGGAATGGATTTTTCATTTCCACGTAACATCGCAGAATTGTTCGTAAAAATTTCAAGAGCAATGTAGGCGGGAGAGGAATATTTCGAGACGTCAAACTGGAAGCGGTCAAAGCCAAAGTCAATGTAATTTCAGACGTTGCACGCTAGGCAAACGTGTGTACGCCTCGAACCGTTTACTCGACTCAGTCAGCTTGACAATAGGCCTGACAAAACCAAAGGTCAACAGCGACCGACCGAGAAGCCATCGATCGACGCAGGAAAAGCCAATACTGGACATAAGAGACACTTGTTATGTATTTGAGCTTTGGAACGACCGAAGATTTTTGAACCCGAGACTTTATCACAGCGTAAATATGCTTGCATTTTCAAAATTATGCGTTATCGCGAGAGGTTGTACGCAAATATTTGCGCAAACTAAATATAATGTATTGTTCAAACGTGCGCGATTGTTTATCGTGTAAATAAGTAAAGAAGCTTTCAGGCGCGCAATATATTGATTTCTTAATAACGAAGAACAACTACGTTTTATAATTAAATTTTGTTTAAACCCAACACACAATTTAATTTAATTAACCAGTTCCGTACGCGAGTACCCATATAGTTGAAAACTATCGCCAGCTGTTCCGCGCAAAATTACTTAAACACAACTGCGAACTGAAAAGTCATTATCGCATCCACCCAGGACTTTCCCTATCTGATTTAAAAGAGCCAAAGAAGCCTATACCCTAAGCCCACTGCGCCAAAAATTCAAGCCCGAATAATCGTTATATTCTCTCTCTCTCTCCCTCTCGTGGACTAGGCGCGTAAACGTCCGCTAAATATTTCATTACGCCGAAACTCCGCCGCGCGCAACGCACATCCGGCTTTAATACACTAAACTTCCGTGCGCAAAAAGCCCCTCCCCTAAAACACAAAGCACAGTCGTGCGGGCCGGCAAAAAAATTCCTCGTCACCTCGTACTGCAGCTGCAGCGGCGCCACTGGCAGCAGTATATAGCGCGAGAGTCGAGTCAGCGGCTGCGCGCAACGCGAAATTGCCGTGCTATAATCCTCCATTGTTCTTCAGGCGCACATAGACACGTCTGGTAATCGTAAGTTTGCCCGTCCGTGCAAAATACGCCCAACTTCTACGGGCGAACTTTGCTTATCCGAGTGGAGCAGCAGTAGCTGGCAGTAGCTATATATGCCCACCGCCAATCAAGCGGCGGCTTTTCTTCCCCCCCCCCCCTCCTTTTCCGCGCGAGCGTTTCATTCGGCGGCTCCTTTTCGCAGACGGCATTTCCCAATTGGAATTTCTTCCCCGCAGGCGCCGCCGCCGTAGAGGTGGATGAATGCGCGTCGGGAATATCGCGGGAGGGGGGGTAGAGAAAATCGACGATTTGCCGCTGCTTTTTCCATTGACGCGACGCATCGCGCGCTATATCGAGCTTATTTCGGGGGATGAGGCTGGATTCTTCATTTTTGCGCGGGGGGGCATTATGCGGCTTCCTTTCGAGTTGGCCGCGGGGCTTTCAATGGCTTTTTACCACCTTTTCCGTGCGATGCGCGTCTTTGAAGGCAGCTATTTTTGGGAGAGCTTCTTTCGAAATTCAAATTTCGCGCCGTGATACGCGAGTGACGAGTGAACAGCTGATTTTTAATAACAATTGTAATAACACAGATAAGCGAGAAATAGCGACATTTAAATGCTGTTCGACGATGACATTATTGTCATTTATCGTGTATTTTATCTGCTTATAGATTGCGGCGCGAAATTTGAATTTGCAATTGGCACTCGTTTTATGAAGAGCCGCGATGGCTCAGATGACCGTCGCGCTATATGATTGCAATATCTATACGGCCATCTAAACAAGAGGATACGGCTGCACACCTTTAATATCAAATTAAATTGAAAACTAGAATTGTACGTGGCGGAGCTTCGTATTACGAAATTCGGCTCTCCGCAGATGAAAAGAGAATGACCTGCTCCGAGTATTGATCAGACGAAATTTCCAATACTTTGTTGAAAATTGGGTATAGACACTGGTACTAGTGCGGACAACAGGAACGAAATAACTACAAATAACGGCGGCGCGTCCCCACACATTCTTCCACGAAAGTGCGCCTCTTTGTCAATCGTTTCAGCGGGAAAAATAGAGAAAAATACTAAGCTCGGCACTGCAATCATAAAGATAAAGGTGCGGACGATTTTCCAATATAAAGCACCAAGCGTAGACTAGCGACATTGCGGCACATTGATTGCAGCCGGGACCCCCAACAATTTTCGTAAATCTTATAATTTACACGATTTACTCACCAAAAATAATTTAGAGTGTGCCTATTAAAAAGATTCTAATTTCTTTATTACAGACGTTATTTTTTGCATTAAAAACACGTATATTTTTACAACTATAAGAATTGTCATTTGTACCCGCAAGTATCCTTGACTATAAGCTCGCGAATCAAGCGCAGAAAACGCTTTCCAAGAACTGCACTCGACGTGATATAATTACGCAAAAACAATAGCTCCTTTCACTGATAACCTGTATCGATACCCCGCAAAGTTCGACGTCGTATCAAATTAACGCGTTATCACACACAGCCACACGTATACGTACACATGCATTACATAATTCTGTCTCTCTCCCTCTCTTCTTCTTTCCCTCGAGTTTATTAATTACGCGACACGTGCTGCTCTCTCCCCCCCCCCCTCCTCCCATCCTCCTCAGCGAGAATTTATTAATTAAACCAAGCGCGCGGGCGCGACGTCGGGTTTCATTCCTCGCGCTTTTTCGTTTTATTTTTTTCCTCCTCGCGCCCCCCTCCCCCCTTCCCGCCGAACAATAAACAGCAAGTACACAGCGGTCCGTGGAATAATTACACGCAGCACGTCCCAAATAGATAATACGTATCCCGCTGTGACGTGGAAAAAGCAGCTACTGAGTACAGTGTGCATATTGCGCGTTCCCGCTCTTTTAGTCGCGCGCGCGCGCGCAAGCGCGAGAAAAAGCAAAGAGCCGGGAGATAAAAAGCTCGACAACACTTTACGCTATATGCATACAGACACTCTTTTCTCCCGCGCCCGGTAATCGTTCTAACCTATTTCTTCCACACTTCGCTCGAATTATCGGCCGCTTCGTCTCTCTCTCTCTCAGTCCCCGCCTCGCTTTACTTTTTAGTCACGTATTATTATGTGGCAGGTCGTCCGCTACACAGACGCTAACGCGAGTTTGGCGCGTCGTTTACGTTATAGCGCAAGCGCAGCCATGGGTATTTACAGGTCTTTGAAATACAAATAAGATAAGTTTGGTGGATCGTTGCGTGTGTGCATAGGCAGTCATGGGTACTCTTTGAAATTGAGATAAGACAAGTGTACACACGATGTATTATGTAAAAAAAAGAGGTATACACAGCGATAATGCTCCATTGTTTTTGAAGTCAATCAACTTTTGTCTTGTTTGCTCCTCTGCGGAGTTATTGCGATGACGATCTGGAAAGAAAAAGGAAAAAACAGAAGCGCTTCGTGTATTCTCTGTGCGGATACCCGTACCCACGACTCGCTAACGAAAAACTCGGTCTCTCGAGAAACGACTTGTATTTACACGTATACGCGCGTCGCGCGCAATGTTTGCGTGGGTTTTCCGATTTGAGGCATCAATTATTTACACGGGGACGCAGTGTACGCGTATACATACACGGGTGTCCGGCCATGTTTCACTGGGCGGCTTGCGTCTGCTGCGGAAATTACGTAGCCGACACACTCGTCACTACTGATCGCCGCTCGCGATATCGCGATGAATATTTTACAGGGGGCGAAATTACGCGAGAGCATCAATCACGCAAGATGAAAGTATCGACGGATTACGCGCGCTATTTAACCGCCCGGCAATTAATCGGCCGCTGCTCGTGTGTACGCGGGGGGGGGGGGATTTTTCTTTTTTTCTCCCCCTTTTTTTCGTTGCATCCGACGCGGGTGCCCCCCTTTTTTACGTGTACACGCGGTGTATATACGGACGCGCTTTTTCATTCATTGCTTATAACGCTCTCTGCGGGCTTTTAATGTCATTACACATTCGTCGCCGGTAATTAGCGTTTCGTCCCGGAAAAACATTGTGCGCGAAATACGCGCCTGCCTGTGATCTCTCGCGTCGTGCCGTTGCCCGAGTTTTGGAAATATTTTTTTTCTTTTTATTTTTCACCGAAACTGTCGGCGAAAGCAATAGTCGTTCATTATTTTAAAGTTATGGTATACATGGGTTTCAAAAGATTTGAAAAAATGAACGCTACTGCCACTACTGCGAATTCGCTGAAATAAATGTTGAAAAAAGCGATGTCATAAATTTGCAAGTATTACATTACGAAACATAAAAAAAAGTAATGAATAAAAACATGAAGTTATTTGCAAATTGTAAAAGTTAGTTCATCTTTTTTTTGAAAGAGTGGTTGCTTTTAAAAATCTGCATTTTCGAGTCGTAAAAAAAATTCTTTAGCGGGTTTGAAAACGTATATGATTTAAAAAGACATCCGAAAGCCGCTCTTATGTGTTTTATCTCTATTAATAAACACGAATGAAAGAAAATAATTATTTTGGAAAAAATCCAACGCTTTTTCCCAACAATTTTAATCAAACAAGACTTTACAATTAATGATATCACGTCGATATCGATTCAGAAGTAGCGCAAAATCATCGAAATTCCTCAAATTTTTTGGATCGACAACCATCACTGTTTCCAAAGGCAACAATAGGTTCCTGCTGTATATTAAAAGCGCCGCATTGTTTTGTAATAACTTCATTTCTCGTCGCAATATTTCCCCCGCGAATTCAATTCGGCAAACAAGCCTGGCAACGCACACTTTTCCTCGAGTAATTAACAACCGGACGTTTAGTGGCTAAGCTGAGGTGCCCGATCCTTTAAATTATATCCAGGATTAATGGTGAGCGGTACATATATAAACACACACTTATCCACGTGTTCTGTGTCCGGCTCAGCCTTCATCATCTCGCAGTGGAGTGAACAACAACAATAATAATAATATGTGGATAATGGATATACGGCGTTTCTCATACATATCATATCGTGGAGATTCTTTTCAAAGGAATGTAATATAAGACCATTTATCGAAAATTCAATCGCTCAACGATTCAGGGCTCACGTGCTTTATTATCGTTATTGCTGTGTTTTTATCGTTCCTGAGGAATTGCCATCTTAAAATACGCCAACCTTTATAAATGATGGTACAATAAAGCAACGCTTGCGTACACGCACGTTAAGACGAGTCTATATCTACATATTAAATATTTTAGTACACGCTTTAAGTACGTAAAAAATGTTCTGCATTTCATTAGCAGAATGCCAATACAAGTACATAAATGTAAATTAACGTACAAACCGCAATAAAGCTCGCGCCCATTATCCGGATAATGAGCAAATTTAAATTTTTTCACGCGCGCGCTCACATTTACGCGTTGTACATCGAATTTCGCTAATTTTCCGCGAGCTAAAATTTTATCAACCGCGTTTTCCACCAATTACTACTTATCAAGCGCTTGTTTTCTTCGACGTTCGAGAAAAGCGGAGTTTTTATACGGGAAATCGCCAAGGGACCCCCGACGTATATTCCATATCGCGCCCCCACCCCTCCCCATTGGCCACAGCTGGGAAATCAAAATGAGAGAAGAGGACTCCCTCGCGGTAATAATGCTCTAAAACGAGGTCCACGGCGCCGCGGCGGAGAAGCTCGAGCGGAGAAAGGCTCCATGCAAAGGAAGAAGAAGAAGAGGAATAAGACGAAGAATACGAGGAAAAGTGGCGCGCGCGCGCGAAATCCTCGAGGCGAGTCGCGCAGTCGCTCGCGCGCGGACCCAGTGTCTCTATATGTATATATAGGTGTGAGAAAAACCGTATTTTTCTAGGAGCCAAGACTGCAGGAGCTGCGCGAGCGAGCACTGCGTTAAATGGACCTTTGGCGTTTGTTTGCGGTATTTTACGGCGCACTTAATTCGCGCGCATTCTCTCCTCCTCTCGTCTGCCCTCGCAGACCCGGCGCTCGCGCTCTCGTTTTATTTACTGCTGCAGCGAGAGCCGGAGAGAGAGAGAGAAAGCGTAGCTCGGCAGGCCAGCGACTCGACGTGTAGATTCCCGTTATCGGCTCCGTCGCTACACGCCGGCTCTTAATTAACGAATCGACGATCTGACCAATTAGCCAAAAGGGGGATAGGATACTCTTTTAACCTCTGCACTCAGCGAGAGTCGGTTTTTTGTTTTATCTTATCTCGGCGGCTTTTTTTCCTGCGCTCGCGCGCATCGACGTGTTGCGGCGGGGGTGTGATTAATCGTCGCTGCGGTATATTGTTTTTTTCCCTCTCTCTCTCTCTCGCTCGGTTTTTTTTTCTTTTTTTTTGGCTCGACGCGCGGCCAGGCTCTTTACGCGGTTAGCTGATAAAATTTAAATGCTTTTAAGTGCTCGGGTATCCTCTGTATATATAAAAAAAAAAAGTTACTCGGTCACGTTGTCGCTTTTGTTCTGACGCGCTGATTGACCAATCGTTTAATTGCGCGCATTTGGAGTGCATAGCGTTGCGCTGTTCTTATCGTAACGGTTTGAAGCCACAATGTTCAATTAAAATCGTGCTGAGGAAACAACCTAAAAGTCGATCGGCTGCAAGCTGTTTTCCTATACATTATATAAGTAAAATAAATAAGTTTAAATAATTACAAAATATTCACAAAATTTTGCATTACGAAGTTTAGCCAAATACATATCTGAAAATGCACTTTAAACCATAGCAATCATTGTTTTCAAAGTAAGTTGTTTACGAGCGCCGCAAGTTTGCGAAATGACTTTCATATTTCCATAAAAACAGCCATTATTTTCGTACTCGCGAGGAGACCGTATTCCAAGTTCTTTTTTTTTTCTCTACGCGAACAACGACGCAATATTCCAAGCCATTACGCCGCTGCAATTTGCAAAATCCACCGCGAAGCTCTCGTCCGCGCGAGCAAGAACCGCGAAGTTTACTCGCAATCCAAACGAATTACCCACACGAGCTGCCTTCCAGTGGATCTATATTTATAGGTCATTGTTTGCACTGGCAGCTTCCGCCCGTGAAACTTCGGCGCGGGACTACATACGTCGCTGCAGCGCCGAGCTCGTGTACTTCTTACACTCGAGACTTCGCGAGACACGCGAGGCGTGTTCGAAGTCTCTAGTCTACCGCGTAATACTAGAGGATTCCGTGATCAGTCTTCGTTCACGTGAAGAGCCGCTGGTTAAAGCGTATAGTCCGTGTGTGTGTGTAACGTTGAAAAGGCGCGTCATATACGGGGAGATCTCGAGGCTTATCGAGAAGCTTTTCGTAACCCGACTCTCGATATAGTCAGACATTTAAATTGGCTAATGCCAGAGAGAGAGAGAGAGCCGCGAAAATAGCGTGACAAGTCCGTATAATTCAGGGAATTAAAATTCACTTTAAACTCTCTCGACTCGAGAACGAGCCGAGCGCGAGAGAGGGAGTATCTCTCGGAATTAGCGGCAGCCGCGCCATCTATCATTCATAATAGCTTTAAATTGTCCCCATACGTAAAACTCTTAAGCGAATCTTGGCCTGCTCGAGTTCCGAAGTATCCCCTCTCTCTCTCCGCCAACTGCTGCTGCTGCTGCTGGAGAGAGAAAAACGAATAATCGACGAGAGCCAGAGCCAGAGAGGTTGATGGATTCGGCCGCCCTATACAGAGAAACCGGTTCTCCGCGCAGAGACGTCTCTTATACGAGCCGGACGGTGCGCGCGATTCCGAAATTCGCCGCTCACGCGCGTAGAGACGCGCCTGCGCGGGAGCTTTGCATGTCGAGCGCACCGACTTTATTTATTCGGCACATCCGCGCGACGCGAATAATAAAGGCTCCTCTACGACGAATGCAAAAAAAAGAAGAAGAAGAGCTCGCGCGCGCGCGTGAGAAGAGAAATATTTTCTGAATGTATAATGTATAGCGTCGCGCGTTGGCCTTATTACTCGTTTTTTTTTTTCGTTTTTGGAGTATTCTTAGCGGGCTCTCTCTCTCTCTCTCTCTCTCTCTCTCTCTCTCCCCGAAAAAAAGGAAAATTATGCATTCGCAAGTTTGCATAATTGAGATTTACATATATTCCGAACGAACGCTTGATACGCTGCGCCGACGAAGATATACGCTTTCACTTTACAAACAGCAGCTTGTAGCTATATAGCTTCGTGTTTATAAATATACACGTATACATATGGATCCGCTCGTAATTCTGATCCTAGGGAAATTCTAAAAATTTTAATCCCAGCGATGTATCCTTGCAGAAAATTTCACGGCACGTCGTTTAATTATTGTTTTACCTTAAAGTTGATAACGACACGCTAACGCTGTTACGTCGTCAAAAGGTGTAGAAATTCAATTTCAGTTGAGAGCGTGTTTTGTTGCCAATTGCAATCAAGTATAACGACGGCAAGCCGATTGTCATTGCACTCGAGAAATCTCGTGCTATACCCAGAACCAGATTTTGATATTGATTTGGGAGAATAATTCATCCGTTCAATTAGCTTCGCCGATCCAAAAGTGCACAGCCAATTTTCTACCCAGACACATCAACTGCACGATAAATAATAAAGAACACAACCGCGCGTTGCAAAGCTTATACGCATCCCAGGCATCATTATACTCGCCTATCAATATTTAAAAATTGTCCTTAGAGGAAAATATTGCGATAGCTAACTGTACACTTTTCTCCGCGCGTATAGCGTATATAGAGAGTAATTATTCTTCCTCGGCGTAACCATAAAAGCGTAACGCAAGAAATACTATCGCCGTGCAGTATATACACCTTCAAGATGTGATTGATATCCGCAGTATAACGAACATTCCAGACGCGTGAATATGTCTGCGTCAGCCTCAGTCGAAAAAAGAGAGGAGAGCTCTGGCTATACATAGCGTATATATATGCATCGCGTGGCGCTTGCGCCTGTGTGTCTGTGCGCGTGTGTGTATTCGAAAATCATTTCAGCAACCCATCAAACTTCCATGCAAAAAAGCACCAGCTTTGTACTGTACGCGTATATATATAATCCTGGCGCGCGCGCGCGCACAATGCAAATTAAAATCCTTTCAATGCCAATAGCACTGAATCCCAAGCGATTTCCCCGACTGTATTGGAAAAATGATGCGAAGAAAGCATATCAGCACAATTTCGGAAATTCGATTTTATATCGCATCGTGCTCGAATCCAATCGCTCGTATTACCGTGTATCCCCTCCCCCCCCCCCTTCTACACACTGCACACACAGACACTTGCAAACACACGTATGTGTGTGTGTACAGTCCATACCTGCAGAGACTCCGGTAATAACGGCGTTACGAGAGAGCTCTATATATACACAAAAGGTCGGCCGTTATTACAACGGGAGAATACGGTTGCACGTTCGCCGTCGCGCTGAAAACGACGTGGGATGAAGATGAAGAAAGCTGCGCGACGATATAAAATCACACACACACGCGCACGCACTGCGCACACATACATATCGTATATAGATGTGTATCCACACGCTGCGCACATACACATCGATATTGGTGGAGGAGAGAGAGAGAGAGAAATACACGTGCGAAATGAAAAGCTCGGATATAAAGAGAAGCATAGCGCGGGAAAGAAACAATATTGAAGCACTAGCTGCTCTCTCTCTCTCTCGCGCTCTCTTTCGAAAAAGCAAACCGAGGACAAACTAGCCTCTCGATGAAAAACGGCGGAGCTGATGTATTTCATATCTATGTGCGTGTGTGTGTGTGTGTGCATCGCACACTCGGGAGATCCCGAGGGCGCGGCGCAGCGGACGTTAACGGAATCGTTTTCTCGGCGCATTGGCTCGTGTGCGCGCAGGTGGAGAACGCTCTCTCTCTCTCTCTCTCTATATATATATATATAGGGGAATACCCGGTCGATGTGTCTCGACGTAAGATTACAAGCGCGCGAGCGAAGGGGGGGAGGGGGGAGTCGAGCCCCGTGAAATTAAAACGCCGGGGATCGAAGAGCGCCTCGTCGGCGGCGGCGGCGCTAATTGTCGCGCACGAGAGAGACGAGAGCTGCCGCGGCTAGACGTGGATGTATATATATGTATACGTGTGTACTACGTAGGTATATAGGTGTGCCCCTCGGTAGATTAGTCGCGGGAGTTGGCGGCTAATTGTGCCGACGACACGAAGCTTATCGATGCGCGTTCTCCAGTTCTCTCTCTCTCTCTAGTTCTCTCTCTCTCTCTCTCGCGATGTCTCGGAGTTATGTGTATTAAGCTCTAGTCGCGATAACGTCTCGTGTGTTTGCCAAGTTTGATCGTTTTATCGATAATACGCGATTCGTAGAATCGAATCAGAGAAGCAGAGCTAAGTTAGTTATTCTCGAGCGCCAGTCAAAATACTGTACCGCCGTTTGGCCGTATAGATGTATATACAACCGGGGTAGAGGGGGTGAGGGGATGCGAAAACTTAGAGCAGCGCGCGCGCGGGGCTCTCAAGTTTGCCAAAGTAAAATTGACTTTGTATTAAGTAAATTCTCCTTTAATTGGCCGTCTCGATATAACCTCGGTAAACTTCCGACTGCGATAACTTTATATCCTATAAATACATACGCTTCCACGAGTCGTTCGGCTCTCTGTACTGCTTGCTGTATAAGTGAAATCGTATATTCGAAAATAAAAAGGAAACTTTCTTCGACGACTGCGAGCGCACGGCGAGTGACTCTGCCACGCGCGTATAAAGGTCGAAATAAAAATCGAGTTGGCTCCTCGTCGTCCCGCTTTGGATTTCCTCAAAGGTGGAGAATTTATTATGTCGTTGGGCTGGGCTTGTGAGCAGTGTGTTTAAACGGCTTTCCAACTGATAAAAATTAGAGGGAAACCACCCCAAGGCCAGAGCAATACTTTGCAGGGTCTTCTGGCGCAGTAAAACTGCCAGTACTTAAATGCGAGCTTTCTGGCACTATTATATATGTGACAGCAGAGATGAGCGACTTAACCTCTCGATGCAATCGCTAGATGTGCGGCAAGGAAGGTGAACGGCGCCTCTTTCCAAGCGGTTAAATGGGAATTGATCCCGAAGTTCCGAATTTCTCCGTGGCGCCACTTTCCACGCGGTTAAATGGATATGGTCCCGAAGTTCAGGATTTATCCGCTTTGTTGCACGTAATAAATACATGCGAGTTACCAACATGATAATTAGATGTCGAACTTTTGTCAGGTCGTTTCGATTCGATTTTTACTCGATAAAAGTCTTCGAAGATCATCATTGTACTATTTTTCCTTAGAAAAGGTGTTAAAATGACTAAAAATAATAATATAATAGCCTCTATTACTGTAAGAGCTCTTAAGAGCTTAGTATTCAACTTCATGATAAAGTTTAACCCACTTTGTTCGAGAAAATACACGCTTCTTTAGCGATGCGATTTGGCCCAACCAAGCTAATTCTACCCAGCCTCCGAATAAATCTGGCTGCATTTTTTCCTGCTTAGTCACTCGTGAGATTGAGAAAGACAGTGAGTAGGTCGCGCTGTGTCGAGCATCGCGGAACGCGATTATTCGGATAAAGATTAGTCTCGGTTCGGAGGATTAAGAACCGAACGACAAGATTATATACAAAAACATCGAATTAATTGTCATCGCGCAAAGAATTGACAAAAATGGTTCTTGCGCAACGAAGGAACAATTACAATGTTTACGCTTCCGGTCGGTAATTTACCGACGGAAATAGGTCGGCTTTACGACTGGAAGTCAGCCGCGCTGAATTATTAAGTCGAAAGTTTCTTGCAACGGGAAGAAAAAAAATTGGCAATTACGAGGCAGGATACAGAGGAAGTGATGCGTGCAAAAAAAAGGAGCAAATTAACACGTGGGAGACCCTCGAGAATTAATGGAGCACAATCGATTAGTCGATTGTCGCGTAGACGGTCATTTCTCTCCTTCTCTCGGTTCGAGGCCGTAGCAGAGCCGACGAAGACCGGGAGAAGGGAAAGAGAGCCCAAGACTTTGATCCTACGAATAAACAGCAGCCAGCTGATGCTGACCTTGCGGATCGGAAGGTCGCCACTTTGATTACGCATACTTTTCCTTTCTTTTTTATCTCTGCAGCTTCCTGCAGCTATTTTTAGCAGCTAATTTTAAACTACAAATTAATCCTTCGCTTTACTAAAAGGCTTCGTCAGCGGACTTCATTATGCAGTGTAGCCAACTGTTGCTCATCAACGCGACGGATTCCCCGAATGCTCGAGCAACAGAAATCCCTTCGACATCGCTGTACGTAGGCGAGAAAAATGTCACTTTACACACCGCATTTATATACCCACATACACACGCGCAAAGACTAAAGAACAGCGACGGCGCCGCGGCGCTGGGGCTAAATTTGGCATGCAGGCCGCTCTCTCTCTCTCTTTCGCAGAGGAGATCCTTTTGGATGGTAATTCGCGCGCTGCACGAATTCTCTCTCTCTCTCTCCGGCGCCGCTCGCGCGTATACGCGGGGAATATAAGGCGCGTAGATTTATGCAAACCACGTGGAAACGGTGTGCTGCGGGAGCCTCTGCTCCGCTGCGGCGCAGCGGAGGCTCCCGGAACGGCGGAGAGCCGGCCGTGTTGCGGCGGCGTTAAAATGACGTTGATAGGCAGGCCTCGGTCAAGTCGCACGATTACGTGACCGAACACACACGCGCGCGGACATGTATATTCATGGATACGATTATACACGCGGGGATGTGGCTGTGTTCGTATGTGTATGTGTATTTATCGTAGACGGGTGTACGCGTTAGGTATACATGTATATACGCACACTTTCGGCTGCGCCGCCGCACAGGCGTGCTCAGAGAGTGAGAGAGAAGTGGGCCACGGAAAATATGTGACAGAGAGTGGAGTAGCTAAGAGAATGGCGTTCACGTTCCCCGCGTAAATGTAATGCAGTTCGGACCTCCGACACTGTACACTTTGTCCCAAAAGCTCTCTCTCTCTCTCTCTCTCTTCCCCAAGCTCGACGCGCTATACGTATATATTTTCAAAGTAAAGAGAGAGAGAGGCTTTCTTATTCGTTCTTTATTTGCACCGGCTGCATAATTAATTTATTCATGACCTTTTTTAGAGGCGAAGCTCGACTGAATAAACTATATATACTGCGGCGCAGCGGTCCCGCGATATAAGCCGCGCCTTTTCTTTTACACCTGAAACGTGCGTTTACATAGCAATTGAACAAAGAATCCTGTGTATTCAGGACGACTCGGGGCTATGGAGAGCTTCTCTCGTCCTCTCCTCTCCCCCACCCCCTCGCGAGGGAGGGGGAAGAACAACAGCGATCGATAAATTAGGGATGATTCATTTAACGGCGAGACATATCAAATTGCACGCGAATCAAGACTCGGGAGTAAAGTATACGGTGAATTTTACTTTTTTTTTAAGGGGGGACTTTGAGCAAGCTGAATTGAATTACAGCCGCGAGTGTAATTAAATAATTAAATATTCGGATAGAAAATTGAGCTTATACACAAGGATTACCGGTCCAGATTTTTTAAAATTGAATATATAATGTAATGGATAATAGATAAAAGAACATCATTCACTGACTATTGAGAATTAGTTAATTTCTTAATCACCGCATCGCCAGACATAATTTATTTATAGTACAACAAATTTTTGGAACAAACTGATTCTACAAAATCGTTAAATCAATCTCAAAATTATAGCATAACCCAGGCCAGTTAGTATATATCAATGATTCAGTATGAAAATACACATATATTGAATTATATCGTACTTATCGCATGTATAACAGAAAAATAGACCAGCGCACACATTCAGTTTTTCCCATTTCGACTAAGCGGTCGGATTACCCATAACTCTCCCCACTGAATTTTCCCCAATTTTTCCTAAAATTCTCCGCATAATCTTCCTTTCAGAGCTTAATCTGCGCGAAAACAGCTCTCTCGCGCCGAAGAAAAAACCGGAGTCCCTCCCTCCCCCCCCCCGCAAATGCGTGTGTGTGTGTTGAATTTCGCATGCGCGTAAATTATTCATAATTTGCTTTCTGCCGTACACGAGGTATGCGCGCATATAACAGGCCGCCGCGGCGGCCCGATGAAAAAACACATCGGGCGGCGCGCAGGCGTGTGCGACAATGACTCCATAAAACAGCCGGCGAACGGCCGTAAAAACCCCTCCGTATATGCCGCGCGATCGGAATCAAAGAACTCGAGAGAGAGAGAGAAAGAGAGAAACGAGAGAAAGTGCGGAGCCGTCGAGGAAACGAAATTAGCCTTCGTATATAGGCGTGAAAAAACGCAAGTGCCGGAGAGATAAAGAGCATAAAGACGGCGAGGAAGCATAATAATGCGCGTTGTAGAGGCGCGGTCTACATATATATGAGTATGTCCAGGAAATTTCGGAAACAACTCGGACGAAAAGTTATCTTGAAGGCACACCTACCAGACCAGCTGTTTTTTCTCGTTTCTTAAGTCATTCTGAAAGAGAAAAAGCTCGCGTGCACGGAAAATCTTGGGGTATATTTTTTTCCGGAGCAAAACGAGACTCGAAAAAACGAGAAATAATTAACAAAAAGAGAATTCATAGATTTTTTTCTCGCAAACTATGGACTTTTATAAAAATTTCATTTGGACGAAAATGTCTTAGAATTCATGAAAGAGTGATCTGAAACCGTTTCAGATTGATCCGGTACAATTTTTGATTTTTCAAAAATTCAAAAAAATCGAAATTTCGGAGCATTCTTTGATAAATTTTAAGTCATTGTTGTTCAATATACCCTAAGATTTTCCGTATACGCGAGCTTTTTCTCTTTCAGAATGACCTAAGGAACGAGAAAAAACAGGTTTGGTATAGGTGTGCCTTCAGGAAACTTTCTTGCAACTTTTCATCCGAGTTGTTTCCGAAATTTCCTGGACATACTCATATCGAATTTCAATGAAAAAATGCACTTTTCTTTAGTCTAGAAATCGAAAAAATTTTTTTAAAGCTAGAGGTTTGGGGACTGATCAGACTTTCTTCTATGAAGCCAAAAGATGGTCAAAAAATGCCGAGGAACATGGGAAAATTACTAGTAACCATGGGAGGCTTTGAGGAAGAACATAGTATCGCTATTTTTACATAAAATTATTTCAAACACTGGTATAACTTTTGATCAAGCATCGAACTTACGGGCACCATAAAATTTCAGAATAAAGCACTTTGTAAAGTATTAGAGCTTAATTTAAAAAAAATTATCAATGTTGAACAGTTATCCTATTAAACAAAAAATATAATATCAAATCCGATTTGAAAATTAATTTTCTTTTTCAACTAATGACATCCCCAGAATAAGTTCATAGTACTATATTTCCATGTTCCTCTGCATTTTCCACTATCTTTCGGTTCACAGAAGAAAGTCTAATCGGTCCGAAACCTCTATAGCTTTAAAAAAATTTTTTCGATTTCCAGACCAAAGAGAAGTGCATTTTTTCACTGAAATTCGAATTCGACATATATAACGTATGTAGAAGGGAAAAAGGAGACACAGCCGCAGAGCATAATGCGAGAACAGCGCGCCGAGCCTCTCTCTCATTCTCATATGAATATACATGCGGCTCTCTCGGCTCTGCGCGTGGGCGGACGCGACCTTCTCGCGGCTACCGTGTCTATAACGCGCGGCTTACAATATTATGCGCGCGCCGGGCGTGTGTCGAGACTAATGAGCCGTACGGAGAATAAGGCGATCGAGCCGCCGCCGCCGCGACGAAACGAGCCGAGAAAAAAGAGCGTGTATTAGCATTTTAGTTGGTTTCTTTCTTACTTTTTTTTCCTTCGAGCGCGCGCGCGCGCAACCGCTCGGGAAAAATGCATTAGCTTTAACGGCCGCCCTTCGCCGTGCGTATACCTACCTACGCGCGGAGACGCGTTGCTTTTTATCGGCCGCCGCGCGACTATGGGCGGCCGCCCCCTCCCTGGGAAGGCGACGACGACGACGACGACGAGAGCAAAAGGAAGCTCGCGTCACGTCGCGGCGCGGCGGCCTTTTGAACGTGTGTCGAAGGGAATTAGTAGCTGCGACGCGGGGACGACTTTTTTTTTCGTGTGTATAGAGCGGGGCGGCTGTAGGAGAGGGAGCGATCGTGTCCGATAGTGTTGACCGATCGAATTTTTCGTGACGGCTCGCCTGTGTGTTTTTCGTGGAGTATAGCGATGCAGTAAGCGTGACCCACGCGATGGTATTTCGACGTATAATATACATTTTTTTTTCGCCGCGTGATACAACTTACTCTTTGCGGGAATTCATGTTTGTGTGTCAGAACTGTATAATTTTGCGATTATATAATGGACTCTCTCTCTCCGATGCTTCGTATATCTCTTGTTGCGTATGGCGAATGTATGTAGTCGAGACGCGACCGGTTGCGACCTCGAGCTGTATAGCGCTCCTTGTTTTCTTGTACAATGTATTATTCGAATCGTCGAAAATTGAAATTAAAAATTATCGTCTAGATCGATTCGTGTTAGCTGAATTGCGCGGGTAACCTCGGGACACGGAGTCGTTATTCATTCGGTTGCTATTAAAATACGTGCCGTGAATCATTGAATATGAATATTGTACTATGGGAGCGACGGTCGTCTTACTGTTCTCGATTTAATCGTCGTCTTCGCCTCGCGGCGTGGCTTTCATTGTTTGAAAAAATTACGCGTAATTAGACGAGTATATAAAACTCAGCCGCAAAATGTAAATCATACAATAATGGCATTATATCCTCGAAACACTTTTATGGTGTAAAACAATTTTTGAGGTTAAGGAAGCTGGATTCCTCTTTAAAAAAAGTGATGGCCTTTGTTGTTAAGCATTTAATACGTGATTCTGATTGGTTGCTAAGTAAACATGATTATGGTTACCATATTCATAGTTTATTTATTGATATATATTTATAAAACCAAAACATAACCCAAATCGCGCGCGAAGCGCGCCCTAAGTTCCTTGTGTTTTAAATTCATAATGCTGTTAGCCACATAGAATTCCGCTATGTTAGCATACAATTATATAATGGTTAAATAAAGTTTTTGAGAGATTTCAATGAATGCGTTGAATGTATCAATATTTTCTTGATTTACACGCATGTGTACTAATACTGTACCACATCCTAAATCATTTCAAATAAATTATTTTGCACAAGTTACACCGTCTCAGCTTTTCTTGAAACTTACAAGCCGTCAATGCGCAACAATTGTGCAATAAAATTTTTTAATCGTGATTTTTGCACGATGTAGCTTAATAAACCAAAAATATTCATTCAAATCACAACGTCACTTTTCGCCCTATACGTATCCCTGTTCTCCACAAATTAGTCAACCCCACGACATCTCACTTCCCCTCGCACTTTACCATTCGCCTCCTCCACAACAGCAACAATTCGCGATCACCGCGCAAATCCTCCAGCCATTCCAAGTCTCCGAAATCAATCAAAAATCCGAGTCTCGGCCGATAATGCCACACACGCGGCGAGCGCACCGAGAGGTGCGGGGGGGTTGAGAGGAGAGAGCGACGAGCTCGCGAGAGAATAGCTCTCGGAGAGCGCGATGTATCAGCCCCTCTCGCGAGCACCGGGGAACTCCCGTTGCGAAGAAAAATGCGATCGGCGCCGCTCTCCCGTGTGTATACTCCGACATATATACCCTCGTCGCGCTCCTGGGCTGGGATAAGGCGAGGACTTAATTTATCGCGCCGTGAGAGAGAGAGAGAGAAAGCAAGGCGCTGCAGCGGACTTTGCGAATTGCGCCTCGTTTTTTTCTCCCTCCCTCCTCTCCCTTCCCTCCTTTTTTATTCAGGGTCACGAGATATCGCGAGCGTCGCCATTCGTTTCGTTGATGCATGGCTCGCAATTTGAAAAACTTTTACGAGAGAGTCGGGGGGGGCGAGAAGGGGCAAGATCGGGGAATGTAACATTTTGTTTCTTGGCGCGACCGAGCGGAGTGTGTGTATATATGCGAAAGAGAGGACACGCCGGCCGTCGCACAATACGATATGACAATAATAACAACAACGGCAGCAACAACTCGCCGCGCGCCGCAGGAACGCCGCGCGCGGTTTAATGTTTAACCGAAAATAAGCTCTTTGTCTGTCGGGGATTTACGACGCTGGGCACCGAGTTAATAAATAACGGGTTTACGAGGGCTGAATTAGGTTTTTCGTATCTTCTCCCTTTGTCGAGGTAATGTCCGCTGGACGCGCGCGGCCGCCTCTATTGGCATCCGGGATGTGATCGATGGAGCTCCGCGCAGTTGCCTGCCTGACTGCAGCCCGACGTTGGCCAGATATCGCGTATATATGATAATGCGAGGCGCTTGTTTGCAAACATTTTGAAATGCAAACGCGCGAATCGATTTTTCTTTTGTGCTTCGTTTCGTTTCGTTTTTTTTTGTTTCTTTTTTTTGTCTTTTTACGCTCGATCGAAGGAAGCCGCGCTGCGCGCCGTGCAATTTATCGCCGCTCCGTCGTCGACGACGATTGAAAAAGCTGAGTGCTCCTCGCCTCGGCGTGCGTCTGGGCGAAGAAAATAGTGCACAGAAGACGCCGCGCGGGCAGTTGACGTGTCGTAAACGTGACACTGACCTAATTCGATTAACCTCGAAGTGCTTATATGCAGTAGCGTCGAGAGCGATCGAGAGATCGAGGGATCGAGAGAGGAGACGAGCGGCGCGGCTTTAAACAGGAGTTTCCGCTTTGATAAGCTATCTTCGTGAACTTTGACACACCGTTTGAAAGTTCTTCGGAGCTACGACGGCTGGCAGCTCGGACGACTGCTGCAGCTGCATGTGTTCGATCGGCTTTCCAGCGATAAACGTGCGCATTCGGACCGATTTGAAACGCATATATACGCGCCGTATGTATGTATATATAAGCGTCATTTGGCGCGCTGCTGCGGTGTGTATTCAAATTATTCGGACAGTTGAAAAAGCGTTTATAACAGTCGAGAAAACAATTTTGTTTCGCCGCGAGATAATGCGCGGTAATGATCCTGCTCGAAGCTATACGCGCGTGTATATAATATATACGTATATATGCAAAATGCAGCGGACATTCTGATGCGACTTTTTCTGGTCGTTAAGGCAAATCCTCCTGAGCGAGAGTGTGGTGGTAAATTTCGCCGGAATATTAGAGTCTTGGATGGAATTTTTTTTTTTTTTAGAGAGAAGAACCGTTTTGAAATAGCTGGACTGTTAAGCTTTTTTTTATTGCAGCCGTGAAAGAGTGTATTATATAGAGACGTAAATCGAAGGAACTGCTACTGAGTTGGATGGTATATAATTAAAAATATATTTATCCAAATTAGAGTGTGCCGAGAGTGGAAAAAATATAACCGACCAACGGGTCGAATCGATTCAAAAAATTCGTATTTTCGTACACCCCAATTGGGGGTGCACGTCTCAATTAATTGAGAGGTGCATATCCCTCTGTATCCGTCTCTCTCTTTTTTTATTTCATTCAGACCGAGAATATCGCTATTGTGTACACTGTATGTACGTCCGCGCCTCCATTGGTGGGAACAAAAACAAATTCTTCTAAAAATAGAAACATTCGTCCGAAATCTCAGCATTCTCTGATAAAACGTCGGTATATAGTGCGCTCGCATTCCACGATTGCACGTATATAATAGCGGCTATTATTGTGTGTGTCTCTCTCGGTTAACGAAGAACGCCGTACCGAGAAAAAGACCGATATACGACTTTTCCACTTCCTCAATTCCAGCGCTCGCGTCGCTATTTCATTTTTATCTGCATCAGGGAGGGGGGGATACGCCATATATACACACATCGGCCCCATCGCTATTTCCAGACAGCTTGTAATGCTTGCACATATACGCGTATATATGTATACACACAAGCCGCGTCTGCGCCGCGCAAATAAGTTTGCAGCAATTAATCGAAAGAGCTGAAAAGCCATATATCGGCTCGCACTAATTAAAAGCAAATGCGGCGAGAGCAAACAAAAAAGCAAGAACGCGAGCGCACACACTGCACTTTTGTACACACGCGCGCGCGCGTGGCTGGGAGGGCGGGGTGGGAGGGAGAGCTGTGCCGAGAGGGAGCCGCGCGCGAAAAATCCGCAATGGAGCTCGGTTTCCCTCTCTGCGCTGCAGGTGAAAAATTGCTTACTTTGCAGTACATTGACGAACGCTCTCGTAAAATGAGATTTTCGAGCGATGAGTCTGTTGCCGGCGCTAGCTCTCGTTCCATTTGGGAACTTCAATGCCCGCCGGCTCTCCGTGTGTGTCTCTGTGTATTTGCTGTGTGTGCGCGTGTGTGTGTGTGAACACGTCTGCAGTGCACTTCTATGTACGTCGGTGTGTAAAAAAGCGAGACAGAGACGCAGAGACAGGACAGATACAGATAGGAGAGGCAGAGAGAGAGAGAGAGAGAGAGAGAGATGGCTGGGTCAGCGCTTCTAATCTGTGCAGTTCGCAACAATGAACTTGAACCGCCGTGTCTGTGTGTGTACGTAAATATCTGCCGGTGACGGTAATGGAAGGAGGGAAGTGTGCGCGGCAGATGCGAGATAGAAAGAGAGCTTTTTATTGAAAAAAAAGAGGAGCAAAAATAGTGGAAGAATGCCCCGATTGCCTGTGTACGTATATATATATACAATATACGTGTATACCCGCGCGTGCATATAGTGCAATACACACGGCTCTCTCGCGCACTCGGCATAAACAGAGCTCTAATGGAGCGCGCTGCGCTTTAAATTGAAAAATCGTCGTGTTGACTAAATACTCCGCGAGGCGGGCAATTACGCGGGCGTAAATAAACCACTTGAGCGTTTATTGCCACCGTACGCAGCCTTGAACCCGCTTCTGCTTACTCGCGTTCAATCCGTTCCAACTGTAATATTAGGCGCGACGCGCGTGTGTGCGAGATATTTTGACAGCGATTCGATGGACTCCGCATGCGCTCGTTCGCTCGGCGAGAAAAAAACTTTCCTCGCGCGTATACGCGCTCTGCAATCGTTTCGCCGGCGTTTTACGACCGCGTATCAGAGGGCCTGCTCTACGCAGGCGATTAATTCGAATCAAAGAACGTCGCGCGCGCGCGCGCTTCTCTTGGCTCGCTCAAGTGGCCCCAGCGGGCGATGAAAAAACGTCCGGGAGAGCGAGAGAGCGAGAGAAGACGAAGAAATGCGAGAGAGAGAGAGTAAGTTTCGACGTTGGAAGTTTCTTCGGAACTTTCATTACGACTGGTGTAGGTGGGTGGACCCTACGATGGTATGATTGGAAAAGTTTCCGGATAGTTCGGTGGCAGGCAGCAGCGAACGAGTGAGAGAGAGAGAGAGAGAGAGAAAGAAAGAGAGGGAGAGAGAGAGAGAAGAGCCGCGATGTATTCTTACGCGCGAGGCGCTGTTAGCATTTGCGAGTTGCATCCGATAACGGATCAGTTCACTCCAAGCAATTAAGTCTTTTTTCTGGAGAAAGAGAGAGAGAGAGAGAGAGAGAGAGAGAGAGAGAGAGAGAGAGAGAGAGAGAGAGAGAGAGAGAGAGAGAGACACGTTCTCCGCAGTCTCGGAGCGTCATTATCGAAGCCAGCTGTTTTTCAACGAGAAAAAAGATATATATATAGACGCGTGATCGAAGCTGGACGTCGGTTTTAATCGTCGGATTTGAATCCTCCGAAACAACGGCGCCATTGTGTACGGGACGGAATAAAACACCGATATATTGCGTTTCAAAAGTCCACTCGTCGCAGCTGTCGCGCATTCCTTACGAGGAAGAGGTGCGCGAGTGCGTGTACATATACCGTTGTGTACAAGGCATGAAATCGCCCCCCGCAGAAATTTATCAGTTTGGCCGAGAGCCAATTAAAATATTTGCCGCGAACGCTCCGAGGGCCACTTGCGCACCGTACTTACACACAGCCGAGAGAGCGTTTAATTATATGCGCGCGCGCGCGCGCTCGCCGCGTGTATTCGGCATTAATGAACAATTCATCGGGCAAACGTTACAGTACACAGTGTGTACAGCCCGGCAAACATCGTAAACATTATTATCTCTCGCCTTCGCTTAAAGCACAGTGTCCAAATATATATATATATATATATATACACACTATACATGTATATATATCTACCACGGCGATGTATACTCGGTGCGGTAAATCAGATCGCGAGGACCAGCGGTCCGGTCGAAAACCGTTACATCGCGCGCGCGCGCGCGCGCGATACAACTTGGTGCGAATCGAGCGCTTTTGACTCCGGGATTAAGCGTATTTGCGACTGTTTCCTGCGAGCAGCGTCTCCACAATAGGTTATTTCGATTCAGTGTTCCGGCCTGTTTAACTCCGAGCTGTTCAGCCGTGTCTTATTCGCAGCGGAGCAAAGAGAGAAGCGCTGCGTTAATTGTAATGTACTCTTCCGAGCCGCGCGTTTGGGAAAATTATCCGCTAGATCGATTGCGACTTTGCGTTCGATTGAAAATGTTTGACCAGCCATTCCAATTGAACGCCAATTTTATTTGCTTTGTGGGCGTAGTTTCGCTGCGATGAATCGGGAATTAGATTGGAATAGCAGATGTAGCGGTTCTTTTCCTCGTTCCGTTATACGAATGCCGGGGAACAACCGAATTAAACAGGTCAGAACAGCGAGTTGAACGGACGAGAACAGCGAACTGAACTTTACCGCAGGAAAACTTCTTTGTTCAGTCGTTCCGCATACTGGTCCACTGTGTTTCTTTGAAAACTTGTTCGAAATTTCTTCGGAATACAATAATCTCCACTACCCTAGAGGATTCGCATTCCAGGACGACATTCAGCCCCAAAGGCAAAGGTCGCGTTTCAGAAGTTGTCCTCAAAGGTTTATTTTTTAACGATCGACGTCTGTCTATGTTGTATTATACGTTTGTGGATTTGCACAGCTCTGAAAAAAGAAGCCTTGTGCAAAAAATCTTTATGACTCTAATTGTTCTGGTTCATAACTACACAAATGAACAACTATTTCTCACTATAGAAATAGCAAAAACAAAGAGTTAAGGCACGTTGACTGTTAGGTCAACATATGACAAGCAAAACCGGCAGTAAAAGCGTTTGATTGTTTAATCGAGTAAAAAAGTACAGCGCGGCTCTGATTTCGATGCTGCCCTCAGGCTTAGACAGCGGAACGCAGAACCGGAACGAGCGATCGTATACATACGCAAACTCTAAATCAAACGCTACGCGCAATGTAAACATCGACTGTTTGTACGTGTATAGGCTCTGGATTCATATATATAATAGACGTTTTCGTCATCCTGTAATTGCCAACCGTTGAGCCCGGCTGTGTTGCCGCGCGTCGATACTACACGTGTATACATACGCACACGCGTATATACGCGTATATGTACGATTTTCCAGATCACGTACGGGCCATTCCAATGATTCAGCATCCGGAGATAAATTCGTCGGCGCGCAAGAAGCCATAAGTACAGCCGCTCGTTATGCAAATGCACTCGCCCCGACAGCCGGAGCTTCTGTCTCTGCAATCTCTCTTCTCTCTCTCTCTCTCTCTCTGGAAAGATGCGACGCAGACACGAGTGCAGCCCCCGCATCGGCAGTAGCGAACGTTTTTTCCCTTTATTTTCATTATATCTCTTCTGCTTTTGTTATGAAAAATAAGCAGAAACACACTGGGAAAAGCTCTCGCTCGCGAGGGAACAAAAGAGATTGTTATTCTGCTAAGCGGCTCGTAATATACACGCGGCGCCATACCGGGGTATTGCGAAATTTTTCCATAATTATTCGAGAATGAGAAAGGAAAATCTTAATGTCAATCATTAAAAATAACAACGGCCGCGGCAGCGGCATACTTTCTAAACGTTTATCCGCGCGATTGAGATGTATCTCTCTCCCTTTCTCTCTCGCGCAGCTCTGCACGTATACCACGTATATATATATATGCATCTCTCGAGATGCCTACCGCAAGAACCACTTGGACGTATACGGCGCGTGTGCGTTAGCGGACGATAAAGAGAGAGAGAAAGAGAGAAAGAGAAGGAGAAAGATAGAGAAAGAGAGAGAGAACGAGGTCTAGGGGAAAAAGCAGCGGAGATTATACACTCGCTCTCACTCGCGCGATATATAGACGTATATATGTATAATACGAATGCCGGGCAGAGTGTAAGATACGGCAATCGCGGCGCTTCTATAAATACATTTTACGCGCACGTGTATGTGCGTTACATACACGTATAGCACACGCGCGCGCTCGGAGAGTTTGTCCGATAGAAGGCCGATTTATCATTCGCGCACACGCAGGCTATTACGCGTATCGTCCGACATGCGGAAATTCGTTGCAACTATATATATGTGTGTGTATGTGTATGTATATGGCGTATGTGTGTGTGTGTGAGTGATCGTGTGTACAGAGGGCGGGTATACAAGTCGCTGTGTGGAAAGGAAAACCGCTGCCGATTTATTGGCGCGTTACGCGCTTCGCCGAAATTAATTTTTAAAATTTATCGAACGAAATGCGATGGTAATTAATCGACGATCCTTACGGGGTAATGTATGGATTGTTCGCTGAGATGTGGTGCGGCTGGGTGGATTCGGGATAGAAATAGTCGGGATCTCTTGGACGTGGAAATTATTATCGTAGAAGATTTTACGTTTTTGTTTGTTCATCTATTGTTTTTGTTGTCTTACTCAATAGAATGAATTTTTTTCAAAGCTGACTTATGAGTCGTAAATGTTATTCAAAAAATATCCGCGTTTTCGTAGAAACAAAGGAACCGTATAATACGTATGCAGCGCAATGTTTTTCCAAATCTATAGATATTTTTATGCTCTCAGTACACCTATACGTACTCTACGGTTAAGATTAAAAAATATCCAGTCTTGCAATCAGTTTTTTTTTCTCTCGAAATTCCAGCCGTAAAAAAAACCGCTTTCCAATTTTCGGACAAAATAAATACGAGATTATACCTTGGAATTCTTTCAAACCACAAAGATTCAAATTTCTGGAACCTCCAATCACGTAGTGCCTTGAGAATTGTTTGCCGAAACTCGAAATTTTACTATTACGCAGCGTCCTTCGGGAGGAAGCAAAATTGATAATCTGCCTGTCTGTTCCGCGTCTATATTTATCCCGACGCGCCGACAACCGCTGAAACCCTTTCTCCCTTCCCCCCATCTCTCTCTCACTCTCTCTCTCACACTGTCTCTCTTTACGAGATTTATTCACTTTTGCTTTACGATATTTTTTTTTTCTGCATTGCACGTCTATCTATACGCGCGTTTCCGCGAAGCACTTCAACTTTATTGCTCTCGCGCTCGCGGCTGGGCGACTGTTAAAAAATAAAATGCACATACATTTTGCAGAAAATAGTCGTATATTTATATAACTTCACGCGTACACGTGCGCAACAATGGACATTCATTACCTCATGCGTCCGTATACAACGAAAATACTTCTTTTTTCGCTTCTCTCTGTCTCTCTCTCCCCTCTGCGCGGATAATTTTAATGTCTGCAACGAATTTTCCTAGTCGCGCGCTTGTAACTTTCGTTTCACCCGCCGGTCGCCAGTGCAGCTCTTCGACGCGTTACACGTATAGCCTTTCGCGAAAAACATAAAGAACGAACCTACTCGTGCGTATATAAACGTAAATACGAGCGCGCATCGCGCGTACGCACGAGCGAAAGCCCGCGGAGAGAGAAAAGTAGCCGTATCTTTTTTTCCCCCTCGAATGTAACGTTAAATTCTCGTTGCGCGCGCTTGATTTGCGTAAAGACATCGCCGTATAGGCAGAAAAGAGGAGGAAAGTAAAAACGAGCCGCGAGAATATCCGCGGCTGGGCCGGTAGCCTGCTCTCGTTCCCCCGTTTTTTTCCTCCTCCTCTCTCTCTCTTTCTCTGCTTATAACGATATAGCCTGAGCCACGGCTATAGCTATATACCGCCGCCGCCGCCACGACGCTATAAACGTCGACGAAGTAAGGCTCGTAAAGACAATAGCCGTTACAACGGTAACTTTTTGAGCCGCAGCGCCGGGATCACGTGTGCTCGGAAGTTGCACGTGAAACGAAGACATTACGTAAAGTTGCGCCGCGTTTTTCCCTCCTCCGCCCCCCCTCCTCTTCTCCCGCTCTATATCCCTACTGTCGTATATATACGTGATGTGTATACGCGGCTCGGAGCTTGAATTGCGCGCCGTACTCGCGAAAAAAAATCTCGAGGGTCTTTATACTCTTGCTGTTTATTCGCGGCGATCGCCGCTGTGTTTTTCATTTTCGTGATGCACAAGCGCCGATGCCGAGAGAAAGAGATAGTCGAGTTTATAGCGATTTTTACGCGCTTTCGCTCGGAATCTTATTATTTGCGCGCCGTAGAGGTCGAAAGGTCCGCCTTGTTTTCTCGCGCGCATACAATCCACTGTTTATACACGTCGACGGCGGAATTTCGGGCTTGGGCCGCAAGAGTGTCATTATAGCCAAGAATTGCCTGTTATGAATCAGGACAGGGCGCGCGACGCAAGCTAATTAGTATAACGAATCAGCAATCGATATAGTACAGTACCGCGAGGCATAGAATTTCGAGCATTAAACTCGAGTTTCGGGGGGAAAATTGCTCGTTAGAACACTCGTTCTCTCTCCCTCCCAAAGTTCATTATCGCTGAAAAACTTTGCGCAATGGATTAAAATACGGGAAATTCTGCGGGCTATACATCGGGCCTCGACGCGCGACGTTTATGTAAGATTAGGAAAACGCGTGTGCTTCGAGTCGCTACGCGGTATATATACAGGCCTGCGCTATTCGGAAGGAAATTGCGACGTATAGTCGAAGTGGACGGAAATTTTTGAATCATCGTGATGAGGCGGATAATTAGACTATATGTTCATTCATTCGTCAGGCTATCAACTCGCGCGTTGTTTTTTTCTTTTTTTTTTCATGCATCAAGGACGGAGACGCAACGAGAGAAAGAGACAGACACGAAGCAGGAAAATAATCCAACGACGTCACTCAGAATTTCCGTTCTTCATCGTAGAGTTTGGGTTTTTTTTCAATATGATCGTTCTACGAGGAAAGCTTGATATTTTAGCAGTGTTTTGTGTATATAAACTTCGAAAAATCTACTGATAAATATGTGCTGAAAGAATTCTTATCGACACGCGCGAACGTCGCATTGTCTAGGCGACACTTGTTCAATCGCGGGGTACACACAATGCCTATTAAAGCAGACATATCGGTTGCGCGCAGAGATAAAGGAAAATTAAACTCGATGAGACCAGAATTTTCGCGCACGCTTTGCTTTATTCAGCTCGGAAATTTCTATGAACGCTTCGTTCAATCCTAGAAAGGAACATTTTCGAATTTGCCGCTCGAAAGTGAAAAAAACAAACAAGAAAATCAACTGTTGAGCAACGAAGCTAAAGCCGCGAATATCGAAGAACCGAGATAGCGACACACGACTATGCAATGCACAACACCGCGTGAACTTGAGAGATTCACTGACAGCCGCGATTTTTCACCACCTCCACTACCACTCCTCATCAGAAAAGCGAGGAGCGGTGTATGTATATAGCGTCGCGAGCTCGTGCCTTTCGCTGACAGTCGTCGAATATTATCCTATACGTATAATACGTCCCTGAGACTCTCGCTCGGCAGCTCATTTTCACGATTTCACACTCGTCCCGAGAGTCTTATTTTTTCTATTACTCACTCCCCACACACACACATACGCGCGCACACACTTAGACCTGGACTTTCCGAGGAGCTCGGCTTAATGCATTCCATATCTTAACGCAGCTGTCGTACGCAAGCGATATTTCGAGTCGCGGCTCTCTCGCGGCCTATTGTTCCGCTGCTGCTGCTGCTGCTGCTGGTATATGCGAGTGGAAGCGAATATTTATGTACCTGCAGGACGATTTCGCGGGTAATTTTATACCCTCGTCTCGACTTCGACTCCCTATATACACGTGTTTCGTGTACATATTCCTCCGAGCGCGCGCAGCTGCGCAGCGCGTAAGTCGTAAAATTTAAACTTTCAACTCCCCCTCCCACCCACCCTCCTCCCCCCACTTCGACATTCGCGAGGATACACAAGTGTACAGCAGGACGCGAGTATAATGGGATAAAATCGAAAATCGACTCGTCACGCGGCTTCGCTGGCAGCGTCGTTTCGCGACACTTTCGCGACGTCGGCGCGGGGGAGAGAGAGCGAGAGCGAGAGGAGGCCACCTCGTGAGAAAGAAATCCGGACTCGCGCTCGAGCGAGCGGAGGAGGGGAAAAAATTGTCTCTCGGTCAGCCGCTGAAATAGACAAGCGCATACTCGGCATCTCTCTGTCGTCTCCCGTTCAGCTCTCCCGTCCCCCCCGACGTCGGAAATCATCTCTACGACTTTTCGGCCTCGCCGTGGCAGCGTACCTTCTTTTTTGCGGCTCTCTCCTACACGGCGCTGCGGCAGTGCGCGACTCGTCTGCGGGTCACACACATGTACGGCGCGCTAATGTCGCAGAGACGCGTCGAATCCGTCCGCAGCTGATGCGTGATGGAAAAGCTTTCGATTCTCCGGCTCTTCTCGTCTGTCTCCTGTCTCCTCGTCCTCGAACGTGTGTACCTGCGGTCTTTCACTTTTCTTCCGCGGCGAGCGAGTTTCGCGGAAAATAGCACCGCGCGCGCACTGACTTTACGCGTGACACGCCGCGGCTCGCGGAATATTCGATTGGTGCGGTCGAAGTGTAGTAGACGACGGCGGCGCGTATAATGCACGACCACCTGTTATTGCGATATGTATACGTATAGGTGTGCGGGAGGGCCGCTTCCGTTTTTTTTTCTCTCTCTCTCTCGATCTATCTCTCTCTCTCGGGATTAACGGCGCTGCTGCAGAGGCATCGCCGGCTCGTAGACACTCGTCGGCGGATATGTTAATCAGGCCATACACAGACGCGAGCGGCGCGCGCGAGAGTGCGTGTCCCTCTCTTCGGAGTGTCCCGCGCTACTGCACACGTATGTATATTATATATACAACACAAACACCACTGCATATGCACGAACAACTCGCGAGATGGGTATGCGATATAGCGCGTAGACGTAATAACGATCTGGCGTTCGAAGGAGATTCCTGGTGTATATACCGTTATACAGGCTGTAGCTGTAGCTGCCGCTGCTGCTGCTGCTCCGCTTTCGCGAATAATACTTTATATACACACGGGGGGAGCCGGCGAGAGCGTATTGTAATATTGCGTGACGTGGTGTGTGGTACGCGCGCGAGCGAGCGGTTCGTAATGTGGGACTGTTGTGCGGACAGGGGGGAGGGAGGAACAGAGCCAGCGACGACGTCCTCACTCGACCGCCTACCGCAGTGCACTGAGGACTGCGAGGCTCCGCTCTCCAGTCGCGGCGCGGCGGCGGCGGCGGCGGCGGCGGACGAGTCGACGGCAGCGCCGCGATGTGCCCGAGTTCCACGCAAACACACACTCGACGGACGAGATAGTTATATAGCGAGAGAGAGAGAGAGAGAGAGAGAGAGGGAGAGAGTCTTAGCACTCAGTGCACGCAGAGAGCTCGGCTAAGCGAGTCGATTCTATTCGGCTGCTGCTGCTGCTGCTGCTCTCTGGAGCTGATCCTCTGGAGAACGATGTTGATGTGTGCGTGTGTATGCCTGGGATTTTGTTGTCGTTGGTGAGAATTTTTTTTGGGAGGGTGGTTAAAAAATTTTTTGGGGGTTTAGGATTTGCCTGATGGTGGTGGTGTGGAAAAGAGATGAATTGAATAAAAAGTAGCACCAGTACCTTTTACTCTGGAGATGATCCTCTGGAGAACGATGTTGATGTTTACGTGTGTATGACTGGGATTTGCTGTCGTTGGTGAGAATTTTATTTGGAGGGTGGTTAAAAAATTTGTTGGGGGCTTAGGATTGGTAGAAACGGTAGCTCTCTGTACCTTTCACTTGAACGATAAGCTGCGAAATTGCGAAATTTCAATGAGTAAATGCTGATCTGACCGGCCGTGGAATCACATTTGAGTGACATGGCTTTTGAGATTATTTGATTGTAATCAGAGAAGGTGTATTAAATAGAATTACGATAAAATCAAGAGTTGCGCTACACGATTAGCTTCATTTTTACCGACTTTCAGTAGGTTAATATTCAAGTACCTCCCTGAATCGCATTTGTATTACGTGGTGTTTAAATATTATTCAATGGACGTTATCATTTCAAAAGATGTATTAACCTTAAAAACTTCATAAAAAATGGCAGATAATTACAAATGAAGTCCATAGCTGTATGGCCTGGGTTTCGTCAATTTTACTTTTATTACGTTTCTGTTGTACGACCAAAAACAACTTGTTTTTATGTCCGCTTACGTTTTAGCGCAAAATTTTTCACCGACTACGTGAAATCCCGTATAATCAAATTATCGACATCAGAACTCCAACATTCTGATTTTTGATTCAGTTTCTACTATCAATAAAGGATCAGCTACTAACGCAATGTAGACAACTGAAGTTCAATCTTTCAACGTCAACAATAAATTTTGATTCACATTCTCCGCAGCGAACTGGTGTATAACGAATTAACCGCAATTCAAAAACCGAGTTCTCAGACTCGAAACCAGATCAAGACGCACAACTCAGAACACTATATCGTTCTCCAACAACGGCAGTAAATAAACCAGACAAGCTCCACTGCAATTTTATTTTTTAAACCAGGAGAAAGAGAGAGAGAGAGTATATCCCGCGACGAAAGAGTATGGCAGTCGTTACGTCTCTCCGGTTCTTCGGAAAAATATAACTGTCGAAGAAAACTTCCCGAGAGCGGTCTTCTCGTGCGCTGCTGCAGCAGTAAGCGGCGCAGTGTCGCGCGGGCGGCTGCTCAGGCAACGTTCCGCCTCTTTATGCGCCTAATACGTTAGACTATGCATGATACGCGCGCGATGGAGAGCCCGCATTACGCGCTTGCATCCGAAAAGTAGCGCGAGCCCGTGTATTGCAGATAAAAATTTCATGGCGATGTGGATGTGTGGAGTCTGCGCTGGATGTGTATCGGCTGCTTTATGCCGCGCGCGGGGCGAACTTTCTTTGTTATATAGGGAGGGATGGAGGGAGAGAGAGAGAGATGAGGCTGTCTCGTTGCTTCATCACCGGAGCCGCGGCAGGAATTCGATTTAACGTCCATTCTTTTACAACGTTTTTATTATTGAGAGGCGTAAATACGCGGAAAGGAGGGACGTTCTCGGTGCATTATCGTAAAATCGTGATGAATTTGGCTTTCGCGGCGTTGTTGCGCGCGTATACGCGTTACGCAGTTTGTAGACAGCGTCGTTAGTATATGCGCGGCGAGGGAAGTTTGTTTTTTATATTGGAAAAGCTCTTTCGCGGTGTAGGTGTGTATACGATTACGGACCTTCGTTATTTGGCACGAATTCGAGGAGGAAAATGTGCGCGTTACGAATGCGTTGCGAATGTAGAGTCGAGAGCGTGTAATTTAAAACTGAATTATACTTTTCGAATTCTGCGTACAGCTGAGTGTAGCTGTGTATCCGTGAAGGAAAGTGGCCGTTTAAAAGTTGGAAAGGCAAGAGCTGGCGATAACTTCAAATGGATGAAACTATTCCGCGCTGTCAACCTATTAACCGTCTATTTCTTTATGTGAGAGAAATATGAGTTGTATAAAAAAGTGTCACTAATTTATTGCATTTTTTTTTCGATAAAGAGATTGACAACTTTATCATCATTAAGGAGAGTTGTACATAAATAACATTATCGGTTTGAGTAATTAGTGTATGAATATGCGAAATCAGTCCAGTTTTTTATTTGCGTAATTGTTTATTATCCTTTTCTAATTGAAAAGCTAATTATTATTGAGACTTAGAGGCAGTCTTGAATGATTTCGTGATCGTGATACTCGAGTATGGTTTTTAATTCAAGAGCTAAGCAAGAAGAACGATTGTGCTTTTACAAGAATCATTAGATATAATAAGTTATCCTACTCGATCAATTACCTTCAACTTGTCAGAAACAGACATCAAATCATTGGATTTTTTTCCAAGAAGCAACAAGAAAAACAATAGTAACTATATAGGAACAGTGGTATTAACAGAATTTTCCCGATGTCAACATTTCTTTGCAATTCACGTATATATGTGCAAATCCAGGAAATATCGGAAACAATTACTTTTTACAAAAATTGCAAAAATTTTTGTTGAAGGCACACCTACTAGAACTGTTTTTTCACATTTCTTAGGTCATTCTGAAAGAGTAAACACTCACGTAGGGTATATTTTTCCAGAACAAAAACGAGAAATAATTAACACAATAAAAAAAAACAATTCATAAGAACAAAAATTTCTTAAACTTCATCAAAGAATGCTCTCAATTTTTTTTCGAATCGTTTTTCGAAATTTCGATTTTTTTGAATTTCCGAAAAATCAAAAATTGCTTCGGATCAATCTGAAAAAATTGGAGAGCATTCTTTGATGAATTTTAAGACATAATTTGTTCTAATGAAATCTTTACATAAAGTCCGTAGTTTTCAAGAAAAAAATCTTTGAATTCTTATTTTGTGAATTATTTTTCGTTTTTTCGAGTCGTTTTTGCTCCGGAAAAAAGTATACCCTACAGGCCATTCACGCGATTTTTTTCACTTTCAGACTGACCTAAGGACCGAGAAAAACAAGTCTGGTAGGCGTTCCTTCAAAAAAAATTTTTTGCAATTATCGGGAAGATTCGTTTCCCCATATTTCCTCGATTCGCACATACACATTATGCACACGACACCTTCAAGGCCCGCTTTGCAAACGCAGCGAACAATGAAACTTGAAGTGTAACGACACTTTACGAGTTTCGTGAAATTACGAGTTTGATAAGACGTGTGTACGAGCTGCTTTTCTGATTTAGCCTTGCAATCTAATACGGGCAAATTGAAATAGGACACCGGCCTTTCCTTATAATAAATTATATGTCCCCTGCACCGTCGCGTCTCCGGCCTGTTCTAATAAATACAATCTTGTTAAAGTGATTACTGTAACGATGCGAATAACTGGTGAATTCATTGTCGAGACAGAGGGAGAGAGAGTCGCAGTACACATCCAGCGAATAATGCTGTCCTCTGTGTCCCGTGGCAGTAAACTCTTTAAAGATACGACGACATCTAGTTATAGGGGGCCTTTATGCAAAAAACAATGTTCAAGGTAAACGTTTTATTTTCCTCCCTTCCCCCCCCCCCTCTGTGCATATACACACCAAACGCAGCTGGCGCGCGAAGTTTATTGATCACGAATGAGAGAAAATTGCCAATTCCACGATAGATGCGTATAAACCGCTTGTGTTGTTCCCAACATCCCCGTGGCTATTTCAGTTAGCGCTCGAACCGTATATGAATACATGCATGTAAAAGCCGGCGTTATATATATAGTTCAACGATTGTTTCGGCTAAATAAATTCGACTGACGGCCGCACGCGCGCGCACACTTTTTTCGCGTTATACGAACAATCGAGCTCAGTCTCTTTCTCTCTCTCTCTCTCTCGCGTCGCTAAAGGAAGCAAATATTCGACTAACAGCACGTACACCTGCACAAGCGTTCGAACAACTCTCCCATTAAACAAAGTCGCATGCCGGGGAGTCGCTTGGCCGCGAAATTATTTCTTCGTCCGTTAAAATTCAAGCTGCCCGCAGAGATCCGCATCGCTGGAGCGTCATATATAGCCGGCAACTCGAGCACTCGATTTTTCCATTAATTGCCTCGCCTTACATGCGCCGATCGATCACCGCATTATATACCTGTACAGGTACAGCCATTGCGCCGCGCGAATAGCGCAGTTTGACAAAGTCCGAATGAGCCATATATACCGCGCGCGTGTCGGGCTATACTCGCGTACGTATACACGCGCATACACAGCGGCTATGGGCATATTATGCAGCATAGTCGGGAGGTGCGCGAAGGGCGAACTCGAAAGCGCGCCTTCGCCTAATGGCGCGGTAAACTCCGAGTCGACGTTTACGTCCGGCCGCATGCGAGGTTCATCAGAATCTAGTTAACTCCTCGGTCCTGCCGAACTTTGATCTAATAACCGGCCGCACGCGAGCCCGATTATATCTTCATCGCGCGCCGCGCATTTAACGCTCGACTCTCTCGGGCCTTTTCCGACCCCCCCCCCCCCTCCTCGTATATAATCGCGGGGCATCGCGTCGAGCTTCGACTTTCCGTACGGCTGCAGAGAGGGTTTTTCGTGATTCGACTGTGCTATACGCGCTGTTCGAGGCGGGAAACGCGGTGGGAAGTTCGAGGGGATCGTCTTCTTGCGCGCGAGAGTGGCTGCGCAGCGGGAAACTTGGGTGGGAAGATTTTTTGGGGGGCTTGTCGGTAGATCGAGGACGATCTGGATTCGATCGGTAAGTTTGCTCGACCAAGCGCGAAAAGAGTGTCCTGTTTTTGCGCGGGACATACTGGATGAATATACCTCTCAATGTCTTATTGTGATTTTTTGTTGGTCAGAAGTTTGTATAGTCAGAGTTGGATGAAATGCGGATGAGAATGAGGGAATGATCGCCTTTAGTTTTTAGTCTGCTGGAAAAATAGATTTACAAGATCGTAGAACCTTCTCTCTGGTCGTATTATGGGACGTATCGGTTTTAAGGTGTCGTTACATTTACTCGTCTACAAGGGAATATTATTATTGAGAATTTGTCAATCAGTTCATGTTTTCATTAGTAACAAATGTACCACTCTAATTCTTTTCAGGTTTGATAAACATCATTCGAAAAAAATGTTCTTTATTTACTAATTATTGTTTGTTTAAACGAAAAGAGAGGAGTTCCTGACACGTACAAAATTAATTAATTAAAAGGTTTAGCTTCGATCTACCACTGGCTATCTTTTAATTAACAGCATTATTCTTTTACCGCAGTAAAAGAAACAAAACAAAGGCTATTTCCACAAAAGTATGCGGATAATTCGATGTATTTGAGACATTTCTCTGTTAAAAAGGTTAGCAAAAATTAACACTTTGAAATAATTCTAGTTCAAAGAATACCTTTACAACGTAAACGCATAGAAAAGATGATAAAATTTCAAAAGAATTGGTCGAGTAGTTTCTGAGAAAAAATTCACTCAGCAAGAATGAAAATGGTTTTGAGGAAAATCCGTTAAAAATTTTTGACGTAGCACGAGCGCAGCGAGATGAGTGCTTAAATAAAATTAAAGAATTTATGGTACACTGCTCTGGTCGTAAAGAAATTTTGACTCGATATCCTTGAGCTAGTTTATTTATAAAGCGTAATTGTTATACTGTACTAAGAAATCTGTTCCATTAAAAATTATGATTCCTATTAAATGATTTCTATTAAAAATTATAAAATTTATAAAGTACTTGATTGAGCACACATTTTAATATTGCACTAGATGAGCCTTAATTGTAATTTTGCGTAAAAATAGTACATGAAGTTATTTAAAATTTTGTTCTCCAACTACATTTAACGTGGCTCAGCACATGATACCGTTTATCAACAATAATTTTTATATATGCCAATCTTTAAAATCATATTACTATACATTGAAAATTAAACGAGTAAACAAATAAATTTCGAATCAAAAAATTGAATATAAAACAATGCAAAGGAATAAAATACAAATTCCACGTATCTGCATAAAACTGTAGCTTAAAAAGCAATATAAACTGAAAGCTCATTATAGCAAGCATGAATACGATTCAGTTTATAAGCGCATATTCTAATGCGCTTATACAACATCGTAGAAGATCCTCTCTTCGACGCGAAACGCGCGCCAGCAGTACACAACCGCGCGATTCTCCACTCGAGAATAAAACTATTGAGGCTCACCCTTGCACTGCGAAACATATTAATGAACATATAAGAGCCATAATTCCATATATACGAGCAAACATTACACTCCACCGACAATCGCGCGCCTGTACCTACGCGTACGTCATAAATTCTCCGGCGACGTGTGCGGCTCTTTATGTACATATAACATATATATACAATATATACATACGTACACGCGTACAGGCGAAGGAGACAAAACGAAGATTTCCATCCCTGCTCTTCAACCTGTAAAATCCGATTTCTTTCATTATCTCGACTTTCCGACGCGAGCGCGGCGGAAATTCCATTGACGCATCGCTCCGTCTTCGGCGAGGTGGAAAAAGCCCCCTTCCCCCTCCCCCCTCATCCCGACGAAAGGAAAATGCAAATTCGATATATATGCGTCGCGTCGCGTCGCTCATACCCGCGCGCCACTGGTTTTAATTCAGAGGCGCTGCGCGCGACTCTATAACTTTTGCGCGCGCATAAATCCCTAATGCAACTTCTGCCGTCTGCGCCGCGTCTTCCGGTGTAATAAGGCGTGTGTATCGCGTACGCCGTTTTCCCTCTATATTTATCCGCGCACGGAGAGTAAGGAGAGAATTTTTTCCGTTCGCCGACGACGAGTTATCGCGTTTCGCGCATCTCGGGAAGTCGTGCGAATTCCTCCTCAGCGCCTGATCCTCCCCCTACCCCCGCGACAACTCTTTTTCCCTTTCGCGGAAAGGCATAAAGCTCGCTGATTAAGAATTTAAGTGTATACTAGCATAACACAGAGAGAGAGAGAAAGAGAGGGATCCGTGTGTACGTTCCGCGAAAAAACTCTGCGCGTCTCGAAGCGCTCGTTTCACCTCGTTACCTTTGCTCTTTGATGAAGCCCGAGGTCGTCTCCAATCTAAGCGTTATTCGTCAGAAAAAAAGCCAGCTGGCATGGGGGGGAGGAGGAGGAGGAGGAGGAAAAAAAAGAATTAAATTTTTTACTTCGCGCGCGTACACGCCGAGAGTCAGCTGTGCGGTCAAAGGACTTTGAGACGGCGCGTGCACAGCCCGAGAGAAGAAAATAGGTGAAATTGATAGATAAAGGCCGAGTCCTTTACCTTTCCGGTCAGTCGAATTTGCATTTCCATCCGCGTAATACACCTCGTTTCCGGGATGTCCGCGCGCGCTTCTCGTCGCTCCTCCTCTGCGGAACAGTCGGTTGGGCGGTGAGGGAGGGGGGGGGGCGACATCGCAATAAAGTCTACTCTCCTCTCTCTCTCTCTCCTGCGGAAATCTCTTTGTGGCGCCGCGGCAGACTGACTTTGATCTCGCTCGGGATGATTTGCTTTTTTCGCGAGTATATTGCAGCAGCCCCTTTTTCGAGACTCTATTGCTCTCTCTCTCTCTCTCTCTCTCTCTTCTTTCTCCGTCCGCCTCTCGCTTTCGGAAACACGCGAAACATGACCATCGTGCGATGAGAAAGGAGAAGACCGTTTTCGAGCTCTGTGTATAGGACGGATATCTCATTGAGAAGAATTTGCGAATTTGCAGGAATTGTCGTGAATTCAATTGCTATTTGCCTGTGAAACCGAGATTTTCCTGCAGCTCGAGAATTCGCTTGAAAGGATGCCGTAGTCGCAAATATTTATCGCGGGTCACTTGCTGTTAATTATCGCGAAATTAATTATCACGAAAATAATTAACAGCGACCAAGATTCAAGGTAAGAGAATCGTTTTACGCGGAAGCGGTGTAAGCATCTCTTATTTGAATTATAAGCTTACACCGTAAGGAAATTAACTAAATCTAAATAAAACAAGGTTTTATAACAAACTTTTATAATAATAAAATAAACTTTAAAATAAACTAAAAAAATGTGAAAGAAAATATGAAAAAGTATGAAAAGCATCAATTGTTTGTCCCAATGATAAGAATTGTCCGTAAAACGTTGAGAGAATCTGGTCTTTCGAAAAGAAAATAAAGAACTTGACCCAGTAAAAAATGATAGATTAATATCGAGCGACTTAAACCGAATCCAAACCAATTTACTGCTGCCGCACTCATTCCGAGGCGCGAAAAGTCAAATCCACCATCGATCAAGTCGCATCATTGTTTCGCCCCGCAGCGCAGTCAATAAGTTTCCGTTATTTCGAGCACTCAAATCGAGTCTCAGCCTCTGCCCCTTAAGCGCCCGCTTTAGAGCCAGTGCAGGCCAACAGCCTAAAACAAATGAAGCCATAGCTCGTCGCTATATATACACGTCGCTTGGATGATGACAAAGAGAAGCCGTCAATGGGCCATAAGACCTGCAATTGGTCGTGCGCACGTCGTTGTCGACTCGATAATACAAGCGCTCGCGAAATTCCCCGCTGCTGCTGCTGCCGGAGCTGCGCGCGCGGGGAGACAAAACGGATTGAGATTTGAAGAGCCGTCCAGAGATCGAAGCGACAGCATTATATTCGCGTCACGTCTGCCGGTTAGTGGCTTAGCAGCTGTTCTCTCGTTGTTGTCGTCGTCGCCGCGTTGTCCCTGGTCCAGGACTCTCTCGTTCACTCATCCCCCCCCCCTCCCCACCTCCTCACGCTATACACAGATAGATACAAGTGCAAAGTTGCCCGGCGCACTTCATAAATAACCGCGCGCACAGGCTTGTTTCGAAAAAGTTGAGCGCCACTATGTACTGATGTGTCAAACATGTAACACCTACACGTGTAACGCACCTTTGAGAAAGTTTAGCCCCGGCGCGCGTTCGATATCGTGTCAGCGTAACTGACATCCGCGCGCACACAGACTAGAACGAGTTCATTTTTTTTCTGCGGCTTTTGACTGGGGATGCTGACAAGTATGGGCACGAGGAATAAGGCATGACGAAGGGCAGTCGAGGATCTCGTTGGGCATTGGATCTTCTGGTGTATAATATGCGCTGGCACACGCGGACGCGGGAAAAGCTTTTAAGGACGTTCTAACCCTACTGCGCCAGTCAAAATGTAATCTTCTTTTATTTATGAAATATTCGTGAAATATACTGCTCTCAGTGGTATCCGTAAATCAAGTTAAACCAAATAATGATTATAAATTTCATTAATATAATTCTATTTATCTTGATTGTTTATAAAAAGTTTTGTGCCTTCGCTGATTTGACTCATATTTTGAGGTTAAGTGTATGATTTTGGTATTCAATGAGGTTTAATTATATGTTCGAGCTAATGAACAATATTTTTGAAAAATAAATAATGTTAGTTATGAATTAATTTTTATTCACAATAAATTTGGAAAAAATTTCAATTTTTAATACTTTATAGTATATATAAATTATTAATTCACCATAAGAGCCCATAAAACATTCATATCTTCGCTTCTATGCTCTGTAGCCTTCTGAAAATTTACATGAGTGTTTCTGATATTTATACCTAGCAGTATACACAATTCCAATCATATCTCAATTTTAGTTCTGTTACGGGCAGAACCTTCTTAAGGGTGCAGTGTCTCTGTGTGCCGATTAGAATGTAACTATTTTTTTATTCCTGATTTTTTTCGCGATGTATGTTGCACTAAAAAAAAGAGTTGCACTTATTACTCAAAAAGTCAAACGAGAAATAACGATTTTGCGTTCGCGCATTGAATTATTCATTTTGCTTTAATGGTCTATAAAAAGTTTTTTTTATTGATTTCTACTTAGTCAACAACAATTAAAAATTTATTTTAGTTACGGTATTTATGTGCATATTTATTCCTGTACTAAAAATTCTTCGAAGCCAAAGGTTCTTTTTACATCGTTATTGCTATACCTTAAATCAAAATTTTTAGCTCTTGATTGAGAAATCGTAGAAGGAAAATTACTTTTTTCAATGTAACTTAGTGTAGAGTGAGATTGCAGCTACTGATTTTTTTTCTGGGATTTCTCATCGATGTCTAAGTATAGATTTTGATTTAAAACCTTGCATAGTTGTAAACAATGTCGAAACGTTAATAAAAAGCTAGTTCTTCAACTTTTATTGTTTAATAAAATTTTGATTCATTTTGCTGAACAATGAGAATTCTCGTGACATAAAAATACTACTTTTATTGCTCAAGGAGTACGTCTGAATTCTTTAGTCGAATTTAGCTGAAATCTTGTGCAACATTTTGGAAATCCTTCACTTTTCAAAATATATCGAAGAAATTGTTAAAGTGTGATTAGACGTAGCACAAACTAAGAAGGAAAATGAAAAAATTGGTGGAAACCCCGCGCATCTTAAAACTCCAGTTTGGCTGTTTCGCAGCGCAAAGTTTTGTCAACGAGCTAAAGCCACTTATTCTCAGCAAACAGTATGCATCTTGCGTATAGAAGAGAGACGAGATAAACGCAACGTTCTCAATAGGCCGGGGGTAAAAACGCAAAGCATCAGCGAGAAGATTACACGGGAAAGTTTGAAAAGAGCCTCGAACAGTGTTATAAACTGGACTGGCGTATCGGCTCGGCAGTAAAAAAAGAATATGCGTTTTCATTGTAAACGGCTTTGAAGCAGCTTATAAGAAGCGCAGCTTGAGAGAGAGAGAGAGAGAGAGCTGCAATTTTTTCGCGCACTTCTGCCTCTCATAATTGAATTATGCCAGAGCGAGGCAGAAAAAAAAGAAAGGGTTTCTTCTCGAGCCAGATTGAAGATACTTATTGGTGGAAATTGGAGAAGTTTTGCCTGACTCTTTCTCTCCCCCCCCCTCTCTCTCTCTCTCGAGGAGCTTTCTTTTCATTGTTATAGCAGGAGTACCTGCAAACTGTACTCTCATACCGCAGAGACGGGGCGCGAGTATTAAATTTCCATTTCCACTCTTGCGCGCTCGCCGCCGACGGTAATAACGCCAAGGGTCTCTCGCTCTCTGTCTTTGCTCGAGGCTCAAGTTGGCGGCAAAAAAAAATCTATGCGCGTGTCCCGCGGCAGTAGTAGCTCCGCGTTTCCGGAGGGAAATCGATTTAGCGGTTTCGGGGAAAAAAAAGGCCGCGCGCCACACTCTGACTTAGGCGTACGCGCGCAAAAAAATGCATATTTCCCTGGGCCGATGCGCGCTCTATATATGTACAACTGCGGCGTCGACGTCGAGAGCATCTGTTAAAGTTTCGCAAAGAGAGTGAGGAGAGAGAGAGAGAGAGAGAGAGCTAGAGGAATTCCCATCGTTTAGCCGAGAAATCAAAGTTCACGAGAGCGGCGTCGATATTTCTCGTCGAGGCTATAGGAGGAGAGGAAAAAAGATGATTTACCGGGTCTCCGAGCTGGTTTTCCAATAAATTCAACTTTGCTCGTTCCCCTCTTTTTTCCTCTCTCTCTCTCTCTCTCTCCCTCTCTTCCATTCCCGTGTACGCCCTCGCTCCTAAAATCGCTTTCTTTCCAGCGTAAACAACAGAGCGCGACTGCAGCGCGGCAGCGACAAAAGGACAGAATATAAGCGACGCCGGCAAGATCGTCGGAATCAAAGCCTCGGGGGGTATTAATCCCCTTTTGCCGCGCGCGCACGCTGATTGATTCCGATTAGCTTTTGCGCCGAGCTGCCGAGAGAGCGAACGTGCGCATGTATATGTATAGATATATGCACACGCGATGGAGGTATAGACACAGAGCGAGAGAGAGAGAGAGCGCCCCTTTCGATTCCGATGTGCAAACTTGCGACATAAATACGACAGCAAACGCTGAGGTCACATGCTGACTCATGGAGCTGCTCGGCGCCCGAGAGAGTCTCTAGCCGGCGCGCGCTCTAGTCCCAGTAGTCGAACCAGCTCAGCAAACACGGCGAGTCGCTCCGCTCCGCTTCCGGACTTATACGGGATCGAGAGAGAGAGAGAGGCTTGTTTCGCGCGCGTGCTTGTATTTCGGGAAAATTTCCGCGCTATTAGCGAATAAATTATGACGTTTGCCTTGCGGCCGAGAGAGGCTCAAACTCCGCCGATCGCCGGGGAGGCGCTGCGAGCGCGCTCGACTTCGTTTCGACTCTCGACCCCCCCTCCTCGCGCTTTCGGCGGCCGCCCGGGCAACGAGGCATTAAAACACGCTCACAACTTCTTAACTATATACAAACGGCGCCTCTTATCCGGCAATCAGCATGAATCTCCGTGTGCACACGCGTATAACGCCTCTCGAAAGCTCGTGAGGCTGCGTTGAGGCGACTCCGTTGGCGGAGATCGTTATTCGATCGTTAAAAGCCGGAGTCCGCGGCGAGAACGAGGCGGGACGGGAAGAGGACCCCGATGAGGACGAAGAAGAAGAGGAAGAGGCACAAAAGAAAATTACGCGCGCCGCGCCGCTGCAACGGGACACTAATTGTCGTTATTATCCGCGCGACTTCCTCCGCGATTGCGCTTTCCAATCAGCCGCGCGGCGGCGGCGGCGGTGGCGACCCCTAGCGTCGCGCGCGGCTCTCTTACCGCTGGTCAGAGCCGTAAATCTTGCGGTATAATTGCGCGCGGAGCCGCGCATCGCCGAAATATGATGAAAGAATCGCGCTAATCGTCGCCTACTACTGCGGCGGCGCTCCTCGAGAGCATATACCGGGGGCTGATGCGCGCTCTCGAGTCTCTACCGCAGAAAAAAAGGTGCGCTCGGAAAGCCGAAGCTTGTTATTACGGAGTCGCGTCTCTTCAATAAACTCCGTCTGCCCGGCTGCGTGTCATTACCCGGCTGTAAGTATAATCTTCGCTCGACTCTCCGGCTTGCACCCCCGCACGTAGAAGCGTTAACGATATATACCTAGGCTAATTGTTGGATAATTGCGATGGTTAAAACGCCGCGCTCGCATTACTCGCGGCTGAGTTGAGGGGGGAAGGGGAGGGCAGGCTGACTTTGGGTTTGCGACTGGTAACCTCAGAAACAAAAATTCGTACTCTTCCATTATCAGTTTTCGACTTCCTTCGTTATTAAGTTTAATGTGTGATCAAGACGCAATGATGTCGTTATTATCACTTGCTGTGGTATAGGTAAAATTGTAAATGTTCTTGTGGATTTGGATTCGAATTGATTGAGATGAATTTAATATGGGACTATTATACGCGTAGTCTGTATCAGTGCTGTTCATTATTTATTCAAAATCCACTTTAGATGCTAATGATTAAAACATTCAATTATAAGTGAGTGATACTCGAAAGTTTATTATTTTTAGATGTTGTTGTCGTTTAGTCATTTAGGCGTTTCAGATTGATTGGGTTTTTCCATTCAATTCGACGAGGGTTTGACGTCTAATCAAGTGGCTTTTATCGCGATATGATTTGTGTTCATTTTAATTTCACCTTTGATTCAATCTCTCTCCTCGAAATTACCTATAATTTCCAAAAATATATTTTCAGCATAAAAATACAGTGGATAAGCAATAATTTCTGGAAGCGTAGTAAAATCGTGTATTTCTTTATAAAGCAGAAGAACATGGTTGACACAGATTTTCGTTAAAGTGAGGAATATTTGCAACAGTTGAGCGGAACTTCTTAATTCTTAATTAAAATGAGCAAGGAAAAGTGGGACACGAGAAACTTCAGGATGACGTTATCACAAGTGTCGATTTTAACAATACTGCAAAGTAGCGAGTTGAAATGTGAGTTGACTGAACTTAATTTTTACTTTTTGAGGATGGCAACTCACACGTAATGCACGTATCACGTACAAAATTTAATTAATTAATCAATCATTGATCGTGTCAATTAAGGATAACGTTTTTAGAGTGGGACAATGTCTGTTTTAAAGCAAAAGAAAGCAGCTGCAGCTGACCGTTTGTAGGTTACGTTGATCGATTAATTCAATTATCACCAGCGCTTATTCAGTATGTACATTACTACTATTCTTATTATAACAATGTTAAAATACTTACTGTTAATTTTTTCTACCTTTTAAGCAGAAGAATTGCTTTAAGTAAAAATACTGAATATTTGATCATTACAATCTCAAGTGGATGCTGGATAAATAATAAATAAAACAGATACAGATGACGTGTAATTTTTAATTCAAATTCACTTGAAAAGAACATATTCAATCGTGCATTACGAATTCAACTACTAACAATTGCATGAATACTTTTGGTATTGATTATACCGAAAACGCCCTCATTCAATTAACACACGCTATCCAAACAAAATTGGTTAATCTTCCGCCACGATAAGTGAAGCCTTAACTATATATATCTTCTCTCTCTCGGGGTCTCCGGCGAGATTATACAATATTAAATTATCACGAGCGAAGAGTAAACAGAATCGTCGCGAAGTAAAACTTCTTCTCCGCAGCGACGAAGAGAAACTATTATACTCTCCGCGTGTTCTGATAAAATTATAAATTTCAGAACCTGCGCCAGGTCACAAGGGACTTGCTGCTCGGGTAAATGTCGTGGAGTACACCTACAGCGACGTGCGGCCGTTCGACGTTCATGTATATATATAGCAACGAGGGGGAGAGAGGGAGAGAGAGAAGACGAGGTGAATAGAGCTTGCAAGTTAGATTATAGCCCGGCGGTGGCTTTTGTTCGGCGAAATAGACGTCGCAGGGAATAATTATTTCGATTATTAGTCGAACCAGCGAGGCTGTAGCCCCGGCTGATTGATAGATGATAGATGAACTTCATTGTCCGTCTTCCGGCGCACGTACACGCCTCCCGATTGTGCCAATATTCCAGACTAAACTCGGACCAGCTGCCGCTGCTGCCGCTGCTGTAGTGCTGTGGCGGCGACGCGGCGGTGCAATAGCGCTGTTCATTTAGACTTTGTCGTCATTCACACCGTGAATGCTCGCTTCGCTCGGTTCTTTGTCTTAGCTACAACGGATTGTACATGCGCAGTTCACCCCCATTGCGGCTATTTGATTTGCTATCGGAGCTTGCACTAAATTATGTACTAGACGCGCCTTTATATACATACGTGCTATATCGCGTAGACGTCGGATCAATGGCCGATTTGTTTATCGGGAATTTTCACTGATTAAAAATTGAACATTTTTTATCGGATAATTTTTAGTACTCTTACCATGGGTTTCAGACCAAAAAATGGATCTAGAGACTTGGAACAAATTGGAAAATGTTTCAAATACCTGTCATTCTCATATGAATACAGGGATTTTCATTGGGGTGCTCAGAAATCTTTTTTTATAAAAAAATATATTAGTATTAATTCTACAAAATTGAAAAATTAAGTTTCTTTGTTGTCAAAGTTATTCTAAGCATCCAAATAAAAATCCCTACGTTCACATGAGAATGACAGATATCTGAAATATTTTCCAATTTGTCCCAGGTCTCTGGACCCGCATTTCTTGGTCTGAAATCCAATGGTAAGTGTAAAAGTCCATGTCGAAGTAACCAACAAACATGGTTACACTAACTAAATTAAAGGTAAATATGTAATGAAAATAATTTGAATAATAAAATAACTTTGCTATTCTACATTTTAGTGTATTAATTGAATCCTTAATTTAAATATATAGTTATAGGAGTTAATAAGGTTATGAAACAATATAATATTTTTCACTAAAACAATCTCTGCAAATTAATTTTAAAATTGCTGTGCATAGAAAAGGATAAAAAGTTTGGTTTAAGGATTATGTTTATATTTATCAATGACTTAGACGCATCGTAATTTTTCTAGAGTAGCTTATAGGTCCGTTAACGCAAAGTTTATTTGTAACTGCACATATCAGCGTTCTGTTGTTAAGCAAGCTGAATTAATAACTAGCTTTTCTATCCGGATTATTAATTTTATTTCAAATACCGAAATAAGTACGTTTGAGGTTAAATGAAAAATTAACGTGTTTCTAGCTGAAAACCTACTAAAGAGGTACCACTGGATAGCGGATTTCCAGTTAATTTCTACTAATTCTTTGGTTTCCAGCAGGGTGGTGTTACGTTATTTATAAGTTTCGTTGACTTGACTCAGATGAAGCAGAATTCAATTGTAAACAAAACACCAAAACACATTAAACATTTGAGCATACTTAAGTGAATAATCTGAGATGGCGTCACAAATCGTTCAGACATTTCTGTTAAAATTGCGAAACAGTGTAGTACGCCCTAGTACCGAGATAAGTATTATAAACGACCAATATGGCAGTATTCATAAAAATGACGACACTATCTTATAAATTTCACGGATGTCCATCGGAAAAAATTTACTACACATTCAGTAAACTTTATTATTCGCTTAAAAAATTATGGGCCATCGGTGAGCCTCCCTTCAAGATCCCGCGAGGATTAAATTCGATGATTGCGTGGACAAGAGTGTGATGAAACTTTGCGCAAGGGTATGACAGTAAATAAAAAAAAAACTGTACGAGAAAACGATGATTTAACTTTTTGCGATCGAGCATGAAACGAAGACACAATCAAAAGCTTTCTAACTGACTGAGAGCATTGCACTACTAGTGGCGCCAAAAGACGAACGAGATCCACACATCATCTGAAGGTACGATCGGATTACGCTCGATTCAAATCCAAATTCTCCAAAACATAGATCGCATTCTCTCCTCAAGGAATAACGCGACGAAAATCGACTGTTACATAAACTGTTGCGCTCGCGCGCAAGACTCGCGAGGAACAAACGTATTTACGTAGAAGCAAAGGGAAAAACACGGCAATTTGCATAGGGTTAAGCCTCGAGCCCGAGCCCCACACGCAGAGAATCGCCGTCGCCGTGTCTCCGTACCTTCGACGTCCCAGCCTCATTTCAATAGATATGACACGGCCACTTGTCCCGCCTCGGCGTAATACACCTCGAATTTCAAGGCAAATCGTTTGTTTAGCATACGCGCGCTACCGGAGCCCCGCCGCTGCCATACACACCGCGCGGACACACAAAGGACCAGCTAGCAATGTGCTTCGGACTTTCTCCCCCTCCCCCTCGCTTCTCCCCGCGGTAGCTCGAGAATAATGAAATATGTCATCCTTTTCGCAGCCGTAGCCGTAGCGGCAGTAGCAGCAGCGAGAAGCCGAGGAATGAAAAAGAAGGACAGAGATAGGAGGAGAGAGAGAAGCGACGAATCGATTTCTCACGAGCTCTGCGCGCCCTAGAGCAAAAGGGAGTCAGGCGAAAAGGATATACAATGCCACTGAGAAAAGAATCCTCTTGTGAGCCTGAAAAGGCCAGAGCTTCGCGCGATTTCTCCTTTTCTCTCTCTCTCCTCCAATCCCTCCCGCTGCTGTGCCGTCCGAGAATTTCGATTGTTAATAGGGACGTTTCTCGATTCTCCGTCTCTCTCCTTCGTGTCCGCGCGGAAAGAGAGTCGCGCACGCGGTACATTCGCCGAGAGCGTTTTTCTTCATAATCCATAAACTTCCCTTACGCGAGCATCTTTCCGCAAGCCCCCTTTATCGCTCATAAATACACGCGCGCAGCTCCGAGAGAGAGAAAGAGGGACAGTCCCGGCGATTTTTCGCTTAGTTCATCCATTCCCTCCCCTACACATCTCACTGTGTACGTGTACACACCGGAGAGACTATACGCCAGCGACTATCACGCCGTGTCTTTCTCTCAATCCCGCCGAGGAGATACGAGACGAGAAGTTTCCCTTTGCGCCGAGGAGAGGACAATAAGGGCATTTCCAATGCCACACCTCTATAGATATACATTTACAGCTTGTATATAGAGAGCGAGAGCCGCGAGAGCTTGCGCAAGCCGGGGTGGGCCTCCTGGGCTTACGGGGAGGAGGAGGGGGGGGGGATCGGAATTGAGAAGAGACACAGAGGAACGACGTGGAAGAGAAGAAACCAAGAGAGAGAGAGAGGAATGCTACAATTGCACAACCCGCTTCTTTTGTCGAGGAGAGCTTTTTCTATTGTGCGGCCCATAGCAGCGGACTACCCGCTGGGCGAAGCTTGCAACCCCCGCTCGCGCGATATAGACTCCGCGTCTTTCTCTCGTTATTCACACAGGCGCGAAACATGTCGCGCGACGTCCGTTACTGTATGCGTCTGGTAAGTCCACCCTATTTCGGAAACAACTCACATCGAGCAAGTAGCAAAATTTTTTATCGAAGGCACACCTGTACAAGATCTGATTTTTCTGATTTTTCTCGTTCCTCGTGGTCATGCTGAAAGAGAAAAACCTCGCTTACATGGCCGATCGAGGGGTATACATTTTCCGAAGCAAAAATGACTTGAAGTACGAGAAATAATTATTATACAAAAATCGAAGTTGCAGATTTTTTTTCTCGAAAACTATGGATTTTTTAAAATATTTCATTAGAACGAAAATGTCTGGAAATTCATCGAAGAATCCTTTGAAACTTTTTCGGATTTTTAAATGACGTTTCTCGAAATTTCGATTTTTTTGAATATTCGAAAAAATCAAAAATTGCGTCGGATCAATGAAAGCAGTGTTTAACGAATTTTAAGACATATATATACTAATGAAATTTTCATGAAAGTCCATAGTTTTCGAGAAAAAAATCTATGAATTCTCTGTTTGTTAATTATTTCTCGTTTTTTCGAGTCGTTTTTGACCTAATGGCCCAAGGAACGAGAAAAATCAGGTCTGGTAGGTGTGCCTTCAAAAAAAAATTTTGCGACTTGTAAGTTGTTTTCGAAATAGGATGGATTTACAGGTATATAAAATACACGTAGACTATACTCTCGAGAAGCGCGAAATTTAATTGCTCTCGCGCTACTGCCGTATAGACGCGTTTCTCGGGAGAAGCGCGAGAGTTAAGCCGATGTATATATAGCTATCTCGTCTAGTCGCGGGGGAGGGAGTGGGGGGTATTAAGTGAAGTAATAATAAAGTATGGAGATGCGCAGCGCGCGGGACGACGCGACGAGTGTATATAGCGATGAAATATGGGATCCTTGTTATGGCTCGATATTAATGCTTAGCCATTTAAAGAGCTCGCCGATGACATTATTACGTAGAAAAGCCTCATTTGCATGATAATCCGCGGCGATAACGCGATGCCGCGCGCTCTCTACGTATATACATAACGGCGCGTTGCGCTGCAGAGCTTCTGCTGCGTTGGCGCGATCCTCGAGAGCGCTATTTCCGCGCGATTTCTTTCCCGACTGTTATTGTATTGCTGTGCGCCTGATGCTTCCGAAAAAATCGGAAAAGGAAAGAAGCCCGGATATCGCGTCCTATGCCATTTTGGCTGATGTGTACACAGGAATATTTATAGCTGCACAGCTCCGACGCGGTATAGAAGAGCTACGGTGTGTTTACGGTTACGGCCTATATGCAAATGAATATTCTTACGCGAGGCGTCTACGGATTTTAAGGTTTGGAGATAAATTAAGATAAGAAAATTACGGCTAATAACTCAATGTTTATATCCGCGGTGTAAACTCGGCGCGGAGTGTTACGCCGCGGAAATAATTAAAGTTTTAAGTTTTAATTTAGACCGGTGTGTAGGCCGTTACGCGGCGCGTATTATTACACGTACACGAAAATGTAAAAGCGGCCGTAATGGCTATAACGTAATACGAGATAAATAGCAAAGGTAATGCAGTAAGTAATAATGCACTGCGTGGTTGCGTACAAGAAGAATAACCGTAACGGTGTAAGAACCAAGTTGTTTTCTTTATCATTTTAAGAATTAACTGTTATTTAGAAAGTGTTGACTACCTAAGGTATACTTTATCTACTATGTCACGTAACGTAGGATTATACACGTGGTTCTTCCGATTTGAAATTCGAGATGTAACGTCGATACTTAAAACTTTATATTAATATATAATTATCATTCAATTTATTTTAAATATCAGTTTATTGAATCGCGGTAATTTTTCCAAAGATCCAGTTTAAATTTTGGAATTTTATAGAATCATTTAATAGATATCGTCAAAATGGCTATTTTGTATCGTAGGTATCGATAACTCATCTGTGCGATTTGTTGTTCAGCAGCAACTCGGGTGAGTTTCGTTGTATACCTATATCTTTAATTTCATATAAAGTTACTCGACCTGCATGTAAATGCTATCAACGTATCCTGTTTCAACAAAGTCAATTAAAGTATAGGTATTTCCATGGAACAGATTTTTCTGCAGAAAAATGTGTAAAATCGACCATTCTTTGTTCTAGGTATACCGAGAGGTATATATAACAGGCGAACAGTTTCATTATTTGAGAATACTCGTTCATTTTAATTTGTAATTTTGTACTAGACAACTTTAACATGTTTCATATATAAATATTAAAAAAAATGCGATAGATTTATTAGATACGTCGTATCTAAATAGCAATAAAATTCATACTGAATTCATGGTTAAATAAATTACCTAAAAATGTCTTACCACACAAAGCTAGAGATTTTTACTTCAGCTGAATTTCCACCGCACGTAAGTGCATACGAGAAAATTCCAAATTTATCCAAAAAGTCCGGTATCTTTTTTCCATTTCCTTTTTTTTTTATAAAAAGCAATGTTTATACCCTGCGCGTGTATACGCAGGTGTAATCTGGGCAGCGCGCGCACACTTTGCCGGAAAAACAAATACAACTAAAGATATACAGCGCGGAAAAATTCTCGGCGCGCGCGCGCGCGAGCTTTTCAAAATTTACCGGGGACGGGGCTTCGCAACTCTCGGGCTTAATCCATACATACGTGACGTTGGCGCGCATCGCTCTGTTTATTTCTGCATGCGCAGAATTTTTTCAGCCATCGCCAAGGAGAGCGAGACAGAGAGACGAGAAGAAAGACGGAAAAAGGGGGAAAGGAGGGAAAAGTAAATGACAACGCGAGAGCATGGGCACTTTATAAAGCGAGCGACGCGACGTGCGGGATAAGACAACGTAAGTGAATAAGCTCGCATTACGTTCCGGCGGCAAAGGGGAGTATTTTCCAGGACGTCGCCGACCTGCTCGTGACAGCCATTATGCTAGTCAAAGGGGGCTTGCGCAATATGGGCGAAGCCCCGAGAAAGACGGCGAGATACGCGCGTGTGATATGCCGCCGCCGCTGCTGCTGCTGCTGTGCAAGTGGGATGCGCCGGCGCTGCGCAGTAACAGCTGAAAGAGATATGAAATATACGTTATACGCGAAAATGACAAAAAGAACATTCGAGACGTTTGCATATGCCGCGCGTGTTTACGGAATACGCGTCTCTCTCGCCCGGCGTTTAAGAGCTTCGAATATACTCACGCGCGCGGCGTTTCTTTCTCTCCCTCGCAATCGTAAAACGCGAACGAGTCAAATCTCATTCTTACGCGGCGTAGCGTGTATATATCCGAGAAACGACCGCAAACGAATAATCAGGGACAATCCTCGCGGGCCGAGGCATCGGGCGAGCCCGTAACAGTGGAGAGCCGAGACAGTAAGCTCGCGACGACGCCCGAGTAAAAATCATCGGGATGTCCTCGGGGGTAGTTTCATTTAGAGCGAAAAAAAAAGTTGGGAAAAAAATTGGAAAAAAAAGGAGAAAAATTGAAAAAAGAAAACCGGCTCGACGCAGCGAGAGAGAGGGAGAGGAAGCAGGCAGTTTGCATTCAGTAGCATCTCGAAAATTTATACCGGCGTCTGCGACGAGGACGTTACGACGTAATAACCGTTTGGAGTCCGTGCTCTCGAGACTTGAGCCGTTCTCTCTCTCGCCCTCTCGCTCGCGACAGGTAGAAAAAGCTCCGGCCCGGAAAATCCAGGGCAGTGGCTTTAATGAGATTTTTCGATGCCGAGGCTCTCCTCTCTCTCTCTCACTCTCTCGTTCCCCCGAAATGGCCGCACCTTCTCCTTTCCAGGAGAGAAGGGGAGGCAGAGAGAAACAAAAGGCTCGAGAGAAGGAGCGACTTTCAATATTATCACGCGAAGAGCAGAGCGTGCGCGAGAGAGACAGAGGGCGGAGAAGCTCAATTTGTCGGCTAACAACCGCGCTCCCCTATACTCAAAGAAAAATGTACGGGGGGGATCGAAAAAAGTGCGCGAAGACGAGTCGGGTTTACGCTTTAACGAGAGCGCGCTCCCCGTACCCCGGAGTGGCTCTTTTTTCCAATTGCACCCCGTCGCCTCCCAAGGTATACGCGATGTGTACAATGTACATGTACGCGTACGCGGGCTTTGTTGTCGGGACTTTTCCGAGGCGCGCGCGTGCGTGAGCTTCGTTTGAAACGCGATATTTTAACGCGCACTCGACGAGGCGCTCGATGACTTTGCCGCGGGAAGATTATTAATTTCGATGCCGGGACACGCGTCGTTGTTGCGGATTTTTTTTTTGGTCGCGCTTATTTTTGCTTTTTTCGTATGAAAAGTTGCGCGGGCGTTCTATCCGTTCTCTTTCGGCCTCGGCCTGATGTATCGGTTGTATATATAGAATTTTGATGAAAGGTCGAGATGAGATTCGACATTTATCAAATAATACAAATAATGTACAGCGGAATATTTCGTATATACGCGCGTATTGTGTTTGTTTCATTGTTATTTTTAACCAGCCAAAACACATGATGTAGAGGTTTGATGTATCATTTTGACGCTTGTAGATATGCGTATATATGTATAAAGCAAAGCTTGAATAAAAGATGAAATACTATTTTTTTTTTCGTGTCATATATCTGGTCGATAAGTTAAGTACTTGTCATAACTTATATGCGGACGTGCATTAGCGCGCATAAACTGCTTTGTTTCATGAATTTGTGACTATCGCTTTAATCAAGCAAAGCCACGTTTAATCCGTGTTCGAGGAAAGAAGTGCACTTTCCGTTATGCTGTGCATTATCGCTTTGAAGCGAATTAGCGATTTTTTAAAAATTGATTTTTTAAGAATAGCAAAATTATGAAAACGTGCTGCTAGAGGTTTACGTAATACGTAATACTGGATTATATAATTTATAATTATGTTAAATTATATAACGCATAATATTGGAGAAAACTAGAATTTTTACTTTCCAAAACAGATAATATACCTTGTCTCGCTTTATTATTTTATTTCATAATTACTGGGAGTTTAATTCGACCTCTACAGCTATTTTTAATGTCTACAAATACACGCACAATATAAATATACGAGCCGCTTCAAAAACACAAATAATTCCGGTCAAAGTATATATTATTATTATCGCCTCCACTATCACGGTGGTATTTTGTTTCCTCAATATAGAACGCAATCAATCTCATATCGTACAAACCGATCAATATAAATTACAATGAATCTTTAAAAAGAAATAAAATTCATTGTCGATTGTTAAATATTAAAAAAATAAATTACATTTATCTGTGCATTGAATTAATAACGGCGCTTTCGCAAAGTTAACTTTAGCCGCGCCTGTTTCGCGTCCCACATTCAATCAGAAGTCACGCTTCGAAAATCCCGCGATCCTTATGTGCTCGCGCGGCTATTAAAAGCTTATACGTAGCTTTTAGCGAAAGTCACGAAATGCATCGGCGGAAGTTTAACCCGACGTTAAAAATGCTTTTTAATAAGCACTTTCCCATAATTGTCCGAGCGAGTCTTGCGTGAACCCGCGATACTAATCGTGGAAAGGATCTCTCGAAAGGCATCCGTTTCGTTCGTCTACTTTACGACGGCAGCCTCGCCTGCTCGGAATGTCTTCGTTATACAGTTCGCACGCGGTGTTCTCCGCTTCGGCCCCTGCAATTGCTCTCTTTCTACGTGTGCATCTATAACTGTTCACCGCAATCGTGAAAAATATTCGAAAAAGCATTTTGTTTCCGTTCGAAATGGAAATGCGGAGGGCATGCACTGGTTCGAAGTTGCGCGGATCAATTGATTCTTTGAAGTGGGTCCTTATACTGATTTTTATTGAAGTTTTGACTGATATTTTTGTAAAGATTGTAATTGTAATTGTAAGAAACTATTTTTTTTCATTTTTAATGATTTTTAACGAAAATATTCTGTTGATAATGGATTTTGATTCTTTGATTGAAATATACATTTTAAACTTAGATGGAAAAACGAACAAATTAACTCAACGACAGAATTTCACGAAGTGAGAAAAATTGTAGAACAATAATTTTTGTTAAGTTTTGATATTTTTCTGAAAAAACTATAGACGTGATTATAGTTGTCTAAAATGGAGCTAAATTTTGAAAATACACAAACAAAAGCGCGTTAAAGCACATTGTTGTACTTGAAAACATCTTAGAATTCCACCCGAGTGCTATTCCCGCTAAAGTCGCCAACCAACTCAAATCGACACCGAGGCCCTAATTGCATTTCCCATGGATGATTCTCTCTCTCTCTCTTTCTCTATATATATAACACACACATACACACGCCCAGACGGTCTTGTCCTGCAGCGTCATCGGATTCCTTCGGGGACCCGTCGCAGGGTACAGCGACGTGCTGCGCACCGCTGATCCTGTATATATACGTATATAAGTCGCTCTGACCAAGCCCTGCGCTGCACAAGCAATTGGCATCGATCGTTGGCCAAAGACGACGACGACGACGACGACGACGACGGCGACGGCGACGTCCGGACTCAGACCGTTACGCGCCGTATTGTCAGAGCTAATTAATGGATTCCTTTCGGGAGACGGGGAGGATGGCCCGATTGTCCGATCGGCAAAACTGATTAGTATGTGCACATCGTGTATGACGGCACGAGAGAAAGGGAGAGACTGGTTCGATTCATTTGTTCGTCATTTTTTTTGTTCTCTCTAACGCTGTTGTACAACGATGGCGTAGCCGCGGCGACAAGTTTTTGGAGTATTTTTCAATATTTTGAAAGTCTCCAGGGCGGAAATTTTGTTATAAAATATGGTGGAGTTAACATAATGTCGTCATAATTTATGACGAGTGTTATCACGATCTTATTGTAATCATAACTGATTACAATAATATTATAGGGTATGCTGTGATCATTCAATATAAAATATAACATATTATCATGATAAATCCGATCTATTTTCTACCAATGCTATTTTTAGAGTTTTTTATTTTAAGATTCAAGCTGAAAATATGAAAATTGTGTGCTGGAGATGATACAATTGCGAGGAGCATCGTTTTATTGCTTCTAGTAATATTCTGTATTGCTATAAAATTCTGTAGCGATTAGCAACTGCGTATTTTCCCGAGAACACATTAAAATAATTTAGTGGGCTTAAAGACAGTTATTAGAATCGCGAAAGCACTTTGTACACACGTCTGCGATGGAAATTAACATTTTAACGAACGATTTTTCGATAATTTAGTAGCTTTTTAACCTTCGCATATTGAATTTCACGAGCAGTTAGCGGAACGCCTTGAACATCTCTAGTATCCCGTAAAATATTGGCCAATGAATTACTCACCTCGTCTGTCTTATCATTAAAACAGTCGACTAGCAAAGAATTCCTTTTGATGTCAAAGGGTTCAAAGGTCTTAAGCAACCGCAGACACCAGGTTTACTTCTAAAGACTGCAAGAGAAGCTGGTCGACAGCCACTTGTTGCTAGCCTTCGATTCGCCGCAACCTTCATAATATTCACCATTACCGGGACCTTTTCTCAGACCCCCTCAACGCAATTAATATAGCCGCGAGTGTTCGCTGCGAAATTGATCACCGGAAGCTTTCTACGCGACAACTGCGTCGAGAGTGTATTCATCGCTTTTATTGTATCGTGTCTTATCGTATATCCTTTGTATATGCAGTGCATTTTTTTAAATAATTTTTTTAATAGTTCAAGAAAATGAGCTTAAAAAGATTATCTAGTTTTCTTGGTTATTTGAACGTAAATATAATCTTCGCTTTCAAATTTGTACTTGGCGCGCCATCTCTGCGAAAAACATAATTCGGCATAACGGCACGAGAATCTAACGTGAACGAGAGCGTGACTATGGCAGTGATGCAGAGCATAAACAGATGGTTACAAACAGTTATGTAACGTACTTAATAATGAGCCAAGTATGAGCGAATCGTATTATTAGGCATCAAATTACGTTGTCAATTATCGTCCTATCTACAATCTCAACAAGTGAATAAAAAAATGATAATAAACAATAAAAGAAAATTTAACTTAGTTTTAAAAAAATTTGTTCTAAAAAATGTTTATCATTATGCATAAAGATTCTTTTACTCCGATTCAAAAGCATTTCCACAGTTTTATAAAAAAAGAAGGCTCTTCACATTAATCCTCAGAAATTCTTCAATTTGATTCGGAAATGTAGAGAATAATAGATAGAGGAAATTTAATTTTAAAAAGTCCTTTTGATTTACGCATTTCTTTTAATCAAAGGGATTTCCTTTACTTCGAAATCTTTTCTCTTCAAATTTCTCTCCAGTTGTTCAATTCAATAGCCTTTGAATTCAATCCTTTCGAAATTTATGCGCGTTACACGACCGGCGCGTACATCGCGCCTGCATCGAGTATTTCAATGAACTTTTCAATAAACCCAAATCATCGATTACTAATACGATACACACACTATCGTCTATATATCATTTAAATTCCCCCGCGCATTTGTGCCTGAGCTCTAAATAAGGGTCACTTGTCAATTATTTCACGATATACATGCGATCATCGGTATTGAGCGACACGACATTGCTCTTCGCGAGTCTTTACTATTATATGTAATTTGGATTTCGTTGGAATTCGAAAATTTTGATCTTAACGTTCATTTTAATTTTAAACTACGCTCAATACTGTCGAGCTGAAAGTTATTTTAAACAATTCCACTTTCGACAAAGATACGTGTCGCTTGTGTTGCTTCTCATTCATGCATTCAATTGAAAAATGTTATCTTTTAAACGCATTTGAAACTGTTGGCATCTGACGAAAAATTATTAAAATTATTAAAATTATTGAAATTCGATCTCCAGAAGATCAGAAGCAATTTTCAATTAGATATATCCGAATTCTCGCAACGACAAATTATCCAGCTCGATTCCACACAAATGTAACGTATACAGCATGTACACGACAAGCTATCACACAGCCTAAGTCTTCCCAAATCCACAAGAGAGCTCAACTCCCGCAACCTCCCAATCTCTTGTTTATCAACAATAAATTAATTTAAACAAACGCCCAACGCTCAAGCTAATATGCCTCGGCGTCGCGCAATTTCCCTCCATTTCCCCCTCCCCCCGCTCCCTAGCGATTATCACCTATATAGGTATCTCTCCGCTCTCTATGCATATATAGATATACTGCATACATATACACAGCGCTCACTGCGCTGTGCACACAGGTATAGAATCTCGCGCATCTGTGCTCATATACAGCGAGATATTCGAGGAAAAGAGAAAGCAAGTGGGAGCATCCAGTCTATAGTAAAATTGATGGTATAAAGCGATGTATTAATGCGATTTGTTCTGGGCGAATCCGCCAATTTCGTCCTCTCCACTTTTACGGATGGCGAGCGCCTCGTCGCTTCGGGGGGGATGGAGTACGCGCTTGTGTATGCACAACAAGCGCTAATTACGTAATCGCGTTCGCGCGCCGACTCGACGCCTTTCTCTCCCGATAATCGCAGTCTCCCTCGATTCGCCCGCGTGTATGTGCGTCTATTACGCGCATACCGTAGGGGTTGGAGGAGGAGGGGGGGGGGGGTTGTGCGTGAAAAATCGCTTGCCCAGCATGTATATATACGGGCGGCCGCGCGCGTATTTTAAATCATGCGTTTGTCATGTTTGCCTCCCCCCCACCCCCTCCAAACCCTACTGTGCCGTATAGCGAAAGTATATATGGGTATTAACGCCGCGGCGGGCGGACGGACGCGGCCCTGGCGCGCGCTCTGCCAGATACATAATTACGTTGTTTGTTGAATTAATTGCGACGCTTTGCGCACATTGTGTTGGCGATTGTTGGCGTGGCAAACATCATTTGCTTGCCTCGGATGTTTGATGTACTGCCTCGCTCGCTCTCCGGGCGCTGCTGCGCCCTGCGTCGGGAAAAATAAGCGCGACGACGACGAGGGAGAGAGAGAGAGAGAGAGAGAGGCTGGCTATTAATTAGAACTGCGAGATTCGAGCGATTTTCGAAGAGTTATTCATACGTCGAATTCTTCGAAAAATGTATTTCTTCTTCGAATGCGAAAGATTTAATTAGAGCTTTCGACGCGATTCTTCTTTGAGACAAAATATGCGAAAATGTTTTCGTGGGTGGGCTTATGAATAAACAAATTAGAGCTACAAACTGGCAGACTATCAAAACGTGGAAAAAAGACTATGAGAATAGCCGGGGACCGTGAGAATACATTGGACTAATGCAGCACACAACACGGGCAGGTAATACGTAGATGCGGAAGGCCGACGCCTTGAGGAAATCAAGAGTGGAAGATTGAAGAAAAGCGTAAACAAGTGTCATCATCGATAGAGAAGCGCCGAGAAAAACCTTCGACGGTGACTTAATTAGGCGTGGCAGCGGAAAGTGAGAGGGCCCAGTGCCAAAAATCACCTACCTGCTTAAATAGCGAAGATAAGCGGCGGCGCGGTCACTAAGTTCACAGACCGAAAACTGATCAGTACGATCGATTGACCGCAAGTGCGTGATCTCTATATACGCAGACACAAATAGTCGACAAGTACTCGAACCTGTATAATTGTATTCTTTTGAACGCGCGCAGAAAACACGAAAAGCAGTAGTGCGCGAGTCTTTCGTAATTAAGTAAACGGAGAAGACGTTCCGTTCGAGAAAGAAAAGAGAGAGAGAGAGAGAGATAGATACGGAGCATAGAACGGACCGACCGAATACCTGTAAAAAGGCCCAGACGCGGCGGCGCCGTATACTCTCTCTTTACGAAGGAAGACCCTCACAGCGGGAGATTATCGAGCGGCAGCATCCAGCATCGACTTCTACATATACTAGATATCGTACACATACAACAACCGAGAGTAGCAAGGTACTTTTTCTCTTACTACAATATCTGAGTTTTTCATTTCTATACTGGTCTCTCCGACCCCTGAGACATAAACGATCGCAAAGCAAGGGGCAATTATTACTAAATTCATGTTCATTAAATAAAGAATAAATATATACATATAACTTTTCAATAACGTATATCGGTCCTTTATTTATTTCCCTTGGAACCATCGCGTAAGGTTGATATACATGGACGTAACACGGGGAGGAATATGGAAGAAAAAGGGAAAATCGGATTTTTATTATTTTCTTTTTAATTTAAATATTACATTTTTGATAGGAACATCCAATATGGGCATATTTTTTTAGATTAAAAGTTTTTTTGTTGTGTTTTATCATAGTGCCATTCAAAATTCGTATTTATACCTTGGGTAAAATTCAAACTTCTTTTTATTCCAATATTTTGTCGTATTAATTTTTTGTAAAAAAAAACGTAAACTCAGAAATATTTTTTTTTTCATGTTCGGCCGAAAGCTCAGATCGATCCGAAAGCTTTAGCTTAAAAAATTTTTTCCGAATTCTAATACTTTTTTCGAGTATTTGATTTACGCGGATATTGCTCTTTAATTTTCATAACATCTTTCTTGAATTTTATTGTAAAATTAGAGTCGACGTACGCGAGTTTCATTATCATACTTTACCAAGGGAAATTGTCGTTCCGAGACAAAACAATTGTCGAAAATTGTGAATATTCCTTTAGAATATATGAGTAATGTATTATATGGCCATACGTTAAACGGAAAATGTTGCTGGAATACGTTTATTATCGCGGCAGAGATCGGCTGTGGAGGTATATGGGTCAGGTTATTGGATTGTAAACGCGAGCTCGTTTCTGGGCTTGAAGACCAAAATGAATAAATAAACTGAAAACGTGCTTTTACTGCGGAAGATAATACATGCGAGCCTCCAAAGCGAAATGAATTCGCTCGAATCAAACGGAATCCATTTGAGACTTTAAGAGTTACACGTTTCAACTTCAAAAGGATTTTTTCTCCTTTCGACGAGCCATTCAAGACTATTTCCTTTTTCGCACATCCGCGGAAAGGTCCATTTCCATCCGTAATATTCAACCTTTGAAAAATCCTCATATTTGCATTGCACGAATGCGGCTCATCGAAAAATCAAATAGAAATTTTAAAAGCGTCGCGTGTGTATTTACTCTCGAACGAGACAATCGCGCGGGGGGCGCAAACATCGTCACGTACAATTTACCCTTTGCATAATCCGCATAACGATACAGGCGGGGGAAGGGGGGACCACGTGCTAAAGTCAAGGCTTATCGGCTCACGCGATCGTCAGCCCCCAAAACGATACGAGCGCAGCCGAGCGAATTTAAGCTCTCGGTTGTGCGCGAGACTATATATACATATATGCATAGATATACACTGCGCACAGGATGTGGGAGAAAGATGAAGGCAAAAGGCTCGGCAACGAACTCCACCCCGAGAGTATATATCTAAGATAAGCGAAGAGTAGCACCTGGTGCAGCCTATAGCGCTTCCGTGCCCTCGATCCCCAGCAGCGCACAACAGGTAGACCAGACTCGGGCTTAGTTACATATATCTGCGTGCGAACGTCTGTAGGTTTGGGTGACATAATAGCAGTCATCGGATTACCCTGGCACACACACGGCTCTCTATGTATACGTTGCACTCGCGATAGTCGTTTTGACTTTGAGTGAGTAGATTTTCAGTGGGGCTCGTCGCAGCGTGATGGATGGATACGGATGCCACGACGGTAATAACGGTTATAAAGAGCATGTACTGGGCTTTATGCGAACGTAATAGTGACTGGTTGGCAACGTAAGCGATGACGCTTTTGACTGTGTACAAGGTACCTCGAGTGGAGTGATCTTGTGAAAATTTACCAACTGTCGAATAGTGGTAGGCATTACAATTTTTTTAGACATGGACTTAGCGCGCGATTTGGGTTATGTTTTAGTTTTATAAGTATATATTAGTGATGAGCTATGAATATGGTAACCATAATCATGTTTACTTAGCAACCAATTAGAATCACGTATTAAATGAAATTAAACAAAGGCCATCACTTTTTTAAAGAGGGTTTCAATAAAATTTACACTATTGGGTTTATGAGCATAATATGCTATATTTCATGTTGAATTATCATAATATAGCTTGTAATGCCTTATAATTAATCTCTGCTCCCATTGGTACAAAATAAATCAGTTATGTTATGGTTTAACACAATATAATCAGTTATAATTATAATATGATCACACATGGTGGCACAATATGATCAGTTATGATTATAATGTAATCATGGTAACATAATATAATGATCTTAGTTATGATTACAATATGATCATGGTGACAGTCGTCATAAATTCTGATGATATTATGATGACCCCACCATATATTACAGTAAAATTTCTACCAGGGTAGAATTTATCCTGAATTTGCAGTCATTTTTCCTCAACCAATTGCAATATTTAAACTGAATATATTTCCTGGTATTACAGGTCAAACATTTACGAAAAACCAACCGTCAAAGCAAAAATGCCGAATAATCTTGGCCCATAACGCTGCAGTCTTCAATGTTTACTTAATGAACCGCGCAAAAAAGCCGTAGAGACATCCGCATCTCTCGTCTCAATCAAAGCGCGCGGGCTCTCTCTAATTACCGGGAGTGTGTCACCGGCGCAAAAACCCGGAGCTCCGCATCCCTCTGCGCGGCGCAATATGTAAAAAGCCGCGGAGTCTGCGCGGGCCCCGGGAAAAAACTTTTGATTTCCCGGCTTTATATCGCTATGCGGACTCTGCGCGAAAAGGGACTGTACACTATACCCTCGCGCAGTTGCAGTTTTCCGCGCGCTGCGAAAGGGAGAGAGAGAGAGAAGAGAGAGAGAGAGATAACTGTCGCCGCAGCTGCGCGCAGCTCTTGGTTAAGGACGAGGGTAAAAAAGAAAAACGGCGAAGCGATGCGTAATTAAGCTCTAAGAGAGAGAGAGAGAGAGCTTCGGCCCGAGACCCGAGTGTAAAACGCTTTTAATTATCGCGTCTTCCTGATAAGCTCTTCATCGGGCGAAGAAAGTACAGGCTTAGGCAGGGCCCGGGACAATAATTAATAAATTAGCCGGGGCTTTTAACGAGTGGTTAATTCGTAATTACTCGTCGCGCAGTTTGCCGTCTAATTTACCTGCGTGCGCGCCGCCGTCGTGGCCGCGCGTAAATTGCGCGACGACGACGACGACGACGAGAAAGAGAGAGAGAGAGAGTCTCTGTAACCGAATAGTTTCCAGCCAACTCGTCGTCATCTCCCTCTCTTTATCTTACTCCTTCTCTCTCTTACTCGTTTGGAGGCACGACGAGGCTTTCGTTAATGGTTAACCTTTGAATATACGAGCATCCCCCGGGATAAAACTGAAGAGCGCTGCAGCACTTTTTCGTCCTCCTCCTCGGCTCTTGGCCGCTCATTTTTTTTTCTTCTCTCTCATCTCTCTCCCTCTCTCTTTCTAACCGGCCTTTGTCGCTCGCGCGTCGTGTCTCTTAGGCACAATTAAAGAAGCGCGCGACCTTCCTTGCCTTTTACGAGCTTTCCACGAGGAGGACTTTTGTCCTCTCCCTCTCTCTCTTTCACGGCTTCGCGCAGCGTCAAGCGCTGCTCGCGCGCGCGAGAGAGACAGCCTGTCAAACTTTCTCGCCGCGCGACGAGCGGCGCAACGCGTTGTCGAGGGCGCGCGTCGCTTTGGGATTTCGCGATGAAAAAAAAAAAAAAAAAAAAAAATAGCGACGCGACGCACAACAACGCGCGACGATGGCTCTCGCCGTTTTTCGCGATGCGCGCGCGCGCGCGGCTCGCGGTGAATTGAGCGGTATATACGCAAATAGTGTGCGACGAGTGGGATCCCGTTTAACTTTTCGAAGAGTCGAGAGTGTGCTTGGAGTTTCGCGAGATAATACACTGTGCGAGTGTAGAGTGCGTTAAAAATACTGGTGTATTGACAGTACTTTATTGCTACGGGGGGAAGAAAATAATGCAGATGGCGTTGTGCGAGTATTAAAGTTTTTTTTTTAATTTTACACTGCGAAAACTGTCGTATTAAAAATTACTATTTAAAATGCCGCGATATACTCACTTGTACACTATATAAAACTATGGAAAATAGTAAAAATTGCTATTTAAATTGCAATTTTTACTATATATATGTCGAATTGCAAAAAATCAATGCACTTTTCTTTGGTCTAGAATTCGCAAAAAAAATGTTTAAGCTAGAGCTTTCTGACCAATGGGACTTTATTCTATAAGTCAAAAGATGATGAAAAATGCCGAGGAACATGGGAAATATAGAATATGAAAATTTAGCTCGGGGGGGAGGCATATGGAGGAAAAAGAAGAAATTGGCTATTCGGATTCTTATAATATATTATTTCTTTTTAACGGGCATAACTTTTGATCAGAGCATCAAAACTCGGCATATTTTTTTTTTAAATTAAAGCTCTTTTGTAATATTTTATTATAGTGTAATTCGAAATTTTATTGGTGCCTCGGAAACATTCGTAGTTGTTATTATTCCAGTATTTTGATGCATTAATTTTTTGTAAAAAAAAAAACGTTAAATGGCTCATAAATATGGTTTCTAGTAACTTTTCCCATGTTCCTCTGCTCTTTCGACTATCTTTCGGCTCGCAGAATAAAGTTTAATCGGTCCGAAACATCTATCTTTAAAGAAAAGTGCATTTTTTTAAAATTTGACATAAAGGAATTTTCACTATTTTTTATAGTAAAATTTGTGCCTAAGCACTCGCTTAAACAATAATTTTTATTACCACAGTTTTCTCAGTGTAACGGATTCCATACTTACAGTTTTTCATAAAAGTAACATTGATTTATTTATACGCCATACACAATAACAGAATTAAGTTCTATATTGACGCAATTTCAAGAATCAATACTTCAAACCACGTGTTTTATCGTTCAATTGTCTCGATCGTGCGAAGCCCTAAGCTCATCACTACGTTATTACACTTACATTCTCACTGCAGATTGCAGTCGGTTATATATAATACATAGCGCATCGCTGGGGGCTGTACGAGATAAAAATTCGTGCACACTACGTCACTGTGATTTACGAAACGCAATTCACATTATTCTCCGCGAAACGTTCGCTTAATGGACTAATGCAGATAATATTAACCAATATCCGCGCGCTCGCACAACCGAGTATAATGAACTTGCCGCTCAAAACCGCAGGCACATAACCGCCTCGACTTTTTTCTGTCCAGAAATCGGAGAGAGAGAGAGAGAGAACGACCAATTAACTTTTCAAAAACCCTCTCCCTCGCGTATGCATAATGGCCCGGGAAAGAGCGAAGGAAACAATCGCAGAAACGCGCGTATACACACATATATTTGCGCAACACACGCCTCGAGTACAGAGGTGTAGACTCGCGAACAAGAGGAGGAGGAGGAGGCGGAGAGGTCTCTATAACGAAGCCGTGATTTTTCTACATCGCGGGCGGTCGGACGCTTCGCAAATTTATCGGCGTGTTAGGCGAAAATCCTTGCGAGAGCTCGCCTGCGCTCACATCGCTGTGTGCACACGCACACACACACGCCCCAGTCGTCGTCGCCGCTCTCGGACAATATTCAGGAGGCCGCACGTGAACTCGCTTCGCGAAGCCGAGCCATTACTTAGCCTCTTTACGGCGTATAAATTGTCCTCTCGCGCCGCGGCCGCTCGTACGCCTGCGCGTGTTTGCGCAAAGGACGGAGAGAGTACGTATAGCTGCGCTTCGCTTTATTTCTCCTCGTTATGCCCGCCGCGCGTGCAGCGACGCCTTTGTCGCTATGCGCAGCGGAATTTTTCGTCGAACTTGGGCGCATCGATTAAGCGGGACGCAGTGTCGCGTATATACGGTCGGCTGTTAAGTTTCCGGTTTGGGAGGGGAGGGGGAGGAGGAAATGAGACCGCCGTTACACGGTTGACGAAAGCTTCCAAGCTAGACGGCACAGAGAGGGAGCGACGTTAATCTGCTTAGATCTTGGATGAAGGAGGCCGGGGGAGATCGCGAGAATGAAGCGCGCCATAATCTTGGCGAATCTAACGTTCGAAATAACCTCGATCCTCATAACCATTTCCATGGATATTCCGAATTTCGGTGCGCGGGGGGCTGAGGAACGATGTCCTATTAAAACAAGGCCGTCGCGAAGTAATAATCTGCGCCGTTCGACGGATATCACGTTCCACGGCGAGAGGAAGCGAGGGAACTCGTCAGACGGCAGTTCGCACGAGTTGCGGCTACGTCCAAAGTATATAGAGAGTGATTTAGTCAACTGTGTATAACCCGTATAAGCACGTTTCGCTTTAATTTGGTAAGCAGTTTTTTTTTTTACGAGACTGCGTGCGCTCATTGAATAAAGCAATTTGTCGCGTTCAATTTAGATAAAAGAAATCTATACTGTTTTGCTATGGTCAATGAATTAAAATTGATTTTTTACTACTCGTAATAATAATAACACGTTGTTTGGTCAACTATAGTCTTTATTCGACTATAGTCCGTAAACTGAACAAAACGTATACGGAAGTGCGCGATAGCTGCTATTGCACGATTCAACGGATTCAAAAGGAAGGATTGCACGAAATTTCTAAAACGTCATTATTTCTCTCACGTCCAATCGTGTATTCAGAGTGGCTTAACGGACCTTAAAATTTGACTACGCCAAAGCCACCCCCCTCTCGGAAAAAAAGCAATAGGCGCGCGGAATATTCAAAATAAAATATATAGAGCGACCCCGGCATATCCCGAAAAGTGTGTATCGGCTTTCAAAAAAAAAAAAAAATCCTCGTCTGATTGTGACCGCGCATCAATTTTCCTCCGGCAAACACGTGAAAGCTCTCTTTTGAAATCTATGAATCCCTGTTTGAGCGCGAGAGGCGAAAGCGCCCAGTAATCCATCAAAATCTCGGCTCGAAAAAGCTCTCTCTCTCCCTCCCCCCTCCCTTTCTCTCTCTCTCTCTCTCTACGTGTAAATATCCGCGAAAGGAAAAAGTGCCAAAAGGCGCGTGGCTCGGGTTTATTTTTATTTCTCTCCCTCTCGTTTGTGTGCTCACACGCATAGAGGCGCTAGAGCCACAAATCCTGCGGCTTTCCGGCCCTCCGTCGACGAGTGCGTGCTATTGCATGCCCCAGCGATAATTCAAGCTCGATAACGAGCGCGATCGGAAAGAGATTCTCCGAAGCGAAAAAAGGAAGGAGAGAAAGAGAGAAATTCGTATACAAAAGCGCGAATCTCCGGGTAATTATTGCATTCGAGTCTTCCGGGGGGGGGGGGGGGGCGATCGCTCGATATCGACTCGAGATACAGAGCGCTTCAGAGCTCTTTATACACGCGGCGCCCTTTTCACATTCATACGGCGATATATTCTGTCAATAACATTTTTTCCCCCCTCTGGGCGCGGCATTGACAGAGAGGCTGGAATAAAATTTATTGCAAGACGACTTAAAAAAACATTTTGTTGGATTTTAAGTGGTTTTCACGAAAATTATTGTGTAATAGTATAATATATTTTTTGGAGAAACAATTTTTATTATTTTTTAAGAAAAAGATTATAAATATATTGTTTTACTAATAGTTTTCGTAAAGGAACTATTTGTGAAATTGAAATAAAGTTTTACTTAGATAAGTAAGCGTTTTCTTTGATGCATAATGATAAAATGTGATAAATAAGCAACAATCAACATAATAAATAAAAAATATTTTTACAATTTCCAGATTTCATAAAAACTACTACGATATATATTCTAAAAATTTTTCTATCCTCTTTTCTCGAACAAACGAAAACTCGTGCAGGTTCTCATCCAAAATTATTTCTCAATCATCCTCTGTCATTCCACGCGAATCCCTCCTCTGACAAAGCCACTCCGTCATTACGGACTTATACCAAATTTTGATTTTTTTCCACTCAACGATCAGATATCCAAGCCGTAATGCGTCGACTAAATCTCTCCCTCCAAAAAAAAAAAAAAGAAATTTAATAAAGCTCAGTCGCAAAATTCGATGACACCAACGGCATTCAGCCTCTCGGCGTCGGAATACAATATAATCTCCGCACGAGCGCACGCACGAGATTAAAAAAAAATCCGGACTACACAGAGCGGTTCTCTGGGGGAGGGGAGGGGGGGGGGCGAGAGAAAAAAAAGAGCGAGCGAGCCGCCGCCGGGCCGCCAGGTGAGTTAAGCGTAAATTTTGCGTTCGCGAACGAGCGCCGAAAAAGCCGCTTGCCCGCGCGGGGCCGCACGTGCGCTTGGGCCAGTTTACGCACGAGGCGATTTTTCATTTGCCGCGAATCGTTCCATTATCAGGAGCTCGCGCCGGGGCTATCAATTCGCCGCTCGGCGGCGAAACAAAATTGCGAAAAACGACCATCCGTAATTGGACATCCTGCCGACCATAAAAATGGCAGTTTCGTTTTATGGCCTATCCTGCCCCCTCCCCTCCCCCCCCCCCCACTTCCCGCAACGCGTCCCCCGCGTGTGACCGACGATCCTCACGCACGCGCGAGCGCAAGCTTTCCGTTCAGCGCGCATAATTTATAGGCTGTAACTTTGGGGAAAATTAAAAAACCATTTTTCCAAGGCGGACGCGCGCGCGCGCGCGCTTTCGCGGGGCTTTCGTTGCGAAAGTCGCGCGCCGACGACGACTATACGCGCCACCTTAGATGTTCTTTATTTTTTTCGCGCTGCGTTTTTTCGCGCTGCAGCCTCCAACAGGGGACGATGGCGGAGGGTCGGGGGGAGAAGAGAGAGGATATAATTTAATGGTGTAAATTAATCAAGTCGTATATAAGCGGCGCGTAAATTAAATTCGCGCCCGTGCGCTATACGAGGTGTATACACGGTGATTTATGCCGCGCGAGACGCGCGCGCGCGGGACCTTCTTTTTTTGTTTTATTTTTCCCTTAAAAACCTCCGCGAGCTTTACGACGCTTTCGTTAATCGATTCGCTATGGGGCGATCGATGATCGATCACGAGCCAAATTAGATGATAAATCGCGGCTCCGAGTTATATATCGATCGCGCCGCAAATCACACGAGAAATTCATATCGCGCGCGCGCGCCGCCGCCTGATGGATCAATCGCGCGCTATAGCGCGCACGTATATATAAGCGAATTTCGCGCGATTAAAAATATATCGCGCGTGTGTCTGTGTATATATCGCAGCGAACGCGAACCCGATATTCCGCGTTCTGGCCGCATTAACGCACGGGACGCGCTCGAATCGAATATAGGGTACGCACCATTAGTTTTTGCGCGCGTATAACCGCGCGCGAGCCACATAAACAGCCGGGGACTCTCCTGCCCCATTTATAACTCGTAAATGCTTATGCAAATAGTCGTACGGCAAAGCCTCGCGAGCTTTATATAGATATATATATATGTGTGTTGTGTGTCCAAGCGCGGCGCCGCTATTACATTATTTCAGCGCGCGCGCTTTATATTTAATTGCAATTGGCCTGGGTCGGCCCCGAGATTCTCTCTTGGCGTGCGCTTTAAAACTTGCTTTTCGTCGAGATGAAAGCGACGCGATATTTAATTCATTACGGCACGTGAGGTGAGGTTGACGTTTTTTTTTTGGTTTAAATTGCCTCTTGTCACGAAGCGAATAGAGAAATTTAATACACTGGCTTTTACAGAGGAAAAGATGTAAAATTTTTTTTATTATATATAGATTCGTTTAATTTCAGCGTTACGCGACCAGGAAATGAACTTGGTTTGCAGTAAACTTCTTAAAATAATTTCACCACAGTGCCACAAAAGCTCTTATCTCAAGATTTCTTCGATTATAATTGAATGAAAGGTATGTCTCAATTAAGAAATGTTTTGGGATATGTACATGGAAAAATCCGCCACAAATATTCAGATAATTGTGTTTGGAAAATTAAGAAAAAAATTTCTTGCTACACCTCTGGGACAACGTTTTTTATCTTCTATAGGGCACACAGAATACGAGAAAAATAGTGTTTCCACGAAAACGGTTGTGTGATACTATCTTTTTTACAATTTTGATTTTTAACAAAGAAATTTAAAAAGCCAAAAATGTGTTTTTTTTGCACACTGCATAATTCTCGAGTACCTAAACATTTCTCACTCATTATAATCGTTATTTAGTAGGGAAAGAGAGCTTCGATTTAAGTTATAGAACATTAAAATCGAATTGTTAGATTATAAGTTATTGGCACTCGAGCAAATTTTATAAATTTTTCAAATTTTTCAAAAATCGTTACCATGCAAAATCGAAAAATTGCTCGAATCGATCTGAAAAAATTCGGGTGTATTCTTTGGCTACTTTTAAGAACTTTGTATTAATACAAATAATATTATTACGCGTCTTTTTGGAAAATGTGTAGTATGAAAACTAAAAATTGATCAATGTTTTGAAGAAAAATTTGCATTTGAGGCACCATTGCTATGATTAAGTGCCAATAACTTTCAATCTAAAAATCCGATTTTAATGTTCTATAGCTTAAATTGAAGCTTTCTTTCCCTGCTGAATAACGATACGTGAGAAATATGTAGGTATTCGAACTCTATATACAGTGTATAAGAAAAACATTTTTTGCTTTTTAAATTTCACATATCAACACGTCACACGCCCGCTTTCGTGGCAAGACTATTTTTTTCGTCTTCTGTGTGTCCTACAGAACAAGAAAATCGCTTTCCCAAAGGATTTAGCATGATATATTTTTCTTTTAATTTTCGAACCAATTATCTAAATATTTTTGACGGATTTTCCCAGTATATATTTGCATATAACACAACATATTTTTTTTATCCCAAAAAAACGACGATATAAGCTTCAAAATCGCCTTATTCCCAGAGCAAAGAAGGCAAACCACAGCCCACATAAAATCCTCGCACACGTCGTGTGTCCATCAAAGTCGCGTACAGCGTAAAAACTGCTCGCAGTCTAATCCACCCTACATGTTCCACCTAAAATACCACCTCCTCTCATTATCCTATGTATACCTCTCCGGCAATCGCGCTCGCTATTTTCCCCATTCGGTCTCCCGTGAAAGCTCTAATTAGAAAAACTTCAAAATTCATCAGCTGCCCCCCCCCTCCCACCCAACCCCCCGCATCTAAGTGCGCGCAAGTTCGTATTTTCAAGTGTACACCACACACAGCGAGCGCGCGCAAAGAGCGCAAAAGGTAGAATACAGGCCGGCATTTCATTTCGCGCACTCGCGGAATTAAGCAGCCCGAAATAATGCAGCCCAGCTCTTCCCCCCACCCCTGCCACCCTCTCGTACGCCGAGAAAATATCCAAACTGCGATGCACGTTTCCGCGCGCGTATATTAGGTATGTATACATCGTGCGCGGGCGGCGCGCTATACGAATCGCCCTTGGAATAAGACGCGTTTTTTGTGTGTGTGTATATATATATGTGTGTGTGTGTGTGTGTTGTGTATGTATATATAGACGTGCGCGCGAGAGGTAATGCGCGAGCATAACTCAGCCTCGCGGAATCTTGTTAAATCCGACGAAATTATTATCCCACTGCCACTCATCTCGTATTCCAAGCTATACTCGCCGATGATAAGTCTTCGCTTGTAGAGGTTATAACAGCTTTTTCATATACCTATACATATACGGGTCTGCGCGTATATTTTGGGCTCTGCTCGCGAACGTGTGCAACAATGCAGCGCCTGCTCCGCAGCTCCGGAATGATAATAGCGGAAAATGGAATATCGTTTGACGGTTGCCGTGTAGCCGCTTAAATCTTCGCGCGGATTATTTCGTGCGCTTCGGCTTTGTACATAATAGTCATGCAGGTTCGGCGGACTTCTGGCAAATTCGGTTTTAATTCTGATTTCGGGCGTATTTACGGGTCGAGGTGGAAATTTTCCCGAGTCCGTCAGCTGTGACTTTCGTCGGCTGTGTTCTCCAGGAAAGTTTTAAGGGTGAATGAAGCTATTGAGAAAGAAGAGGCTGCATGATGTATGAGGATATATTGTCAACCTTATCGGTTTATGAGTCGCTATGTATAGCCGACCTACTCTCCAGGATAAAAAGTGAACATTTAATGGCCTTCATTTTTTTTTCATGTATACGTATATATAGAGCGTTCTGTAAGGCAATAACTTGGGACAATATGGTGAAAATTCTTTTAAAGCGTTATAATCGAATTCATTTTCTATGGATATTTAAATTTATTAAACTATCATTATTATAAAAACGGTCCTTTCTCTATAATTCTCTACTAGAATTGATTTTACTTTTTTTTTACTCGAGTACTAATTACAATCAAAAAACACTCCGTCATATATCAACTTATTTTTTGAATTAGTTTTTGGCTGCGTGCATTTGAATTTCATGGCATGCAATAAAATTTCATTTGAAACTACGACTTCTCTCAATCTACCCATCCGACCGGGCGAAAAAAAACGAACCGATAAAAAAACCACCACAGTTCACAATTTTCTTTACACCAGCAACAACAAAAATAGTAAAAAAAACCCGATTGTGCAGCGCGCACCTACAGGTTACAAGAACAAATGAACCGAAACCATACAGGATTCACAAATTTCGCGGCCGGGCCAGACAGCCGCGTATTATATCATACGCAGCAACGCCGAACGAAATTCGCCCTAACGAGAAAAAAAGGAAGCCAAATAAAAGCGCTCGCGCGCGTCCGCTGCCTATATATATATAGTCGGGGGTATAATATATAGAGATCGTGGAGTTTCGCTTTTTTTCCAGAATATACACTACATAAACGCGGGGCTCTCCGCGCCGGCAGAGTTTCGGGTTTCGAAAAAGACCGCAGGATCGTTTGTCCCCATAGCCAGAGAGCTTCTCGCGTGACCGTCGGAGGTCTTGCATTTCCCCTCTCTGTTGTACTCGTCGCGGCTAAAAATTCGTCTCGTCCTGCGCTGCGCAAGAGACTCTCACACAGAGGCTGATATTAATTTTTCTCTCGCGCAAAGGGCTGTGCTGCTGTGTGCACCTTCGCGAGATGTGGAAAATGATGCGTAATATACGCCGAGAACAGCCGCGAGCTTTGTACAATTCCTCAACGAGAGACTCAAGCTGCGAAGCGATGATTTTAAATGAAATGCGGCTATATGCAGTGTAAACAAAAGCGTCGCTCGCTGGTTAAGTGAAGCCACGTTGTTTGTAAACTCTACTGTGAGACTCTCGCGTATGGAACAGATTAAAAAAAAAGAATTTTAATGAAAGAGAAAAATTTATTATTGTTAATATTATTATTATTATTATTATTATTATTATTATTATTATTATTATTATAATATTATCTTAGTAGTCGTAGTACATTACCAATTGTTCAGAGTATTTTAAATATTGTCATCTGCAATATTCATTTTATTCACACGTAAAAAAATTATTTATGAACTGTCGATGCGAAAAAAGACACGAGCATATACCTGCAAACTGTACAAAAAAAGATTACTGCTCGTTATCCTAAAAAAAAATGTGTGCAGAATTATTAAAATACCTGCGAGAAGAAAATATGTTATTACATTATTATTGTACAAAAATATGTCGTAATATTAAAAGAGACTCGTGAAACGCTGACGCCATGTACGCTAATTGTATTCGCGAATTTCGCAAAAAAAAAAACAAAAAAACGAAGGATCATTATATGAAAAATATAAACATCAGACGTCGGCGTCAAAAAGAAACAAACTCGTTGAGGCATCAATTTTTTATTTTATTTTTTGGCTATCAGCCACATCCGACCGGCTCTAAAGCGTTGAACGAACAGCACACCCGAAGCAACTTTATCGCGTAATTTTACAGTTTGTTGGCGGCAAATATTCCCGAAAGACAACGGTCAATACATATCCGGAATTATGAACAACTCGTTCGCTCTCACTGTCTCTCTCCTACTCTTTCTCTGTGTAAATAAACTCAGAGGGCGAGAGAGAAAATTATAACAGCTACCTAACGGCTTAGCAGAAGTGAAACTCTCAACAAAAATTTATAGTTATTACCCACTCGGTCAGATACTTATTACTCTATGGGTTAGTAGACAGTTGAAGCTATGTTGCTAGAAATCTTCAAATCAATTATGCCGTACACTTATTTTTACAAAATTTACAATAATTGTACATTTTTTCGTGTTATATTACTCTATTCCTGACATATCTACAAAGATTAGCAGCGAATCCTTGGATATTTCATATGTACTTACAGATTACACATTTAACTAAGTAGTGCGGTAACTATTACGATTTTTCAGGGCAAGAGTAAGAGCTAGAGTAAGAGAGAGTTACCCTCGTAAAAGACGTTGCATTAGAGGCTGAAGCGCGCAGTCCCCGGGCTCTCGCGCGCGCACGTCCCTGCAGCACATTTACATAATAGCAGATAATCTCGATGCAAAGCTGACACGGGACTTGCGCCTCGGCGTATCGAACTTTCGCGCAGTCCGAAGAGGGACAAACGAGGACACTTCGGATAATCTACTTAAAGGCGAAATAACAAGGCGCGAAGTTTGTTTCTTTTTGAACGGCTGAGCGTCACGACTAAACGCCCTGAGAAAAGAAACGGCTATTCCTCTACGTTACTCACCTTGCGAGAGTCGAGACGCAACGGCTGCAGCGGGACCTGGGACGAAAGTGGACGAGACGAGAGAGACTAATTTTCAAATCCGCAGCGGACTTACCTAGAACAGAAGAGAAAACGAAGTTGAAAGTATATGCGGTCATAAGTGAATATATATCGCGTGTAGATCGTTTATTCAAATGCGGGCCGGATATATAGCAATTTCCTCGTGAGCTTCGAGGACATTAGGCTCTAATAGGCTCGCAGGAGAGATAGAGAGACATCTTGTCGCGGAATTAAGAGCAATTTATAACTGATTCAATTTCATCGGTGTATATACATAGCGCGGCAAAGCTTGAGCGCCTACTGCCGCTGCTGGGGCTACTTCCACCTGTAAATCCGGGTTTCCGAATGGCCAAAATGGCCCATCAGGATTCTGCCGATAAAGGCATTAGGATCGATCGACGCAGCCGCGCGCTCTGACTTTATCAACTTGCCGGAAGCCACATTCCCCGCTCGCTCTCTCCTCTCTGTTTATTCAGAGAGCATCAAAATTCGGCTTGGAGTTGATTATACTGATGCGCGCCCGCGCCTATATATGGCTTCGGCAGTGTAGACCGTCTCGTGCGCTTTCGATCGAACTTTGTGTATAGCGAAAAAAGAAGGGGCTGAGCGAGCATACTTTTTGGGATTTCTGCAATGACTGTTACAAATTCTGTGGCGGGACTGTAATGAAAATAAAATTGATTATCACGGAGAGAAATGTTCGAATAAAAATTTTCTTCTAATCGAGAGACAAACTCAATTTCTGGATAAAATTACCACATATGTTGTAATAAATAATATGTTTGTGTGATTTTATAGCATCTAACTTAGAAAAAAATGCAATGTGGTATAGTAAAAATTGTGAATACAAGCCTGGTGTATGCAGTGTGTATACATTTTGATGAACAGTATAGTAAAAATTAGGAAGGTTTGTTTCATGTAGCCTATAAAGTTCGTTTACAAGTTTCGGATCAGAGTTAGGGGTACACAGTCCAATAGATGGACACTTTTATGCTTAAGCAATTATTATAAATTTAAAAATACAAAAAACGACTAAATGTTTTTCACAATAGTAAAGATAAAGTTTCGACATTTATTTTCAGTAAGAATGATTTGAGTTTTGTGCGCGCAGAAAAATAGAAAGTCACTTTTCGTAGTCGACATTTGGTTTGCGTGCTCTATAAGAAGTCTATTTGTCAGTCTACTGGGTTTATTTCGTTTTTTCTCGTCTTTTATAATTTAAAGTGATTAAAATTATTCTTAACGACTTAATTATTTTTTAATACAACCTTCGATAGTTTTTTAAGTAGATTAAAATTTTACTTGTACAAAAAAAGTAATTTTGCATTCAGTAGACGAGTTTATGCACGAATATTTCCTTAAGTGTCCATCTACTGGGTTGTTTACCTCTATCGCTTATCATTATTTATTCCAGCTATGATAGTTACGTTGAAAAAAAATTCGTGTAGCTTAAAATGTTACAACTACTCCAGCACGCTCGTACAGGACTATCTGAATTTTTTTATCTTTTGTTTTTTTTGTCAACTAGAGCGAAATTATCCTAGCAAAAGAGTCGACATGGCAAGTCAGTAATTTTCTCATATTTAAATGCGTTCTCTCCTGCACTTTCTGCACTGTTTTTATTGTATGTAAAGAGAGGCATAAAAATTCAACGCAAGATGAGGTAGTGTGATATTTTTATACCTATGAAAAATGTCCTTCATAATTCACGAGATAACTGCGTCGGCTCTGCCTGGTATTATTTACTCAAGCAATGGGATATAACGATACGTAGCTAAAATAGCGGAATTTCGCGCAGTAAGCCACGCAAATACCAGCGAAACATTTGTCCTTTTACATTCTTTTTTCTTCTTCTGTTTATACCCGACTGCGACATTCTTCCTGATAAATAATTAGCATAAATTGCTTTCTCTTGTTTATAGAGTACAAATGAACCAGCTTTTTAGCGCACTTGGCAAGCGTGTATACTATACTTGAGGTTTTTTATTGAATTTTCTTGGAATTAATCTAAATCTTATGTAATATCTTAAATATTTTATTATATCCGAGAAGAAGATCTCTTAAATAAAATAAAATAAATTTTTAATCAGAGATTTTTTAAATAGATATTGATTAAAACGTACAATATAAAGATTGTAAAATCTAGAGAAATTGTTATTATTAATCGAATTCTAGACTTGAACAGAAATTATTCTGAAATCATATTTAATACAAACCAAATAGAAATATATTTTAAAACTGATCATGTATTCGATCCAAGAGTCAATTTTTTATTTATCAAACATTATTAAAAGTCTTATTAAGAAATTCGAGTTCGCAACTTTTTTCATCTTGGCTATACTCGGGTTAGTGTATAAGAGCATAAAAAATTTTGAACGGCTTTAGTTGAAACCTGGCGCGTAGGAGGCTTTAGCGCAAGAGAAAAGCCCAATATTTAACTATTTATTTTCAATACTTCAACGACGAAATAAACTATATAATTTTTACGACGACCATTAAACTATACATCACCAATCTCAAATGCCGTCACATCCGCCAGAGCGAAACGGATTCCCCGAAATATTTTCTCTCTCTCTCTCTCTCTCTCTCTCTCTCTCCCAAAAAGCGTTTCATCGACTCACGACGAGTACATCCCTTTCCCAACCAAAAAAAAAAAAAAGAATTTACGCGCCACGTCAATATTCCAAAAGCACAAGCGTCGCGTAAAAAACGCTTTTCATTCGCGTTTCCAGAATTTCTCCGAGCGCCCGTCGCGGATTACCGTCGTTACTCCATTGCATTCTTCTCCACCGTGGAAAAAAAAGAACAGCAACAACGAACTTCCCCCCTCCCCCCGCCCCTCTCCAAGGAATTTTTTTCTTCGTATCATCGTAAGATCAGCGGTGAGTCAGGCAAGAAAAAGCGAGCGAAAGAAAAAAAAGAAGACGAAGACGACGACGACGACGACGACGGCGAAGAAGAAGAAGACGAGGAACGAGCGGCAGCATAAACTCTTCAGTGCCGGTTCTCCCCCCCCCCCCCGGACCATCTTGCAAATAGGCCATAGAGCAAAAGTGGTCTATACGAGAGCCACGGGAGCGGCCCTTTCGCGCGCCCTACTCCCTATATACACGGCGACGGTTATTTACTTTTATATCCAAAAATCGATGTTGGCCTTCCGACATCAGTCGAATGAGCGCGAGAGAGGCGCGCTCGTGAAAAGGGAAGTTCGTTGTACTTTCGGCAGAAGGAGAGGTCAGAGGGAGACAGAAAAAGGATGGCGGCGGGAAGAGAGAGAGAGAGAGAGAGAGAGAGAGACGCTGAAAAACTCATATTGAGCTTGGCGAATGTTTATAGAGGTCTGTATTCGCTTGGAACACTCCGAGTCGAGTTGAATTTGGTATATAACGCCGCCGACTGTATTTTCAGTTTATGGTACACGTGCGAGCTTTCAAAATGACATTGTATAAAGTTTACGACGAAAGTGCTCTTTGATCTATGCGCCGTTGAGTTTAGTGTATAACTTTGGAGGGAGAAAGAGAGAGATGGAGACGACAAAAAAAAAAGAAAAATATATAACCAAGAAAAAAAAACTAGCGCAGTATAGAAAACGCGAAATTTCGAGTTTCGCAATAACGGAGTATAGACGCGCGGCGGCTCTCGGGCGGCGAAAGGCTCGTTGTTTTTTGCCGGGGAACACCTTGCACATTTACGAACTCGTCCCGCGGTCCCGTAGCGACGACTGGAACTCCTCGTCGTCGTCCGCGCGGTGGTGGAGACGAAGGAAAAACATTCCTCCTCTCGCGAACGGCGAGTTACGGCCCGGCCAGATCATCACTTGATCGCTTAATCCAAGTTAAATTTTGCGGCCCGTCGCCGTGAGAGATTCGCTCGACGAGTCGCTCTCTGGTGTCCTTCGAGTCGCGCGCAGACAGTCGAAAAATCACGCTCGCCTTTATTACGTTTCGATGCTTTTCGCTGGAATATTTTTTTCCGTTCGATGATTTATGCGCGCGATAATTGCGTTTGCGAAGTTGTGCGCCTGCGATCGCTTCGAACGAGGCTCCGGCGCGTTTTATTTTTGAAAAATGAAAGAAAAAGGAAAGCTGCGCTTCGATACGCGCATAATTTATCCGCTATCGCTCGTCGCGTATATAAGCTTGTAATATTAATAATATTGTAATGTCAGCTTTAATGACGTCAGGATTGAGTTGGCTCTTCTACGAATCTCCCGGCGCGAGACGAGACCCGTTGCAGCGTGTGTCAATAATGTAGAGACTCTGGAAGCGATTGGTTTAAAAAAAAATGGAAGGAACGTTGACGTTTAAAAAAATATACTCGCGCGGGAGTGTGTATAAGAGAGAACTGCGAGAGAAGCGAAGTTTCGAAGAATAACATGGACTGAGAGAGAGAGACACAATATTGAGAATTACAAAAATTTTGTTAGGCTTCGAGTAGTTCTTCGTTGGAAAAATAATAATTATTGTTGTATTTTCTTGTGAAATATTGGGCCAATGCATGTCCCTCTTTAAAAAAAAGTGATGGCCTTTGTTGCGAAGCATTTAATACGTGACTCTAAGTAAACATGATTATAGCTACCATTACTGATGTACTTATAAGAGTAAAACATAACCCAAATTCCGCGCGAAACAAAATAATTTAAGCTCACATCTGTTGAAGCTTTGTTTTCAAATACACGTGCGACTGTCTCACGTTATTTTATATTTATTCCATACAACATACAATAAATACTCGTTATAATTGCAAAAGTTTTAC